>CM037784.1:16009442-16052950 GCA_021229015.1 Solen grandis
ATAGTGAAAAATGGTGTTTGCGCTCTACAGCCGTCATTTATTGTCGGATTTTCTTCAAATTTTCACAGATAGTACATCTTGAATCAAAGGTGTGCATATCCTGTCAGCTAACCGAAATTCCGAAAGACCGAAGTTCTGTGGCTGAAATAAGATTCGAACATAGGACCGAAAATTTCATTTTAGGATTAAAGAGCTTCAGGATGAGATAGAAAGTTTAAACTTACACAGTTTGCAGTTCTGCAGAATTTCTACAAATATTTTCAGTCAGAACGTCATATGACGTCATGTGACGTCATAAGCATACTTCTTAATTTTCATATTAGGGCAATGATTTCGACATGATGCCAGTTGTTCAGAATAATGAAAATTTCAGAGTTATGAAAGTAAAGTATGCGCTTTTGAACAAAAGCATCTTGAGCAACCTATGACGTCACATGACGTCACAGCTAAAAATAGTGAAAAATGGTGTTCGCGCTCTACAGCCGTCATTTATGGTCGGATTTTCTTCAAATTTTCACAGATGGTACATCTTGAATCAAAGATGTGCATATCCTGTCAGCTAACCGAAATTCCGAAAGACCGAAGTTCTGTGGCTGAAATAAGATTCGAACATAGGACCGAAAATTTCATTTTAGGATTAAAGAGCTTCAGGATGAGATAGAAAGTTGAAACTTACACAGTTTGCAGTTCTGCAAAATTTCTACAAATATTTTTAGTCAGAACGTCATATGACGTCATGTGACGTCATAAGCATACTTCTTAATTTTCATTTTAGGACAATGATTTCGACATGATGCCAGTTGTTCAGAATAATGAAAATTTCAGAGTTATAAAAGCAAAGTATTCGCTTTTGAACAAAAGCATCTTCAGCACCCTATGACGTCACATGACGTCACAGCTAAAAATAGTGAAAAATGGTGTTCGCGCTCTACAGCCGTCATTTATGGTCGGATTTTCTTCAAATTTTCACAGATGGTACATCTTGAATGAAAGGTGTGCATATCTTGTCAGCTAACCGAAATTCCGAAAGACCGAAGTTCTGTGGCTGAAATAAGATTCGAACATAGGACCGAAAATTTCATTTTAGGATTAAAGAGCTTCAGGATGAGATAGAAAGTTGAAACTTACACAGTTTGCAGTTCTGCAGAATTTCTACAAATATTTCGAGTCGTGACGTCATAAGCATACTTCTTAATTTTCATTTTAGGACAATGATTTCGACATGATGCCAGTTGTTCAGAATAATGAAAATTTCAGAGTTATAAAAGCAAAGTATTCGCATTTGAACAAAAGCATCTTCAGCACCCTATGATGTCACATGACGTCACAGCTTAAAATAGTGAAAAATGGTGTTCGCGCTCTACAGCCGTCATTTATGGTCGGATTTTCTTCAAATTTTCACAGATGGTACATCTTGAATCAAAGGTGTGCATATCTTGTCAGCTAACCGAAATTCCGAAAGACCGAAGTTCTGTGGCTGAAATAAGATTCGAACATAGGACCGAAAATTTCATTTTAGGATTAAAGAGCTTCAGGATGAGATAGAAAGTTGAAACTTACACAGTTTGCAGTTCTGCAGAATTTCTACAAATATTTCGAGTCGTGACGTCATATGACGTCATGTGAGGTCATAAGCATACTTCTTAATTTTCATTTTAGGGCAATGATTTCGACATGATGCCAGTTGTTAAGAATAATGAAAATTTCAGAGTTATGAAAGCAAAGTATTTGCTTTTGAACAAAAGCATCTTTAGCACCCAATGACGTCACATGACGTCACAGCAAAAAATAGTGAAAAATGGTGTTCGCGCTCTACAGCCGTCATTTATGGTCAGATTTTCTTCAAATTTTCACAGATGGTACCTTTTGAAGCCCTGGTGTGCATATCCTGTCAGCTAACCAAACTTCCAAAAGACTGAAGTTCTGTGGCTGAAATAAGATTCGAACATAGGACCGAAAATTTCATTTTAGGATAAAAGAGCTTCAGGATGAGATAGAAAGTTGAAACTTAAACAGTTTGCAGTTCTGCAGAATTTCTACATATGTTTAGAGTTATGACGTCATATGACGTCATGTGACGTCACAGACTAATACTTAGTTCTTCTCATTTGCACTAATTTCGGAATATAATTTCAATTGTTCAGCATGAACATGAAATACTACCAGAGGTGAGTCATTACATGAAACTTCTATCTCCTGCTTTTTGCATTAACACAGCTTGCAGAAAGTCCTATCATTCGTTTTCACGAATGACATCTAGTTATTATTATTAGGACTTTCTGCCTAAAGCAGAAAGTCCTATTGGGTTTGTTCTGTTTATTATTAGGACTTTCTGCCTAAAGCAGAAAGTCCTATTGGGTTTGTTATGTTTATTATTATTATTATTATTATTATTCTTTTCTTCTTCCTAACTAAACGCTTATTTTTATATGTTGCAATAGTCCTAGGACGATGAAATTTTTATGGCTTATTAGTCACGTGAGGAAATTTTGATTTCAATGATTTTCAGCACCCTATGACGTCACATGACGTCACAGCTAAAAATAGTGAAAAATGGTGTTTGCGCTCTACTGCCGTCATTTATGGTCGGATTTTCTTCAAATTTTTACAGATGGTACATCTTGAATCAAAGGTGTGCATATCCTGTCAGCTAACCGAAATTCCGAAAGACCGAAGTTCTGTGGCTGAAATAAGATTCGAACATAAGACCGAAAATTTCATTTTAGGATAAAAGAGCTTCAGGATGAGATAGAAAGTTGAAACTTACACAGTTTGCAGTTCTGCAGAATTTCTACAAATATTTTGAGGCGTGACGTCATATGACGTCATGTGACGTCATAAGCATATTTCTTAATTTTTATGTTAGGGCAATGATTTCGACATGATGCCAGTTGTTCAGAATAATGAAAATTTCAGAGTTATGAAAGGAAAGTATGCGCTTTTGAACAAAAGCATCTTCAGCATTCTATGACGTCATGTGACGTCACAGCTAAAAATAGTGAAAAAAGGTGTTCGCGCTCTACAGCCGTCATTTATGGTCGGATTTTCTTCAAATTTTCACAGATGGTACATCTTGAATCAAAGGTGTGCATATCCTGTCAGCTAACCGAAATTCCGAAAGACCGAAGTTCTGTGGCTGAAATAAGATTCGAACATAGGACCGAAAATTTCATTTTAGGATAAAAGAGCTTCAGGATGAGATGGAAAGTTGAAACTTACAGAGTTTGCAGTTCTGCAGAATTTCTACAAAAATTTTGAGTCGTGACGTCATATGAAGTCATGTGACGTCATAAGCATACTTCTTAATATTCATTTTAGGGCAATGATTTCGACATGATGCCAGTTGTTCAGAATAATGAAAATTTCAGAGTTATGAAAGGAAAGTATGTGCTTTTGAACAAAAGCATCTTCAGCACCCTATGACGTCACATGACGTCACAGCAAAAAATAGTGAAAAATGGTGTTTACGCTCTACAGCCGTCATTTATGGTCGGATTTTCTTCAAATTTTCACAGATGGTACATTTTGAAACTCAGGTGTGCATATCCTGTCAACTAACCGAAATTCCCAAAGACCGAAGTTCTGTGGCTGAAATAAGATTCGAACATAGGACCGATAATTTCATTTTAGGATTAAAGAGCTTCAGGATGAGATAGAAAGTTGAAACTTACACAGTTTACAGTTCTGCAGAATTTCTACATATATCTTGAGTCTTGACGTCATATGACGTCTTGTGACGTCATAAGCATACTTCTTAATTTTCATTTTTGGGCAATGATTTTGACATGATGCCAGTTGTTGAGAATAACGAAAATTTCAGAGTTATGACAGTAAAATATGTCTTTAGCACACTATGACGTCATGTGACGTCAGAGCTAAATATAGTGAAAAATGGTGTTCACGCTCTACAGCCGCTATTTAAGGTCGGATTTTCTTCAAATTTTCACAGATGGTACATCTTGAAAGTTAGGTGTGCATATCCTGTCAGCTAATCGAAATTCCGAAAGACCGAAGTTCTGTGGCTGAAATAAGATTCGAACATAGGACCGAAAATTTCATTTTAGGATTAGAGAGCTTCAGGATGAGATAGAAAGTTGAAACTTAAACAGTTTGCAGTTCTGCAGAATTTCTACATATGTTTAGAGTTATGATATCATATGACGTCATGTGACGTCACAGACTAATACTTAGTTCTTATCATTTGCACTAATTTCGGAATATAATGTCAATTGTTCAGAATGAACATGAAATACTACCAGAGGTGAGTCATTACATGAAACTTCTATCTCCTGCTTTTTGCATTAACACAGCTTGCAGAAAGTCCTATCATTCGTTTTCACGAATGACATCTAGTTTATTATTATTATTATTATTATTATTATTCTTTTCTTCCTCAAGGATTTTCATATGTTGCAATCGTCCTAGGAGAATGAAATTTCGATGGCATATTATTCATATGCGTAATTAAAAGATTCTATAATTTTCAAATGCCTATGACGTCATTATGACGTCACACTTGGCAATTGCTACAAAAGTTTGTACGCGGTCCATAGCAAAAATTAATAAACCGATTTTTATCAAATTTTCACAGAATGTGTATATTATGTTCTAGTTGTGCATCTCGGTGTCCGTTTTTCAAAATTCGAAAAGCCCAAGGTTCTATGGCGAATGCAAGATTCAAACCAAGGACGTCAAATTGATAAATGCTCATAAAATCGTCCCTAAATGAGAGAGAAGGTTGATATTTTGTCAGTATATAGATCTCCGATAGATTTAAATAATTTGTGAAAATGGACGTCTTGTGACGTCATATGACGTCATCAAATTTCTAATATTTAAACACATAATTTTATATGTTAATATGGTCCAAGGACATTGAAATTTTGATGTCTTATTCTCCAAGAGATGGTATTTTGAATTCTATGATTTTCATATCTCTATGACGTCATATGACGTCACAAAACCATTATTAATGAACCGATTTTCATAAATTTTCAATTTTCTAGTTGTGCATCCCGGTGTCCGTTTTTCAAAATTCGAAAAGTCCAAGGTTCTATAGCGATTCCAAGATTCGAACCAAGGTCGTTAATTTATTATAAAATTCTTATAAAATCGGTCCTATTTAAGATAGAAAGATGATATTGGGTCAGTATATAGGTCTCTGAGAGTCTTAAACATTTTGTGAAAATAAATGTCATATGACGTCACGTGACGTCATTATATGATAATGAATTTCTAATTCTAACAAGATTATTTCTATATGTTAAAATTGTCGAAGGGCAATGAAAATTTAACCCCGCATGCTTTAGATACTGAAATTTCGATTTCAATGATTTTCAGAAGTCTATGATGGGCTATATCTTGATTTTGTTCTTTTTTTTGGTTGTTGTTGTTTTTTGTCGAAAGTTGACTGTTTCCAAAATAAGCATTGAAGTTAATACATGTACAACGGCACAAGACAAAAATCCGTATTTGCAACACTATGTAGCTAGCGAGCAGTTTGCAAGCCTTGAAAAATTCACACGCAGCCCCACATTTTAGACCATCTAAAAACTGCATTGTTATGCTAACGATATTCATATTGCATCAGTTTGTAGGCTGGGATGTTACCTTTCAAAATATCACCATAGTTCGAAATTCCAGGAATTTATGGCTAAACTACGGAAGCCCAAACACGCCAAAATCGCTAAATACGATTAACTACGTTACAGGTGTCGAAAGGATATAGCATTATACAAATATTCAATACTTCTTCCTAATGAGGCTAAACTTAAACAAGGTTACAACTGAGCTGGAGTGATGAAATTCTATGTGTGATGAAAGGTAGAAACTTACATTTGAACACTGTTTCATTTTTCTTTCATGTCATATGACATAGTATAAATGTTGTATGTAAACTACATGTGCAAGATATGGGCGGACTTTTATTAAAATTCACAGAATGTGTTCTATTTGTGCTATTTTATATAGAAATAGAGGAGATAGAAAGTTGCAATTTGGACAGATTATCTATTATGTCATCTTCTATATATACTATATAAAGCAGATGTTGCAGAAAGTCCTATCATTCGTTTAAACGAATGACATCTAGTTATTATTATTATTATTATTATTATTATTCTTTTCTTCCTCAAGGATTTTCATATGTTGCAATCATCCTAGGAGAATGAAATTTCGATGGCATATTATTCATATGCGTATTTAAAAGATTCTATAATTTTCAAATGCCTATGACGTCATTATGACGTGACACTTGGCAATTGCTACAAAAGTTTGTACGCGGTCCAGAGCGAAAATTAATAAACCGATTTTTATCAAATTTTCACAGAATATGTATATTATGTTCTAGTTGTGCATCTCGTTGTCCGTTTTTCAAAATTCGAAAAGCCCAAGGTTCTATGGCGAATGCAAGATTCAAACCAAGGACGTCAAATTGATAAATGCTCATAAAATCGTCCCTAAATGAGAGAGAAGGTTGATATTTTGTCAGTATATAGATCTCCGATAGATTTAAATAATTTGTGAAAATGGACGTCTTGTGACGTCATATGACGTCATCAAATTTCTAATATTTAAACACATAATTTTATATGTTAATATGGTCCAAGGACATTGAAATTTTGAGGACTTATTCTGCAAGAGATGGTATTTTGAATTCTATGATTTTCATATCTCTATGACGTCATATGACGTCACACTTGAAATAAGCTACAAAAGTTTGTACGCGGTCCAGAGCCATTATTAATGAACCGATTTTCATCAAATTTTCACAGAATGTGTATATTATGTTCTAGTTGTGCATCCCGGTGTCCGTTTTTCAAAATTCGAAAAGTCCAAGGTTCTATAGCGATTCCAAGATTCGAACCAAGGTCGTAAATTTTCAAATTCTTATAAAATCTGTCCTATTTGAGATAGAAAGATGATTTTGGGTCAGTATATAGGTCTCTGAGAGTCTTAAACATTTTGTGAAAATAAATGTCATATGACGTCACGTGACGTCATTATATGATAATGAATTTCTAATTCTAACAAGATTATTTCTATATGTTGAAATTTTCGAAGGGCAATGAAAATTTAACCCCGCATGCTTCAGATACTGAAATTTCGATTTCAATGATTTTCATATGTCTCTGACGTCATATGACGTCACATTTGAAATTGACTAAGAAAGTTTGTACACGTTCCAGAGCCATTATTAATGGGCTGATTTTTATCAAATTTACACAGAATGTGTATATTAAGTTCTAATTGTGTATACCTGTGTCCGTTTTTCAAAATTCGAAAAGTCCAAGGTTCTATAGCGAATTCAAGATTCGAACCAAGGTCGTAAATTTTTAAATGCTTATAAAATCGGTTCTATTTGAGATAGAAAAGAGATATTTGGTCAGTATATAGGTCTCTGGAGCTTAAACATTTTGGAAAATAAACGTCATATGACGTCACGTGACGTCATTATATGATAATGTATTTCTAATATTAACAAGAGTATTTCTATATATTGAAATTATCGAAGGACAATGAAAATTAAATGACAAATGATTCAGATGCTGAAATTTCGATTTCAATGATTTTCAGAAGCCTATGACGTCATATGACGTCACATTTGAAATTGACTACAAAAGTTTGTACACGGTCCAGAGCCATTATTAATGGGCCGATTTTCATCAAATTTTCGCAGAATGTGTATATTATGTTCTTCTTGTGTATACCGGTGTCCGTTTTTCAAAATTCGAAAAGTCCAAGCATCTATGGCGGATCCAAGATTCGAACCAAGGACGTCAATTTTTAAATGCTTATAAAAACTGTCCTATTTGAGATAGAAAGTTGAAATTTTGTCACTTAGTAGGTCTCTGGGTGTCTTAACAATTATGTGAAAATAAACGTCATATGACGTCACGTGACGTCATTTTATTATTATTATTATTCTTTTCTTCTTCCTAACTAAACGCTTATTTTAATATGTTGCAATAGTCCTAGGACGATGAAATTTTTATGGGTTATTAGGCACGTGAGGAAAATTTGATTTCAATGATTGTCAGTACCCTATGACGTCACATGACGTCACAGCTAAAAATAGTGAAAAATGGTGTTCAGAAAAATGCAAATTTTAGAGTTATGACAGTAAAGTATGGGCTTTTGAACAAAAGCATCTTCAGCACCCTATGACGTCATGGGACGTCAGAGCTAAAAATAGTGAAAAAAGGTGTTCGCGCTCTACAGCCGCCTTTTATGGTCGGATTTTCTTCAAATTTTCACCGATGGTACACCTTGAAACTAAGGTGTACATATCCTGCCAGCTGACCGAAATTCCGAAAAACCGAAGTTCTGTGGCTGAAGTAAGATTCGAACATAGGACCAAAAATTTCATTTAAGGATTAAAGAGCTTCAGAATGAGATAGAAAGTTGAAACTTACACAGTTTGCAGTTCTGCAGCATTTTTACAAATATTTTGAATTGTGACGTCAAAGGACGTCATAAGCATACCACTTAATTTTAATTTGGGGATTGATTTCGACATGATGCCAGTTGTTCAGAAAAAATGCAAATTTCAGAGTTATTGCAGTAAAGTATGCGCTTTTGAGCAACAGCATTTTCAGCACCCTATGACGTCACGTGGCGTCAGAGGTACAAAAAGTGAAAAATGGTGTTCGCGCTCTACAGCTGCCATTTATGATCAGATTTTCTTCAAATTTTTACAGATGGTACATCTTGCAACTAAGGTGTGAATATTTTGTCAGGTAATCTTAATTCCGAAAAACCGAAGCATTGTGGCTGAAGTAAGAATCGAACATAGGACCAAAAATTTCATTTTAGGGTTAAAGAACTTCGGGATGAGATAGAAAGTTGAAACTTACACAGTTTGCAGTTCTGCATAATTTCTACATATATTTTGAGTCGTGATGTCATATGACTTCATAAGCATACTACTACTACTGCTACTTATTTTTTCTTTCTTCGTTACTAAACGCTTATTTTTCGCGGAATATAATGTCAATTGTTCAGCATGAACATGAAATACTACCAGAGGTGAGTCATTACATGAAACTTCTATCTCCTGCTTTTTGCATTAACACATGTTGCAGAAAGTCCTATCATTCGTTTAGACGAATGACATCTAGTTATTATTATTATTATTCTTTTTTTCTTCCTAACTAAACGCTTATTTTTCTATGTTGCAATACTCCTAGGACGATGAAATTTTTATGACTTATTAGTCACGTGAGGAAATTTTGATTTCTATGATTTTCATATGCCTATGACGTCATATGACGTCACATTTGAAATATGCTACAAAAGTTTGTACGCGGTCTACAGCCATTGTTTGTGAACCGATTTTCATCAAATTTTTACAGATTGTGTATATTAAGTTCTAGTTGTGCATCCCGGTGTCCGTTTTTCAAAATTCGAAAAGTCCAAGGTTCTTTAGCGAATCCAAGATTCGAACCAAGGTCGTAAATTTTTAAATGCTTATAAAATCTGTCCTATTTAAGATAGAAAGCTGATATTTAGTCAGTATATAGGTCTCTAGAAGTTTTAAACATTTTGTGAAAATATATGTCATATGACGTCACGTGACGTCATTATATGATAATGTATTTCTAATATTAACAAGAATATTTCTATTTGTTGAAATTGTCGAAAGGCAATGAAAATTTAAAGACACATGCTTCAAACGCTGAAATTGTGATTTCTATGATTTTCATAGGCCTATGACGTCATATGACGTCACACTGGAAATATGCAACAAAAGTTTGTACGCGGTCTACAGCCATTGTTTATGAACCGATTTTCATGAAATTTTCACAGAATGTGTATATTAAGTTCTAGTTGTGCATCCCGGTGTCCGTATTTCAAAATTCGAAAAGTCCAAGGTTCTATAGCGATTCCAAGATTCGAACCAAGGTCGTAAATTTTCAAATTCTAATAAAATCGGTCCTATTTGAGATAGAAAATTGATATTTGGTCAGTACATAGGTCTCTGGGAGTCTTTAACATTTCGTGAAAAGAAACGTCATATGACGTCACATGACGTCATTATATGATAATGTATTTCTAATATTAACAAGAGTATTTCTATATGTTGAAATTGTCAAAGGGAAATGAAAATTTAATGACAAATGATCCAGACGCTGATATTTCGATTACAATGATTATCAGAAGCCTATGACGTCATATGACGTCACATTTGAAATTGACTACGAAAGTTTGTACACGGCCCAGAGCCATTATTAATGGGCCGATTTTCATTAAATTTTCACAGAATGTGTATATTACGTTCTTATTTTGTATACCGGTGTCCCTTTTTCAAAATTCGAAAAGTCCAAGCATCTATGGCGAATCCAAGATTCGAACCAAGGACGCCAATTTTTAAATGCTTATAAAAACTGTCCTATTTGAGATAGAAAGTTGAAATTTTGTCAGTTAGTAGGTCTTTGGGTGTCTTAACAATTAAGAAAAAATAAACGTCATATGACGTCACGTGACGTCATTTTTTATTGTTATTATTCTTTTCTTCTTCCTAACTAAACGCTTATTTTAATATGTTGCAATAGTCCTAGGACGATGAAATTTTTATGGGGTATTAGTCACGTGAGGAAATTTTGATTTCACCCCTACTGCATATATGTAGCCATATCTCAATAAATATCGATTTTTGTAAATATATGTATGAATAAGAATTTAAAGGAAATTAATTTGGACAGATTATCTATTATGTCATCTTCTATATATACTATATAAAGCAGATGTTGCAGAAAGTCCTATCATTCGTTTAAACGAATTACATCTAGTTATTATTATTATTATTATTCTTTTCTTCCTCACGGATTTTCATATGTTGCAATCGTCCTAGGAGAATGAAATTTTGATGGCATATTATTCATATGCGTAAATAAAAAATTCTATAATTTTCATATGCCTATGACGTCATATGACGTCACACTTGGCAATTTGCTACAAAAGTTTGTACGCGGTCCAGAGCGATAATTAATAAACCGATTTTTATCAAATTTTCACAGAATGTGTATATTAAGTTCTAGTTGTGCATCTCGGTGTCCGTTTTTCAAAATTCGAAAAGTACAAGGTTATATGGCGAATGCAAGATTCAAACCAAGGACGTCAAATTGATAAATGCTCATAAAATCGTCCCTAAATGAGACAGAAGGTTGATATTTTGTCAGTATATAGATCTCCGATAGATTTAAATATTTTGTGAAAATGGACGTCTTGTGACGTCATATGACGTCATCAAATTTCTAATTTTTAAACACATAATTATATATGTTAATATGGTCCAAGGACAATGAAATTTTGATGTCATATTCTCCAAGAGATGATATTTTGATTTCTATGATTTTCATATCTCTATGACGTCATATGACGTCACACTTGAAATAAGCTGCAAAAGTTTGTACGCGGTCCAGAGCCATTATTAATGAACCGATTTTCATCAAATTTTCACAGAATGTGTATGTTAAGTTCTAGTTGTGCATCCCGGTGTCCGTTTTTCAAAATTCGAAAAGTCCAAGGTTCTATAGCGATTCCAAGATTCGAACCAAGGTCGTAAATTTTCAAATCTTATAAAATCGGTCCTATTTGAGATAGAAAGATGATATTGGGTCAGTATATAGGTCTCTGGGAGTCTTAAATATTTTGTGAAAATAAATGTCATATGACGTCATGTGACGTCATTATATAATAATGAATTTCTAATTCTAACAAGATTATTTCTATATATTGAAATTTTCGAAGGGCAATGAAAATTTAATGCCGCATGCTTCAGATGCTGAAATTTCGATTTCAATGATTTTCAGAAGTCTATGACGTCATATGACGTCACATTTGAAATTGACTAAGAAAGTTTGTACACGGTCCAGAGCCATTATTAATGGGCCGATTTTTATCAAATTTTCACAGAATGTGTATATTAAGTTCTTATTGTGTATACCGATGTCCGTTTTTCAAACTTCGAAAAGTCCATGGTTCTATAGCGAATTCAAGATTCGAACCAAGGTCGTAAATTTTTAAATGCTTATAAAATCGGTCCTTTTTGAGATAGAAAAGTGATATTTGGTCAGTATATAGGTCTCTCGGAGTCTTATACATTTTGTAAAAATAAATGTCATATGACGTCACGTGACGTCTATAAATGAAAATGTCTTTCAAATATTAACAAGAGTATTTCTATATGTTGAAATTATCGAAGGACAATGCAAATTTAATGACAAATAAATCAGACGATGAAATTTTGATTTCAATGATTTTCAGAAGCCTATGACGTCATATGACGTCACATTTGAAATTGACTACAAAAGTTTGTACACGGTCCAGAGCCATTATTAATGGGCCGATTTTCATCAAATTTTCACAGAATGTGAATATTACGTTCTTATTGTGTATACCGGTGTCCGTTTTTCAAAATTCGAAAAGTCCAAGCATATATGGCGGATCCAAGATTCGAACCAATGACGTCAATTTTTAAATGCTTATAAAAACTGTCCTATTTGAGATAGAAAGTTGAAATTTTGTCAGTTAGTAGGTCTCTGGGTGTCTTAACAATTATGTGAAAATAAACGTCATATGACGTCACGTGACGTCATTTGTTCATTATTATTATTCTTTTCTTCTTCCTAACTAAACGCTTATTTTAATATGTTGCAATAGTCCTAGGACGATGAAATTTTTATGGCGTATTAGAATTAGATGAAATTCTATGTGTGATGAAAGTTAGAAACTTACATTTGAACACTGTTTCATTTTTCTTTCATGTCATATGACATAGTATAAATTTTGTATGTAAACTACATGTGCAAGATATGGGCGGACTTTTATAAAAATTCACAGAATGTGTTCTATTTGTGCTATTTTATATAGAAATAGAGGAGATAGAAAGTTGCAATTTGGACAGATTATGTATTATGTCATCTTCTATATATACTATATAAAGCAGATGTTGCAGAAAGTCCTATCATTCGTTTAAACGAATGACATCTAGTTATTATTATTCTTTTCTTCTTCCTAACTAAACGCTTATTTTTATATGTTGCAATAGTCCTAAGACGATAATATTTTCATGGCATATTAGTCACGTGAGGAAATTTTGATTTCAATGATTTTCAGCACCTTATGACGTCACATGACGTCACAGCTAAAAATAGTGAAAAATGGTGTTCGCGCTCTACAGCCGTCATTTACGGTCGGATTTTCTTCAAATTTTCACAGATGGTACATCTTGAATCAAAGGTGTGCATATCCTGTCAGCTAACCGAAATTCCGAAAGACCGAAGTTCTGTGGCTGAAATAAGATTCGAACATAGGACCGAAAATTTCATTTTAGGATTAAAGAGCTTCAGGATGAGATAGAAAGTTGAAACTTACACAGTTTGCAGTTCTGCAGAATTTCTACAGATATTTTGAGTCGTGACGTCATATGACGTCATGTGACGTCAAAGGCATACTTCTTAATTTTCATTTTAGGGCAATGATTTCGACATGATGCCAGTTGTTCAGAATAACGTAAATTTCAGAGTTATGACATTTATGTATGCGCTTTTGAACAAAAGCATCTTCAGCACCTTTTGACGTCTCATGACGTCACAGCTAAAAATAGTGAAAAATGGTGTTCGCGCTCTACAGCCGTCATTTATAGTCGGATTAACTTTAAATTTTCACAGATGGTACATCATGAATCAAAGGTGTGCATATCCTGTCAGCTAACCGAAATTCCGAAAGACCGAAGTTCTGTGGCTGAAATAAGATTCGAACATAGGAACGAAAATTTCATTTTACGATTAAAGAGCTTCAGGATGAGATAGAAAGTTGAAATTTACACAGTTTGCAGTTCTGCAGAATTTCTACAAATATTTTGAGTCGTGACGTCATATGTCGTCATATGACGTCATAAGCATACTTCTTAATTTTCATTTTAGGGCAATGATTTCGACATGATGCCAGGGGTTCAGAATAATGAAAATTTTAGAGTTAAGACAGTAAAGTATGCGCTTTAAAACAAAATCATCTTCAGCACCCTATGACGTCACTTGACGTCACAGCTAAAAATAGTGAAAAATGGTGTTCGCGCTCTACAGCCGTCATTTATGGTCGGATTTTCTTCAAATTTTCACAAATGGTACATTATGAAACTAAGGTGTGCATATCCTGTCAGCTGACTGAAATTCCGAAAGACCGAAGTTCTGTGGCAGATTTTCACAGATGGTACATCTAACCGAAAGTCCGAAAGACCGAAGTTTTGTGGCTGAAATAAGATTCGAACATAGGACCGAAAATTTCATTTTAGGATTAAAGAGCTTCTGGATGAGATAGAAAGTTGAAACTTACACAGTTTGCAGTTATGCAGAATTTCTACATATATTTTGAGTCCTGACGTCATATGACGTCCTGTGACGTCATAAGCATACTTCTTAATTTTCATTTTAGGGCAATGATTTCGACATGATGCCAGTTGTTCAGAATAATGAAAATTTCAGAGTTATGACAGTAAAGTATGCGATTTCGAACAAAAGCATCTTCAGCACCCTATTACGTCATGTGACGTCACAGCTAAAAATAGTGAAAAATGGTGTTCGCGCTCTACAGCCGTCATTTATGGTCGGATTTTCTTCAAATTTTCACAGATGGTACATCTTGAAACTAAGATGTGCATATCCTTTCAACTAACAGAAATTCCGAAAGACCGAACTGCTGTGGCTGAAATAAGATTCGAACATAGGACCGAAAATTTCATTTTAGGATTAAAGAGCTTCTGGATGAGATAGAAAAATGAAACGTACACAGTTTGCAGTTCTGCAGAATTTCTACAAATACCTTGAGTTTTGACGTCATATGACGTCATGTGACGTCATAAGCATACTTCTTAATTTTCATTTTAGGGCAATGATTTCGACATGATGCCAGTTGTTCAGAATAATGAAAATTTCAGAATTATGAAAGTAAAGTATACGCTTTTGAACAAGAGAATTTTCAGTACCCTATGACGTCATGTGTCGTCAGAGCTAAAAATAGTGTAATACTTAGTTCTTATCATTTGCACTTATTTCGGAATATAATGTCAATTGTTCAGCATGAACATGAAAAACTACCAGAGGTGAGTCATTACATGAAACTTCTATCTCCTGCTTTTTGCATTAACACAGCTTGCAGAAAGTCCTATCATTCGTTTTCACGAATGACATCTAGTTGTTTATGTTTCCGTATATTAAGTTTTATGTTGGATGTCATCCATGGGATATCATTAGATCTTATGTTAACAATTTTATTAGGTATATGGTTGTTGTTGTTGTTTTTTTGCAATATTTAAGAGCATTGATGAGAAATTGCTAGCATATTTGTCAATGTCAATATTTATATGAGAATCCCAATCTGTAAGAGCTATTTCATGCCTTAATGCGTCGTAGTTACCTTGTTCATACCTCCATATAACAAGGCATTTTAGGTTTAGTAAAGTAACAAATTACATACACTGGACAGCGGTAGAGCGCAAGTTTTGGCTTAAGAAGTGTTCGAGAAACACCAGATTTAACAACACGATTGGGATTTGAAACAAATATAAGATCGATAAGACTTTCAGAATGTTCAGTGAAATGTGTTGGATCAGATATTACCTGATGAAAACAAAACTGACGCTTTAGTAAATCAACCTTACGACATGTTTGGTCACTCATTACATCAAGATTAAAGTCGCCCAGAACAATAATTTCTTTTGCCTTATCATCAGAAGCTAAACTAAATGAGTTTTCAATCAGTTCAATGTATGAAGAATTAGAATTCGGTGGTCTGTAAAATGTCCCTATCAACACATGCTTATTATTGTTCAGGGTAAGTTCAATCCAAAGTCCTTCAAGGCCCATTATTTCTAAATCATGCCTGCGTTTAAAACAAAGATGATTTTTTACGTATATAGCTACACCACCATGATTGTCATCAGGTCTATCAAGTCGTTCTGGTTTATGATAAGATTGAAAAAGAATGTTATCTGAACTGGTCGAACCACTGAGCCATCTTTCTGAAAATGCAATTATATCGAAATCTCGCAGTTCAGCGTGTAATAAGTCCAATTTGTTTTGAATACTCTGAACATTTAAGGGAACAATAGATAAGTATTTTGAAGTTTCTAATATATTGATAAGTGAATCGTTAAAAGAGAGACAAGTACGTGTGAAGGAATCTGGTCCTGGGTTAGGGTGTACATCACCAGCCTGTAATAAAAGGATGTAAAACCATGCAGTTTGATTCGTTCTAAATAATAATAATAAGCAGTTAACAGTGAAACTGCAGTTTTTATAATAGTTTTTGCCAAGTGTCACCTTTCTGTTAAAAGTTGCCTGTACATTATTAGCACGTGTTATTAGTATTCCATTATATAATGTTATGTTAAAAACTTGGCTATGCATTAATGCAAATAGGTAATACATATGTACTACTCCTACAAATTTACCTTGATATGTGTAGTTCTGCAGGACGACAATGTTCGCTGACAAATGTTTCATGCCACAGTCTCAATAAACAAAAGGTAAAGTTCGATTGTCGTCAATGCAAAACCAGCAATAAGTACAGCAACGTCCACGGACGTATCACCCGGCCAAACGATTACACAGAAGTAATGAAAAATATAGTTATTCCATACGCTGGAATAGCAAGGTATGAAAAAAAATTGAAAGCTTTATGATAGTGTGGGTAGAGCATTCATTAAATGGATTTGAAAGAAATAATTATGCCATAATTATTTAAAAAGAAAATGGTTGGTTGGGTTTAACGTCCCACCGACAGTATTCATTCGTTTGGAATAAAAAAGAAAACATGAACTATCAGGTAAATATATTATTTCAAATAATGTCTGAGTTAAAATGATTTCTTTTCAATATATGTCTAGGATATATTATGTTAGAGAATATTTTATATCATACAGTTTAAATAATTAGATACTTTAAGTTACATTACTCTGTATACACGTAGTATTTTTTTATAAAATTCGGTTATGACACTACTGTCGGTGAGTTGAAGAAGAATATGAGATATGTACATGTGACATTTACTTATGTACGTGTAATCCTAGATTTAAATTTTGAATGAAATTAGGTTTCACACATTTCTATGATTGATATCATTAATACATACATTTATATTTACATATACTAACACAGACATACTTATCACATAAAACCACACATTTGATAATTAATGAGTATGATACATGTACTACCTCATTTACTCACTAGTAAGTATCACATACAATGTCATTTATAATTATATGCCCATATAGACATAAATGATATATTAAATCAGAAACAATCCTTTACTATACAAGTATATATTTACAAAAAATCAGTCACAGGTTCTAACCGTAAAGGCAGGTTTTACCACCCGTAAAGAAAAGTAATAAAACATCGCATAGTCAAATAATCTCACTGTGAAGGTAAGTATTAAACAACAACATCAGTCAAGTAATCTCACTATGAAGGTAAGTATTAAACCACAACATCAGTCAAATAATCTCACTATGAAGGTAAATATTAAACCACAACATCAGTCAAATAATCTCATCACATCTTTCAAATAATCTCACTATGAAGGTAAGTGTTAAACCACCACATCAGTCAAATAATCTCACTATGAGGGTAAGTATTAAACCACCACATCAGTCAAATAATCTCATCACATCAGTCAAATAATCTCACTATGAGGGTAAGTATTAAACCACCACATCAGTCAAATAATCTCACTATGAAGGTAAGTATTAAACCAACACATCAGTCAAATAATCTCAATATAAAGGTAAGTATTAAACCACCACATCAGTTAAATAATCTCACTATGAAGGTAAGTATTAAACCACCACATCAGTCAAATAATCTCACTATAAAGGTAAGTTTTAATCCACCACATCAGTCGAATAATCTCACTATGAAGGTAAGTATTAAACCACCACATCAGGCAAATAATCTCACAATGAAGGTAAGTATTAAACCACAACATCAGTTAAGTAATCTCACTATGAAGGAATATAAAAAGGTTGTAATTAGCGCGTAGATCGTAGATCGTAGATCGAAACTATGACTAATTTTCTTTGTTGAGCTGGGTCATAGATTGTAACTCAACCATTGAAAATGTTGATGGAATGGTTGAGCTGGATCGTAGATCGTAGCTCGACTATTGAAAACCTTCATGGAATGGTTGAGCTGGGTCGTAGATCGTAGCTCAACCATTCAAATAAACCATTATAAATGGTCGAGCTGGGTCGTAGATCGTAGCTCGACCATTCAAATAAACCAACATAAATTGTTGAGCTGGATCGTAGATCGTAGCTCAACCATTGAAATAAACCAAAATAAATGGTTGACCTGGATCGTAGATCGTAGCTCGACCATTGAAAATGTTGATGGAATGGTTGAGCTGGATCGTAGATCGTAGCTCGACCATTGAAATTAACCAAAGTAAAATGTTGACCTGGTCCGTAGATCGTAGCTCAACCATTGAAAATGTTGATGGAATGGTTGAGCTGGATCGTAGATCGTAGCTCGACTATTGAAAACTTTCATGGAATGGTTGAGCTGGGTCGTAGATCGTAGCTCAACCATTCAAATAAACCAAAATAAAAGGTTGACCTGGATCGTAGATCGTAGCTCGACCATTGAAAATGTTGATGGAATGGTTGAGCTGGATCGTAGATCGTAGCTCGACCATTGAAATTAACCAAAGTAAATGGTTGACCTGGTCCGTAGATCGTAGCTCAACCATTGAAAATGTTGATGGAATGGTTTAGCTGGGTCGTAGATCGTGTCCCTTTTTGAAGGTAATTGTTTTGTTTGTTTCGGTAATTTTATACTCGTCTGGAAAAATGAACTTGTCGGGAAAAATTATCTGTCGCTTTTTGTTTAGTATTAGTCGTTAACTAGTTATATATTTGTCTTCTTTGTCGGGATTATTGTACTTTTCGGAAAATTGCATTAGTCAGGAAAAAGTCGCATAATCAACCAATATTACATTCGTCGGGAAACTTTTTTTTTCGGGAACTATGTTCTCGTGGGGAATTTAAAAGTTTCCGGGAAATTTTCTTCGTCGGGAAAAATTATATGTCGGGAATTTAGTATTCATTGTGAAAATTGTTTTTTTTTTTGGGATTATGGTACTCGTCGGGAAAATTGCATTTGTCAGAAAAAAATGCTTTCGTCGGGAAAAGAGTTTCCTTCGAAAATCTTTGTACCGGGAAATTTTCTGTTCGTCGGGAAAAATTCGGGAATTTAGTATTGTTTGAAAATTGTATTTTGTTAATATTTTTATCTTCGTCGGGATTTGTCCTCGTCGGGAAAATTGCATTCGTCATAAAGTTATGTGCTCGTCGAAAAAAAATTGCTTTCGTCTCGAAAAGTGCTTCCATCGGGAAATTTTGTAGTAGTTTGGAATCTCATTCGTTGGAAAGGTTTCCGTCGGAAATTTTTTGTTCGCGGGTTCTACGACCCAGCTCAACCATTCCATGAACATTTTCAGTGGACAATTTTTGTTCGCGGGATCTACGATCCAGCTCAAACATTTATTTCGGTTAATTTCAATGATTGAGCTACGATCTACGATCCACCTCAACGAATTATATTGGTTTATTTGAATGGTTGAGCTACGATCTACGACCCAGCTCAACCATTCCATGAAAGTTTTCAATGGTCGAGCTACGATCTACCATCCAGCTCAATCATTCCATGAAAATTTTCAGTGGTCGAGCTACGGTCTACAATACAGCTCAACCATTTATTTTGGTGTATTTCAATGGTTGAGCTACGATCTACGACCCAGCTCAACCATTCCATGAAAGTTTTCAATGGTCGAGCTACGATCTACGATCCAGCTCAACCATTTATAATTGTTTATTTCAATGGTTGAGCTACGATTTACGACCAAGCTCAACCATTTATAATGGTTTATTTGAATGGTTGAGCTACGATCTACGACCCAGCTCAACCATTCCATGAAATTTTCAATGGTCGAGCTACGATCTATGATCAAGTCAACCATTTTATATGATTTATTTCAATGTTGAGCTACGATCTACGACCCAGCTCAACCATGCCATGAAAGTTTTCAATGGTCGAGCTACGATCTACGATCCAGCTCAACCATTTATTGGTTTATTTGAATAGTTGAGCTACGATCTACGACCCAGCTCAACCATTCCATGAAAGTTTTCAATGGTCAGCTACGATCTACGATCCAAGTCAACCATTTTTTGGTTTATTTCAATGGTTGAGCTACGATCTACGACCCAGTCAACCATTCCATGAAAGTTTTCATATGTCAAGCTAGATCTACGATCACCAGCTCAACCATTTATAATGGTTTATTTAAATGGTTGAGCTACGATCTACGACCCAGTCCAACCATTCCATGAACATTTTCAATGGTCGAGCTACGATCCAAGTCAACCATTTATATTGGTTTATTTCAATGATTGAGCTACGATTTACGACCCAGCTCAACCATTTATAATGGTTTATTTGAATGGTTGAGCTACGATCTACGACCCAGATCAATCATTTCATGAACATTTTCAATAGTTGAGCTACGATCTATGATCCAAGCTAACCATTTATAAAGGATTTATTTCAATGTTTGAGCTACGATCTACGACCCAGCTCAACCATTTATAATGGTTTATTTGAATGGTTGAGCTACGATCTACGACCCAGCTCAATCATTATAAGTTTTTCAATGTTGAGCTACGATCTACGACCCACATAACCATTTATATTGGTTAATTTTGAATGGTTGAGCTACGATCTACGACCCAGCTCAACCATTTATAATTGGGAATTTTATGTTGAGCTACGATCTACGATCCAGCTCAAACCATTCATGACTTTTCAGTGGTCGAGCTATGATCTACGATCCAAGTCAACCATTTATATTGATTTATTTCAATGGTTGAGCTACGATCTACGACCCAGCTCAACCAATCCATGAAAGTTTTCAATGGTCGAGCTACGATCTACCATCCAGCTCAATCATTCCATGAAAATTTTCAGTGGTCGAGCTACGGTCTACAATACAGCTCAACCATTTATTTTGGTTTATTTCAATGGTTGAGCTACGATCTACGACCCAGCTCAACCATTCCATGAAAGTTTTCAATGGTCGAGCTACGATCTACGATCCAGCTCAACCATTTATAATTGTTTATTTTAATGGTTGAGCTACGATCTACGACCCAGCTCAACCATTTATAATGGTTTATTTGAATGGTTGAGCTACGATCTACGACCCAGCTCAACCATTCCATGAACATTTTCAATGGTCGAGCTACGATCTATGATCTAAGTCAACCATTTATATTGATTTATTTCAATGGTTGAGCTACGATCTACAACCCAGCTCAACCATTTATAATGGTTTATTTGAATGGTTGAGCTACGATCTACGACCCAGCTAAACCATTTATAATGGTTTATTTGAATGGTTGACCTACGATCTACGACCCAGCTCAACCATTTATAATGGTTTATTTTAATGGTTGAGCTACGATCTACGACCCAGCTCAACCATTCCATGAACATTTTCAATGGTCGAGCTACGATCACGACCCAAAGTCAACCATTTATAATGATTTATTTCAATGGTTGAGCTACGATCTACGACCCAGCTCAACCATTCCATGAAAGTTTTAATGGTGACTACGATCTACGATCCAGCTCAACCATTTATAATGGTTTATTTGAATAGTTGAGCTACGATCGACGACCCAGCTCAACCATTCCATGAAAGTTTTCAATGGTCGAGCTACGATCTACGATCCAAGTCAACCATTTATATTGGTTTATTTCAATGATTGAGCTACGATCTACGACCCAGCTCAACCATTCCATGAAAGTTTTTAATGGTTGAGCTACGATTTACGACCCAGGTCGACAAAGAAAATAAGTTATAGTGTTGATTTACGATCTACGTGCTAACTTCACACACCTAATGTATACACCGTTACGGTGTAGCGACTATGTCACCAATATGGATATCACCAGACAAGATTATTATACAGTTATTACTGCTTAATAAGTAAACATTCCTATTAGCTGCATATCACGCACTCACACCATACAACCATGTCACAATTTATGACCGCACTACATTAACCGTAATTTATTTATCTGGTCATAGTTAGCTGTTTAAAAGATAAGCATACTTTGCACGAGTATGCAACTAGAAACTGAGTGAGAACAATACATATATCTTTTACTTGGGTACACACTTGTTATTTGGATACACACTTGTCTAGATCTTTTTGAGTTGTTGATGCTGTGGATTCTGTCATGACTGTCCTTCACGAGTACAGTACCATCGTGTGACCAAGCTCCTTTAAGTATATTGTTCCTGACAAGGCCTCGCGCCTTAGACATTAAAGAACTGCGTTGCTTGGTTAGGTCTTCGTTAATGAAGACTTTATTGTAGCCTGTAGCTCTTAGTTGTTTCCTCTTCATGTAAAATTTTTGCCTGGCCCTGTAGGACACAAATTTCACTATAATATCTTGAGGTTTCTTGAGAGCTGGGTTACCAATCCTGTGTGATCTGTCGATCTCGGCTATTTCTATAGCGACTTCTATTGCATCAGCAATACTTAACACTATATCGTCAGTGTTTACACCTATCTTCTCCTGGAAACCCGAAATTCGTATGTAATTTCGACGACTGTATTGTTCAGCTGCATCCGTCACCGCCTCTAAAGTGTCAATTCTGTGTTTAAGGTTTTTGTTCTCAACAGCTAAAGCATGATTTTTCTCCTGTAGATCAGTTATTTTATCAGATAGGCCCTTAGTTACATTGGCGCTATCGTATCACTCGTCCAATAGATTTCAGTATTGTACTCAACAATGTATAATGACCTTTTTATTTCACGCCACAATTGAAAAAGGGTTTAAATATAATTAAACAACTCTCATAGTATTTTTTTTATTTCAATGTCAAACACGTTTAACAGTCATAATTGATAATGACACACATTTACTATTAAATTTAAGAAGCCTTAAAAAAAAAAAAAATGCTATTAATACAATAAACAAAAAAAAAAAAAATATTTATAAAAATTAATTTGCAAAATTTACAGAAATATTAAATGTTACTGAAGGATCCCTGAGGAATAAGAGATTTTGTATGCAAGAATTTACTTTTTGAGAGGTATTTGCCTCATATTTTTCTATTTCAGCCACAATTTCTTCCAAATTGTCATCCATGTCAAAGTCACTTTGATCGGTGATCTGATCATTAGCAGCAGTTTGTGCTGCTTGTGTTACAGTGGCAACGGGTCCAGCAGTAGACACAGGACAGGCTAACAAACGTTGGTCTGCACATCTGTCTGCAGACTTTCCCATACCAGACACTAATATGTTGGACATTTGCTTCTGCTTCTTAACAGAAACATCAGAATAGCTGTTAACTGACTGAATGTTTTTATGTCCTGTTAACTGAAAAATGTCGGTACTTTCAATACCAGCCTCTCGCAAGCGTTTGACTGTTGTTTTCCTCCCAGAATGGTTGGTGTGTTTACCAATACCAGCATTTTCAGACATTTTTTTCATGATGCATCCGAGAGAATCAATGAACACATAAGGCACAATTCTTATACCATGTGTTTGACTGTATTTGATGTGGCGGCAATACACTTAGGTAGAATGGTGAATCTGGCTTGAGCATCGATAAAGGACGTTTATGAGTGAATGAAATAAGCAGGATAACAGGACATCTATCTGGTGTTTCAGGTGTGGCATATATTCTCGTGTTGAAAGGTCTCTCTTGGCGGGGGTCTTTCCTAGTTTTGGTGTCTCTCTCCGTGTATTCAAGATACTGTTGCCCATCTGGATCCGTCTCAATTACAACATCCCCCTACTTCATGTCCCTGTGTTCTTGTCTCCCTCTAATTCCAAAGAAATTGTTCCGCCACCAGATGGCATTTTGTAGGCTCTCTGGGCAAGCTGGCCAGTGCTCCACAAAATCTGAAGCAGATTAACATTCATTATTAAATATTTTGCATTGCTTGTGCTACTTAAAATACATCTGCATTAACAATTAGCAGGTGTGTACCTATTTTTCAAAAGCAGTTTAAATAGAGTTTATTGGCTAATATAATTAAGTGAATATTTTTACGAAGAGCAAATCATGCAATATAGAAATCAATAAAGTCGTTGGGAATCTCTGGCGGATAGAAGAAGAAGACACAAACTCATGTTATTATATAAAATGAAAAGTGGACTCTCCCCTGAATACTTGTCCTCTCTTTGTCCCCCTGAAACTGACTCAAGTAGGTACAATTTTCGAACAGCAGGTAACCTTAATATACCCCGTTCAAGAACAATATTGTATTATGATTCCTTTATTCCTTCTACATCCAGAATGTACAATGAACTTCCGGACTCCGTGAAAAATGCAACTTCCTTATCATCTTTCAAACGTCAACTTAAACCAAATACACCTTCTGTTCCTGAGTATTAATACTACGGCAAGCGCTCAAATCAAATTTATCACTCAAGACTAAGAACCAATTGCAGCAGCCTAGCAAATGATCTATATTCCAAAAACATTGTGAATACTCCGAATTGTACTTGTGGTGTCCCTGAAACATCCAAACATTTCTTCTTCGACTGTCAGAAATATAAACATATTCGTCCTAAACTTTTTAAAATAAAGTGAAATAACCCTAAATAATCTTCTTTTTGGAAACAGAAACTTGTCAACCGATGAAAATATTAAACTTTTTTCCGCAGTGCATCTATATATTGAAAAATCTAA
Source organism: Solen grandis (assembly GCA_021229015.1). Lineage (NCBI taxonomy): Eukaryota > Metazoa > Mollusca > Bivalvia > Adapedonta > Solenidae > Solen > Solen grandis. Next base: position 16,034,220 of record CM037784.1, read on the forward strand.
ACGTTTCTCCTGATTAACCTTTCCAGTCCTTACTTTACGTATTTCTAATAAGTAAATATGACATGTTTTCATACTCGTATGTCATCAGTAAACGTCTATGTTCAAGAATATGGCTTCATTCCTCCTACAAAACATCTCTCCCACTCTCCCTCTCCCTCTCTCTACCCCTCTCTAAATGAGTATGAGTGTTCTTATTTATGTTTTCCTTTTTTCTTTTTCTATTTTTCCCATATTTCCTTTTGTTTCTATATGTTTATGTAAAAATTATTTGTAATTCTTAATGAATTCGCCATATATTCACAATTTAATCATCAAGGAGAAAATCTCAATAAGCTTTACGATCAATTTTAATCTATTTGCATAGTTCGTGTGCGTGTTTGTGCGCGCTCGCGCGCGTGTGTGTGATTTTATAATCTTAATTATTATTTATTTTTTTTTGCATTCAAAGAGTCTATTTTACATGTATTTATTATTCGAGAAGCTGTGGTAATCATGTACCTCTTCTTCGTCATCTCCGACAGGCTTTGCACGATTTGGCTTTCTGCCGAGACCTTCATGTTTCAGTTCTTTCCTCTTCGCACACATTACTTCTCTGGATCCTGAAGATATGCAACAATATTGTTTAAGGTAGAAGTAACACACACGCGCGCACACGTGTTTTTTTTTTGTTTTTGTTTTTTTTTAATAAATAATGACTGATTTAAGCAACATTCAACCATGAAAAACCTTCTTTAAATTGCGTGTATAATATAAACACATCGTTGACAGTTTGGTCCAGGGAAAACAGGGAAAATACTACCTTAATTTTTGCTTCATAGTTGTTTAACTTAAAAAATAAGTTGTTGTTGTTGTTGTATTGGGGTTTACCGTCGCTGCGATAGTATTTCAATCATATAGCGACGTCCAGCTAATTACAGGTGGAGGAAGACCCCGAGTATATATATATATATATATATATATATAGGTTTACCTTTAAATTCATCACCTCGCAGGATACTTGTACTGTAGTTTTTCTGTGCAAGATATCTGTCGATTGAGTTTTGCATTGCTTTGATGCTATCCGGCTCATACAAATTTCCATCATTTTTTCGGGCCTTGATGAAAAAGCTTCTGAGAATACAGTTTAACTGATTTGGCTCTATTTCTTCGATTTTTCTTTTCTCATCCGGGAGGTTTTCTTTGATCCACTTATTAAATATCCTCAGATCTGAGTCAGTTTCCTTTAAGGTGTTCACTGGCGTATTATCTTTAATGAATTTATTTATTTCTTCGTCGCTCAACATGATTTTGTTTTCTTTGCAGACGAACTACGATCAAAATGTATAGACGCTTTATCTTATAAATTTTAACGAGCGTCTGATGATTAAAGGGAGGTAAGTCATACTGGAATAACCAATTTGATATACAGAGTTATCCGAGTCCAAAATGGATTATATTTTGGACTCTGAAATTGAAAACGAGGCCATGCGGATCCAATATGGAAATCTATTTGTACATCACGTGGTGGAAATGCTGAAATGCTATTGGGTGATCAGTGATAGGTGTGAAATAAACAGGCCCGGATTCACCGGGGGGCCGAGGGGGCCTTGGCCCCCCAGTTGCCCTGGTTATACATTTTTTTCTAGGCTATAAAATCCATTGATTACATAATGTCTGAGCTGTCTAGAGGAAATCCCTATTGTTGGCCCCATACTGAACCAACCGCATAACCACCTGACCAGCCAGACTCCTTTTGTCTTATGGCCCCCTGCTGTTAATGTGTAGGTAATCCGAATCAGCAGTCATCCATGACTTAGTGATAAGCATGTGTTTAAGGTACTGTGTATGCAAAATGATTGACACGCTATTGTCGAGTGATACCTAAGGACATCTCGTCTGCCGAGCGATCTAATGATTGAAGAACAATAGGCAATTACAAAAACTTTATATCAGTAAAACTATTCTAGACAGGTGATGTTTAGGAAATAGCATAAAAATCGATTAGTATAAAATTAGCCACTAAAAACAACAACTAAGTTGGACATTAAAATGTAATTGCTATCGAAATATTTTCACTATAGCCCAAAGAAATTATTGATTTAACAAATAACTTTGACTAAATCTAATCAACGAAATTTTAAATTCACTTTTCTCTACATCTATAAAATTTTAAATCTTGAGGTAAAAGCGGGCAATTTAACTGCCAGGTTGATGAACTTTCAGGTATGAAAAATTGCCGATATTGTTTTGGAAAAAAAAAGCTATTCTGCGGGGAAGATGCATACCTATCGCTAGCCATGTAAATTAAACTTTATCAGAAATGGGTTGGTTTCTAAATGTCATCAGCTATACTATTTTTACATAACTTGTAAGTATTATTTTAACGAAGCAGTTAAATTCTTAACTAACTCTTCAATATATAAATACAAAAAGTAGGTCTATACATCATCATGTTCACTTTTCTTATTATTTACGAATATAATAATAACTAGATTTCATTCGTTGATACGAATGATAGGACTTTCTGCTAACATTGAAAAATATAAAGATTAATTCCGTTAGAAAGAATATATATTAAATTCCCTACCTTTTACTCTCTTTTTTTCGTATGGACTTCTCATGCATGAACTTTTTGAAATAAGCCATATTCCAAAATAAACAATAACAGGGATTTGAAGTTCAGTAGAATTTAGTATTCCGTATATATAATAAAAAATATGTTTTGTATGTATGGAGTACTATTATTTTCAGAATTTTATTTTAAATTACTGAACTTCAAATCCCTGTGATATTTATTTCAATTTAAAAACACACACTCACAGACAAGTGAATTTATATCTAAGTCTTTAAATAATTTATTTTACAACAAGAAAATTACCAAGAAACAGCTGATTTCTCCATACTGCCTGGGTTTTTTTTTTCTTTCAACGCCCGAATAGTCAGCCCTTTAATAATTTAAATTTAACGGTTTGACAGATTGCGGGAAAATAATCGCAATATCGCTGACCAATTTCGCAGCGTAAAAATCCGAATCATCCCGAATTGTACTGCGCTGCTGGTCCAGGTTGTTGTCCTTTTCTCGGATTCGCATATATTTCAAACAAATAAACATTCAAAGGAGGATTATTTTCACGACAATTTTGTATATTTCGATAGAGAAATATATATTTGAGTGATTCCGTATGTTAACTTCATAGATTTATTTGAATGATTTGAAAAAACGGAGTTGAAGCGAGTCGACCCCTGAAAATATGTCCACCCTTATTGATAGTGTATGTACAGTGTGTGTGTGTGTGTGGTGTGTGTGTATGGGAGCAAGTCCCTGTGGCCTAGGTCACACATTCAGGATTTTTACTGCCGTCCTTGATAGGACCATTCCCGATTAAAATGTGTCAAAAGTCTGATCAAGATCCTGTGATTCGTGGCTGGAAATTCAAACTTTTATTAAAATTTGTAAAAAACATTTATTTAATCACGACAACAATCAGATATTGTTCAGGAGGCGTCCCGATCCAGCCGTTTCCAGCAGAATTCGTCCCGATTATCCGTTCTCAATCCCATTCTGATCCGATACAGCAGAATTTGTCACGACATAGTCACGATTGTAATCCGACTAGACAAAATCGGCTGAGTTTCCCGAATGTTACGGGACGCACCTAACTGTCAGGAGTGCTTGGCCGACCTCTCCGGACCATTCCCGATCCGTAGGACTCTGTTACGAACATATACGACTGCGTTCAGACAATGATAGGACATTGAGGATAGTAATCCGACTTTTTCGCTTTTCGTGTCGTAGCGCTGTCTGATCTCAAACGGGAGCCATAATCGACACTGTGTGAACGCCGCATTACAGACAAATTAGCTTGCAGCGTCTTGAACGGATGACATGTGTTGATCATTTTGTTTAAAACGTCTACACTTATGCACGCTCATGGTATCTCAAGCTGGCAATTAAATTACATTGTTCTATAACATATATTTTCACATAGGTTATCATTTATCATAAATTTGGAATATAGCTTGTACAACATTTATCGATAGATGCAACAATAAAGTCGGGAAATTGCAATGTTTCAACAACGGTCTAAATGACATGTGTCAAAACGCTCAAAGGATTATGGGTAACACAATGCTGCAACTGATATTCATAAGTAACGTAAATAAAATGATTTGACAAAACATTAAATCATTGTCAACACTTGTTTAATTTGTTTGTTTGTTTGTTCGGTTTAACGTCCCACCGACAGTATTTCAGTCATTTGGAGACGATGTCTACTTAATGCAGTTATAGTGCTGCCACACTGCAGTATCACGTCGTAGACATGTGGCATGATATCACACCCAGTCACATTATCCTGATACCGGGCCAACCAGTCCTGCAACTACCCTTATATGCTAAGTGTCAAGCAAGGGAGCTATAACAGTACCATTTTTTACGACTTTGGTATCGAACCCACGACCTCTCGCTCTCGAGGCGGACGCTCTAAATACTCGGCCACCGGGAACGGTACACCTGTTTAGCTAGTAATATCAATATGATATAAGTAAAAGGTTTTTTTTTCAATTTATATGACTAATACATATCTGTAAACTTACATTTTCCGAAAATGCTTCAATTAAGGTGAAAGCGAAAGTAGGATATGTTATGAAAATTCTTACAAATGGCTTTATATTCGTATTTTTTATGTAACTAATTTAAACTACATTCCTTGCTTAATGTAAAACTTATTTCTTATGATTCTTAAGATATAAGTCGTAAAATTCTGACATGACGGCAAAATCGCTGAAATTCTATATGTTTAAATTTTTATTTTTGTTTTCCTTTTTCAATTTAAAACTTAAGGTACCAAAATAATCGTCTTAAAATTCTCTACATCTCATTCGCTGAATGTGTTGACTTATTTCATATGGGTTTTAAGATATAAGCCTTGAAACTCTTACATAACGACAAAATCGCTGAAATTCTACATGTTTAAATTCTTATTTTTGATGTTACTTCCTTATACTTGGATCAATTTCAAAACTTTAGGTACCAAAATAATCGTCTTAAAATTCTCTACATTTCACACGCTTTATCTATAGGAATATTTTTAATACTTTTTGAGATACAAGCTCTTAAACCTCTTGAAAAATGAAAAAATCACCAAAGCTATATGCTTTTTTTTTCCCCTTACTCCATGAATCTTAGGTCAATCATTAAACTTTAAGCATCAAAAGAACGGCCAAACATTGCTCTACAAATAATATTCATCATCATATTTTCAAAAATCAAAGAATTTCGAGATATAAACTGTTAAACACACTGAGGGTTACCGAATTTTGTTTTTTTCCGCCATAACTCAACCGATTCAACCCCGATCATCAAAAATTAAATATAATCTGAAAGGTCTTTCTAAGCACTACAAATTATACGCATAGTGTCTCGATAGAATATTTACCGTTTTTGAGATATTTAAGGCCGAAGAAAAACCCGATAATTGATATATGACCTTGACCTTTGGGATTTTCCGGAAACGGAAGTGACATGGCTCTATAGATTCTAATACTGCATCTTCAGACAAAATTTCAAGTAAATCATGCAAAAAATAAAGCCTACAGGGCTTAAAAACCGTTAAGTTTTAATACGAAAGTTTTAAGAGCATTATGACGTCATGTGACGTCATAGGTTCGAATCTTGGATTCGCCATAAAACATTTGCCTTTTCGAATTTGGAAAAACGGACACCGGATGCACAACTAGAGCCTAACATACACATTCTGTGAAATTTTGATGAAAATCGATCCAGAAATAATGGCTGTAGACCGCGTACAAACTTTTTCACCTGACGCCAAATCTGACGTTTATGACGTCATATGAATATACAATTCATTGATCCGAAAGCTCATGGTTTGAAATATATGCATAAAATTTTCATTTTCTGAGTCAATGGCAACACCTCGAAATTAACACAATATAAGAGGAAGAAAAAAAGAATAAGAAGAAGAAGAAGAAGCAAAGAATAATAAAAAAACAGTACAAACCAATATGACTTTCTGCCTGTAGGCAAAAGTCCTAATAACTAGTTATGTCATTCGTGAAAACGAATGATAGACTTTCTGCAAGCTGTGTTAATGCAAAAAGCAGGAGATAGAAGTTTCATGTAATGACTCACTCTGGTAGTATTTCATGTTCATGCTGAACAATTGACATTATATTCCGAAATCAGTGCAAATGATAAGAACTAAGTATTAGTCTGTGACGTAACATGATGTCATATGACGTAAGGACATGACTGCAAACTTGATTTCTAGTTTTAAAGGTCCTATGTTCGAATCTTACTTCAGCCACAATACTTCGGTTTTTAGGAATTAAGGTTAGCTGACAAAATATTCACACTTAGTTGCAAATGTACCATCTGTAAAAATTTGAAGAAAATCTTATCATAAATGACGGCTGTAGAGCGCGAATACCATTTTTCACTATTTTCAGCTTTGACGTCAGGTGACGTCATAGGGTGCTGAAAATACTGTTGCTCAAAAGCGCATACTTTACTGTAATAACTCTGAAATTTTCATTATTCTGAACAACTGGCATCATGTCGAAATCATTGCCCCAAATTAAAATTAAGTGTATTCATATGACATCCTATTACGTCACTATTCAAAATATTTGTAGAAATGCTTCAGAACTGCAAACTGTGTAAGTTTCAACTTTCTATCTCATCCTTAAGTTCTTTAATCCTAAAATGAAATTTTCGGTCCTATGTTCGAGTCTTTTTTCAGCAACAGAACTTCGGTTTTTGGAATTTCGGTTAACTGACAGGATATGAACACCTTAGTTTCAAGATGTACAATCTGTAAAAATTTGAAGAAAATCTGACCATAAATGGCGGCTGTAGAGCGTTAAACCATTTTTCACTATTTTTAGCTCAGACGTCACATGACGTCATAGGGTGCTGAAAATGCTTTTGTTCAAAAGTACATACTTTGTTGTCATAACTCTGAAATTTTCATTATTCTGAACAACTGGCATCATGTCGAAATAATTGCTCTAAATGAAAATTACGAAGTATGCTTATGACATCAGATGACGTCATATGACCTCATAACGCAAAACATATGTAGAAATTCTGCAGAACTGCAAACTGTGTAAGTTTCAACTTTCTATCTCATCCTGAAGCTCTTTAATCCAAAAATGAAATTTTCGGTCCTATGTTCGAATCTTATTTCAGCCACAGAACTTCGGTCTTTCGGAATTTCGGTTAGCTGACATGATATGCACACCTTAGTTTCAAGATGTACAATCTGTGAAAATTTGAAGAAAATCCGACCATAAATGGTGGCTGTAGAGCGTGAACACCATTTTCATTATTTTTAGCTCTGACGTCACATGACGTCAAAGGGTGCTGAAATTCTTTTGTTCAAAAGCGTATACTTACTTTCATAACTCTGAATTTTCATTATTCTGAACAACTGGCATCATGTCGAAATCATTGCCCTAATATGAAAATTAAGAAGTATACTTATGACGTCACATGACGTCCTATGACGTCACGACTCAAAATATATGTAGAAATTCTGTCGCACTACAAACTGTGTAAGTTTCAACTTTCTGTCTCATTCTGAAGCTCTTTAATCCTAAAATGAAATTTTCGGTCCTATGTTCGAATCTTATTTCAGCCACAGAACTTCGGTCTTTCGGAATTTCGGTTAGCTGATAGGATATGCACACCTTAGTTTCAAGATGTACCATCTGTGAAAATTTGAAGAAAATCCGACCATAAATGACGGCTGTAGAGCGCAAACACCATTTTCACTATTTTTAGCTGTGACGTCATGTGACGTCATAGGGTGCTGAAGATGCTTTTGTTCAAAAGCGCATACGTTAGTTTCATAACTCTTTAAGTTTTCATTATTCTGAACAACTGGCATCATGTCGAAATCATTGCCCTAATATGAAAATTAAGAAGTATGCTTATGACGTCACATGACGTCATATGACGTTCCGACTCCAAAATTTTGTAGAAATTTAGCAGAACTGCAAACTGTGTAAGTTTCAACTTTCTATCTCATCCTGAAGCTCTTTAATCCTAAAATGAAATTTTCGGTCCTATGTTCGAATCTTATTTCAGCCACAGAACTTCGGTCTTTCGAATTTCGGTTAGCTGACAGGATATGCACACCTTTGATTCAAGATGTACCATCTGTGAAAATTTTAAGAAAATCCGACCATAAATGACGGCTGTAGAGCGCGAACACCATTTTTCACTATTTTTAGCTGTGACGTCATGTGACGTCATAGGGTGCTGAAAATCATTGAAATCAAAATTTCCTCACGTGACTAATAAGCCATAAAAATTTCATCGTCCTAGGTCCATTGCAACATATTAAAATAAGCGTTTAGTTAGGAAGAAGAAAAGAATAATAATAATAAAAAAATGACGTCACGTGACGTCATATGACGTTTATTTTCACATAATTGTTAAAACACCCAGAGACCTACTAACTGACAAAATTTCAACTTTCTATCTCAAATAGGACAGTTTTTATAAGCATTTAAAAATTGACGTCCTTGGTTCGAATCTTGGATCCGCCATAGATGCTTGGACTTTTCGAATTTTGAAAACGGACACCGGTATACACAATAAGAACGTAATATACACATTCTGTGAAAATTTGATGAAAATCGGCCCATTAATAATGGCTCTGGACCGTGTACAAACTTTTGTAGTCAATTTCAAATGTGACGTCATATGACGTTATAGGCTTCTGAAAATCATTGAAATCGAAATTTCAGCATCTGAATCATTTGTCATTAAATTTTCATTGTCCTTCGATAATTTCAATATATAGAAATACTCTTGTTAATATTAGAAATTTATCACGTCAAGTGACGTCATATGACGTTTATTTTCACAAAATGTTTAAGACTCTCAGAGACCTATATACTGACCAAATATCTCTTTTCTATCTCAAATAGGACCGATTTTATAAGCATTTAAAAATATACGACCTCGGTTCGAATCTTGAATTCGCTATAGAACCTTGGACTTTTCGAATTTTGAAAAACGGACACCGGTATACACAATAAGAACTATATCTATTTTCGGAAATATAATATCCTGCAGATACAGAAGAAAATAAGTAAATAAATGGAAAAATATCTACAGAATGATATATCGTTCATCATCATAGATTTTATAAAATTGAAAGACATATATTTTTTAATGTTTCTAACCTTAATACAAAATTTAATGTAATGACAGGCACGAAGAAACTCATAGCACAGCTTAGCCTTGCAAAATCGTATCAGTAACCGGACTGGATCCTGCCGGCCCGGAATAACATACGTATGAATTTGGTGTACAGGTCGGCCAATGCAGACCAATTTCTCAAAATTCCCCTTTCAACAATGCTCAACTTTTAAGGTCCCTGTGCAATAAGGTCTCAAAATTTTGCAATTTAGGACTATTTGGACTGTGTTCTATGGGATTTGATCCACTATTGCATGTCTTTCAGTCAAAAATTCACCTTTATTCAGCATAAAATGGGGTCACTATTTTCTGAGTAGGCACATCCGGATAGGGGTAACCAAGGGCAGATAATTGTGGTCTTAGTCCTATTTAGTACAAAAAAAAAAAAAAAAAAATCAAAATGTGTATAAAAGTGATGTACAATGTATACTGAGGAGTTGCCATTTTTGTTCTTTTGGCGATGACTTCATCAACTTCGTTCAGGGAAAACGCGCTAATATTATGGGTCGCTTAAGACAAAAAGAACAAATAAAAACTTTTTTATACGTGAAACTTTTTTTTAAATATTGTTATGGTATTTTCAGCAATTTCTTTTTAGCGATGGAATAAATATATTTAAATCGAATGAAATTATTTGAAACAGCTTAAGTAACAAATTCATTTTAGATTTTTTTATTCATTAGGTCCGCCTATAGCGTGACGTCACAATATAATTCATGAAAAGCGCGCCAATTATGATGGCCGTTTATATCTAATTCAAAATATAATCTGTGTAAACAATATAATACAACTCAAATGTTTAAATCAACATATATGTTTAAAATGGCATTTTATAGCAATAAAATATAGAGTGAATGTTGTTGAAAACTTATAACAAATTTAAAGATCGTAAATTACGTTTGTGCGGTTCTTATGTTTCACCTTTCTTCGAACAGTGCAGCATCGGCAGCAGAACCAGCTAGAGTCTTCTAAAATTATACAATTGCCTGTTGTTGTATTTTTCAAATTGATCATTTGATACTTCTTTAGTTAATGGTAAAGTGTACATATAAACACATAATATTCAAATATGTATATATCAATAATGAGAAATGAATTTTGCTGTCTTGTAGTTCGTCCATAAAAGTTTCGTCAAATAGATGGTCTAACAAGTTTTCGCGTGGTACTTACTAGATCGGTCCCCATTGCAACATAAAATTTCATTAAACATTCGTGTATTTGATTTTATGTGATGTAACAATTCAATCTATAATTTCTTATACGAATTCGCGATCTTAATATCTCGATCAGAACACAGCAGCGTTCATCCCAAAGTATTCAACGGTTATAACAAGTACAGTTACAAGTTTTAGGGTATTTTGAAATTATGATCTACTCACTGTTTAAGTTAAATATGCATCAAATTTCCATTCCAGAAATAAATGCTGTCATTGTTGGATTTCTATATAGATTTCATAGCTTTTAAATTTGTGTCTGTGATGCTGTTCTGATAATTTTTTCATGATTGGCATCCTTGGTTAGAAAAATGAGCAACTTTGTTTGGAAAAACTTCTTACCATACACCCATCCTATTTGACGGTCATATTTATCATTAAATTCAATGACATTTTTTGATGATAACGCAGGGGAATGTGAAACATTTAAAACATATTAATCACGAGGCATACATTTATGGGCATGTGTAAACAGCGAACCCAGACGGGCCCATCAACGGCCCCAGCAAATATGTGTTGATTTGTTATGCGGGTGTTCAAATTTTCAATTTCCAATAACATTGACTTGAGTAACAATGCACAGTAGTTATAAATACTGAATCATAATCTTCTGTTTCATAACTGTGTACTTAATTTAGTTGATAATCCCCCTTTCTAGTGTGTCTTTTTCAAACTAACTGGTATTCATTTTAGACCTTCAATTAGAGCACTGTAAAAGAGTAAGCTCACATATGCACAAAATCAATTCTATAAAACTAGACTCTCTTTGCACATGTATATGTAATTTGAAAAGAGCATGGACTTATGCTGTCAATTCTTCACCTAACATCATATTTTATCATGTGATGTTATATATTAGCGATTTATTAAATCATCACATGATGCTAATATGTATTTCATTAAATACTATGTATAACATCAACAATATTAACCATAATTTTTCAATGCGGTACAAGTTTAAGTTTTTTGTGTTTTTTTTTACACTATTAAAACTCTGGAATATTCGGAAATTTGGAACAGGGTCTGGACTTACATCTTGCCTGACATATCTTTTTGTTATGAAAAGAAATGATAAGACATGAAAATATTTTTTTTGTAAAAAATTTGCAATAAAATCATTATCACTTCAGTATAATAGTAGCTACATACATTGTGCCTTTCACCGATTTCATTCATTATAAACTGGGGCCACAGACTGGGCCCGCATGGTGCCGTTGATTACACATGTCCTACATTTAATTCACCTCTAAATGCTTCTTAAACAAGCTTTTTTTTTTAAATTCGTCGCAAAACTCGGGCTGTACATTATGCATGATTGTCAACAATACACAACTTTTTTCCTTAAATCTGCATGCATGTACCCATCGAAGTTAAAAAACTTGGTGGCACATGAATTTTTTTGTGTGATTCACGCAAAGTTTTGCGTGAGTGGGCACCCTGAAAGTTATACTTTTTTGGTTTTGCTTTATAATATTGTTGATTCTTTCCAATATGATGTTGCATTGCCCCCAAAATAATATCAAAGGTGTTTGTTTCTTGTAAGGGGTCAAACATTCTACTCGTCCGCTCGTCCTGCATGAAATTGGCCTTCTTTGTCTATATTGCAGGATGAGTGAATTATCCTCCTTGCCCTCTTAGCATATATAGCAGGACGAGTATGAATTTGAAATATTTTTGACCCCTGCTTGTGTTCACAGTCTCTGGGTTGCGACAGTATTTCATATAGCAACTTCCAGGTAATTATAGTTGGAAGAAGGTCTCGAATGCCCAGAGGCACCGGGGTAGAACCACTGACCTACCACAAGCCAGCTTGAAATCTTCCCCACATTATTGAAAATTTGAATTACTCTGCTGGGATTTGAACCCTTGCGGTTAGGGGCTGAGTGAGTGTTAAGAGTTTAACCTCTTGGCCATGGAGGCCCTGCCCTTTAAGATATCTAAAAGCAACAACATGATTAAGATATAGAATTACTTAATCAAAGTGAAAAGGGAATATGAAATAATGTGTTAATGAAAAGTCTGAAAATTAATAAACATATTTGTCACAGAATGTTTGCAAAGTATTTTTACAGTGTACAATTGTCTGACTGTGTGATGTGCAAGGCCTTCTTCACTACTGGCAGTTGGGAATAAGGGAAGAGCTGACTCGGTTACAAAGAGGTTTGTATTACTGTTATCTGTAACTAAAATAACACTATTTTGTTTTGATAATCTGAAAATAAAGATGAATTTTTTTGAATTGACGCTTGTTTTTCATATGTCAAATTCAAAGTAAAACTTGAGGCTTACTGTTTACTGTGTTATCATTTTACATTGAAATTAAGAAACTATTTCCGCTTACACACCCAAATATACTATAGAATGACCAGAGATTTGATTAAACTGAATTTCTCAACACAGTTTCCTTGCATAATTGTTATATTTAGGGTGAAATGATAAATACATGATTTGAATATTTTGGTATAATTTGATATATTTGAAGTTTAAATGAAATGAATAGCAAAACCATGTTTGAACATATATTTCTTTCATGTCTGCTTACTGTCATTAACACCTTCCTGAAATCTGTGATACTTCCATACTTTGAATGGTTATTTTGGTGGAGGGAATTGCCGTAGGTGTTTCTTGTAATGATTGTTCAAATAATTAATTGAAAAACATGCATCCCAGGTGTGGAGCCCATTCGTCAGATATGTACATAGGAAAACTACCAAAATTGTTCGTATTATATATATTTGTTGGTAGTTATTGTCTCCCAAGAGGCAGAACCCTCTTACCTTACATAATATAGATGGTACAAATTATGCTTTTCCAATCATACCTGATTTATTGCTGGCAGTTTCTAATATAACATATGATATTTGCTATTTCCTTTACTCCAACTAATAACTTGATCTCAGGAGAGTGATCTTAGGGCCTTCATCATTCATGGCCCACTTCTTGCAATTATTTTATTTGAACCCTAAAGCAGATTTTTTTTTTTTTTATGGGGAGGGCTCTATGCATATTAAAAGAAGAAAATGTAAAACCTCTTTGCTTCATACAATTCAAAATTCACCTTCTCCTCTGATCTTACTGAAAGCCTTACACCATTACACCAGTTGTAAACACTGTTGTAATGGTTTGCAAAAATATTAGCGTTTATATTTTTCGTATGCAGCAATTGATGAAAACAAGGATAATATAGGAAATGAAAGGAAATTTGATCTTAAAATATAAATATAAGTAATAAGTTGTTTTGCAGGCATTTCATAATGTCTAAAATGCTTTTGCTCAGATAAGATATTGTAAGTATGAAGTATGATTTTTTATGCCCCCATAAATTGGGGAGCATATAGTGTTGCACTTGTCTGTCAGTCCAAATTTCTGTACGCCCCGAAATTTGTGAACAGAACACCTCCTAAACAGGTTGGCAGATTTTGGTCATACTTTCAGGGATGAACAACCTAAATGTGTAGATGATGGTAAAGGAAGGAATTTTTGCTGCGGCAAATTTAGAGAGAATTATGGGCCTTTGTTAATTTTTTCACTATATACCATATAGGGAAACAAGTTTGTTGGTAGATTTTGGTCATACTGTCAAAGATGAAAAACCTAAAGGTGTAGATGGTGGTAAAGGAAGGAATTTTGGCTAGTTTCGAAATAAATGGTCAACATTAATAATATACTACACACCTAAATTCCTGCAGAAAAAAGTCTTACATAGAGATATACATGCTCTTGTTTACAAGCACATCTGCATAGTGGGCGGCATCCATGTCCTATGACACAGTTCTAGTTGTTAGCTTGTTTGTTGGGTTTAATAGCCCACCAACAGTATTTCAATCATTTTTAGCTCACTTGAGCACGTGTGCTCAGGATGAGCTATTAGGATCGATGAATGTCCGTTGTCCGTCCGTCCATCGCCCACAATTAGTTTGTTTGCACACTAGCCTCTTCATTTCTTGAGCAATCATCTTCAAACTTTATGACAGTGTTTATAACCATAAAATCTCAGCTAAGTTCGATTATGGCTGAAATTGGTCCATAAGGTCGGGAGTTACGCCCCTTTTAATTTTTAAGCAATTGCCTTCAAACTTTATTACAATGTTAAAAACCATAAAATCTCACCTAAGTGTAATTATGGCTGATATTGGACCATTAGGTCAGGAGTTACGCCCCTTTAAATATTGAAAAAAAAAGCCAGATTGCACTTTGTTTGCACTCTAGCATCTTCATTTTTTAAGCAATTGTCTTCAAACTTCATGACAATGCTTATAACCATAAAATCTCAGCTTAGTTTGACTATAGTCAAAATTGGACCATTAAGTTTGGAGTTATGCCCCTTTCAATGCTAAAAAGTATATTTCACATTGTTTGCCTTCTAGCATTTTTATTTCTTAACAAATCATCTCTAAAATTTGTGACAATTTTAAGTGTCATAAAATTTTGAAATTTGGGTGATATTTGCCCGTTAGGACAGGAGTTATGCCCCTTTTGAAATGATAAAAATGGCTTATTTGGCTTTGTTTGCACTCTAAGAAATTTCTGAAAACCTGAAATTTCACTGTTTATGCCTCAGCATCTCTATTTCTAAAGCAGTATGTTAAGCATGTTTGGCATTGATGGCTATTTATCTCAGGTGAGCGATTTAGGGCCATCATGGCCCTCTTGTTAGACCATATTGTCAAGTGAGCTTTAATAGTAGCGAGTACCATTTTTGAGCTTTGACTAAGAATATGAGAGCTATTGTAGTTGCTGTTGCATCGACATTGGCTTTGCAACTTTTGGTTAAAGATTTTCATGCAAGTTACTAACCTTATATCTCAATAATCATTTATGTTAAAGTTAAAGAATATGTTCAGGCACAGCAGACAATCAAGGCAGATAATTATCTCTTGACGGAAAATAATATCAATTATGGCCCCTTTTTAAGTTAGACATTTTGGTTAAAGTTTTACACGCAAGCTACTTTGGGTTAAAGTTTTGTATGCGATAGAGATTGCTGCATGCAAGCTACTATCCAGCTTGCATGGCAATAACCATTCATGGTATAGACTTGAAAGTCTTTGAAAATGTTTAGAGGCATCAGACAACCAAGTTAAATAACTCTAGATAAATTTTTTACAAATTATGGCCCCTTTTTAACTAGCATCCCCAGCTGAGCTGCAGAGCCAGTTAAGAATTCTGCAAAATCGGTATACCTAGTGTACAAAAAGTCTGTTTTCAAAGGGAAAAAAATATCAAAACAATATCAAACTTACATATCTTAAATGTAAATAAAATTATCTTTCCAATGATGTATATGTTTTTATTGTTTTGTTCTTATTTTTGTCGTAGTTGTGTGTAAAATCCGCCAGGTAAGTAAATTTTGTGTAATTTCGGGATACCGTGTAACTGACGCAGAATTGATTACACGTATGTTTAATGATCGCGGTTGCGGATTATTAAACACCGTTTTTTAGATTTAAAAATTATATCACCATTTACAGAAAAGAATGAACTTTCTCGAGGTTTTTGAACTTAACGTATATGTCAATTAATTTCCGAGTAATAAGGTAGTGAAGTCTGGCGCGTTTTTTAGGAAGATTAAAAAGTAAGTAAAATAGAACTTTATACTTCTAAAAGTATAAAGTCTGCTCTTTAATTTGATATATTTTTCAAGACAATTCATGCATATTAAAGCATCCGCATCGTCCGATGAAAATCAAACTTTTACAAAAAACCGTCCGCTCGGCGAATCGAGTGCGGCCGCCATTTTGAATTTTACCGATAATGAAAACAAAACTTCAGAACGAGAATTTAAAGGTGTATATAGATGTTTTTCTTGTTGATACAACATCTTTCGCGTATAAATCCTTTAATTAACATATTTTTTTAACTTTAGTATCATTGTAATACACATTTTACTTAGTTAAATTACTTTGTTTACCGAGTGAAATTTCGTACCATACGACGATCGTAATTGTCATAACTAACTTCTAACTGCACTTTGGTTGACATACATACGCATTTATTTTCACAATGAATGAATGGTGCTAAGGGGTGAAATGCAATCCTCATTAATATTGCATTCCCCACCCACCTTCTTTGGTGATGAAAAAAAAATCACTATATATCATTTCTTCATTAGATTAAAATCATGCATGCAACCTATCATTTTTCGTGATAAAAATCTCAAACTTACATCTGACTTTGAAATGAAGGGGAAATCAATCAATCGGATTAAAACCTTAAGTAAATGTTGTGGAGGAACATAGGATAATACTCACTCATTAAAAGTATAAATAAACTAGATGAACTGCATAAAACAACTGCTGTCTTAGATGGAAAAGCCTGTATTTTTGTATTTTTTTTTTAATACAATTAACCTAAATTAATAAACATATAATTAGTGATTCTGTACTCTTCCTACAAGATGCAAAATTTTATTTAAAGTTGGTAGCATATAACCAACAATTTTTACACTCTTAACTGACATAAACCTCTTGTTTTAATTGGTGTGTGTGTGTGGGAGGGTCTTCCATATTGCATCATAAATTACAAAGCTAGGCCCCATGTTGTGTAATCAACTGATTGAGAGACACTTTCCAGCTGATAGTTTATGACCTTATTTAACTTATAACAAACTTAGTAACCCTTTGAGATTGCATCCCCTTTTATGGGGTTACAGTTGATGGCTGGCTCCATGCGGTGCAATCACTAGGGAAGTAGTCTATGGTCCAGGTGTGATTTATGACATTATTGAGCAATATTATGTAACCTTATAATCAGCCAGTCAAGATTTGGATACTTGATTATACAATGTGTTTTGGAATAGTGTTAGGCTTAATTTTAGATTTTCAATTTTGAGAAAGATAAAAGCATATAGTTTATTGCTATATTTAAATTCTAAGTATTACTTCTTTCTCTCTTTTCTCTCTCTCGTTTAATAAATATATCACAACTTATTTTTTATATAATGAATAAGTATCAAGATATCATTTTTTTTTCTTTTATCTCCCAAAATTACTGTTTCTGCAGTGAATGATTAATATTGATGTGATTGACATTAAAAACATTTTTTTTAAAACTGTCTTACCCATTCTCATGTAAATCTATTCAGAATACTTTACATACCCATTGTCATATATAGATGTAAATCTATTCAGAATATTTTACATACCAAAAGTTTATTCACTTTCATGAATGTCTTTTTTGTAAAGTAAATGGAAATATGTCATTAGATATTTTGAAATAAGTATTTATTGTGCAAAACTTTGGGAAAAGTGTCATAACATCTAAAATAAGCTGTGATTTGGTTTATTTAGGAATCAGGAACTGTGGAGTCTTAACTTAAATTTTCGATTATAATCTTAAAACATGACATACTTTCAGTTTTCACATACAAAACCTTAGTGAATAATAGAGAATTTAAAAAAACATAATCTGATCAGTTAATGGTAAAGTATTTGTGTTCCAAGTTTCATCAAAATAACTTAAAAATAAAAAAGTTAGAGCAATTTTAGTTGTGAATGTAGTGAATTCCACGATGCGATGGTTCCGTCGAGGTTTCGAAACCTACTATGTATTGTATATGTCCATTTTTCTGAACTTCAGCTGTTTTTTCGACACTTTAAAATGCAATAACTTTTTTAATTTTCAAGATATTTTAAAAATAAAAACAGTTTTGGAAAGCTTATCAATAGCACTTTCCATCTATACCACTCTTTAAAAGTTTTAAAAACAATAAAAAAATGACCTGGGGATGCTATTTTAACTTAAAAATTTTGGTTAAAGTTGTGCATGCATTATACTCTGATGGTTATATCTCTGTACAGGCATGGGATTGATTTAAAACATCTTTTGATATTGTTAGGAGTATCATACTTTCAATGTAGATAGCTCTTGATTAATTATATTAAGAATCATAGCCCCTTTCCTAACTTAGAAATTTTGGTTGAAGTTTGGCATGCAAGATACCTCTATACTTAAATCTCAGTATCAAGGCATGTGATTGATTTGAAATTTTTAAAAAGTGCATCTGCCTCAGGTGTGCCAGGTCTTGGGTCTGATCCCTGATCGTGACATACGAACGTTGAAAAAAATGTACTCTTACAGCTCTTTTGCTTGGCATTAAGAATATAAAGGTTGTTGTTTGTGGTAGGATGATATGACTTGGTGTGGTATCCTGCCACATATTTATGGCGTGACACTACAGTGTGGCAGAACTATATTGGTCTCTAAAATCTATTCCTTATGACTGAAATGTTAATGTTGGTGGGACATTAGAGCTCTTGTTCTATAGCTTATTATGCCCTGCCAACTTTGTTGTGGGCATATAATTT
>CM037784.1:16053050-16103050 GCA_021229015.1 Solen grandis
ACGTAGAGAAAATTATGAACGGAAAATAAATACAAAATAAAACAATAACGTGTGCAATATACAATACCTATCCAGAAATCAGCATTGACGTTTCCAAACCCGGCAACATATTCAGAAAAAGTTCGTGTAAAATTTTCCGAGCCATCCATCCTCCGCTGGAAAGTCTGACGTAAAAATAAGAGTACTTTTATGAGTTATTTCCACTGAATGTTTTTACAACAATTACTGTGTTCTTGACTCTGTTCATTAAACATTATTGTCAGTATTATTCTATATATGAAACTGCGTTAATCCAGGGTCTCTTTTTTACTATATGTAATCCGATACTCACAAGGAACGCTCCAACAGAAACATGGAACTTTTTTGAATAATTACATCGCTAATAAACATTATTATGTTTTGACTATTTTCAGTTTGTAAACCCTAAGTGAGTCCTAAATATTATTTTTGTTGAAAATAGTGACCGAATAATTTGAGTAATATCAAAAGTTGCTATTTGCGATAAAATAACCTATCTTAAAACCACAAGGTAATTTATCACTTATGCAGTGTTAATTTAATACACGTATTTTTTTTATATAATCTAACTTTTTTTTGTCTCATTTGTACAAATATATACATATGTGCAAGTTATTATAAAACATGTATACAACCATTTTATTTAAGAATTTCAAGAGACATAATGACTAGAACAGTAACAAACATATATAAAACACTCAATACATCATAATATCAAAACGTTAGGTGACCATCGCTAATCACACCTTAAAGGGATGCCATAATATACTGAAACACCCGAAAAATTTAAAAGTAGCCTTAAGGCGTATTTTGAACGATTTTCATGCCAACAAATGTCATCCAAAATGTAATCTAGAATAAACTGATTAGCAGTGGTTACCTAAAACAACATAAAAGTTTATTATGTGTATATAAACATTGGTCTTATTTACAGATAAATAAAATATGTATTTACTGTAATGGAAACCTACCAGCCAGTCATGCCCTGTTGTGTTGAAACAACTTGTCATCAATTTGCCAGTCATTTTGTAGTCTTGGAGAGCAGACACAGGTGTGTAACCTGTATTAGATTTATCGCAGTTTTGGCACTCTGAAATGATAGATCTATGTTTACTAGGTGAAAACGTAGGCCTATTAATTAACATTATCCTAAGTGGTGAAAACTCTTCATAGGCTATAAAAGCGCGCTATAATTCCATGCTCTTAATGATAAAGTGCAGCTCTTAACGGGTTCCGTTCAGTGATTTCATTGGCTGAAAAAAGTTATGTCCTAAATGTTTTTAGTTATCTTTTAAGGGTTCCGTGATCCAATGTAATGGAATATAAAAAGAAGAAAAGGTTTTACTTTTACTATTCCTGTCCATTTTCTTGATTAAAATTGCGGAATTCATACATTCATACATTTATTTCGTTGACATTTACACATTTTAACAAGGGTTAGACGTGCAATTAATAAAGTTATCGATATTTCATATTTTTGATCCCAAGCGTCTTATCAGAAAAATAAACTGACTTACGGTCCTCCTGCAAGCAGACCGGTACATTGAATACATGTCGACGTCAGTAACGGCAATGTGTCAACACCGGTCTGAATGCTAGCTCGTGACGTCGCAGTCTCTATTTATAGATTGCCGTGACGGAGGTTTGTAAACTTACATTGTCTAGGCACTCATTACCTTTCGTGTGCTTTGGAAGAAATAATGTCAATGAAAGTTGTGACCTATATAAAACGACACTGATACCTATGACAGTATATACAGTAAAAAGTGCATTTATGATTGATATAATGAGCTAATGACCGAGGGTAAGGCGCATACTGTGAAAAACCAAATCCTCTTGGTTCGAGTCTCATTTGTATCATTTTGTTTTTGCTAACATTATTTTCATCGTTTAACTTGTACATCCAATTAATTTTGATACATATTTAACACCTGTTTGATTTCTTGTATCGTTTCGTTATAATCTTATTGCAAATTCAATACTACAATACTAAAACAACAACAACAACAACAACAACAACAACAACAACGCTCTATCGACTTGTCTGCTGAGCCATTGTCGAATAGGCCTACGGGATCAATAATTATGCTATACCGATAAGCTTTTATTACCCGTTAACCGATATATTATAAATGGTATCGCCAAGTGCCGACGATAACCGGCGAGTTTACCTTTAACATGTGAATATTATATGAGAGCCAGGTCAATAATCATAAACATGCATTTCACTTTATAGTTATCACTAATGTTTCATCATTTTTTGACTATTCATTATTGACTCTAATCACTCATGTACCGGTTTGTCATAACCGGGTCTGGCAATTTACAAACCAATTAGCCACGCCCCGAATGTTTGTCGGAGGTTGTTGAACTAAGATAACTATTGAAAGCAAGATTCACGTGCATTTGTTTGTCGGAGGATTGTACAGCTTTTCACTGGTTAAACCGATATGCATATTCATTTCGGGGCGTTTTGGCGTCATGTTAATTCCGATGCATTGGATTGGCCGCGCATCAATCACTGGGATACTGCGTTACCACGTGACCATGGTGTGTTGTTGTTGTTGTTGTATTGGGGTTTATCGTCGCTGCGATAGTATTTCAATCATATAGCGACGTCCAGCTAATTATAGGTGGAGGAAGACCCGGGTAGAACCACCGACCTACCGCAAGCCAGCTGGAAGGCTTCCTCACATGAAAAATCCGAAGTCCCTAGCGGGATTCGAACCCACAGCGGTGATGGGGCTGAGAGATTTGTAGTCCACGACTGTAACCGCTCGGCCACGGCGGCCCCGACCATGGTGTGTACCAAAAGTCATGCTATTATTTACTTGTGATATTTCTGAACTTTATATATTTTTTAATCACTGTGGCAGAGATCTGTTTTTCATCTCCTGCACTGGAGAGTTTACAATGTTATACACACACACACACACACACACACACACACACACACGGCCTAATAAATGACAAATTTACGAAAGTAATTTATCAATCATTTTAACGTTGAAATGCACTAGGCCTTAGGGTTTTCGACTCGACTAGTTCGATACTCACGAAGACATCCGGCAGCTGAAGGTACCCAGTCCCCAGATGTACCACACACGTACTGTATAGGGAACCCCAACCCTGTCGAGAGCCTCAGACTTCCAACGTGCTGGGTATTTCCTTGGAGGTCTAGCTTGCCGTCAAACGGGATGGCTGGACATTCTGTAACAATTTATTTCATACATGAATGATTTACTTAGATTAAATGTCGCTTTATAGTTCAAATAAATAAAGCATACATGTTCATTTATATTGTCATTTCGTAGTTAATAGTCCCCGCATTCTAGCGCGGCGAAAATAAAACAACTTGTAACATTGTCTTTTTGAAATACAGTCAAACATGTCTTAAGCGGTCAGTCAGTGGCAGCTTCACAGAAGCGGCCGCTAAAGGAAGGTTAAACATATGACAGCATGTCGGTAATATTAAAACTTAGCGATAAATGCATGTATACTGCTTAATACAGGTGGTCGCTTATACAGGTTCAACTTATTATAAATTGCATGCCCGTTGATCTTTCCCAACTGAAGTCAAGGGTTACCTTACCTTCCATTTTACATACTGCAGGATCAGTCCCGTGTGTCGAGCACGTCTCATCCGTCCCGCACGTGGTATCACCGCACGTGAGAGCCTAGATAACGTAACAGGTTGTATCATATATCAAAGCAATAAATATTACAAGGTACTTTATTAAATGTTTTATCAATTTATTCTTACGTGCACATTGTAGATACCACATACCTCCGGTAATTTAAAAGGCACCCTTTATAACGAAAAACCCTATTGTCACATAGTGATTGTCACGGTTATATATTGGTCAATTTCCTGTACCGTGACTGATTTTCTTTAAAATGAGGTTGGCCATGAACTTACTTTAAGGGCTTGCCACAACTAGTCGATTTACATTGCTGGAGCTATACCAGAGCACAAGTTTGGCATTTTCTCAGGGATCGGTACCAATCGTTATTACTAAGTCATATCCAATCGGTACTAGCACGACAGCACAACGGTATCACATCGCTAAGAATGGTACATGTAGTTTCATCGTCAGAACATCGTCGGAAAAAAATAGAGTACCGGTAACGCCCCGTAAAAGATCGTAGGCTCTCTGATGAGTTCAGTTTATATACAGTAACAGTAGTGGTACCGTTATCTTGCCGATGTATTTTTTTTTTTTAAATCTCATTTATTTCAAGTAGAATGTTAAAGGAAACCCAAAATTTTGAGATTCATGTGTTGATAAAGAATATGAATATTTGCATTTTTTTTAAGGTTCAAAAAGTCACACTTTGATGTGTTTATGCAAATTAGGCCAAACTTTAATAAAAAGCAGTTTTAATGTGAAAACAAACATGGTAAGTAACTTTTTTTTAGAAAGCATAAAAAAAGATCTGTCCGTTGAATTTTTTAATAAGAAAAATATACATAGAATTTCATAACTTCGGGGTTCTGTCATAATTTGGAGATTTCATGCTCGTTTTATATTTTCTATGCATGTTTGACAGTATTTTCTCTTGTAACGTAAAGAATATATCATTAGTTACAAATCGTTATAAAACATTTTGAAAATATAATTTTAATATTCTCTTAAAGAAATTAGAAATGCTTTATATCTGATATTTTAATGCCTTGTTTTTTTAACAAATGTTAGCAAAGAGAGATGTTCTACCACGAGCAAAATCTCGAGAACAAGCATGCATGGTGACCCCCTATTTAATCACACATTAAGTTATATTCTAAAGTACATGTGCTTTTGTTCAAAATTTTAGAAAAATTTGTCCGCTAGTAAAAAAAACCCAACCCCCCCAAAAAAAAACAACAACAAAAAAACAACAAAAAAACAACAACAACAAACAACAGAACCGCTCAAATGCCTTGCGACATGATACCGCACTACTACCGTTTTTTTTTTTACCGTAGTACCAATGTACTGTTCCCGTTTAATGGATATAAAGGTTGTAATCGGGGTAGTCTACCAGTTTTTACAGCGGCAGAACGTTGTCACAACGGGAACGCCGGTATTGCTACGTGTTCTCGACGGAGCTCCGCTTATTTTCTAGCCGTTGTTAACTATGTGCCGGTTTAGCCCCGGCGAGGTACATCGGCCATTCATTGTCTGTACCAACATTAATGTATACATAGAAACGTCCCATGTGAAACTGTATAAACATTGCCTGGGGATGCATACCGAACGTATGATTAATTGATTAATCTTGTTTATTGATCCAATGATATGTGCACAAAGACCTATATAACAGAGATATGCAACCAGTCTAAATCTCACATAAGCAAACAGTAGTTGTCCAATTCTCAAAAAGTCACGATTTCAAATATCTCCTAGTCTAATGAAGATATGAAAAAGTAAATTACATATCACAATAGAAAATTACATTACTATCAAATTTATTAATTGAAATATATCTATAAATATTTTTATGTAAAATATAAAAGTACATACATGAAAAATACTATGTAAATTTTGTATGTTTTTTTCTGCCATCCCTGTTTAATAGGTCTTTGTATGTGTTTAATAGGACTTTGTGAGTGTGTTTAATAGGGCCTTGTATGTGTTTTTAATAGGTCTTTGTATGTGTGTTAATATGTCTTTGTCTTTGTATGTGTGTTTAATATGTCTTTGTATGTGTTTTTAATAGATGAGTGTTTAATTGGACTTTGTATGCGTGTCAGTCATGCGCGGTGTCATAGTTTTTCAAGTTGATTTTCTATCCTCTTTAAAATGATATATGGAGTTACATTTCAGTGGTCTTTCATAAGTACATAGTCAGACACATACAGTGTTTCTGTGTCCTGTAACACTCACAGGTGATCGCCTCGTGCTGGATTATAAAGTATGGCATCTACACCCCACGTGCTCAGCACAAGCAGATGTCTAAGTTATAGACATTTCTAATATGCTTAAGAGCCCTTATGTGACAAAAACATAAGTCGCTTAGACATTGAATATACGTATTCGCAATTAGAAAAAACAATGCTCTTAATTCATGTGATAATCACGGGAGGATGAACACATCGAACTTCATAGTTTTATGGATAAAAAGCATTCTACTATGTAGACACGACAGG
Organism: Solen grandis; assembly: GCA_021229015.1. NCBI lineage: Eukaryota > Metazoa > Mollusca > Bivalvia > Adapedonta > Solenidae > Solen > Solen grandis. Next base: position 16,059,199 of record CM037784.1, read on the forward strand.
GAATCACGTGACTTTTGTGGTACCTTCGATTCAGACTCGTTTTTCAGGTAATATTATATCATTCGTTATTACGTTTATGACATTCCGCAGACTACGTGGAAAGGAATATTGTTATCGGATATACCTCTTTTTTATCTTTATGCGTACAGTTTGCCCAAACACTTAAAAAATCGACCGACATTTTTAGTGTTGACATTCATTTTGCGGGTAACTTGCACGCAAAACTTGTATTTTGTCACGAAAATGAAAAAAAAGTTATACTCTTTCTTTATTTAACATGAATAAAAAATACATTTGATTCCATGTTCATGAACATTTAGCACTCGCGATTAGAGTTAAACATGAAAGCCAATAAGTTTTTTTCTCGCCTCATCTTTGTACAAAACCATGGCATAAAACATAATAGTATAGACTTACGATATATTATATATTCTAGCATAACAATATTCTTTAATCTTGCAATAAACTATTAACTTCTTATTTCTTTTCAAGAAGAACCAGATTATTTTTTCTTTTCGAACTTTCTGATTTGCTGCCATTGATTTTCTATATAGATATGATTATTAACATTTGCCATAGGAGTATATATATATTTATATGGACATCTCAACTCGATAATTCAGAAACATAATAAAACCAATTTCTCAAACCCTTTTAAAGCTTATATTGCAATTCGTTTGTTAACCCGTTATGAGTTGGAACAAGATCGACGAACAACAACTTGTAATAGGAAATTGCTTACTTACGGCTTTCCGCAAACTGCGGAAAAAGTATCGTCTCTATTGTAATTTAAGCCGGTATATAACTTAAACTAAATCATCCATGACTGTAACAATTAACGAATAAAAATGATATCTTTGATAAGAAAACCGAATCCATCCGAACTAGATTTCGTATAACGATGCCAATTAGGTCCATTCTGACCGAAATAATTTTCTCCGAATTTAAAAAAATATTAAATACTTATATTTACCTGTCCCGTGACTGATTCAGTTACAAGCAATGCTCCTGGCTTCTTCACAACAATATCAGACAAGCTATTCCTGGTTAACAGACAAATATTCCCACGCTTGATGAATTCAACTGCTTTACAAGCGTCTTTTTTAGTACAACGGTTCTTACAATCTGGCAACGAAATATCATAATATGTGTCAACTACGTTAATCGTTTGAAAACCACGACCAAACTGTATGTTACCCAGTGTTAGGCACAAGTTCAGTTTTGATATCAGCAGTATAAGAGATAAACATCCGTTCACGTCCATTCTGACTTACAGTATAATTTAATCCTGACGTGGACCATTGTGTTAAACCAAACTGGCCGGAATTCATAAATAATTAAATAGCAAAATTAAAAATAAATAATCCAACAATGGCAATCTATCAACTGCTGCTGCACTTGAAAATAAAACCTTGATTTAAGTTCTTTCTCAAACGCATACTGTTATTTTTATATCATTAATTTTGTGTATTTATTGTATTGTCTCATAAGCACATTAAGAAATCAATAGTTTGGAAATGATTCTTTAATTTTCAACACTTTGCCTAGTTATTTCTAGAATATTCTTTCAAATTCTTAAGAATGATGGCATACCTACAATTTTCATGTACGTCTTGCTCTAGAACGTTCTGTTAAATTTTAAAGATTCCACTTGAAATTTTATATACATGTTTATTGTGCAACATTAAAGAATACATGCAGATATTTATATAAGTCGAGAATTTGAGGAGGAGATCTGTCATTCATTATCTGTTAGTTTTCAATTATATATATATATATATATATATATATATATATATATATATATATATATATAAAACAACAACAAAAAAACAAAAAACGATTACTTGATATGTCAATGACATTTCTTTCGAATTAAACATACAAATCAGTAGCTGCAAAGAAATAGTGCGGAAATGAATGTTACGCTGTAAACATACTGCATAACCAATCAAGGGCCATAACTTTGTGTTAAATTGTCCTATCGGAACATGCCAAGGATATGCGCATCCCCTATTGGTAATGATGGTTGCCATGAAATTGCGTTAAAATCCAGTAAGTAGTTGCAGAGAAATGGCGCGGAAACGAATGTTACTCTGTATACATACTGCATAACTTATTAAGGGCCATAACTCTGGATTTAATGGTCCAATCGGGACTTGCCGAGGATATGCACATCTCTTATTGGTAATGATGGTAACCATGAAATTTCGTTAGATGCAGAGAAATGGCGCGGAAACGAACTTCGGACGGGCGGACGGACGCCAAAACAATATATCCCCTCCCGATTACATCGGCGGGCGATAATAAATAAATAAATAAATAAATAAATAAATAAAACACAGTCATCACTCAATTTAAATTTCCGTGCCTCTTGATTGAAATCTGAAAAAGGTGAAAAGACGCGCGAAATATGTGTGTTACATCCATATTTGAAAAGCACGTGCACATGTGTGAATACTTTAACAACACGCTGACGTAACAATTATTTGGCGCCATCTTCTAATATAAAAGTGTGACTAGTAATAGGGCGGGGCAAACTTTAAGTTAGTCAGCGGTTTTTAAGAGAGAATGCCGTCACTCTCTACGCTCGTTCTGGCTTCTTAACTGTTAAATTCTCTCTTAATAAACACTAACTATATATATCTTATTTCTTTTTATCTTTCCTGTGTATTGCTTTGAAATGATAGGATAAATAGAATACTGCTTAGAAAATATAAACCGCGAGCCTTAGCTTTTCTAAGCCTCGCAGGATAAACTTATCTTTATTCAATATTCAATCTGATTAAAATCAGCTCCTAACGTCACTTCGCTATGTTACGCTGCAGTAGGATCTGTACGTCACCAATAGGAGGCGGTATGACTAAAACACGAAAGGAACGAAAGGGACGAAAGGAACTAACAAAAAACATGAAAGTGATTTTTTATCACAACAAAATGTGATACTTTAGTTTTTGATCTATGAAATATGAAAAGCCATCACTTTTAATAAAATTCGATGAAAAAATGTTATTTTTGAGCTATTATTACAAATATTAGATATGCCTGCTGTATCCCTTTCGCTACGAAAGGAACTCAATATTGAACTACTGAAGAAGGCTTGTGTATTTTTTGTAACTGTTGTCGTCAAATGCGATATATGTTATTTAAACACTTATCTTATTGTAATATTTGGCAAAGTAATGAAAAAGTAAGCGTGATACATAAAAAGGATAAACGCCTAGAATAATGTACTGGAAGAAAAACATTCCTTTCGCACGAAACGGCTAAGTGTATACTGCGGATCCACTGAGCCCCGGAATCTTTTTTATATACTGGACTTAAAGTTTGCGAATTTTATAAATATTATTTAGTATTTTAACAATCCACAATAAAAACATGACTATTAACAATTTTCTCTTGAAAATACCATTTAAATAAGTTCCTTTCGTCCCTTTCGTGTTTTAGTCATACCCAATAGGAGGTCACCTTCTCGTAACCTTTCAATCAGCCAATCAGCGTCTAGCTTTCTTTTTTTTTTGAAAGTGAATCAATTTCTATTTTTAGCCAATATGGTTTTGAGTGCCGATATTAATAAATTCATTTAAATTGAAGTTTTTGCAACGAAATATATTGAAATTTATTTGGAACAGCTTTTTTTCTTCAATTTCAGCAAACATTTATTTTCAATGAAATACAGAAAATACGTTTAAAATAGCGTGTTTTGCACCGTTGGTCAACCCGTAAGTGGATTTATTATATTTTGTTTTTATTTTGAAATATCAAAATAAATATCCGTCAAATGTTGTTCATTGCTTAAAATGAAATCATATGTGGAGAAAAACAAAAAAGAATGTGTTTTGTCAGGTTTCTTGATGGATTTCCCGAAAACGAGCCCCTTTTCTTATGCAGACGACTGTGTAAATAATAGTTTTAGAGAATTATAAGATGTTTTTAACTCTTAAGATATAAAATAATTTTTATTTCTCACTAGCTAAATCGTTATAGAATAAAGTCCTTTTATCTGCTTCTTGTGTCAAAATTGTTTACAACATCTCGTGTTTTCTACTCCTTACTCAGTGACCTCGTGTATTGAAGGAGGGTTGTTACAAAAGCGTTTTCTAACAGTTTACAGTACTTAGCAATATACGGATATCCAAAATTTTAACCTTTAATTCCTCATAATATATATATTATTTATAATAAATTGATTTTAAAAGATATTTAGCTCTAGACTAATAAAACTAAAATGTACTAAAATAAACAAGTTTTGAGAAAAAAAGCATATAAGCATATTGACAGATTTGCCTTTGACATTTATCTTTAATATTTGTGCATATAATATAGCAGTATGATATTTTAATTTGAATCATATTTTATTGCAGAATATATATATATGTGTGTGTGTGTGTGTGTGTTTTATGCAAAATCCTAATGGAAATAATTCAGTCATATTGTAAATTTTCCTGATAGAATGGGCACTGTTCCATTCCCCATTTTGTTTGGACAACATACCTTTTTCCATGTGCACTTTTGTGAGATATTCTTAACCATTCCCAGCGAAGAAAAGAAATATGACAATCCATTCTTTCCAAATTGATGTAGAAGGTTTACATACTAAGTGGAAAATTTATAGGAAATTTGTATAAATGAAACACTTTTTTAAGCATGCATTATTTGTTTTAGGTCCAAATCAAGGGTTTTGAAACAAAACAATGGTGTACATATTGCCACACAACAGTATTATGTGAAGGTAAGATAGAGTTGAAAAAATGCATTTGTCATGGCAATGAATAAAACACTGCACATTCAAGTGTTGAGAATATTTTAAACAAGGATATAAGAAATGAAATTTAAAAAATGGAAACAAACAAAACTGAGTTGATCCTGAAAAGGTGTTTTAAAGCAAAGAAAAATGTTTCATATATACAATATGCAAAGTAGGAAAAAAATCTTATTTTCATGTAAATTTACAAATATTTGCAAAGCACACATTTATCATCTGTACAGCGTTATTGTTAAGCATTCTTTGTATCTTGAAGAGAAAAGATCAAAGATCAAATTCTAATGTACTGTATTTTATCTTTATGTGAAATTGTATTCTGTGCTTGACAGAAGTAGTAATTCAAATCAACGCAAAGCATAGGTGAAACAAGCTGTGAGTATTATTTCTTAGTAAAACACTTTCATGTCATTAAATCCACCATTCACTTGGAACCAGTGACAGTTATGGACGTTTGTTTAAAAAATGAAAGAGAAAACTCAGTGAATGATAATTTTGAAGAATTTGGAATTAATCTAGTTTAAATTTATTTTTCTGTCAAATATCTATTTGCCCTGAAGATGTGAGCATGTTATTATAACTTATTTATTTGACAATCAGTGTTATTTCTTTTCAGATTGCAGAAACCAGATATGGGTCTATACTCTCATTTGATTTCGAAGTCAGACGTTTCTGAATGTTGAAATTATTTAGCGACATGATATAAATGTAATCAATAAAGAATGTCAATAAAAACTCAAGTTGTGTTATTATTTAATGTGTGCGTGTGTGTGTTTGTGTGTGTGTGTGAAGTATATAAAGCCTGTACACTTACAATTATACCCTCACCGCTGTGGGTTCGAATCCCGGTAGAGACTTCGGAATTTTCATGTGAGGAAGCCTTCCAGCTGGCTTGCGGTAGGTCGGTGGTTCTACCTGGGTACCTCTGTGTACTCGGGGTCTTCCTCCACCTGTAATTAGCTGGACGTCGCTATATGATTGAAATACTATCGCAGCGACGGTAAACCCCAATACATCACATCTTACAATTATACTGCAAGATCAAAATATTTAAAATTTTCAAAGAAGAAAATCAAATTTTTAAACACTTAAATATTCTAAAATATAATCTGTCAATCACTTTTCTAACAAAATTTTAATACATAATTTATAAAATATTTTTTAAGGTACATCATTTTAGAAACAAATTATTACAACCAGAAATGTGAATACCTACAAACCTTTATCTATTCATCTATTGTTCCTTGGCTAGACCAGTACTTTGTGTCTGGACATGGGTTTAAAGCTATATATGAAAATGATAATTTTGGCATCATTAATAATAAAAAAATGCTGGTCTACTGCAGAGCAACTGAACAACAAACAGACCCCTACTCATTTTAATCTAAAGGGGTATTATTTTTTCATTTCTTTCTGATAATTTTGCTTATGTAAAACTAAATTGATGGCCTACTAAAAAAGAGAAATGAGGTTGACAATAACCATGTGTGTGTGTGTTTGTAGATAAAGATTATTGCATAGATAGATAATTTATAGTAAATTGCCCTGTAAGTCAATGTCAGTTTACACCAACTAAAAACTCACAGATGCTCTCTCTCTATAAATACATTACATTCATTTGCTATTTTTATTGCTGTTTCTAACTGCTTTTGCTCTTTTAAAACTTTCAATAACTGTATTAGACATCATCTTCTCTCTCTCTCCTTGTTTTACAATTTTGAATTTCTATGTTATTCACAGACTGCACCGATATTTATATGGTTAAGATTTATTACCATGACATTTTAAAAAGAATGATTTGAAATTTATTCCATGTTAATAGACATAAATCTTTATCATAATACAGCATGTAAACAATATCACCCCCTCTGTCTTTCTCTTGTAAACTTTCACAAATCCCCTCATTGAATACACTTTCTGCAGATTCGAATTTTGTAACCGTGTAAATTTCATAATGACGCAGTTACAGTGGCTAAAAATAGATAAAGAGTGTGTCGAGCAACCTGATTGAAGTAGTCATTTTATTTTCTCGATTTGAAGAGTTCGCCTAATGTCGTTATGTAACAGACGATTTCATTGGCTGGTTGTGGGCTGGCTATAAATAACTGTGACAAAATAACTCCATACCTAGTACTTTCGGTTCTTTGATTATGTAAATAATATGATAAGAGTCGCCTCCCTTGCTACTTTCGATTTCGTTGGTAACACGAGAGACGGCCTTACAGGTAGCAAACTGTCTTTTTCATTACTTTATGAGTGTGTGTGCATGTGTGTATGTTATTTTAAAACGTTTTACAATTTTTACTATATATAGCATAAACTTTGAAATATGTTGTTTACTTTCACCTGTTTACGTTGATTAATTTGAATATTGCCAGTTGTCATAGAGACTCGTTAAGTTCCGTGATCAGATTGGGTATACTCGGGAATCCGCTAGGGACAGTGTAATCGGTGGGCGGGGTCTCTTAGGTCACGTGTTCCGGGTGGCTATATAAGCCGGACCCGACGACACTTTCTAATAATTGTTGGCTCAGTCATAGAGTTAACATCGACGCTGCTCTGAATAATACTATCCGATTATATTATAAGGGACTTTGGGTAAATAAGACGACGGTATTTTCCTAACCTACTCTCGGGAGCCCCGCTTCATTGAGTGGTCTGGAATAAAAACCGGCGTCGTGCATCTCGGGTCGCTTAGTTGTAATCTATTGTAGTTAAGGTGCCTAGGAAGAGAAGTCTGTCTTCAGAGTCTTGGAAGCCCCGCTTCATTGACTCTGGAAGGTACTAGGATCACATATTTAATAAGTAGTATATTGCCATAGGGGCATAAAAAGACCGTCTTTAGGACGATGGTGGCGTTACAGCGCCAGCATAATAAAACCAGGCTTCAGCGCACTGAGTCTCAAGAAGTCATCTTCACAGCGCCGGACCTCACAGCGCCTGTCCTCACAATGCCGGTCGTCACAGCGCCTGTCTTCACAGCGCCTGTCCTTACAGCGCCGGTCGTCACAGCGCCTGTCCTTACAGCGCCGGTCGCTACGGCGCTTGTCCTCACAGCGACTAGGCTTCAGGAAGACATCCTCACAGCGCCGGGCGCCATAGCGCCAAGGCTTCAGGGAGCCTGTACTTAGACAGCTTAGGGTTATTTTCATCTCAAAACTATAGATTGTTTTTAAGTTGAATTTCACAACTATTGTTTCTTTAAGGCACTTTTCTTTTATTAGTAAATAAGTTAGGTTGAAAGGTGATTGTTTTAATGCCCCAATCATTGTCTGTTCTTTGTATTTATAATTTCTATTAGGCCAGTTAGGCAAACAAGAAACATTTACTTTTCTATAGATTTTATTTTATCTAATCATTAGGACAGGTAGTCCCCAAGGAAAATTTATATATATCGCTCTGCGCAAAATCGTTACAACTGGTGGCAGCGGTGGGATACATTGACAAAATCCCCATTGTTAGACCCATACTTCTTTAGAAATGGCGTCTAGTAACAGTATGTCAGATATGGAAATGCTTTTAGATCATATTGATAAATTGGAGAGAGAAAATGCCAGTCTAAAAATGCGCCGTGGCTTAAAGGATTTAGAACAGCAGTTGCATAAGGCAAATCTGCATCAAGGCCTCAATGAGCCAGACGTAAAGAATCCTAAAGTTAAGGTAGAAACAATGTGCGGAACACCTAGTCTAGAACAAAGGGACAACTCTAAGCTAGTAGATCGATCTCATGCGACAAAGAATGTTACTTTGAGACCACGTCGAAGCTCTTTAAGCCGATCCACAACAGTTAAGGCAGCCACTTATGATGGATCTAGCTCCTGGTTAGACTACAAGGCACATTTTGAAACTTGTGCAGAAATCAATTGTTGGAGCTATATTGACAAAGGCCTTTACTTGGCAGTATCGCTGCGAGGTCAAGCCCAAGGCGTCTTTGGGAATCTGTCAGCTAATTCAAAAGACTACGACTGTCTTGTAAGAGCTCTGGAGGAACGTTTTGCTCCTCCCAACCAAAAAGAATTATACAGAGTTCAGTTACGCGAGCGACATCAGAGAGCCACAGAGACATTGTCCGACCTCGGACAAGACATACGAAGGCTGACAAACCTCGCATACCCGTCAGCCCCAGCTGATTTGAAGGAAACGCTGGCAAAAGAACAATTTATTGATTCACTAATTAGCATTGATATGCGTTTAAGAGTCAAACCAGCCCGTCCTATCAGCCCCAATGACGCTGTACGTCATGCAGTGGAGCTTGAAGCCTTCAATAGAGCAGAGAAAGCAAAGTTGGAGAGTCAAGGTATAATAAGCTCTGCAGATGTAGTAGGAAATAAGGCAGCATCTGCAATGAAGGAAAATGAGGCTCTTGCACGCCTACAGGCTACAGTAGACAGGCTAGAGAAGCAGCTTAACTCCTTACAGGGAGCAAAAAGGTATGACAATCAGAGAAGGTTCGAGAGACGTACTTTTGATGTCAAAAGAAACAAAAGAACATGCTTCAATTGTGGCTCTGAGTATCACATTCAAGCTGATTGCCCAAAACTTAAATCTAGGAAATCCAAGTTCCAGAACAAGCCAGTAAAACAGCCACGAGAAAAGGAGAATCCAGACAAAGGAGCTGGTGCTCCACAAGCTAATTCCGTCGGTTGTGGTTTGTTTCTCCCTGTGACATTAGATGGTCAAACTCTCGACTGTTTGATAGATACTGGAGCAACACTGACTGTCCTCTCGACACGTGCTTGGCAATCGTCTAAATTAAGTCAACAGGATATACTGACGAAATATGACAAAACCCTGATAGCGGCTACAGGTACTCCTCTTGATGTAAAAGGAAAGACACGCATTACGATCTGCATCCAGAAAAAAAATTATGAAGCTGACGTTGTTGTCGCAAATGTAGAAATGATCTCATGATGGGCCTAGATTTTATGGAGCGCCATAATTGCAGCATTGACGTTGGCAGGGGTGAGCTGATAATACAAGGACAGAAGCTGAAATTGTGTAGTCAAGGTTTCCGAGGTTGTTACAGAATATCTCTGTCTGAGGATACAGTTATTCCTCCATTGTCGGAAATTCTCATTCAGGGTGATGTACCAGATATCTCTTCTCAGACAAGTGACGTATATATGGTAGAGCCATCTGAAAGAGTTATTGAGTCAGGGAAAGGCTTGGTAGCAAAATCCTTGGTTGAGGGAGGTGCCAAAGTGCCTGTACGCATGATGAATCTTTCTGGTGAAGAACAAAGACTTTACAAAGGTGCATATATTGGCAAACTTTATCCTGTTACCGAAGTTCAGAAGAAATATGAAGCTCCCGGGACTAACACGGTACCGGAGCATTTAAAAGATTTGTATAGTCGCACGGTGGCTGGCATGACCAAATCCCAAAGTAAGAAGATAGCCAGGCTTCTGACCAAATACTCGGCAGCATTTTCTGAGTCAGATGAAGACCTTGGAAGGACAGGGGTGGTAAGGCACAGTATCAATACAGGGAACGCTCCTCCTGTTAAACAGCCACTGAGACGACATCCTGTTCACATGGCACCCTGAAATAGATAAACAGATTGATAACATGCTTCATAAGAACGTTATACAGCCATCTACCAGTCCCGGGAGCAGCGGGATTGTGCTAGTGACAAAAAGGGACGGCACAAAGCGTTTTTGTGTCGACTATAGGAGATTAAATGACGTCACAGTTAAAGACTCATATCCTTTGCCAAGGATAGATGATTCCCTTGAACAATTAGCCGGCGCACAGTGGTTCTCCTGTCTAGACCTAAATTCCGGCTACTGGCAGGTTGAGCTTGAAGAGGCTGATAGACCAAAAACAGCCTTCAATTCAAGACGCGGGCTTTTTGAGTTTAGGGTCATGCCGTTCGGCCTCTGTAACGCCCCCGCAACGTTTGAAAGATTAATGGAGTCTTTACTAGCCGGGTTAAATTGGCACATTTGTCTGATTTACCTCGATGATGTGATCGTTCATGGTCGCACTTTTGAAGACATGTTGCAAAATTTGGAAGATGTGTTTGAGAGATTAAATGGAGCAGGCTTAAAACTAAAGCCTCGGAAATGTCAACTCTTTTGCAAAGAGGTTTTATACCTCGGACATGTTGTCTCAGCTGATGGGGTGAAAACGGATCCAAGGAAAACGCAAGCAGTCAGGGGAATGGCCTATACCTGAAAACGTCACGGAAGTCAGAGCATTCTTGGGTTTGTGCAGCTATTATCGGAGATTTATCCGTGGGTTTTCCGACATAGCTAAACCTTTACACAGGTTAACAGAAAAATGTCAGAAGTTTGAATGGGAAAGCGAATGCCAGAACGCCTTTACAAGGTTGAAACAAAGCTTGTGTGAAGCTTCAATTCTGGCCCACCCTGACTTCACTAAAGAATTCATACTAGATACAGATGCTAGTGACTTTGGCATTGGGGCAGTGATATCGCAAGTGATAGATGGGAAAGAAAAAGTAATTGCTTTTGCAAGCAAACTTTTGACCAAGGCAGAACGAAGATACTGTGTGACAAGAAAGGAACTGTATGCTGTGGTTCATTTTGTGAAGTACTTTCGCCATTACCTATACGGAAAGAGGTTCACCCTGAGGACTGATCATAGGTCCCTGCGCTGGCTGATGCATTTTAAAAATCCAGAAGGTCAGCTAGCCAGGTGGCTAGAAGTTCTTTCTTCCTATGACATGTCAATTCAGCATCGTCCGGGGAAACAACATCGGAACGCCGATGGTCTAAGCAGAAGGGCATGTAGACAATGTGGAGTGTCAGAAGATGATTCTCAGGATGGTCAGGTCCATCAAGTATTTAAGCAGGAAGATGTCAAAATGGTTGACCTCAAAAAGGTCCAAGAGGATGACAAAGACATGATAAAGTTGCGGAAATGGTTAAGTTGGAGATAAACCAGATCGTAAGGAAACTGACGGTGAAAGTCAATACCTGAAAGCACTTTTATGCCAATGGGAGAGATTGGGTGTTCGAGATGGCATAGTCTCGAGACGCTATGAGGTTCAGGGTTCGGATACTCAATGGCAGGGAATAGTTCCATTGTCATTCAGACGAGAGGTTTTAAAATATTCCCATGATATCAAAGCATCTGGTCACTTGGGTGTTAAGAAGACCTAAATCCGGATCAGACGAAGCTTCTATTGGCCAGGAATGCAAAACGATGTCAAGAACTATGTTGGAGGCTGTGAGGCCTGTTCAAAGCGAAAAGATCCTATGAAGACAAAGCGAGCACCGATGGAGATAGTAAGGTGTGGCTTTCCAATGGAAAGGATAGCTGTTGATATACTTGGGCAGTTGCCACAGACTGAAATAGGAAACAGATATATTCTCGTCATCAGTGATTACTTCACCAAATGGACTGAATGCCATGCCATGCCTAATATGGAAGCAAAGACGGTGGCTACCATTTTGCTAGAGCAAGTAATTTCAAGATTTGGCATTCCTCAACGCATTCATTCAGATCAAGGCCGGCAATTTGAGAGTCAGTTTTTTGCTGAGATGTGCGAACTCCTCCAGATAGAAAAGACACGAACTACGGCTTACCATGCCATGTCAGATGGTATGGTCGAGCGCTTCAACAAGACTCTAGTAGCAATGCTTAGCGCTTTTGTAAATGACCACCACACTGACTGGGATGAACAGCTTCAGTATGTTATGATGGCTTACAGGTCAGCAGAGCATGAAACAACGGGATTTACGCCCAATTTATGCATGCTTGGCCGGGAGACAACAACTCCCCTCGACCTCATGTTTGCAATGCCACGAGGAGTCAAAGGAATTCCCCAAAACCAGTGGGTATGGGAGTTGCAAGAACGATTGGAAGATATCCACAAAATTGTAAGACAAAATACTGGCGTAGCCATGAGGAGACAGAAGAGATATCATGACAACACTCATTCTTACGAAACATTTGATAAAGGGGACAAAGTTTATGTGTTTTTTCCAGTCAAGAAAGTCGGTCTTTCCTCTAAATTCACTTCTTTTTGGAGGGGGCCTTATGAAGTAAAAGATAAACTTTCAAATGTCTTGTACAAGGTTAACTGTGGAAGAGCTGGCAATATTCAAGTTATTCATTGTGACAGATTGCGCAAATGCAAAGCACAGATACTCTCAGGTGAAGATTCGTTAGTTTGTCAAGACGCTGATGTTGAATCGTTTCCTAAAATTGTTCCTGAAGTTTCAGATAGCCCAGATGTGGAGAAAAGGGTGAAACGGAAACCTGCATGGTTTCATGATTATGTATTTTCTCTTTACAGTGTAGATATGCCCAAGACAAAGGAAACACCAAGGAAGGCACCTCTTGTACGTGCTAACTGCATGGTGACACTTCAGCCAGAAGAGTTTAAGTATCACATAGAGCAGTGCGTGATGAAAAACCTCGGCTGTGATGCCTGTAAGAAAACGTTCAGCACGAAAAAGTATTACCAGCAACATATGAAGAGGAAACATGCCCCTGTCGACCAAGTCACGGAAAATGACAAGGATTCGGTGGAAGACGTTGACGATGACTTTGGTTCAGAGCCTGACTGTGAGGTAATGGAGGAGGTGCGACATGAGGGAGAAGAGACTGTTGCTCTCTGTGAAGGGCGCATGTTTTCAAAGAAGACAAGACCACAGCCTGTTCTTGCCCCTGAGAAGCGAAGAGTGGAGGCAGTGTCAGCTGATGATGTGACTCCAGGTACGTCTGGACAACCAGAGACGGTTACCCAGAAGAAACCCAGAGGAGCTAAGCTGACTTGCAGCAGTAAATCTGACGGGATAAAGAACGTGAGAGAGATAACGGTAGAACATAGTGAAGATGGGGAGGTATATTCATCCAGATTAGCGAGTCGGAGATTAGGTAAAACCTGTCTAAATCTAAGTGAGATCCTAGGGGATGGGATTATTGACACCAAGGACTTGAATGTTTCAGTCAGCGAGGATGGGGAGTTCACTGTAGAATTTAGATACCAGGAGGCATAAGAAGGCCGTATTCTTGAACTGTGAAAATACCATGTGTGTTCATTTAAAGACTTTCTCAGACAGAGAATACGTTTTTGTTAATATGCATACCGTAATTGCGTTCATGTTGTTTAAATGTTATACTCAGGGAGATAAGAGAGTTTTTTTTTTATACTAAATTAAAGTTTGAATTTTTCACATGTCTCTTGTGTTATTGTGCTAGTTCGGTAATGAGTGTATAGATGGGTGTTCGGGAATGCGAGACGCATTGAAATCGAAGGCGTGGGTAGTGTGACAAAATAACTCCATACCTAGTACTTTCGGTTCTTTGATTATGTAAATAATATGATAAGAGTCGCCTCCCTTGCTACTTTCGATTTCGTTGGTAACACGAGAGACGGCCTAACAGGTAGCAAACTGTCTTTTTCATTACTTTATGAGTGTGTGTGCATGTGTGTATGTTATTTTAAAACGTTTTACAATTTTTACTATATATAGCATAAACTTTGAAATATGTTGTTTACTTTCATCTGTTTACGTTGATTAATTTGAATATTGCCAGTTGTCATAGAGACTCGTTAAGTTCCGTGATCAGATCGGGTATACTCGGGAATCCGCTAGGGGCAGTGTAATCGGTGGGCGGAGTCTCTTAGGTCACGTGTTCCGGGTGGCTATATAAGCCGGACCCGACGACACTTTCTAATAATTGTTGGCTCAGTCATAGAGTTAACATCGGCGCTGCTCTGAATAATACTATCCGATTATATTATAAGGGACTTTGGGTAAATAAGACGACGGTATTTTCCTAACCTACTCTCGGGAGCCCCGCTTCATTGAGTGGTCTGGAATAAAAACCGGCGTCGTGCATCTCGGGTCGCTTAGTTGTAATCTATTGTATTTAAGGTGCCTAGGAAGAGAAGTCTGCCTTCAGAGTCTTGGAAGCCCCGCTTCATTGACTCTGGAAGGTACTAGGATCACATATTTAATAAGTAGTATATTGCCATAGGGGCATAAAAAGACCGTCTTTAGGACGACGGTGGCGTTACAGCGCCAGCATAATAAAACCAGGCTTCAGCGCACTGAGTCTCAAGAAGTCATCTTCACAGCGCCGGACCTCACAGCGCCTGTCCTCACAACGCCGGTCGTCACAGCGCCTGTCTTCACAGAGCCTGTCCTTACAGCGCCGGTCGTCACAGCGCCTGTCCTTACAGCGCCGGTCGCTACGGCGCTTGTCTTCACAGCGACTAGGCTTCAGGAAGACATCCTCACAGCGCCGGGCGCCATAGCGCCAAGGCTTCAGGGAGCCTGTACTTAGACAGCTTAGGGTTATTTTCATCTCAAAACTATAGATTGTTTTTAAGTTAAATTTCACAACTATTGTTTCTTTAAGGCACTTTTCTTTTATTAGTAAATAAGTTAGGTTGAAAGGTGATTGTTTTAATGCCCCAATCATTGTCTGTTCTTTGTATTTATAATTCCTATTAGGCCAGTTAGGCAAACAAGAAACATTTACTTTTCTATAGATTTTATTTTATCTAATCATTAGGACAGGTAGTCCCCAAGGAAAATTTATATATATCGCTCTGCGCAAAATCGTTACATAACATTATCGGAAGAACCGGATCAGTGAGAAGGTGACCTTCTAATGATGACGTTCAGATCCTAATACAGCGTAGTATAGCGAAGTGAAGTTAGGAGCTGATTTTAATCAGATCTTTCAACATTAACCTAGTATTCTCTATATAAGTACGATATAATTAAAATCTATTCGATTTTATAATCATTTCTTTGTAGTGTACATAAAAATATCAAATAATACCGATATGTAACTACGTGTGATGTTATTACATAGCTCTGTAAATGTAATTTTGATTATCTGATACTGTTGTATCTGATATTTTACTATAAAATTTACTTTAAAAAACAAGGAGCAGATATGAACTGACAACAAAGAGCTGACATTTTTTGGAATGGAATGAAAATTTAGGAAGACAGAGTAGAATCATTTAGGAATTGAACGTACAGCTAATTTCCATAATTTCATATCTTTGAAGATATATGTAGCCGGGTACAGGTATTTGATGATAAATCAATAGGCAATAAGACATGAGTGTCTCGATAGCTCAGTGGTAGAACACATTTTGTTTGCGTATTGAGTCATGGTCTCGAAAGACTTTCGATATTATTAAATGCAGTATTGAGGTCATTATACTTCTACTACATTGATACAAGACAAAACATAAAGTTCATGCAGTTTTCTCTGAATTTTCTATTTACAAATGCGCCACCAGACATTGAATTAAGATACACACAGCAGGTGATGTGGGTTGTTTATCCGACCTCCCACAGCTGGAATTTAAGGGATAAATTGTTGAGTTCTGAGATGTTCTACGAGGACAAATTTTAAAATTAAAAAAAAATCTGATTTGTCTGGTTTTGTTTAAAACCCTATTAAGAAAACATTCTGAAGATGATACTGGGTGTGCTACAAAAGTAGTTATAGATTTGGGCGTGTTTGGCTCACCCCCCCCCCACTCCTCCAAAGCCAAACACGCCCAAATCTATAACTACTATTTGTGATAAAAAATCAAAAAAATCACACTAATATAAAATTTAAAAAAACACATGTGTAAACTTTTAAAAAAACAACAGTGAAAAAAAATAAAAAATTGCGTTTTTTTCCTGAATCCCTTTTTACATTTTTTAGTAATATAAAAATCCTCACTCTGAATATGGAGGAGGGTTTTCTAACGTATTATAAAAATTCAATATTACACAGTTTTTATATTTTTGGATATTATCTCCATTTAGAACTCAGTTATCTGTAATTCTTGTTCATAAAAACTACCTGTAATGTCTTCACCTTTTAAATCTTTTATTTTATAAGTAACGGGATTTGTATTTAAAACTTGTTCAATTACAAATATTTCTCTAGTCCAACGAGTAGTATAACCCTTTTCAAATTTACCTTTCTTTTTTGCTATTCTTACTCTATCTCCAACTTTGAATTTAGGTTTCTTAATTTTATTTTCTTTTTCTGGATATAAATTTTCATACACTGTTAATGTATTTTCTGATTTACTTGCTTCAACAGGTGTTATTTTAATTGAAGAATGAATTGTATTATTATAATCTTTAACTAAATCATCTAATATATCATAATATTTAGTAGTTTCATGAGCAGTAAAATATTTAAACATATGTTGTTTCATTGTTCCTATCCACCGTTCTACCACACTAGATTTTTCTTCATTCTCAGTTGAATATAACTTTATGTTATTATCTTTTAACAATTCTTTTACTTGTCGATTATAAAATTCAGATCCTTTATCTGACCAAATAAAAATTGGTTTTCTTTCTTCAAATAATGTTTTAAATGCTTCACTTACTGTTATAATTTTTTTTTAATGTTTTGAATATTGTTGCATATCTACCAAATCAACAGCCCATATTTTATCTATTGAATCAACAAAAACACGTCTTTTAGGAAATTTCTTTATAACTCTATGATGTAATTCATCTGCTAATTTATTTGTTCCTATAAATCTATTTTTCTTAGATCCACACTCAGAACATTTACCTTTTAACATTTGTCTATTGTTGGTTGTTGTTACTTGTTCTACTGAATTATTTTCAGTATTCTTTTTACAACGTAAACAATATATTTTTGGGTGATCCATTTTTAATGATAAAAAAATGGCAGAAAGAAAAATCTGTAAAAAATGTGGTGAATATAAAGCATATAATAATTATTACAAAGAATCTAAAGCCCCTGATGGGTTAAAAGCAAAATGCAAAAAATGTTTATATTTTGTTAAAAGAGATCATCGAGAAAGAAACAAAGAAAAATATAAACAATCTTATCAAGAAAAAGAATAGTTATTAATCAGTTTCCTTTGAAAATAAAAATAATAATAACAAGTGAATTTTCAACCCCTTTGGCATTTGATATAATAGAAAGTCATTACTCTCACCCTGTTCAAGTTATTCAAACACAAAATAATATAAAAGAATTCTATAATAGTTTGAGAGATAAATTTGAAGCTTTTATAGATAAATTTCAAGAAAGAGGATCTGGTTTTGTTTTTAGAAATATTAAAAGTGTAGAAGTAAAACAATATAAATATGATTATCAGAAAGCTTCATCTTATATACCTCTTCAATTTAAATCAAATAATATTATTAATGTTAAAAATAAAAATGATAATAAATGTTTTCTCTGGGCAATACTATCAAAGTTATTCCCTGCAGATGATAACAAAGAAAGAGTGACAAAATATAAACCATATGAAAATAAACTTAATGTGAAAGGAATTGAATATCCTGTATCTATAAAAGATATTCCAAAAACAAAATAATTTAAGTATAAATGTATTTGCATTAAAATCTAATAAACAATCTTTATATCCGGTTTATGTTTCAAACAATGTTTCCGAAAATGTAGTTGATCTCTTATACATTGAAAGTAATGAAAATACCCATTATTGTTTAATTAAAAAATTAATATTCAATATGAAAGAATAAAAATTTTAAACCAGGAAAAAATATTCTTAAATTTAAAAATTACCATTTTAAAAATAAATTACCATTTGTTATATATTGTGATTTTGAATCAAATAATATTCCATTATCTACTACTCAACCAAATCCTAAAGAATCTTACACAAATAAAATATTTAAACAAGAAGTAAATAGTTATGGAATAATGTTCAGTCAGATTACCGGTTATGTTGGAAAAACATATTAAATAAGTATGAAGAAGACGAATTTCAAGAAGCAACTGAATGTTATATTTGTGAAAAAGGATTTGAATGTTGTGATGATAAAGTAAGAGAACATAATCATCTTTCGGGGGAATATAGAGGAGCAGCATGTCAATCATGTAATACAAAAGAGGGTAAAGTAACAAAATTAATACCTGTATTCTTTCATAATGGTTCTAATTATGATTTCCACTTTTTAATTGAAGAACTTAAATATATTTCTATAGATTATGGATCATATTATAAAAAATTAAGATTCTTAGATTCTTATAGATTTATGAGTAAAGGGTTATCAGATATAGCTAAATCAATAGATGAATTTCCTATTTTAGAAAAAGAATTCTCAATGGAACAAAGTTCCAGCTGTGAAACATCAATGGAACAAAGTTCCAGCTGTGAAACATCAATGGAACAAAGTTCCAGCTGTGAAACATTTAAAGTGGATTTATTAAAACAAAAAGGATTCTATCCATATGAATATGTAGATTCCATAGAAAAATTAAATGAAACACAATTACCAGATATTAAAGAATTTTATTCTACATTAACTCAAACAACAATTACGGGTGAAGAATATCAACATGCTCAAAAAGTTTTCTCTCATTATAAATGTAAAACATTATTAGATTACCATAAATTATATCTTAAAACAGATGTTTTGATCTTAGCTGATGCGTTTGAAAAATTTAGAAGTTTTTTCTTAAAACACCACAATATAGACCCTTGTTATTGTTATTCTGCTCCAGGATTAACATGGCAATGTGGTTTAAAATATACAGGGGTAGAATTAGAATTATTAACTGATATAGATATGTTGCAAATGTTTGAGAAAGGTATTAGAGGAGGATTTTCAGGAGTATTAGGTCCTAGACATGTAAAAGCTTTTAACAAATAACTCCTAATTAGATGAAGTTTTAGAATTATAATGAATAAAAAAAAGGAAGTTAGAAAAAATTATGGGCAATGTCTCAGAAATTACCTACTAAAGATTTTAAATGGGAAAAAGATCTAAACTATTATAAAAATATTCCATTAGTAAGAAAAATATAAATTTTTATTTGATAAAAAGAAATATATTGTTCATCATTCAATATTAAAAGATTATATAAAATTAGGATTAAAAGTTACTAAGGTTCATAGAATAATATCTTTTGAAGAAAGTGTTGGTTATCAAAATTTTTCTGATTTTGAAAAAGATTTATGGAATTAAAAAATTTTTTTAAAGACTTTAGAAAATATAAGAGGAAGAAATGAGATTAAACTACTTACTAATAGAGAAGAAGTAAGAAAATATATAAATAAACCTAATTTTAAAGATTCAGTTATATTCAGTGATGACCTTGTTGCAATTGTAAATAATGTTACTTCTGTTACATTTAATAAACCTATTTATTTAGGGCAAGCAATTTTAGACTATTCTAAATTATTAATGTATCAATTTTATTATGATGTTGTTAATAAACTATGGGAAAAGAATGAACTTGTTGCTTCAGATTCAGTTTTAGGTGATACTCCAATAATACTAAGATATAAAAATAAAATATACATTGATAAAATAGAAGATATTACAGATGAATATGAATATTCAAATGGTAAATTTTATTGTAAACTTGCTACGCAGCCGGACTCTGTCCGTAAAAGTAATTTAGAAGTTTGGACAAGTAAAGGATTTGCTAAAATAAAAACTGTAATTAAACATGAAACAGAAAAAGAAATGTTTAGAGTTGTTACACCAGTAGGATTTGTTGATGTAACAGAAGATCATTCTTTAATAAAAGATGATAATGAAATTATTAAACCTAAAGATTTAACACTAAATACAAATCTTTTATTTAACGATAATTATAAAGAAAAATTACGGACAAAGTCCGGCTGTGAAACATTAAAAGAAGAATTTTTAAAATTAGAACCAACAACTCTAGAAGAGAAAAAAGCTTTTATAGAAGGATTCTTTTTAGCAGATGGATCTAGTGGAATATATCCAAAAAATAATGTTTCACAGCTGGAACAAAGTTCCATTAAATATTGTTGGTGTTTAAATAATCAAGACTTAAATCTTTTAAATAAATGTTTAGAATGGTGTAAAGAAATATATCCAACAGATTTTAAAATAATAGATTGTATGAGATCATCTGCAGTTTATAGAGTTATCCCTAAAGGAAATATAAAAATAATGGCAATACAATTTGAAAAATTTTATACAGATAAAAAAGAAAAATATATTCCTTATAAAATTCTTAATAAAGACTATAATTATAGATTATTCTTCTTTAGAGGATTTTACCAAGGAGATGGATGTAAGAAAGGTCTTGCATTTTCTTTTTCACAAAAAAGTAAAATTACATTTTCATGTTTACATTATCTTATAACATCTCTAGGATATAATGCCAACATTAATACAAGAATAGATAAACCAAATATATTCCATTTATCCATAACAAAAAAAGAACAAATTGCTACAGTAAAAAAGATAATACCATTAGGAAAAGAAAAAAGAATAGTATATGATTTATCTACAGAAACTGGGGATTTTAATTGTGGATTTCCATTAATCTGTTCAAATACGGATTCTATCTTCTTATCAATAATAACAAATGATATTTATGAAGATTTAGAAAAAATAAAAGATGATCATCTAGATACTTCGGACTATCCTAAAGAGCATGCACTTCATTCACAAAAAAATAAAAAAGTTATTGGAAAATTTAAAGATGAACTAAATGGAAAAATTATGAATGAGATATTTTCTAATTTTTACTATGAAAGGAAAAAAAATTAAAAGGAATTGGGAAAACAACAAAAAAAAGATATTCGATTTGATAAAAAAAAAAAAAAAAAAGATTATATTAAATTTTTTATATTAATGAGGTTAATAAAATAAGTATGTCTCCATTTGATGATAAAAGGTATATATGTGATAATGGAATAGATACTTTACCCTTTACGTAATTTCCATGCTAAAAAACCTGTTGCAAACATTCCTACAGCTATAAAAGCATATTCTCTACTCTTTTGGTCTTCAGAAGGAGTATAAAAATCACTTAATGTAGGTTCTTTAGGTAAAGCCGGTATTTGTTTACCTGTGATATAGTAATATTGTTTCATTGCTTCATCAACATCATCAAAGGTTTTTACAGCATGATGTTCCTTTTTCGTTTGTTCATTAATAAAATCTAATCTTTGTGTTCTTTCTTTACTCCATTCATCACGTGCAGATTGTAATTGTTCCATCGCTTTATCATGTCTTTTTCTCTCTTCATTACTTTTCTTCTTATCAATATGAGAAAATAAATAATTACTACCTGAAAATGAAAATGCATTAACCACTGCTCCACCAACCATCATCGCTATTGCACTTGCCATTTTAATACGGACAAAGTCCAGCTGCGTAGCATTACGGATTAAATCCGGCTGTGAAACATTACTTCATAATATCAGCAGGAATAATACCTTGTTTAACCAATATATCTCTTGTATAAGTAGCTAGAAGAATATCAAGAGTTAACATTGAAAAATCATTAAAATTTAAATCTACTTTAGGAACTGGTTTTCTTAAAACCTTTTTAATTATTTCTGCATAAC
The DNA here is from genome assembly GCA_021229015.1 of Solen grandis. Taxonomy (NCBI): domain Eukaryota; kingdom Metazoa; phylum Mollusca; class Bivalvia; order Adapedonta; family Solenidae; genus Solen; species Solen grandis. The sequence continues at coordinate 16,081,257 of CM037784.1, forward strand.
CAATTGTTAAAACAGAAATTACTCCTGTATGATAAGCTGTATTAATAATTTGATTTTTATCCGCCATTTTTTAGAAAACAAAATTACGAACTTTGTTCGGCTGCGTAGCATTAAAGATCAAATGGATCAACTTTTTCTTGTGGTTCAACTTTTTCTTGTTTAGATAAAGTAAAATATAATCCTAATCCAAAAACTCCAACTAAACATAAAGGTATATAATTTTTGTATATATTTATATGTTGAACTTCTTTAACTTCATCATCCTCTTTTGTAATGATTCAATGGAATAAAGCATATAAAAACAGAGAATGGATTTCTGATGTTAGAAAACCAAAAACAAAGAATTTAATAATTGTTAATCCTATTGATAATGGAGTAGAAAAAGCTGTATTAATAATTTGATTTTTATCTGCCATTTTTTAGAAAACAAATTTATGAACTTTGTTCAGTTGTGAAACACTAAAGATCAAATGGATCATATTCTTCTTGTTTTTTTATTTGTGGTTGGACTTTGTTCAGTCGTGGGACTTTGTTCAGTTGTTGAACTGGTTGGGAGTTTATTTGTTTATATATATATAATCCTAATCCAACAAATCCAATTATATATAAAGGAATATAATTTTTATATATATTTACATATAGAACTTCATCATTGTGTTTAACATCATCTTTTGTAATACTATAAACTTTGTTCAGCTGTTGTGTGGAACTTTGTCCAGCTGTGGAAAGTTCATCAGTATGTACTTTATCTGTAATATGGTTTTCTTCTTTTGATGTTCCATAGTTGGATTTCATCCGTAATTGATTCTGTATTTCTTCAAATTCTTTTCTTTTCTTTTCAGCTTTTATTTTTTTTGCTTCCGCAATTCTTTTACCTGCTTCAACTCTTTTTGTGTTTTTAATTTTTTTATGAACTTCACTCATTTTTAATGGTACAAAGTTCTGGTTGTGGATCTTCACTAACAGGTTGTTCTTCCTTTTCCACAACTGGACTATGGACAAAGTCTGACTGTGTAGTGCTATGCAGCCGGATTTCATCCGTAACACTTTGTCCAAAATCAATATTTTCTATTGTTGTTAATACTGTTGTAAAAGGAGCAAGAAACATTCCATATTTATAATACAATTCACAGCATAAAGAATTTAAAGCATTATTTAAAAAGGGATCTTCATTTAAATCTTCTATTAATTTAGGTTGATTTTTAACTTTAAAATATTTAGAGACTCCCATAACATATAAATTAATAAAAGAATTCCCTAAAGTTTTTGTCATACTTGATCCTAATCTAGCTTCATATCTAGTATATAATTTATTAATTTCTTCATCCGGTAATTTTTCAATATCTAAAACTGAGATTTCTTTTCCTAAATATTGTTTACTCATTCCTCCAGAAACAAGAGCTAAAAGTCTTTCTCTTTTTTCAGAGTATTCTGGATTTGGTATTTCTAATATTTCTTCAGCATTCATTTTATAAAATATTTTTTTTATTTTTCTATAATTATAAGTGAGATAACCTATTAAACTTAAAGTACATATATTAGTAAAAAGATTTAATATGGATAAAATCTCCATTTTTATAGTGCCGAACAAATGCTACGCAGCTGGAACTTTGTTCCATAGGGTCGTTAAACAACTAAGTAATTTGTGGGTTGATCAGTTATTAAAATTAATTTACTATGTTTCTTTTTTTTCAATTCTTCTTTTATCCTTTGTCTTTCTTCTAATGCAGGGATGACATCATTCTCTCTTAAACAATTTTCAAAACTATCTCTGTCCTTAGTGTAGAATATACATATCCATTTTGTTTGTTCTCTTAAATCTTTTAAAACAGAATTATATCTTTGAGAGATAACCCAAACAGATTGTTCAGCATGTCTTCCTGAAAACGCTAATTCAGAAAGCATATCTCTTTTCTTCGTTAACTCTTTTGTAGCACTACAATCATCTATAATATAAAGAGTAGGATATCCTGCATATTTTTTAAAAAAATATTCTTAATAGTTCTTGTAGTTTTTCTACTCCATTAACAATAGGATTAACAATTATTAAATTCTTTGTTTTTGGTTTTTTAACATCAGAGATCCATTCCCTATTTTTATATGCTTTATTCCATTGAATAGTTGGACAGAGTATAATAATATATTTAAATACACCCCTATATTCTTTTTCTAAAAGGTCTAAAACAAATTCTGTTTTTCCACATCCTGTTTGTCCACAAATAATTGCACAATGAGGGTATTTTGGTAACTCCATTTTTTTAATTTATTATTTAAAATTACTTAAGTAATTATTTAGTAATTATTTAGTAATTATTTAGTAATACTTAGTAATTATTTAGTAATTATTTAAGGTATATATAGTAATTATTTAGTAATACTTAGTAATTTATATACTTCACTAATACATAATTTCTTTAAATCTTCCATCTTCAAAATTAATTTGTGCGTCTTGTATAATAAACAGATAAACATTTATTGGCTCATCCGATCCTGCGTCTTTTGTTATTTGTATTGTGATACCTTCTGAAGCATTTTCAATTCTTCTTCCAGAACCGTGTAGTGAGTTATCATCTGTTGAACGTAAATCTAACCATAATGCATAATTGTTTGTTAGATATTTTTCTAATGTTGTATCAGTTAAATATAAATCTTTTACAATCATACTCGTTTCTTTATCTCGTTTTGAATTCAAAGCAAAGAATTTATTTATCTCATCCCACTGTTGATAAGCTCTCATTCCTTGACTGTATAGTTGATTTGGAACTCCTTCTATTGTTTTTTTAGGATTAAAATAATGTTCTGTTGATGTTCTTCTGGTCTTCAAAAACATTAGAATACCTTTCATACTTCTAGCCGGAACATTAAGATTAATATTCCAAAGTGTATCAGATTTGTTTTTTGTTATTTTCCTATGTCTAAGTATTCTATCATATAAAATAACCATTTTACCACTAAATCTATTTCTAATTATTCTAGATAATTCAATATCAGAAACACTATCAAATTCTAAACAAATATTCTTAATAACGTAAGAAGCATTTACATCACTCGATTTAATTACTTTATTATAATCATTGAATGTAAGTTCATATTCGAGTCTATCTCCTAGACCAGCTTGATAAAAAGGCATATGTGTTTCTAATAATTCAAAATCTAGGGGGATACAAAATCTATTTCCATAAGCTTTAGCAATGGCTTCATCTTCTTTGTCCGAGGAAGCATTACCAGCTCCAACTCTATGTCTTAACATGTTTATTTTGCCAATTCCTTGATAAGCCATACTTACACGTTCAGTTGATGATTTCCATAAATCGATATAACAATGAAATATATACTATCATCAATTGACATCACTTCATTTCCAGATATTCGTATTGTTGTTTTTTTAATTATTGATCTTCCTATGTTTGGATATATTGTTGCATTTGCATCACTATCACTTTTGATTTCAATTTCAAATGCTAATCTGACTGTTCCAGGAACAATAACATCATTACCACTTAGATTAGGAAATCTTACTAACAAGTGTTGATTTTGATCAATAGTTGAAGGATTATTAGTTATTACGACGCTCTGGCGAATTCCTTTCACACCTCTAGGTTCTCTTATTTTTCTGTATGGGTTTAGTTTTTCTCCGTAAGCCGACATTTTTTAGAGGGAATTTTTAATGTTTAAAATGGCAGAAGGAGGATATGATTTTGAAAATCCCGTGTTTGATGAAGATGATTATGATGAAGATGATGATGAGGAAACTCCTCTTATAAATAATGATAGACAAAGTAGTGCTACGCAGCTGTTCCATACTTATATTGATAACATCCCTGATGTTGATACAGGAACAAAATTAATAGTAGAAGAGAGAAAAGATATGGTTGATAAATATTTTAAATTTTTAAAAGAAAATGGAGAAGAATCAGAATATGTTGATTATTTAAACTTTAAATTTACTGATGATACACTATATTTAAAGGTTCCAGGTAAAGACGATGTTAGACTTACTAAAGGTAATGGTTTTATAAAATTAAGTACCCTAGAGGGTAAAATTGGAAGAGGTGCAATTAGAAACTTGTTGAATTTAATTCCAAAATATTGAAATGAATGATTTAGCTGATGCAGCTGAAAAGGCTGAAACTAGTGTAAAAGAAGTAGTAGAAACATCATTTATTGAACCTAAGACAAAGAGAGAAATGGGTGATGTCCTCAGAGAAATAACTAATATTAAAGAAAATATTACAAATGAATTAGCTAAATTAAATGAAACAAATAAAGACTTAACAAGAGAAAAAAATAAAAGAAACAATACATAAAATATTAAATGAAGATACAACATTAGCAGAAAGAATAAAAACTTTATTCAGAGAACAAGGGATAACAATTGTTAGTATTTTAACTGCTTTTGGAATGATTATTGGTGTTATTGTTGAGACTTTTATTCCTGGAGGAGGTGGAACTACACCTAAACCTCCTGGGAAAGGAGGAGATGTAAGAGATTGGATAAAAAAACAATTATCAAATATTGCTAAACTATTAGCAAAACTTGCAGGAAAAGCTGCAGAAGCATTACCTGGAATTATTGGAGCTATTGTAGGATGGTTATTAAAAACAACAGGAAATGTTGTTGCATGGTTTGGAGAACATTTATGGGCTTTATTAATTTTAGTTGTAGGAATGATATATACAGCTGTTAGTGCTCCGCAGCCGAACAAAGTTCGTTAGAGAACATATTCATAAATAAATAAACTTAAAAGACCTATTGTAATACTTCCTATTATAATAGATATTTTATCATCTTCATGTGTTTCAATTGGAATTTTTGTTGAAGGTTCACTAGTCCGGACTTTACCCGTAGTGCTATGCAACCGGACTTTGTCCGTAGGTTCTGGTAAAGATTTTCTTGTTTTTGTTCCAATTAGTTCAACATTTTTCTTTTTAGGAACAGGTTGATTATTTATTTCATTATTTTTTTTTCTGCAACTACAATTTCATTATTATAATCTTGGAATGTATCAATTTGTAATTCCATATCACTAGGAGACATATACAAATCTATTCCATAAACATAATCAACTTTACTTCTTGCATATTTTAATACATTTTCATAATTTGATATTTGAGTAGGTAAATCAATTGGACTGTCAACTGCATCTTGAACATTTGCTAAAAATTGTTTTTGAGAATCAAATGCCATTCCTGTTCCTAAAATATCTGTTCTAGTTTGAGATTGTGCTCCAAGAATAGCCCAACAATATGTTCTTATAGACTCATTAATTCTTTCAACTCCTGCTCTTGTAAAACCTTTTGACTCATCAAGAATAAAAGTTGTCCATATGTTTCTAATTTCATCTGGTTGTTGGAGATAATCAATATGAACTTTTTTAGGTGGGAGATATTCACATTTTGAAATACCACAATGTCTTCCTCCAGGTACTTCAGGACCAAATGTCATTTTTGATAAATCTAAATTTTGAGAAGTGCTGCTTTTTATATGTTGTGAAGAATTATCTCTTCTAAAATCTGTTCTTTCCCAAGCTGTATGACTTGTTGTATATACAATTCCAAGACCTTCTTTATGTCTCCAATCTGTATTAGGATTTACATTAAACTCACTACAAATTTTTTCATAAGCTTCTCTATCATAATTATTATTAAAAGCATTCCAACTTTTATTTTGTGGAAGAGAAATAGATAATTCTTTTAATATTCTTCTTGTTTGATAATAAATATGGAATAAGAATAAAGAACCCGTTAATCCTCCTACCTCTATATGATTTTTTATATCAACTCCACAACCTGTGGTTGAACACCAAATAAATTTAATTGATTCTGCCAAAATAACATCCAATCACTCTCCCACCTTTCTACTATTTTTTCTGATGTAACATGAGGTAATAAATAGTTTTCAAATATATTAGGGAAATCTACATTAAAACTTTTTCCATCTGATGAAATTATTATTTCTTGTTTTATAATATTAATATTCTTTTTAGCATATTTAACATGTGGGTTATATGAAATATCCTTATTATATTTAAATTCTTGTGGAATCATTTTTTATCTGTAAAAAATGTATCATATAATTTCCAATATTGATAAACCTATAAACCTACAACAATATATAGATAACGAGTGTGGAGATAAGAAAAAATTGGATTGAGAAGTTTTACTTATACTATAGGTTGGTATAATTTAATTGGACAATGGCTTGATACTAAATCACACCTCTCCCCACCACCCAAAAAAATAATTTCAGATGGTCTTTATAATTTTCAACAAATAGTTGATGTATTTAAAGATTTTGACAACAGAATAACATTAACTGTTGATGAAAAAAATGGTATTGCTTGTTTAAAAGCACAATCATACCCAAAAATTATAACTACCGAGATAGGCAGTACATATAGCGAGACATCCTATGGATTAAAAATACCCAAAGAATTAAGAAAAATGTTAGGATTTAAAGAGACTCGTCGTTATCCAGAACTTCTTGTTATTAGTCCATGTCATGGATTTCAACCAATAGATTTAGCTCCTTATAAACAATTATATGTTCACCTTGAACAAATAAATAGTTCATATAATTTTTTTAATGGAGCACCAAGTAATATCTTAGGGGTTGTTCCAGTTGAAAATAAAGCATTTGGGGATATTGTTAATACAAACTTTAGTAATCCAGAGTATAAAAAATTAACTATAGGAAATATTTCTGAATTAAATATAAGTGTTCGTGATGAAAAAGGACAAAAAATAGATAATCATGGATTACCAATGAGTTGTATTTTAGAAATTATTCCTTAGTGAAACAGATTTTACTAAAAAATATTTTAATAATTTAAAGTCAAATTATAATTTAAAGTCAAATTTTGACAGTGAATTATTTAACATTTTAACAAGATTAGACCATGTGATAAAAAGAGTAGAGAAATCCTTAAAAAACATTACAATAAGTGCTGAAACAAAAGGTTCTTTATTTATTGGTGAGGTGTTTTCATTTGGAAATGCCGGCAGACAAAAAGATGTTGGTTATGTTGTGATGAGGCGTAGTCATATTACTGGTATTGGCCTGTCGAGTAAAAGGACAAGTGGTGCAGTGCGAGTTGGTGTGTTGGTGGATGGGGCGCTTTTGAGCGGGTGTGAGATTACTTTGCATACAACACCAGCAAAACATGATAATTTTGAACGCCCTTTTTTAGTTGAGGCTGGAAGTGTTATTAATTTTGTTAGTCTGGTGGATAATGGAACTGCAGTTAATACTGTTGCCTCGTTATTGTTCGAATTCAAATAATATATATAAAAATGAAGCAACCAACAGCCCCAGAATTATACCCCGATTTAAATAGTGAACTCCAGGAACCAAGTCAAAATTATAGATTGCAAAAAATCTCAGAGATTGAAAAAACATTAATTAATGAGAGAGATACTCGTAAAGCATTGTACAAGAAATATAAAAGAGGAAAATATAAACAGATGGAGTAGACACAGCTTTTATGTCTGCTAGTATAATTATAGGAACTATTGGTTTAATTGTTCCTATTCTATTTCCGTTAGAAATTGTCGCTCTTGTATGCGGAGGAGTTGGAGCCTCTGTAAAAATTGTTAGACGTAAATTTATGAATAAAATTAAAAAACATGATAATATTAAAACTATTGCTAGAAAAATATAATGAGCTTAAACAATTAACAAAAAACTCTGCGGTTCCAAAAAAACTATTCAGAAGAAGAAAAGCAAAAATTAATAGAACAGGGGAGAAAAGAGGCAATGGAGATAATATCCAAAAATATAAAAACTGTATAATATTGAATTTTTATAATACGTTAGAAAACCCTCCTCCATATTCAGAGTGAGGATTTTTATATTACTAAAAAATGTAAAAAGGGATTCAGGAAAAAAACGCAATTTTTTTATTTTTTTTCACTGTTGTTTTTTTAAAAGTTTACACATGTGTTTTTTTAAATTTTATATTAGTGTGATTTTTTTGATTTTTTATCACAAATAGTAGTTATAGATTTGGGCGTGTTTGGCTTTGGAGGAGTGGGGGGGGGGGGGTGTGAGCCAAACACGCCCAAATCTATAACTACTTACAAAGTACAAGATAACTTGCTCCTTTATTGTTTTATTTTTCGGCTAATAAGAAACATAAGAGCAGGATTTCAATTGAGAATAACATAATATCACGATAAATTGCTGTATAAATTTTACACAAAAGCCAAATTTTAATACACTTAACTAAACTTGTAAGTACTCCGATTTCAAACTTGTAGAGAAGATACATTTTCCAAAACATATGCCCAGTAAATATTAAAATGTGCATTGGCTCAATCTGTTATCTGCTTGAATAATTTTGACGCATAATCAACTCTGTGAAACAAATTTTCGCGGAAAGCTATATGAAACCAAATATCAGTTATTTTGAATACAACAAATGCTATAGACAAAACTTTAGTCGGAGTACAGTAAAACCTCGATAATGAGACCACAATTGGGTCCACCTGAAAGTGGCCTTATTATTGAGTTAGTCTCATTAATGAGTTTGGTCTTTTCATCAATATTTCATTTCAATGTTGATCAAATTCAATACTTGTTTTAATTTGATAGATGAAAATAATATCTCTTGAATCAATTTAATGTTTTTAAAAAGTTTTAAATCCTGATTATTTTTATAAAACTTTTTTTCACATTTAAAATTAAAATCTATGGTCATATCATGCCGATTAAAAGTCTACCCATTTTAAATTTCTCTAATTTTCCTATAATTATCAAAGTGATTGCTTATTCAATTGTTGTAGTAATAAGCTTTTTTTAATTATCCAGTTGTCTCCGACATTTCCCCGTGCTGTTTTGATTCAAGACAATTTCTTTTGAATTTAAAAATCTTAACGTTTGATTTTAGTTTTAAATCAAAGTCTTTGGAAAGTAGTTATGAAAGTGATTGATTAATATGACGGGATATCTAATTCTATTTTAGTCAAGTTTTCGTGGGAAGTCTTCGTGCTAATTAACGACTGTCAAAACTTTAGTCAATCGAAACGCGTCACGGTGATTGTTACTGCTAATCTGGGGCAGCTCATCTGGACATATAACAAATACTCGTTAGCAAGACAGGAAATACATCCGTAGATCCCAAGATTGCTCTCTGTTACGTAATATTACCCATCTCACCCATTGTTTTCTCTCTCCATCGAATCTTATCTACCGTGTTATCAAAACATCCGAATTACGGCACGTGCGACCTTCACCTGTACCGGAAACCAGATGTCGTAAAATGACAACTTGAATCAACTTTTTCACAGGACCATCGTTCGCATTATTGAGGTAAAAAAAAGACTAATTTTACGATTTGGTCCGATTTTAGTGGTCTTTTTACGCAATTTTGAGTTGCCCGCTTTAATGAGGTGAGCGACCATTGAAATATATAGAGAAAAATTCGAGTCCGACAAAATGTGTCCGTAATATTGAGTTGGTCGTGATAATGAGTTGGTCGCAGAGTGAGGTTTTACTGTACTTATAAGTTTCGTCTAGTATATATAGCATTATACTTTTCAAATGCCTTTTCCTTTTAAATAAATAATTTAGATTTTTATTTTTAGAACCTTTTATTTAATTTTAGAGGTTATGGAACCACTGACAACTTGCTGGTAAGCATCGTCACACACTGCACATATTGAGATAGGAATTACACTTATATAGCAGGCTTGCAGGCATTCATCCAAGATATGACCCTACCTGAGGTTGCTTAGCTGTAGAAAGTCAGTTAGTAGCAATTAACTGCATTCCATAAAGGCTATTAAACTTCGAGGCAATTAAACTTTGTTGCTGTCACTCCAAGTATGAAATGTTTCACCCAGATTTTATTCCTGTTTGCCAGTCTGAGCCGCTGACCAAGTCTGATTGAAACATAACAAAACTGGCCTATCCAAGGAAATTTTCAAAGACCCCAAATCCCTAACCTGAAAGCTGCTAAATGTTTGGAATGATAAATAAACTGTATCACAAACAACAAACGTTAGCTCAACTGCAAGGTGACTCCATCCCGATACTTCTCTCTATCTTTGAGTTTCACTCATATCAAACCCTTGTCTCTTTAGCCTGAATGACCATCTGATCTGTCTCATTATCAGTGTGTCTTGTGGCGAAAAATGGGAGACATGCCTACCTTTTATCACAGCTACAATTATAACCAGCATGGCGGCCAACCCACCAATCTGAATCTGGAAAAAACCTGAATATATGATAAATATGGGGAAAGCAAGCAAATAATTCTTAAAATATTGAAACTCTTTGCTTGAATTGGGGTTGGACAATTGGAGAGTTATCTAATATCCCTTTCTTACATGGCTCAGTTGATTTAGCAACTTGACTACTCTTTCAAATCTCTCACAATAAGCATAATGTTTGAAACATGTTATTTCATTACATAATATGGAATATTGTAGAGTAACTATCTTGTTAATTGTAATTATAATCTGAGGTCCAAAATGTTTACCTAAGGCAATCGTGCACAGATCCATTCCTCATATTCTTTGAATCCTGTCAATCATATTAAAAAAAGAATATATGAATGATATAAATTTCTCATTGCTTAATTAACGATGTTTTTATTTTTATTTTTACAAACCGAAGTGAATTATTATCAAGTTTGAAGTGTAAACCTATACAATTTTTTGTTTGTTTTATGACCCAATGTCTATATCGACAAATTTGACATTAAAACCACTATTTACTAGAGAGAGAAATAGCGAGAGAATAAATGCATAATTTGCACAATATATACAGCGTCGGAAACCCACGAGCGCTTATTCCGTTACTCCATATACCGCTGATGTAATAGGTAGCCGTGGGTATTCGACGCTGATTTAAAAAGTGAACATATAATAAAAATATGACGTGTAATAATTAATAATATACTGCTAAAAAGTATTCCGAATTATGATTGCATTTTCACTTTGCTTAGGTCAAATGACAATTTTTTAAATTTTAGATTTCATGAGTTCAGATATATTTTCTTTTCAAATAAAACTTACGGATATATCTTTATGCGTTGTATTCAAAATGAAATACGTCTCCAGTATCACAAACTTTACCGAAGGTATAATACTTTAATTATGTTTTAATCTATTGACCTCGAAACCGCCAGATTCCATATGAAGTTTATTTAAAAATAGGACATTGTGTTGCAAGAGCGGACTGGTATTTTCGGTAAGTTGATCAAGATAATATTCAAATTCAAAATGTGTTCTAATCAGTTTATATGTACACAATGAATAACCATTAACAACATTTGTGGACAAGAATTACTTTAATTAATCTATCCTAAAGTTAAATGTCAGTATGTAATGTTTTACAATCATCAGTTTTCTGATTTGCCTATTCTTACATGATGAAGATTCACTCTGTTATTATCAAACTATAAGTGTCATACAGGTTATGAATAATCACATCATTATTATTTAAGGTAAAGTCCCTGTAATGGTTCTGCTACGTCTTGGACCACTTAAGCTCTACCAAGATAACCAAGGTACCCTAATGAAACATTAGGAAACCTTGGTTATCTCCGTGAAAGGCCATGAGGTCCGAAATGTAGCGGAATCATTACAGGGACTTTACCTTAAAATATTAACCAAAAAATATGCTACTTTACCATGTCAATTTATTATTGTTTTCCAGACGTTCTAGCTCTCTTTTAGATATACACGTTCAAAACGTTTTACAAACCGCATATTACAGATATAGACAAACAATTTAATATATAAAAGAAAACAGAATTACATGGACAGGAAATATGGTTAAAATAACAGATGCCTAATTACAATTTGAAACAAATGAAATACAACACAAAAGTTATATCAAACTATCAGTTTTAAAATTAAATGGTGAACATAATTAGAATCCTAGAATATGCTTTATAATTTGCTTAATCATAATCTGAACGGATGAAATATATCATAAAAAATGAGAAAAAAAATATGGCTATGAACCACCATTTTATGATAACAGTCATATGATGGAATAGTGATTAAAGTCGTTTGATGACTATTAACTAAAAGTCAACAGAAGTTTCAAGTATCAGTCTTTGACTAATGGTAAGACTCAACGAGTCTCTAAATGAGGTGGAGATTGATTAAAAGTCGATGGTATATAATTTAGAGTCGTCGTGAGATGGTGGTTGACTAAAAGTCAGTGGGACACTTAAGAAGGTGGGACTCTGTTGCTGACCCAGAGTCGTCGTGGATGGTGGTTGACTAAAAGTCGATGGGACACTTAAGAAGGTGGGACTCTGTTGCTGACCCAGAGTCGTCGTGGGATGGTGGTTGACTAAAAGTCGATGGGACACTTAAGAAGGTGGGACTCTGTTGCTGACCCAGAGTCGTCGTGGGATGGTGGTTGACTAAAAGTCGATGGGACACTCTATGTGACCACATACACACAGAGACACACACAGACACACACGCACATAAACATTACTTCCTTCTCAATTTCATCTCTGTGGTTTTTAATGAAACAGTGAATCCGTGCCATGTCGACCAATGAATATAAATTGCAGACGATCCTGTATTGTCTCCATTAGGGTAGTACCAGCCGTTCAGATTTGCCTTGTGACAGGCATTGTACCACCACCCGCCTTTGAACCGATGTGCACAGTTTTCAGGGTAGACATCATTGTCGTAATCGAAAGTAGAAAACTGCATCTGATTGTGGTATGTCAATGAATCACCTGAAGAAACAATAGTTTACACACTAATGACATATTTTAAATATCTGCCATCTACCAAGTTTATCTCAGTCATTCAATATCCATTCAATCTCAGCTGCAACAAAAAAATGGTAAAATAAATTTATTATGAATTTCAAATGAAAGGCCGAAAACAAGCAAATCGCATCTCTCTTCTGAAGATTATTTTCAGGAATGTAATTATGAAAAAGGTAAATGTTTAGAATGCATAAATGAATGATAATAATAAATGGACACTTCACTTAGAAAAAAAATAATTTCGAAATCTCTGAATGCCAGCAGCAGTCCCTCTGTATGACGCTAAGTGACACCAACACCATTAAACGATTTGAAGAATAACTGTGTAAATTTCACTAAATTTCATAATAATACCCCCGAAAATATACAAATGGAGAGATTTACAATGTTAATCAAATATAATTGTAATCCAACATTCATTACAGTTTCGACTGTTTTTTTTATTTAATTCTTCTAGTTATGTTCTTTTAATGTAAGACTGGACACCCCTACCCCAAAGTAACTTATAAATCGCCAGGTACCACTGGAGTAGCTTCCTTTAGGCAAGTGCCAGCACATACTTTCTCTAAGATGAAAAATATAAACATGCTAAAAACGAAATTAAAACTGAAGGGAAAGAATGTTATGCAGCTAGTAGTAAGAAATATGATAAAAACCATTAGGTACGAGAGTAACCGCCCGGCCAACCCATTCATAGTTCATACAGTTATGTAAATAGATACTGAAAATTACGGTGAGCATTGAATACGAGCTTATGTGTCTGTGTTCCTGAATTTATAAATGTAAAAGACACAACGAGTCTGATGCGGCTCATGAACGAAATATGTTTTTTTTTTTTTGTTTTTTTTTTTTTTTGTTTTTTTTTATAATCGGTAATTCACTAGATAAATATGCACGTCTTATTAAAATACTGTAGACTCACCGGACCTATGCTCGCCCAAGCGCATGCTCGCCCAGATAGAGGGTTTTGTGATATTCATTAATAAACATACACTTGATCAGAATCTTGCGTTGTTGTTTCTTGATCCTACATGTGTCCTTGTTCCTTATCTCGTTTCTGAAGAGTTTTCCAGAAGTTGTTACGGTTCACAAGCAGACGAAAACGAAAACGGAAGAGAAAGTGAAACTGAAAGATGCTTAGATAAATCAACGTAACACGTATAAATTCCCATAAACTCTTTATAAAAACAACTCATAATAATACTTAAACATTGTCCTTACTGTTTGTAAAGTTAAAGTACAACCAAATGTGTTTAAAACGGACGGTGACCGATTTTGACACTGGCTCTCAAAAATTTTTACATATGCATTTTCCGGGGCTGGTACAACAGACGGCATTTTCCTTGAATATCTGTTCATTTTCGAGGGTTTAAATGTTGTACTTTTTATGCACATTATATTTAGTCATAAAATCGTGCCCACTTTGATACAAAGTTACACCCTACCCATAACAGCAAACGTTTCACCAAAAAATGCAAAGTATTCAACAGTAAGTATATTTAAATATGATTAATTCTGTAATAGGTAGTTTTTTAAAAAAATATATATATACCTGCTTCATATAGATGAATCAGTCTGAAAGTATGACATATGTTTCCATGCAATACCCGTTTTATTTTCGTAACATGCCGGTGGGCGAGCATGGGTCTTCTCACTTTAACAATTCAGTAATATGAATTGGTAGTGTTTAACCTTCTATACAGTACCCGGATGTAATTGTTTACGTTCGAAATGGGTCGTTTTATGTACAGAATATGATCAGTTATAAAATAAATCCGAATTTTCTTTTCTAAATCAAATTATAAAAAAAAACATTTTCAAATAATTGTCTTTACTGGGCGAGCATAGGTCCGGTGAATCTAAGTCTGGCGTGCCATCAGTGCAGCTCTGTTGAACTGACTTACATAATTCTTAAACCATGTCTTACCGCAGTTTCCTCTGAACCCCCCGACCGTCAGGCGGTAATTGTCGCTTGCACCGGCAATGTCGAAAGTGTCGTAGGTGGCGTTACAAAGATTTCCATCGAAATCTCCCAGGTCAATCCTCAGTTCATATTCCCCTGGGTGTCTGTTTAATATACTGTGTAGAGTTTCTAACCCTGGAAGTGATAACTTGAACTATGACACAAATCTGTAAATATATGCTTGAAAACAGAATAGTCATCAAATATCTCAAAAAAGAAATTTGAAAAACATCTTAATGCGGAAACGTCTTGTACAGCTTAAAGACGATTTAGATTTGATTGTTGTTTACAGCAGTACGGTCAGACTAACATAGCATTTAATCATTAAATACACTTTACCAACTTAGAGGAAATTATGAAAGGAAAATAAACAGTTGAATATATTTTACACATAACGTGTTAGATATACAATACCTAACCAAAATTCAGCATTGACGTTTCCGAACCCGGCAACATAATCAGACAAATTTCTTTCAAAATTTTCCGAGCCATCCATCCTTCGCTGGAAAGTCTGAAGTAAATAATTAAGTTGGTACATTTATGGGTTATTTCGGCATAAAGTGTTTATAGAGTGTTTAAAGTGTGTACATACAAAGTTAATTGTCAAAATCAGTTTTTACCATATGACATTATGCTTAAACAGCTGTTTCCGGTTTCGTATAGCCATCACATATTTTCTTATATCTAACACGCAGGCCAAATTACATCGCGTGTATTCTATATATATGCATAGTGTGCTGAACTCGAACAGCTGAATTAAATGTGTTTGATGAAACGATCTTTGATAAAAAAGATACATTATTTATATGATGTTGAAAATGTAAGAAAAATATACACGCTAAGTTGTTATTTTCAGTTTTTTATTTGAAAATGTTTTCTTGATGTTAGATTACAAACAGCAATTCGTTCACAGTCCGTTCATGAGCCAGAGGCTCGCTAAATAACATTTTCATGAACTCTTTTAGTAAAATTTGATATGAAATAACAATTCATGTCAGATCCTTTATATATCTGAATCAGTGTTAATCCGATACTCCCTAACAACCGTTAAAAAAGAAACAAAGACATCAGTATAAAACAACAGTTTATGAATAATTAAATCTCTAAGCGTCAATGCGGTTTCTATGAGATTGTTTGTATTTGAAATAGCGAGCACATAATTTAAGTTATATCAGAAGTTGCCATTTTCTTTTGAAATGATTTTTTATTCGGAAATAAAAAAAGATAACATATCACCTCATACAGTGTTCATTTAATACGCACACTTTGTTTTGTTTGTACACGTATTTATTGCAAATGAAATATTTCGACATAATTAAAACCGACCAGCCAGTCATGCCCTGTTGTGTTGAAGCAACTTGTCATCAATTTGCCAGACACTTTGTTGTCTTGGAGAGCAGACACAGGTGTGTAATCTGCATCAGAGTTATCGCAGTTTTCGCAGTCTGAAATAATGTGCCAGCGTATTTAACATTTAACTTATTATCCTAAAAGTTGAAAACTCTTCATAAAGGTCATTTGAGGCCGTTGATAGAAATGTTCGTGATATGCTCTGTTAAAAACAAACAAACAAACAAACGAAAAAAACACAAAAAAAAAACAACAAAAAAAAAACCACGAATAAACACTAGATCAAAACACATTTAAGAATGAAAAAAAAATCCTTCAAGCTTATTTATGTTAGTTACATATACATTGAGTACAAAAGTTTTAGCTGGAAATTCGGAGTCTATAGCCTTAGGTTGATATTGGGAGTGAAATCTTCACTGTAAACTGAATACCTTACAATATAAGATGACAAACAGCGTGGACCCAATGATAGTGCATTGAACTACATGTATATTTCTATTTTAAACTTTTCATGGTTTAAGGCCTTGAGTTGATAAATATTTTACGTTAAAAGGCACCTTCACATCTCGATACGTTCGATGCTCACTAAGACTCTCTAAAACCATTAGATTCGATATGCGTAAATAAATGATAAATGTATGACAATTTTGTTAATGTCATCCACTCGACTAGTTCGATACTCACGAAGACATCTGGCATCTGAAGGTACCCAGTCCCCAGTTGTACCACACACGTACTGTATAGGAAACCCCAACCCTAACGAGAGCCTCAGACTTCCAACGTGCTGGTTATTTCCTTGGAGGTCTAGCTTGCCGTTAAATGGAATGGCTGGACATTCTGTAACAATTCATTTCATAAATTATTTACATAAATGAACTTTCGCTATAGTCAAAGTTTAAACAAATGCCAACGCAAATCGTTGCCATTTTGTAGCTAAACATAGGCCTAGCGCGGCGTCAATAAAAGACTTGTTTACAATTTTATATACAAACCAACATTATGTAAAAATATGATAATTGTCGGGTCAGATGAAAGGAAAAAAAATGGAAATAGCTTGAACATAAAAATATCAATGTACTATTTCATTGAGGTAAAGATTTTATTAATGTATAACAATGAGACAAGAAGATTGACTACATGCAGTGGATAATTGTGCGGTTCTGCAGGTCACTCCACAAGATTTAGATAAAAGCGCCGCCTCAGACTTTTAGCACATGGCGTGGACTATAACGCGTAGTCCAACACTTTGTAAAAATCAACAAATGTGGACTAAGCAACCTTAAAACTCACACTTTTGTGAAGTTTTGTCGCTCGGTAAAGGATAATGTCATGTGCTAAATAGCTTAGTTCATAGATCATAGAACTAACTTATACATATATATATTACCATTTAGAGTTCAGTGCAATATCAAATGGAGACACGGTCTCCGGTGACCCATTTCACCCTTCGATGAATCCGCCGCATGTTAATATTTCTTATTGAAATTAACGGTTTCCTTACCTTCCACTACACATACTGCAGGAGCTGTTCCGTGTGAGGAGCACGTATCATTCGTCCCGCATGTGGTATCACCGCACGCGAGTCCCTAAATAACACATCATGTAATAATATCAGGGGATTTAATTATATGTTAGATGGCTTTAAATAAGTTACAGGTTGTTGTTGATTGATCAATACATTCGTACAATGTAGACCCCACCTAGACGCCATCTATCTCCGTTAATTAAAATGCACAATCATGTAACATTTGAAAAATAAGTTGAAATTGTTTTATCCAATGTTTTTTATCCATGAATTGTATTAATACTCTTTTTACATGCTTAAAGTAATGTGCAAAATATATTTTCATGACATGAGTCAAAGTCCCATTCTATGCAGAAATGTACTTGTCAATGATTTTAAAGTTGCACGTTGTAAATTTAAACGCTCTTTCTTAAATACAAATGTCATATATTTTACACAATTATATGTACACCGTACATTCTCTAGCTGTCCTGTTTGACTCTTCTGCTACTTTTCAGAGATCGCACCCTTTTGTTTGATAAGAGCCGTAGGACGTTTTTTTCTTTCAACGATATATATGCGTTTCCATGATATGAAGAAGGGCATCGTAATGGCCATATATTATGTTTCAAATTATCACGTCTTGGACCACTGAAACTCTATCTAGATAACCAAGAATCCCTAATGAAACAGTATCTCCGTGAAAGGCCATGAGGTCAGAAATGTAGCAGAACCATTACAGGTACTTTACCTTAAGTGAGTATTTTATTAGTAAAGAACATTTCTCATGTTTGACTTGATAAACATTGCTAATACTGTAACCCCTGAGCAACTTCTGTACTAGTCAATATCCCTTGATAATCATATATATAAAGGAAACGCCTTTTGTCTCCATTTAGCTTAAAATGAATATCGATTAAACATATTTTTGTTCAAACTAGTACATTTAGGGAGCAAAAATGTATCACACTATGGAAATGTAATGTAGGCAATTTCTTAAGCTGTAGGTCATTTGTAAAGATATCTCAAACTAATGTGTATGTGTATTCCGTATTTATATTTTTATTATTGACTAAACAAATGTATCTCACCCAGCCCTATTATCGGGCATTTCCAACAGATACAGCAATGAAAAAGAATATAACATTTTATTTAATGCTTTTCGGTGAATTATAGGAAGATATCAGTGAATTAAAAATGGTTTCAAACAGTGAATATTATCATTTTTTTTAATGGGGCTACTGAAAAACACTATCGTATTATTTCAAGACTTTTCAAAATTGATTTCTTCATTAACATAAATCTTCTTCAAGTAATACCGAAACATATGTTGACTACACACTTTCTTTGTGTTCATTTATTTGACTATTTTTTAAAGCCGAATAACGCGATTTCGGGAATCTGGGGCTCCCCACATGGTAAACTTATTAACAATGTGTAAAGCGTCGCAGAAAGGCATTAAATAAAAAGAAAATAATGTTAGTTACAGTGGAATATTATTTGTAATTCATCGAGTGAGGAGGACAATTTATATTGATTTCGCCACTCGCAAAAATATTGATTTTCCTCTTCACTAGGTGAATTAAAATGATATTCTGTTGAAACCAACAATTATCCTCTACAAATCTTATGATTTTCGGTGAGATACTGAAATATATCAGTGAGATATAATTCATATTTAATTGTTTGAAACTGAGTGAGATATAGAATTTTGGTTTCCATTCTGTACATTGAAATGTATAGCAAAGTAGAACATGATACGGAAAAAAGATTTCCATAACGTCACGGTTACGTCATATAATTCAACGTGATTTTGCGCCATTTTTGGTAATGTCTGACTAGTTTAATGCAAAACTATAGAAAACAACATAAGATGAAAAGAAAATTTGTTTGCTTTGAGTACTTAACAAATTAAATGCTACCTTATTTTTTTCCAAATTGGACTTGAGGAAGAAAGTTTAAAATTGTTCACATTTAGTTCCCTTCTTTTGGGTGGTGTAGATACTTGAGATCACATTTTCAGCTCCTGAAGTAATGTAATGTGCAATGTCACATAAGTTAGGAGAGAGTGACGGCGTTGAAGTTGTCATGGATAATATCCTTTTACAGGAAAATCGTTACATGGGCATTGTCAGCGTCTTGTCAGCATTTTGTTCTGCCTCCGGGTACAAGTGGCTTAGGCTGTTCAGCTTAGGCATAAGGTCCTTGGTTTACAACATCATCAGAATTGTAAGCTACAGTATTTGCAGTAATCATCAATTCATATGTCCCTATTACTTTAATTATAGTATTAATTACCATCAGTTTGATTTCGATGTTGATAATGACGATGCACCGAAAACATAGCGTTATCAAACGCCTTTTGCTAAATTTATTGGAAAAGATACAAACATCAAACACAACGCTTTTGATAAAGGGATCCATTAACGTCCCATTTTTCGAAACAAACTGACACCTGGACCTGTTGTCAGTTTGTTCCTTGTGTACTGCTATCAAAACAAAAGAAAGTGTCAAAATGTCGGGCGCGTGAAACCCACAGACTGGTTTGAAAAATACTGAGACTGGTTAACATAACTTACGACGGTATTTCACGTAACCAGTCAGATAAAAAATTAAAATGTTATCGCCCTTGGACAGGTGCCCGCTTTAGCTAGGTTCATTATGTACTGTACACACTGATCGGGACCGAAAATGGTGCCCGCATTTCGCAATAGCCAGGTGCCCGCATTATTGGGTTTTGCGGGCAAATAAACATATAGCAAAGCGATCCGGACCGCGAATTTTGCCCGTATTTAGAAGTTGCCCGTATTATTGAGGTGCCCGCTAAGTGAGTTTCTACTGTACATGTATTATCATCATCGTCTAACCCACGTCGGTACAATTTTGTTATTTTCCAAAAACTTCTAACGGAACTAATAATTATACGGAAGATTCTTTAAACATTCTGAGAGAGCATAGTTTCAGTTTCTAGAATTAAGTTCAATAAAAAAAAAAAAAAAACCAATTAACAAAAAATACAGCAGATGTAGCAAAATGTTCGTTGTCTGTTTTTTCCTATCGAAATTCAACAGTCCGATCCTGGAATATCGATCGTGTTTTTTTTTTTCCGAAACATTCATTATATGTTACGAATAAAAATGGAAGTTTGTTTTCTTAGACTGATATCTTTCACTCAGAGTGAAAAATATTTATGCTGACAATGTTATATTTGTCTTATTCGTGCGAAAATTAGTGTAACCGGAATTCAATCATATCAAAAAAGGCTTGCTTTTGGCTGCAAGAGCGTTTGCGGAATATCCCCATAAAATTATCATTGACATTTCGTTAGTTTCAAAACTAACAATAATGCTATTGTATCGTTTGATTATCTACCCTAGTGGTCTCAATTTATATTTACTTATTTATCTTTTTATCTGTCATTCGATCTCTTGTTTTCTATTCTATTTTCTCGGCAAGTTTTCGATCTGAAATGCATTATTTACAAGGTAAAAATGCACGATATCGCAACTTATATAAATGAATTTGTTAATAGTAAAACGTGTCTAGAATAGAGAAACAAAGCTTTTTAAAAATATGCAAGAACTGTGGTTTTAATAAAAGGTTTAAGAAAATTCGATGTTTTCAAAATTTACCGACGGGAGTTTCCTGGTGATTATGACATCTCTTTTCGTTCTCTGAAGAAATTGATGTTTATATTTACATTTTTATATATAAAAAAGACACTTATAAGAGCTGCTTCTTTGTGCAAAGATATATTTGGATCTGAAATATGAAAGTACATGTACAAGCATATTTGTTAGTTGTGTTGTATGCTCCATCGACAACAATGTAATTTAAATACTATGTCTACTTAAGATTGATATAGTGTTATACCATGCAGTGTCTTGCCATAGACATGCGACTTGATGCTACATCCATTCACATTTTAATGGCACCATACAGTCCTGAAACTTGCTAAGTGCCAAACAGAAAGCTACAAGTTATGTTTGTTGGACTTTGGTATGTTGCATTCAGTAATGAAATCGAACCCGCGCCCTCCAGATCTCGACAAGAAAGCCCCAACCACAAAATATCCGTTACGGTTTGGATATTTAATGTCAGGGTCCTGATTATCTTATATCATAAGTTATAAAAAGCTTAAGCTTTACAGATCCATTTCAAGTATATGGCGAAATCGCAAACAAATTCTCTCGACAGTGGTGAATACTTGTACATTACTTGCTGCAAGCGA
>CM037784.1:16112045-16134975 GCA_021229015.1 Solen grandis
TAAAGCGTAGCTTATACCTTCTGTGTAAATACAAGAAAATCCATCAAATTTTACAAATAAATTCTGCAGAACAGGTACAAACGTTATACCTGACGTCAAATTGGCGTCATATGAATTTGATAATCATTACATTCAAAAAAATGTATGGTCTGAAATATTTGCCATAATATTTTAATTATACTGAGACATTGGCAATTACATTTTCCGAAAATGCTTAAAATTAAGTAAAATTGGAAGAAGGATATTTTCCGAAAATGTTTTAACTTACAGTGTAGCAATACCACGTGACCGTGACGTCACTTAAGCCATCAAAACCAAGACAAAACTGTCAACAGTTGGCTCCGCTTGAACATAGAAAATTACCCGTAAGTATTTCGTTTTTTCATCGATTTCGATGGGACAAGTGTCAGTCTAAGGGAAAAAAAATATAAGCTATCCGCGAAATATTGAATCTCCATTAGCAGCTTAGCCGTTTTTTTTTTTAAAACAGTACCTGAAATCGTTGCACAAAATAGCTTGGAACTGTGGTCCGCTCGCATACAAACAACCTAAGGTTTCACGAAGTGCTTGACTAAACGGCTTTTGAGGTTTCTGAGATATAAACTGAAGCGCACTGGGGGTAACATTTATTTTTCGCCATAGCTCAACCGATTCAACCCCGATCTTAAAAACTTTTATATCACAGAGAAGCTCTTTCAAAGCATTACAAATAATGTACATTATTCTGTGTCGATAGAATATTTTCCCGTTTTGAGATATTTAAGATCAAAGAAAAAAACACGATAATTCGAATACGACCTTGACCTTTGCAATTTTACGGAAACGGAAGTGACATGCTCCATAGGAACTTATGCTGCACCTTCAGTTAAAATCTCATGCAAATCAAACTAAACATAAAGCTTTCAGCCTTAAAAACGTTAATTTTAACAAGCAAGACTTTTGACTTCTAATGACGTTATATGACTTTCATCTTCTCAAAATGTAAGAAAGACTAAGATACTTATATTCTGTCCAAGTATCAGCTTTCTATATCTTCTGGAAGCGATCATATACGTATTTGAAATTTGACGTCAATGGTTCGAATCTCGGACCCGCCATAGAACCTTTGCCTTTCGAATTTGGAAAAACGGACACGGGGATGCACAACTAGAACGTAACATATACATTCTTTTTTTAAAAGGTTTAAAAATGGAAAATGAAAATTTCTTTATCTGAAATATATGCCATTAAATTATCATGGTCCTGGGACCTAAAAACATATAGAAATATATGCGTAGAATTTAGGAATTCGTTTTGACCTTATGATGTCATATAATGTCAAATGACGTTCTTCTTCACAGAATGTAAAATTCACGAACTGACTTACATTCACATCAAATATCTCCTTTCTAATTCATCTCAGAGAGAGTTTATACTTATTTGTAATTTGACGTCTTTGGTTCGAATCTTGGACTCGCCATAGACTATTTGCCTTTTCAAATTTAGAAAAACGGACAATGGGATGCACAACTAGAACGTAACATATACATTATTTTTTTAAATAAAAATCTGTCCAGAAATATTGGCCGTAGAGCGCGTACAAACATTTGTAGACAACGTTAAGTGTGACGTCATGTGACGTCATAGGCAAAAGAAAAACATTGAAACTGAAATTTCAGTATCTGAAGTATATGCCATTAAATTTTCAATATATATAAATTAAGGCGTAGAAAAGAAGAAAAAAGAATAATAAGAAGAACTAGATTTCGTTTGTCCCGAACAAACGATAAGGCTTGCTGCTCTAATGACATTTGTATCATTGTGGCCTTGAGCTTTGACTTTATGACCTCAAAATCATAGGGGTCATCTACAGGCCATTGGCAATGTCCATACTAAGTTTCACAGACCTAGGCTTATTCCCTCTCAAGTAATCAATCTAAAAGGATTTTATATTAAATGTCATTGTGTCACTTTGATCTTGACCTTTGACCTAATGACCATAAATTTTTAAAGGGATCATCAACTGACCGTGGGCAATGCCCCCTACCAAGTTTCACAAACCTAGGCTTATTTCTGCTCAAGATATTGTGCGGACAATAAATAAAACATCTTGTTCTTAATATCCTGACCATTCACACATGCTGTTACCGCTTATGGTGAGCATGACGATGATTCGATTTAAAATCACTGATCCCGTCTCCGGGGCCTCCGGGGCCGAGAGGGTTAAGTCGCTGATTTAAACACACACTTAGCCCCTCACCGCCTGGGTTCGAATCCCGGCAGGGTCATTCAGATTTTCATGTGAGGAAGCCTTCCAGCTGGCTTGCGGTAGGTCGGTGGTCTACCGGATGCCTCCGTGCATTCAGTGTCTTCTTCCACCTGTAATTAGCTGGACGTCGCTATATGACTGAAATACTGCCCAAACGCAGCGATGCATGCCTCAGAATGACGAAATGTTCATTAAAATATGACTTTCTCATCAGCAGTATAAAGGGTGTCGCTTTGACAAGGTACACAACGGCCCATTAAATATGTGCCTGTGGTTTTCTCGATGAAATGCATGCTGCTCATGATCAGATATCAAGCTGATATTGGCTTTTTATATTGTACTTCCTTTAATCATGTCTCCTCCCATATTTATATGGGGGGATATATTGAGTGTCTGTCTGCCTGCTTGCAATAACGCCGAGAATTGCAATAAAATTGCAATGATTTTATTGCAATTCTGGTTGCACAGGGGTACGAAAATTGCAATAAAATCGAGAATTGCAATAAACTTAAAATACACATTTAAACTTAAGAATAAAGTTTAATAACATGTTATAAGATGTTTAGAAATCGATAACGTGGCATTTTTGTGGTCAGTGATCATGGGATATATTTTTAATCAAAGCTGTGGCTCCGAGATTTGAAATAAAATTGCAATAATTTTATTGCAATTCTGGTTGCACAGGGGTACGAGAATTGCAATAAAATCGAGAATTGCAATACACTTAAAATACATATTTTAACTTAAGAATAAGTTTTAACAACATGTTATAAGATGTTTAGAAATAGAAAACGTGGCATTTTTGGTGGTCAGTGATCATTGGATACATTTTTAATTCAAAGCTGGGGGTCCGAGTTTTGCAATAAAATTGCAATAATTTTATTGCAATTCTGGTTTTACAGG
Source organism: Solen grandis (assembly GCA_021229015.1). NCBI lineage: Eukaryota > Metazoa > Mollusca > Bivalvia > Adapedonta > Solenidae > Solen > Solen grandis. The sequence goes on from CM037784.1 coordinate 16,115,197, forward strand.
GGTACGAGAATTGCAATAAAATCGAGTAATGCAATAAACTTGAAAAATATTGTACACATTTTAACTTAAGGATATTACAGACTAATATAAAATGGGTTGCGGATCAGTCTTGCTGTTCACTGATCATGTGTTACCTTACTGATCAAAATTTAATGTTGCGTCTTTTTTCATTTACGGACATATTATGAAGTATTATTTATGTAGATAAACATATCTTTGAAAAAGAAATACATGCCTTGTTTAAATGCTGGATCATATAAACTCTGGATATGTAGATTTAATTATTAATAAAACGGTAAAATGAAGATTAAGAATAGAGAACCTAGAGAAAATGATAGATACCATTTAGTTGTATATTCGCAACATTTTGTGACTTACTGACGCATTTAGTTTGGAAAAGAATGTCACAAGTAATTTAAAATATTTGCTTTGGTTTTTTTCTGGGTATTTCATTCAAATATGCACACATATAATTCATATAGGAGTAAAAATTTGTTTGTGTTTCTGACAAAGTGATATATTTTATTATTCTCTCTTCTGATTGGTCCATAAGCCGTGGACATAACGAGATATATGTACTTATCCGTGCGGTTGTATGTACAGGTGTATATATAGATATATGTAATGAGGTATATGTTGACAGACTAGTAAATGTATACTTATATATGTGTATATGTGGGAGTGGAAGTTCTCCAATCTCTTCCCGCCCTCCATCTCTATTTCTCTCTCCCTCTGGCTATCTTATACCTTGTGCGTATTTAACACGTTCATTTATAACATTCGAATATTTTATGTAATTTATCACCTCATCATTGCTACATGCAATTTTAAATCAACAATCATTACATTAATTTTCGAAAACACACTCACTGCTTATGACAAGTGCTTGAATGACAAGTACCCATTTTATAAGCTCATATAATTTACAGATCATTTAATATTATGCAACACGCATGCAACTAATTTTGTATGATGTATCATATGTGTAGAATGCTCAAATCTCTTAAACATTTGTTCTGTTATGTTCTGAAAGCTCAGGTAAGACGCGTTATCAGTTTTTATAAACGCATGTCCACATAGTTATATTAATTAGAAGCATGATAAACTATCTGTTTATGGGCGGCTTAGGGTGGTCCAGTGGTAACGTTTCCGATTAAGGATCCGAAGATTGTGGGTTCGGACCCCGATGGAGACAAGAACTCTTCACGACTTTTCCAGGCGCAAAATACTGGTCCAACCGAGGAACCGTCGAGAGGGATTAGTATAAGTGCAAGAACTTGTTTCCCAATCGACGTAAAACAAATAACTTTAATTTAAACTCATAGTGATATATTTCCTTGCTGAAACGGAACATATGAAAGAATATGGTATAATCTCAAGACAACAAGATCACAACAAGGAAATCGTAAATTACAACGTTCAACTGCTTTGAAGACCTTAAACACAATTTTTCTTAAAGAAGAAAAGGAAGAATTATTGATGTTTTGATGATGAGGATGATGATGATGCTGCTGATTTTTTCTGTTAATGATGATGATGATGATAGCTTGTGTTGAAAAAGATAACGATGGTAATGTTTTCATAAATACGTAGATCTTGCATAACTAAAAGGTACAAACACTGTGAGAAAACGTGATTTGCTTGCTAATACTCCTGTCACGCTCTAGATAGCGTGTGAGAGGAACGTTTGAGTTGGGTACAAAAAGGAAATTCGAACAATTGCTGAACTGCACAACTTTTGAGCGTCTGAACCCAAATTTTCGACGAATTTCTTTGGTTAAAGTATGTGTACCATATAACTGGCATAAGAAACGTATGTCACTATCAGTGTGGCGTAGGAGTAACGTATGCAAGAAGTAAGTGAGTATTTGGGTGACGTGTGAATAACGTTTGAGTAGCATCGTGAGATTTCACGTCTTCTTGAATGTCAGACCTTTCCCTCCTGAGGTACAACTACAACGGATAAATGTGTGGAAATGAGACCATACACATATATTTGTTTCACCTCCCACAAATTACTTGCATTTTCATAGGTCGAATCACAGATACGAAGATGACGAAGTACACGGTAGTGTAATACGTAACTCAGACGCTCCTTACTTACCTGATATAGTTTTGAGAAACAATAAAGCCAGTAATGCGTTACACCATTCAGCGTGTTTGTAAGTTCTTTGAATCAGTTGTTCAGTCAGCTGGCTATCCTACCTTATACTTTAGTCCATCTCAAATTCCACAAGTACCAAATCATGTGAGTGTTCAATATTTGGTTCGCAAATGTGGTGCTCATAGTAATGTCGCCCCGCGAATAGGAAGAACTTTGTGCGATACTAGTGGGCGCTAATTCAGAGCTAAGTTGACGCTACAATCACAAGGAAACAGTTGGTATGAAGTCACAGATGTGACCTGGAGGTAACTCAAATAACAGTTTCAAATGATCACAAGTGCCCTCCTAAAAAGTTGTTTTTTTTTATCCGCCCAACAGAGATATTGTTCAGAATATTCTTCATCTCTTCACATTGTCTTCTGCTACATATCATGGGAACGTTTTATTGTTGCTCGATAATGTTTGTTTAACCATTGTTCATGATTGATATACAGGTATACGTAGAATATGATATTATCATAGGTAATCGTTTGACATCTTATTTGCTCGTAAGTTTCCGTTCTTCAACTTCTGGATTGTAAGGATTGTAAGTTCGAATCCTACTGACCTCTATTAATTGATACTGATTATTTTTTATTCCTTTTTTGTATCAAATCACTCTAATATGTAAAATGGTAGCGTTTAGTTGAGAATTTGAAAAAAAAAAAAAAATACAGTCCAAATTTACTTATCCGACAATTATGATATAACTCATTGCGAAATCCACGTATTTTTTTGCTTTCATCATTTGTAAAGCTTTGTTTGAAAACGCATGAATATCTTGCATGTGGGAGATTCATTCCAAATACGACTGACATAAAAAGCAAATGGCCAAACACCCCCCCCCCACACACATTCCCTGAGCTACCTCTCTATTGAACATTAATACCTTTTTGTTTACACAATAAATACCCACCTACAGACTGTCAAAAGCCGAAGATATTATGAAGAAAATATGTATTCATTCATTTTATTCATTCATTCATCCTTGTAACATGTTACTAGAGGTCACAGGTAAAATGTCAAATTTGACAAGAAATACAAGTTAGGTCCGTGTATAATTTTGCTCATAATTGTTGCCATATCCGTATACGTTTTATGCAATTTCAGCTGATTATTTAAAAATTTGTTCCATTTGTTAATCTGTTCCTCGCTAAAATAAAAAATAAATAAATATCAATATAACGTCCTATAAAACAAAATGAATTAAAATATTCCTGTTGTTAAACTGTATTCTTAAGTTTATTTTTATGTTATTGCAATTCTCGATTTATTGCAATTTCCATACCCCTGTAAAACCAGAAATGTAATAAAAGTATTGTAATTTTATTGCAAAACTCGGACCCCCAGCTTTGATTAAAAATATATCCCATGATCACTGACCACCAAAAATGCCACGTTATCCATTTTTAAACATCTTATAGCATGTTGTTAAACTTTATTCTTAAGTTTAAATGTGTATTTTAAGTTTATTGCAATTCTCGATTTTATTGCAATTCTCGTACTCTTGTGCAACCAGAATTGCAATAAAATTATTGCAATTTTATTGCAAAACTCGGCCCCCCCAGCTTTGGTTTAAAAAATATATCCCATGATCACTGACCACCAAAAATGCCACGTTATTTAATTCTGAACATCTTATAACATGTCGTTAAACTTTATTCTTAAGTTTAAAGGAGTATTTTAAGTTTATTGCAATTCTCGATTTTATTGCAATTCTCGTACCCCTGTGCAACCAGAATTGCAATAAAATTATTGCAATTTTATTGCACAACTCGGCCCCCCAGCTTTGATTAAAAATATATCCAATGATCACTGACCACCAAAAATGCCACGTTATCCATTTCTAAACATCTTATAGCATGTTGTTAAACTTTATTCTTAAGTTTAAATGTGTATTTTAAGTTTATTGCAATTCTCGATTTTATTGCAATTCTCGTACCCCTGTGCAACCAGAATTGCAATAAAATTATTGCAATTTTATTGCAAAACTCGGATCCACAGATTTGATTAAAAAATGTATCCCATGATCACTGACCACAAAAATGCCATGTTATCCATTTCTAAACATCTTATAACATGTTGTTAAACTTTATTCCTAAGTTTAAATGTGTATTTTAAGTTTATTGCAATTCTCGATTTTATTGCAATTCTCGTACCCCTGTACAACCAGAATTGCAATAAAATTATTGCAATTTTATTGCAAAACTCGGACCCCAGCATTGATTAAAAAATGTATCCCATGATCACTGGCCACCAAAAATGCCACGTTATCTAATTCTAAACATCTTATAGCATGTCGTTAAACTTTATTCTTAAGTTTAAATGTGTATTTTATAGTTTATTTGGCCAATTGCTTGATTTTTATGCAAAATCTCGTACCCTTCACCGATTGCAATAAAATTTCGCATTTTGCATGCGTGATATTACCAGAAATACGTCGACTTTAAAAATACGTCACGACGCGAAGGTTAATCCCCGGGCCCAATTTTGACCAATTTTGTGAATAACACCACAGCTACTTTCTTGCCTTTAAAGCATTAAATAAAAAGAAAAATGTTTTTTTTTTTTTTACTCTCATATGATCGAGTAATAATTTCACTACGTGAACATAAAATGTTATATTTTCACGAGTGGCGAAGCATATTCTAAAGCATGTACTGGATTTATACGAATATAAGCGCAACACTTAACTAGGTTTTGCATGAATGCGCAAGACTGAATGCATCCTTGAAACATTAAAACTGTATACATTTTACTGTTTAACGTGAGTCTTAAGCTGTTGCATTAAAATTGAAATTAAATTTCGGATAAATGCACGTGAGCTGATAAAAACTTCTAGATACCTAGATGCATGTAACTGTTTACTGTTTTGTATCAGTACGATTTTGGTCATTCCCTTGCATCTTAACCATGCATCTATCTCCTTGTTATACATTAATCGAACATATACGTCTTCTGGTGTAAAAAAGTACAGTGATTATAGCCACAACTGAACGGTTTACCTAATCAGCGTAAAAGAAAATACAATCTATATAGGTACACTTTGAAAAGACATGAAATAAACACTGTTGTATAATATTGAGTGATATTCATTTACATTGCACTGGCGGATTCAAGAAGGGGGGGGGGGCGCACTTGGCGCGCGCCCCCTCTAAAATTCCCGGACCATACATAAATGCAGATACATAACCCCCCAAAAACTCACAAGAAAGCAATATTTATCTGTTTTAAAATAGAAAAAACAACAACACACCCTTCTCACGCTTCGGGCAAAGCGGCAAGCCGCTTGCATTGTCACTGCCTACATTGTTTAGTATTGCCACCCTCCCCCCACCCCCTTTTCTGAACTCTGCATTGAACGTAAACTATTTGTCATATCTGATATTTGAATACATAGTTCCCGTGTGATGTCATAGGCACTGAAAGACTCTTTTTGGCAGCCATCTTTAAAGGTATAAGTTTATGCAGGCCGAAGTTGAGAATACTTGCTGTTTTTAAATCATAATGGTGCTTTTATTTTTCAGTCTTTTAGCTTTAATAAATCATTTTAGATATGAAAATGATATTCTGATAAATTCATCGGTAATAACTTTATAACCAAAAAAAGTTACTCTGTTTATTTTGTTTAAGGATGAACCCATACTTTTTTCTTTACTGTGCATTTTTTTTTTCATCCATAATATTAAAATCCAACGAAATAATAAGAAAATGAAAATTCTGTTTCTATGTCATTCATAAAAAATCCACTGAATTTGCCTTTAAATATGGCCGCCAAGGGTAGGGAAGTTCACTGATTTTAGAACTATGTATTGAGTACATAATCTAATAATAACCAAACATAACATAGGTAATTATACCGAATTTAGGGATGTAATGTGCGCTAAAGTTAAATATTTTATTCTGAAAACATTTTACTAATTACGCAGTAATTTCAATTATGGCATGTTAAACTATTATAATATATTTCACGGAACATCGTTCACGTCGTTTAATAAGCGGTGTATCCAAGGAGATTTATTTGGCCCCAGATGACTTTAACGAAAACATAGTTTTTCAAAAAGATTGGGTGTTTTATATTACAGGTAAAAATTACGGGGCGATATATATTCAGCGCGCAAGTATAAACTGGACTGTGAGTTGTCGGTATAAAGGGAGATCAATGCTACGAGCGCATATATATGGTTTCCATGTGAAACCTAAATGTATCAATTTTGTACTGATGGATTGTATACTGTAAATACTGCATGGAAATCGGGTCGAGAAAAAGTGGGGTGATATAAACAGCCAACTTTTTTTCACCAACCCACAAAAAGGGTTTCATGTCGGAAAACATCCCACATCTGGGTAATCTCTTATTATATATATATATATACAAAAATGATAAAAATTGGACTCTCTGTATTTAAGTATTACTTATCGCTAGGTTTTGTTGGTGGAATTCGAGCATATAATATGTGAATGTTTTCCTTGAAATTATCATTAAAAACAAATCTTAGCAATATCAATAAAAAATTAGAATATATTTTCTCTTGCTGGTGGTGGGCACCCGCTTACTTAATAAGTGTTTGCTATGATACTCGTATCAATGTCGCATAGCAACCTTATCTCCAAATGATACATACGGGAAATAAAACCGGGTCAAACTGCACTTAAAACAAACCCGACATCCATCGACTTGTTTCTTAAGAGCTGTTGAGGAGATTTGGAAATACATAGAAAGGTAAGGTTGATTATTTAATGTGTATGTATCAGAGATTAATAAGAATTACATAAAGTTTTATTAATATGTTGTAGATTTTAATATTTGAAAATAGAATAACGTCCATATTAAAAACCACGATACGGATGAATCATGCCATTCTTTGTAAGTTATCTCTCATGACCTTTACAGTTAGAATGATGTGAAGTTATAAATCTTGAGTATAGATATTTTTTATTTATTTACTTATTTATTTATTTATTTATAGTTAAATATTTTCCTGACTTTATAATGTATGAGTCTTAAATCCTTGATACACATTTTAAGCAGCACAGCTTCTGTGATTACATTCCCCCTTTTATAAAGCATGATCTAGTTAAATCGCCCACGATGCAACGGAAAGATTACTAAGGGGTCTTTGCCAGGTCGTGATATATCACATCTGGTCTTAGGCTTGGTGTTCAGCATAAAAGTACAACAGACTTGGTGTCAGGATAAAATGATGACTGGATGTGGCATAATGCCGCTTGTCTACAGCAGCCGTCAATAAACAACACGTATATAACTGCATACGTTCAATGTTCTATTACCTATATATAAATACGCATAAAATATGGGTTGGCGTCATGACACACACACACACACACACACACACGCCCAAAGATTAAAAGGAAACTTAACTAAGCTATTCTCATAGTCCAAAATATACTTATTCCTCAATATTAAATGAACGTGTAACTAAGATATTTCCGAAAGTTCAATGGTTGCTTAGCTAAAAAAATCCCATGACATGATTATATGACTCCGTATAAACGTGAAGCATACTTTATACATGATTATATCCTGCACACTATCTACTACTTATATTAAATTGAGGGAAACAAGTTCAATTGAAGTTAATCATTGAGAAAACTCAAGTCCCTTTTTTACAGACCATGTGTAACTAGGAATTCTACTTTAACATGTTGTGTAAGTGATTATGATAAATAGATTAGTGTTACTTTGGTTAAAACTTATTCATTTTTACATACATATAGTCAAAAATCAAATTCTTAGTCGATGTCCATCTGTGAAAGAGCTGCTTTAAAGCGCATAGGCGGCTATAAAAGCCCTACTTAAATGAATTTTAAAGTATGAACGCCAGATTTGAAGATTAATAAGAACCTATCATGATAGATCCTGCAGGACAGGGATACCTTATCCAGTCACATTAACCATACACTGGGCTAAGCAGTACTGTATGATATGTTAGATCTAAAACGATAATTTTTTTCTAATTTTCCGCTGGGTACAAATATACATAATATAAGTAGGAATAATGTTGTCCGGATACATGATCACATAACTGAGAGGACACAAGGGCGCAAACACAATTTTAGGGAACATAATTAGCGGGTCGTGTGTTCGATCCTTGGTCGCGATATGCCAGCATTGTTAAGAATGTCGTGACCATTCAGGTAACTTTCGGGAATTCTGGCCCGTATCAGGATAATTGCACGTCATCTCCAGTTATATAACGCAGTATCATGTGTGTACTGAGCAGCTGTCTTTGACACTAATCAAGCTAACACAATCGATAACTTTGTATGAAAGCAGTTGAGCATTGATATTTTATTTAGATTAAAATTCACAATCTATGGGTACTGATCATAAATAATTATCCGCTATCAAGACAGTTGATTTCTTATATTCATTTTATACTACATGTATTTTACAGTAAGACAAATCCTTAGGAGCAGGCTATATAAGACCATGCCAAGTATTAGTATGAGGCTATAGTATAGACCCGTTAGCGGTATCGGTTGCTGTGTGGATAGAATTCTGGCAGCGAGAGCCCATGAGTTCAATCCCTGGTCGCTACATACCAAACTTGCAGAAGTGGTATCGGTATGGTTCCCTATCTTTCTGCTCCACATATTGAAATTGCATGTAGGCAAAGGGATATGAAAACATGTCTCGTGGAGTCGATAAATGACACAATATTCTTTATAGGATAATGTAATCATGAAACAGTTGCCCATTTATCTAGGAACGCACGAACAAATACATTAACTAACAAGCGCATGAACGCAAAAACATACATGTAGCAGGAATACAGGCAAACAAACATACTCTGAAGTCGTGTGTCACTAATTTTCGTCGATTTTTGCGTAGGTTTAAATTCACGAGTAAAAAAACAACAACACTAAAATCATTCATCTGATCGACCTAAAGTTTTTTTTACAAGAACCGACGAATAAATGTACTCACGAAATTCCCTTAGTAACTTATTCAACGAAATTTAATATCATCGAAAATTAATTATTTTACAATATCAATTTATACTGCCCTATTTGTATAATAAGGATTGTACGATAAATCGCATGGATTTTGTTTGATTGGTTTGGTTGCAACAAATTGTGTTTCATACTAACCACGTGCTCTTCATACCTGCATTGGTCTGTGTAAGCTATTTCTATCCTAACTGGCTAGAGGTTTATTTTTGATAATGGGTTGTTTATTTCCAGTGTTAGAACGTTTCTTGTTACAATACCAATCATTCAAATATTTGATCGAGTACATTATGATAAATTTGAGAATTCGCTTCTCTGATTACTGTCTTAAACTTATGTAGCGTAATTCATATAAGTCCTTACTGAACATATATTTTGCTTAAAAAACAACAACAACAACAACAACAACAACAACAACAACAACAACAACAACAACAACAACAACAACAACAACAACAACCTCCTCCTCCTCCTCCTGGATACATATCCACGAAAAGTGGCAAAGTTTTAACAAAAACATTTTTACAAAGAAAACAAATTTTTTCACATAAATTCATATTATCTCTGTACCGTTCATGACTATATTATTTATTTGGTAAAATAAAACGGTGACATATAGGCCCAATAGGCCGAGTGTACCAATCATAATACGTTTGTGTATATGTAAATGATTATCACACATATTTGTATTTGTGTGTGCGTGGGTGTTGTTATTGTTACAAGTATTACGATAATAAATAAACCCTTACTTACTTATTTACTTACTTACTTATTTACTAACTTACTTGTATTATTAAAACCATTGAAAGTGTAACGTTCTACCAGCGATTTGAACAACAGTGCGGAAATCTTTTCTTATTACAAGATGACTTTTCATCAGTAGACTCCTTTCATAGTATTTTTAAAAAGGTCTCTAATTCTGTTGTAATGACCATACCAGTTGAAAACATTATTAGTGATGTGCTTTTTGTGACAACAAACAAATACTCACGAACTTTGAAGGGTTACACGAGTATTTGGACATCTGACTGAAGAATCGATAGGGGCTATGTGTTGAGCACAATTTTCCGTTCGGATCGGATATTACAGTATGTTAATTGTTTTTGTAATTTATGCTCCATCGACAGCGGATATGTCATTTTGAAACTCTGTCTATATAAGACTGGTACAATGTTTCTATCCTGCATTGTAATAGGTTTGTGACATGATACGCATGCATTCATATTTTTCTGACACCAAACAGTCCTGAAACTTATCCATATTGTTGCTAATTGCCAAACAGAAAGCTGCACGTACTTTTTGTTCGACTTAAGTATATCGCCTTCAGGGATCAAACTCACGGCCTCCAGATCTCGAAAAAAATGCCCCAACCACTAAACATCTGTCTTTAAATATATCCTGGGCCTGGTGGTAATTTCAACCCTTTTGTAATCACGAAGTGGCAGGTTCGAATCCTTGATGCAGACAAATTCTCTTTGTAAAGTCTTTTCTTTTTTCACTTATATTTTCTTTTTCTTTTTTCTTTTAAAATAAGAGAATGGATGAATAATTTGCAGACTTGCTTGCTTGTGTGTTTTTTTTTTTCCATTTATTTATCTTCTGTTTCTTTTATTATGTATGCAGTCGAGAATTGAGTAAACCATCTAAAGTATTCAAAATTTAAAAATATTGTGCTATATATGTATGATTTGCATGTAGAACATTATTGAATGTTGTGGTCAAACCAGAGCCTTGTGTGATGCGTGTGTTCTTCTCTGGGCGTTGTTTTATGACAGACACCTCCGAAAACTACGACACTGTCAAATTGAAACAGCTATATCTCAACATTTGGCGAACAAAATAAACGAATGAACATATCAGCTGCATATTACAATACAACAAAGCAACATTGTAGTTCCATATAACACCTGGTACATGTATATATGCGATACATTAGTGAAATTCTAACCATGTAATTTACTTTAATTTCCATACTATTATGTTATATATGCTTGATCAAAACATTGAAATGGAGAATAGACCTACTCTTGTCACATTTTCCCGGAAACCTTTCCCGTTAAAATTCGGTCTTTGACGGCACACGGGGATTAGCTTTCATAAAAGATGGGGTGTGCTTGCGACGCAAGAAAAAAATGTGTAGCTGATATAAACGTTATATAATAATATAATACATACAAGGACACATCTCATAAAGTGAAGTGTACTATAAAGGAACAAGATTAATTTTGATGCCAAGCATCAACGACGCCGCGCATATTTCTGAAGCATGACTTAAATATAGCAAAGCCATTTCAGAATATTTAAGTAATATGTGCTTACAAACACCGCCTCGGGAGCGGGAGGTCGTGGGTCCGATCCCCGTCCGCGACATACCAAAGTCGTAAAAGTGGCAGTGTTATAGCTCATTTGATCGTGCTTAGCATATAAGGGTAGTTGCAGGACTGATTGGCCCGGTGTCAGAATAATGTGACTGGGTGTGGTATCATGTCATATGTCTTCGACGTAATACTGCAGTGTGGCAGCACTATATCTGTCACAAGTAGACATCGTCTCCAAATGACTGAAATACTTTCGATGCGACGTTTAATCTAACAAACAAACATTTACATACAGGGAGTTTAAATATTTCCGCTAAGCAATGACACATGTCATTTTGACTAATATCCTCAGATGTAGGCTGTTTACTATCTTAAGTGTTTTCTAAAAAGTCCTCATCAAGCGTGTCTACGGCCCAATATCCTTTTTCTTTTCTTTTTTTTTCCAAACAGTTTTATGTATTTAATCTGAAAAAAAAAACTTCATTAAATTATCGAGAAAACTTAAAATATCAAAATATTCAGAAATATAGAACAAAGAAGGTACTAAAAATGCTTAAATTATAGTAGACCTATTATGTGATAATGATTTGAGATGCTATGCATTAATTAGTCTATATAGCAATAAAGATACATTTTCAATAGGTAATTCATTTGGAAGACTTAGGGTATGAAAGATGCATGAACTTTTCAGACAGTAAGCTACTTAGGCGGTGTTAATGTCAACGTAAAAATTTAGCAGAGAAACAATTAGGACAATAATAAAGAAACAAATCAGCACAGATAAGTTTTTATCTGGTACGGGATTTAGGTACAGGTCCTTCCCGATAGTTATTATTTCCCTTGATAACGTTTTTGTATTGACGATATGTATAAAATTCAACAAATATTTACAAGGATTAACAATATAAATTATGCTAAACTGTTGAGTTAAATTGCCCATTTTAAGCACTATACATAATCAGCTTACATACTGGGACCGCAGATTGTGTCTGGGGCCGTCATTTACACATGTTCGATTCAGCCATATGTATAGTGGTTGTGTGTTTTACACGTTCTACATTATGCTGTAATATGCATTATTAGTTCCGGAGGGGACTATAGGTTTGCCCTCCGTCTATCTGTCCGTCCGCCTGTCCGTCCGTCTGTCTTTCAGTCCGTCCGTTCGTCCGTCCGGATGTCCGGAAATCTGGATCTCGTGATAACTTAAAAAACGTGTAAGATAATATTATGAAACTTGGTATATGAATAGATGGCAGTATGGCGATTCAACACGTCACTTTGTCTTTGTTTTCTTGGACCAAATTCTGATTGCTATGGTGACGGTAAAATTATGCACCTCACCGGTAGGGGGCTCATGTGTTGCCTGCAACACCAGTTACTTGTTTAACTGCAGTTTCATTGATTTTTCAAGTTGACTTTGTGCATCTAGAAATCTGAATATTTTAAGGTAGCAAAACATCTAAAACTTTTTTAATGTGGTCACCCGTCGTGACATGTTGATTTTCTCCGGGTTCTCCTCTTCCCTCCCACAAAAATTACCGCATACGCCACCATCAGTGCCATCGAGAGTGAGAAATATAAGTTTTGTAGTAAAAAAAATTTCGTAGTCGATGTAACATTTGATGTAAATACAGTTTAAACCTTTAAAAGGCCCGGTGCAGAGATTACAGCTAAGTACACAGGTAACAAAATGTTTTTAATCAGAACTAGCAGTTTTACCTCAACTCGGTCATGGAGATATCATTAGTTCTTCCTTTCGTGAATATATCCTTAAAAACACCAAGACTTAAACATCAAATGAATGTTCATGTTGGTGACATTGTTTAGATTTTAGACTGGTCGTAATTCATAATGGAGACGTTTATCACTTAAGGGCTAGTTCATTCACCATTAAATGACTGCTGATTTTTGTAGCAATGCCTACGTCAGGATACATACACATCATGTCATTTTATTCAAATATGATCACATCTAGCAAACATTTATATTATGTATTGTCCCGTAATTAAATGTTTCAAGGGATTGTTTGTACACACCTTGAAGAAAAAGAAAACATGTAGCACCGACACACTATGCTCAGAACAGCATTTCGATTGGTTAGTAGACATAGGTGTCATTCCAGTGTATGATCTTCATTTAAAGTCCTCCTTAAGAACGTTAACATTGTATGTAATTGTAATTTCTGTCATCACAATATGTACTGGCATTTTCATCATTTTTGCCACTTAACAAAGTGGTTGTTCTAATACCGATTGGATGTCAGGAAAATGTATTTGTGCTGTTTGGTATCCTGCTACTTGTGTGAGGCGTGAACTATATCAAAATGACTGAAATATTGTCGAGGGGATGTATACAAATAACATGATACACCTAAATAGAGGTACAATAAAGTATCAGTTCAAATGTTTACCTGGAGACTGTGTTATCAGTATCAATTCAGTGAAATGATAAACATAGTCTAAGAAAAACGAAAGTCCACATCAGACCACATTGCTTTGTTTAATCTTCTCATTTTAGTGTAGAAGAAGATTTTTTAACAAATGATACGATTTGATGGCCTAGAAAGACAATCCTTTCTTAAGATAAATTCGTGTAAATAATTTGGAACTATTATTTGACCGTTTTATTAGGACGATTATATATATTTTTTTTTCTCACTAAAATCTAACGCAAATCAGCTATCACGTGTTTGAACAATATCGACACCAATAAACACACTATCTTTCACTGATCGTTTAATAATTAATTGTTTGGTATTAATAGCAATGTCGCTTAGAAACCTTATCTCCAAATAATACATGCGGATATAACAACGGGTCAAAACACACTTTTAGCAAATTCAACGTTTTTCTTTCAAAGTTAAAGAGGAAGTTTGAAAACAAGTACAAAGGTAAGGTATTCTGATTTACTTGAAACTTATGTATCCATTATCAATATGAAATTCATAAAGTTGATTATTATTATTAATATGTTTTGATATAATAAAAATTCTTTTTTTATATCCATATATTTGACATATTTACCATTAAGATAAAATACAAAAGAAATCTGGCCGAGTGGTTAGAGCGTCCGCCTCGGGTGCGGGAGGTCGTGGGTTCGATCCCCGGCCGCGACATACCAAAGTCTTAAAAAATGGTACTGTTATAGTTCCCTTGTTTGACACCAAGCATATAAGGGTAGTTGCAGGACTGGTGGGCCCGGTATCAGGATAATGTGACTGGGTGTGGTATCATGACACATGTCTACGGCGTCAAACTGCAGTGTGGCAGCACTATGTCTGTCTCAAGTAGACATCGTCTCCAAATAACTGAAATACTTTCGGGGGGACGTTCAACCCAACAAACATACAAAAGAAGTAAATTAATTTTATAATATCAACCCTTAACTTCATTAATATTCACGTGAAAATTTATGACTTTATAAATATTCATTTTGAACTTAAAATGGTATATGGAGCAATGTTTTCTTTGTCACGCCGATTATGTATAATCTAAGCTAAATTATTGTAAGAGGAAACAGAGGAGACCCTGATCAGATAGTTACTGGATAGCTCAAAATTAATTGAATTAATGCATTTTTATCCCTGAGATATCCCCGCTATTTCTTTTTATCTTTTATTGGATTACAAAATAAAAATAAAAATCAATATACCATTTTGTCGTGAACGTTCAATGTAGGACTGTGTGAAGCGTTTCATGAAGTAAACCCCGGCGTTTTGTAAGGGAGAAGTTGAAAGCCGACATTATATCTCCACCATATGTTTTTTTTATATCTTTGTCATCATAAATAGCTCACCACATTTCCAACGTTTCAGTCATGCGATGATTTCTGTTTATACTTGATAGCGATTAATTATACCCACCTAAGATTGAGCATATGGATGCTGCTTTGTCCGTCTCTTTGTCTGTCCATTAAACGTAAGATAACTCAGATGCCTTTGGGCACATCATCTTTGAAGCATGATCAATATAAATTAAAAAAAAGTTTGTTTCTCTCCGTCGTTAATGTCTTTATTTCCTGTCAAAACAAATCGGCAAGTAGAGGTCATATTGCACGGAAAAACGCCTTTTAGTAAACGCCACTTCGGGGAAATCGGTTACATATATAATACGGAATGCCCGAAGGATGTGCTCGCGGTACCATGTGACACGATCCGAAACATGGCGTCCTCACCAATTCCAGGAAGCGAATGTGTAAGTTCAGCCTGTGAAGTTAGCGCATGCGCGAAGAGTGACGGTGATATGTCATGTGACGGCACGAGAAAATAGAAATTCTAAATTAAAGTCCTGTAATTTTAAATATAGTTCTAGTACCATTCGAAACACTATAGCCAGTGATGGGGAAAACAACCACATTTTTTCACAATCACGAATTGTTTCATTAGGTGGCCATACGTCTGTGGTCACCAAATGCAAGATATTGATAGATAACAATGCATTGATAGGCGTTATACACATATATCAATCAAATTTAAGTCAATGACCATCTGTGAACGAGCTACGATCGATTGTGCCGAGATAGTCAATATATTGTGCTTGATATATGTATAGTAAAATCTCTATCCTTGTGATCTATTTGGACTGCTCAAAATTGTGACAGTTTTGCTGAACTATACAGTTAAGAAAATATGCCGGATTGCTTGATTTAAATATTTGACCTGCAACCACAATCTTATCGCTGTACTAACTCACCTGTTGAGCGGGTTCCATGAGATAGCATGCGTGAAATATATAGACTTGGGTATTTGATCTTTAGCTGACGAGCCTTTAGGAACTTGTATTTTGATAAAATTGTGTCTATATAAATAGATTACATACGCCTCTCTATCACGAACTGCTCTTTAGTAGGATACAAGACTAATTTTGATGCAAATCATCAAAGACGCCGAGCATGTTTTTGCCATTTCAGAATATGTTGATATAAATATCATTTATGATTTACAAACAGCTGGTCTAAGTACTAGTAGTTTCATTTTGCAATGATACATACCATTTTGCCATATGTCCTCAGCCGTAGGCCGTTTGGTTTAGAGATTTCTTAAGTGTGCTTTGAAAAGTACATGTAAATTAAGAGTGCTTTATGACTAATATCCATAAATATCTTCTTTTTTTCAAATATGTTTATTTATTAAATCGATTTTTGTCTTGTTACTGGTTGCCATGCAGTGCGGATGGCGCCAAAAATGTAGGACATTCTTTGGGACCACGGACTACATGTGAATATGACTTGCAGAACAATAATACGCTTGAAAGCAATCATCTTTTTACTATGCATAAATCAATTGTAAAAAATGATTACAACACGTATAAAGCACACTATACAATTATAGCTCTATTTTTACTCTTCAAGTCATTGTAAATCCTATTCGGCCGCCATGTTTGAATTTAGAGCCCAGCGTCGGAGCAAGATGGCTAAGGTCATGTGGCGACAAGAAAGCTGTTACTCTACACGTTCTTCTGCAGCTGTAGATAATTAGTCAGCTCAACTCGCTCAAACTGTTTATTGTCCTACCGATGTTATTTCAGTGATCAGTGATCTTTACCACAAGAGATATTGTAAATAAAACGCTTGAACAAAAATTCACTGATGATGATAATGAAAGTGCTATACTCATTTTGTTTTCATTATAATTATCCTTTCTGCATGATTCTTTCATGTATGTATTTGATTGAGGGTAAATTTTGTTAAATATTGATTTGGAAAAATATGTATATTGGAACTAGATCTACTATCAACGGCGATGATTAACCTCACTACGGACCTTGATTCAAGAATATGAGATATATATTAAATGTGTTGTTAAGCGGAATGCGTGAATCCAATGCGTGTGCCTTCAACAACAGGTCTTAGCTTCTAACTGTCCAGCATTCCGATCAAATGCAGCAGAATCATACATGAACCAGATGTTGTATGGGACTTAAAATAGTGTTCTACTGTCTTGAAGTGTACAATTGTTGATAAATGTTTGGATACAGCAGTTTCATTATTTTTTTTTCAAGAGGAGTTATTCATTGGAAACGTTCATGTGTGAAGAATTAGGAAAGGCAAAACAAATCCAACATGTATTAAACATGAACTAACCCCAGAAAAAGGTGCATGTAAATTTAGACAAGAATTTGCATAAGATAGAGAAATACCAGGTAAACTGTTACCGTCTTGGAACGGTCAGTCGAAAAAAGGGCCAACTGAGTGTTTAAATCAGGTTTCAAAGCAACTTGATCATAAATTTCTCATAGACTAAGAATTTGATTTTAACTCTTACAAACCTCATCAACAGTTGACCAACCTGGCTTTCTACACAGAGATCAGACGGGAGTCTGTCAGTCAGTGTTGTTTAAAATTATATGGCGCCAAAACTTTACCGATTTTACAACTGAGCAACCGTGGTATACGGCATGTCTGTATCTTTGAAGTTACCGACATGCTAAGAATAGTATCGCCGAGTTTACCTCTGACACCATCGTCGGATACCCACGTTCTTCATCTGTATTGGAGAGTAACAGATGAAGTCGCTCTTGGGTTTTGACGCTGCTTTAACATGTGCATATGTTTAACGACTTTCGTATCTTGCTATATAGATTTAGAAAAGAATTGACATCTGTGATATGTATTCAAGATAAATCTCCGTCTTTTGGCAGACACATTCCTCCCGCAGCGGATGGGTAGAGGATTGGTTTAGAAAATATGAACAGTATGATATTAAATGCACGCATAGTATAAATGATCTGCAGTTATCATTTCAATCCCAATTCTTCGGGAAACAATGTTTGACATTAAATAACATTACCTATTAATTATTAATGTTGATTTTTTTTCTATTAACAATGAATACTATAGCAGTAATGAACTGGTATATAAGTAATGAGTTCATTTTATTTTTAAATATTTCATTCATTTAAAATAAAATTGTTCAAAATGTCACTGACAACTAATTTCAGAGAATGGGGTTCTTCCATAAAATTCGAACCCGTGCAAAACTGCACAAGGGTCGTCCGCAATCCAAGAGATGCTAATGCAGTTGCAGTCTACAGTGATGCAGTGATTGACAAGAAAAAACAAAACACTCAAAATGCATTATCGGGTCATCTCTGACCTGTGAACAAATGTCAGTGACTGGACATCCAGCAATATTAAGGTAATATATCCGCCATATCTTGGTCCACTTAACCTCAAACAAGATAACCAAGGTGCCCAATGAAATATTAGGAAACCTTGGTTATCTCCGTGAAAGGCCATAAGGTCCGAAATGTAGCGATACCATTACAGGGACTTTACCTTGATGAATTTATAGAAAATTAAAGTGTCCGTTAATGTATGGTCTTAGTTAACATATTTTACTGTATACTATACAAAGATAAGAAAAAATAACTTATACCAGGTCCGTGATGATATAAATTAGATACTAACCTATGAATAGTTCCGTAATATTGAAAAATATCTAGGTCCCTGTATGCATGTCTTAGATATTTATCATGATCAACAGCAGCAATTTTAAGGTATGATCGAATATGACAGTCGAAACCGTATCATACCAGAGCAATACAATAAATGTTTTCACTTTAAAATAGGGGCCGCCGTGGCCGAGCGGTTACAGTCGTGGACTACAAATCTCTCAGCCCCTCACCGCTGTGGGTTCGAATCCCGGTAGGGACTTCGGATTTTTCATGTGAGGAAGCCTTCCAGCTGGCTTGCGGTAGGTCGGTGGTTCTACCCGGGTTCCACTGTGTACTCGGGGTCTTCCTCCACCTGTAATTAGCTGGACGTCGCTATATGATTGAAATACTATCGCAGCGACGGTAAACCCCAATACAACAACTTTAAAATACATACATCCGCAGTCACTAGATACATTATTATATACATATACATGTAATACGTACGTTCGTAAGTACCAAAGTGTCCGAGTTACGACCGACAGCGTCCGACTCTCGATTTAATAAGGGTTGGTAAACTATTTACATTTACGATTAGCAGAAGGAATAGGAACAGGCATAAATTTACACCGGCTTCAAGTACAGGGGATAATTGCTACGCAAGTAAGAGGAAACTCGAAGTATTGTCCGACTCACGATCAGTTTAAGATAAGTCAAGAAATAAAAAAAAAGTTTTTTTTTGTTAAATAGAAAAACAATACTTGCATGAAAAAATAATCAGAGACTTGTAAACAGAGATTGGCAGGCGTTCGAAATAACGCGCTTTATCTCGTGCCTCGAGAGTTAACGAGAGCGCGTCCACAGTCACACGGGTACCGGACATTTCGGTAGGGCTTAGAGGGGTCTTACAAAACTCTTTTCAAATACTTTTAGTAAATCTACTGATTTTAACTAAAGTGAGTTAAATGCA
>CM037784.1:16135075-16147726 GCA_021229015.1 Solen grandis
AAAGTGAAAGGCATGTATATAAAAAACATTTTGTTCATTTGGACAAAGTTTGTTACTAGCTGCATCATTTGTAATACCTATGTTTTTTCACTCGTCACTTAGTTTGCCCATTCAGTCTTTGATGATGAGCTCTCAATGTTTTCTTTGTGACTTTAATTACGTATCACGTTTCATTATGTGTCTAAAATTCTACTATTCATTACCGGTCCTGGTGGCCAAGTGGTCAGAATGTGATGTAGATTACTGTATGTTGTTTTAGGTACACGATTCACTTCCAAACCTTCTCCGGATTATCTGAGTCTGATAGATGGATTGCTGCAAAAGGATCCAGATAAAAGGTTGGTCTATAATGGAGCCATCAGTAAAAAAAAGATCATCCCCAGTCTAACCCTTTCCCTCATATAGACTCATTTTGACGCATTCAATAGATACCATATAAAGCCTGATCTGCAGGAAGCCACAGTTAAACCTTACCAAATTTAATTACAAAATCCTCATTTCCAGACCACTGAGGAGCAGCGAACAGCATAAAACCTGATCAGCCTGCGAGTTACTCGCAGGCTGATCTGGTTTTATGTTGTTCGCATAGGTCTTTTCATGGTTTTCTCTATGAGGGAAAGGGTTAATTAAAGTTTTAATAGTATGGAATGATTTATGTGTGATTTTGTGTTTGTGTGTGGAGGGGGGATGCTTATATATAGATCTGTAATTCACAAGCCCTATCTGCTGTAAAAATAAGGACTGAATTTTGTTGTGTTTTGTCAGTGTTTTTTGTGACAGATCGGCCTTTATTTGTTGCTTTGGATGTATGTGTCTTGCACTTCCCAGTTTGTGTTGTGCCAGTCTTAGAGTAATAGCATATATGTATCTCCTGATATATTTCTTATTGTGTATTATACCTTGTGCAAATGTATTGTGTTTGTACTTTTTCTCCTCATTGTCTTAAATTGCATTGCATCCATTTAAGTGTATTGTATGTTTCTCATTTCTTTCAATATTTTGTTGTGTATTACATATCCTGTGTACTGTGTTCATGATTATATTACAGGATGGGATGGCCGGGTCTAGTGACACACCCGTTCTGGCAGGAAAGTCTGAAACACCTGGCCCGAGACCTTGTCATGTCACATGATGTACAGGTATGCATCACATCACATACCATCTTTAACCATGTACATAGTTACATTTCCGGTATATAAAATAAAGCACACTCTCATTTAAATTTATTCTAAAGCAAAAAGATTCAACTTTCTGTAAAAAGGCTCTTGAAAGTTTAATATACAATACATAGAGCTAAGTATTCTTTGATAAGGCATTCCACTTTTCTTGTCTATGAAAATTTCAAGTTTTTGTCTGTGTTTACAAAAATTATAACCTTTATAACTATTAACAATATTCATTAAGACATAAAATATTAGGGCATTTTGTTAAGAAAAAAAAAGAACTTTTGGCCAATCACGTGATCTAAGGGAAGTAACTGTCAGTTAAATGAAAGTACTCGTTCGTTCTTGAAACAAAGGGTCAGGAGATTACTGTCGGCTATCAAATGGCCATTCAAAACACTAAGACAGTAACCAAAGATAGGGTGTGTAAATATTCAATTATTTTCATACTGATATGTAAGAAATTCAATTAAAATCAGGGTGACCCAATTAATTTTGTAAGCTTGGCCTAACATTACTTACATCCTGGCACACACCCAGTACCAGTACTGTCTAAATTTGATATAACCCAATCAAATTTGATAATTTTCTAACTTTCTATATAAAGTATTTTCTTGTATTACAGGGAAGTATGGCAACCACAGCCCGTAGCAGTGTGTTTGTGGAAGGTACTGGATCAGCCCTGGGCAAAGTGAAGACCGTCGAGCTGACTGACCGCCCCATGACGCAGGAGCACACAGCAGACAATGTGTCCAGACCAGGTGAAAACTTCAGATTATGTCCCTTTATTTTAAAATACCTTTTGCATGTTTCCAGCAAATTATTCAGTTTAATGAATACTTGATTTCGACCGTATTTGTATTTTTGGCTTTGAATGGCATGAAGTTGTAATTAATTTTAGAGCCTTCATTCTGAATATGTCATGGATACATTCACTCTCAAACTTAACAGCCCTAGTGTCATGCGTAATTATACCTCAAGATGCAAAGTATTGGGCTGTATTGTTGTCATGTCTCTCGTGGTCGGTAGGTTGGCCTGTAGACGAGATTTGTCCACCCTATTTCTCGGCTACCTTTGGTAGGATTTTGATGAAACTTAACAAGACTGATAAGTACCAAGCCAAGTTGAGCATATCATTGACACATCATGTTTTGCTGGAATTTTGAATGAGTTATGGCCCTTTGTTATATTTCTCAAGACCGTCTGACATAGTAACAGGAACTGTGACAAAGCGGTATCTGGGGGTATTTATCATCTTTAATGATAATACTTGTTTGAGTATTCCAATATTTAGAGGCTCAGAATACTGCATTTAGAAATATTAAAATATTGCTCTGTGTAAATTCTTGTTTCCCACTTAATGTCAAAGGCATTTAAAAGATATAAATAGAAAAGAAACTGATTTGAAGAGATGGTAAGCCATGTTTTTCTCCTATATACAGGTACTGCAGGGGGAGGATTTCTGCGACCAAAGACTGCGCCCAGTGATGATGGCGGGTTGTTCACTCTCAGGTGAGTCAACCAATCAAATTAAAGATTGATGAGAAAGGCACCTTTCCAGTTTTTTAGCAGTGATGATTTAATTCCCATCTTTTCCATTGGGGAACTGCTTACCACTAGATCTCAAACAGAAATATGTTCTTCTGTGTAAACCAGGTCAACCATTGACTTCCTGTTTCCCCATTGTAGCTATTGGATAGCCTGCAAAGATTCATATGTAGGAAATATTGAGTTTGATCCTCAGTTATGGCATGCAAGTCACAGTAAATGAAGGTGATATAGCTAGGCGTGTAAAGGTAGTTCCAAAACTGGTTGGCCTGATGTGAGGATAATGTTAATAATTGTGGTATTATGCAATTTTGTTTACAATGTGGTATCACAATGAGGTAGCACTTAATTGTCCCAGAAGTGCTTACCAATAAATACAAGTACAGCAGAATTAAAAATGAAGCGTAAAACAGCATACAACTATAAAAATAAGACATTAAATACAATAAGAGACAAAAGATTCTACATAATTACCTGTTTTTTGAGAAAGACAGCTTTTTGTAAATTGTAGACAATATTTCCTAGATTTCCAAATATTTTAATTAAAATGGATCTATACAGGACTTTTATGCTGTTATTTTAGTATCATACTTATTGTACTAAGACACTGGTTTGAATTAGCATAAGCCAGCATACCAACAACCCAGAAATTCTAAACAAAATTTATAATTTTACATATCCATTCCAGTAACACATGGTAATACTCTATATAAATGCATAAGGATTCAGGCATGTTGATACTGTTTTTTTTTTGTTTTTTTTTATTTCCAGAAAATGCCCCTCTGATTAGAGTCATACTTGTTGCCTACCTCTAAGTGTTTAAATTCAAAATAAAAATTGGATATTCCAGCACTCGGCCACACACTGCAGTTCCTCCAGATGAGAGCCTGAGAGTTGCCTCCCCTTACAGGCAGCAGCATTCCCCATTGTCAACACGGGAACCAGTGGGCACTGGACGGGATAACTCAGAATTACTGGGAACCAGGGCAGAGATTCTTGAACTGATATACCACTCGAGTGACTTTCATGTGTCTCCCATTGTAGATAACCCAAAGGTTAAGTGTTAAATGGCATTTCTGGATGGTAAAGTGTTAAAGCACTTATGAAGAATTTCTCCCCTACCCCTCATTACAAATTAAAGTGGAAGTACATAGGAATCCTGCACATTTGTCCCATCCTATCACATCCCATCTCACCCCTCTATACAAATCAATACCTTCTCACACTGTTGAGTTATAAAGAGTGGGTTATTCATCATTTTCAGTGAAAGATTTTGTTTTGTCTTCCAGATTCAGAAACCTCCAGCAGCAAAGTACGAGGCCAAGATGCTGCCAGTGTCTCCCGGTATCTGTGGACAAATTCTCCTCGCTGCCAGAGAAGGACCAGACTCGACACCTTAAGGCCGTAATGGACGCGGCAAGCACGGTGGAGAAAGGTCCCCCGTCCCAGAAACGCATCCAGCTTCTGCACTACATGGCCACACTGTGTAACAGTAAGGTGGCAGCAACATTCCTCATCAACAACGGAATGTTGGTTGTCATGGCGAAACAGGTGAAGGAGGTCACGCATGCTGAAGTGTAAGTTCAAGGGATGAGAAGTCGTCTTACAGTGCGTAGATAGGTCACTCACTGAAATGCAAATATTCAAGGATAACTGCATGTTCCTGGACGTCTTGTCCTCTTTTATCAATAGTAAATTCATTGTAAGGTAATATTCCTGTCTCGTCGTCTGCGTCTCAAAATTTTGACCTCATGCTTTCCCGAAAACCATGGTTTCAATTTCATTAGGTTACTAATACCTTGGTGACCTTAAGTTCAGTTCACATGATACATTCATGTGATTTAACTAAGTCACAGGTGCTAAATGACAAATTCAATCTCTTTCATTCAAACTCTATTTCTTAAACCAAAAGCACAGATTTGAATTGGTTATGTAAGCATCAATTTCATTTCTACCAAGTTTGTTAATTATGCTGGTCAAAATAGTTCCGCTAAAAGTGTTTTTTTATTATGCTATATAAAATTAAAAACATTTTTTCTACCGTGGCTAGGCTAGATTTTGCATGAAGCTTGTCTAGTGATCTTACAAGTAAATTTTTCAATTATGCTTGGAAAAATTCCTGCCGGGTCATTTATTTACATAGGGCTTATTAGTTAATAACCAGTTTCACTGAAAGCGGTATAGGAATATGAACATTTGTCATGTTGCCTACTACTTACATATCGAATGTTGTTAAATGCCCCTGGTAAATTGGCCCACCTGAGAGCCAGTCATAGACAAGCTTATGAAACTTGCAAGAATCTTTTAAAATATAACCTTTGCTTGAGCTAAGATTGCATAATGTAGATGAATCACCTACAAGATTGTTCAAGCAGGCCTAGGTCATTAAATTCCCGACTTCTGTCACATTTTTCGCTTATGGAATTAGAATAAATGCTTCTTTCTAATCCTATGCCTAGGAAATTTTATGAACCCTTGCAACTAGGGCATCTCTACCAAATTTACAATCAATGGTCCTAGGTAAATTTTGTCACCGCCTTACTTCTAATGCAATGATCAAAAAATTTCAAAGAATAAATTTTTCTCATGTTAACATATGGCAAAAGCCAGAGTAATTTGCCATGCTGTCAACTGAACTCTGAAATTACAAAATTAAGGCCCTGGTCAAATTGCCCTCTGGGTCCTTCTCTTTAACAAGTAGGCAGTAAATGGAAATTGAAATTGAAAAATTTTTTTATGTGAATGATTATGGGACTGGATATTTGACATGTAAGTCTCTACAGTTGTTAATAATGCCAAAATTTCTAAAAATAGCACCAGGTTTTTTTAATCTTCAACAAGGCTAATAAGAAAAATCTAGAAATTTGTCTTTGAATCATGCAACTTTGCATGGCAATGTAACCTTGAGTTAACCTATTATGAACTGTAAATTTACATGGAATTATTGCATATGGCTTGAAGTACGCTGGTTAGTTACATTAGATAAAGTTATTTAATGAAAGTTGTGAATGGCCGCTAATTTTGGAAACTCTGGCAATGTATTATAACCAGCAGGGTTTGTTTTACTGGAATCTTTTACTTGCTATGTTGATGGATCAAGACATTGAACATTATGTTACTCAATCAGGTTGTATGACATTCTTCAATATAACTTTTTAATTATTTATACAGCAATTTATACTAGATACCATTTAAAAGAATAATCGATTGTCCTAGTTAAAATGTTGAATATTACAGTGTACACTTGAAGAAACTATTAATTTCTGGAAACGAAATTAATCGACTAAACAGTCTGCTGGTTGCTTTAATGATTGAAAAATTCCTTAATTTTGGTATAGTTTGATTTTCTTAGAATTTTATTATAACCCCGTTTCAAAGAAGTGGGGGTCATAAAGGAATCATGAACATCTTGTCATGTCTCGTCCTACACTCACATTACATGAAGTTCTGTAACTGTTGTTAATAATGCCTTCACACTTAGAATAGTGATTTATCATGAGAAGACCAGTCAGTAGACAGATGCTGATAACTTTGCCAAGGATTTTGTAAAAATCTATAGCCTTTTGCTGTGTCAAAGCAATATGTGAAGAAATTACCTTAAATGATTGTTCTAGCTAGGTATGATCATTTTCTTCCTGATAAAGTTACATCAAATTTTGCACTTTGTGTTTAGAATGGAGCAGTTTTTGAATTTTTGAAATTTTATGGAACCCTTTGTAAACAAGGGCAATAATGATATAAATAGCATTTAACTTTTAAAATTAAATCAATTAAACTGCTTCTATATTTGACCTAAGGTCATGGCATCAAACTTTTTTTTTCTAAAGATTTACTTGTTTTCAATGTTCACAGGAAGGTAAAAATTGCCAGAGTAATTGCACTGATGGCTTCAAACACAGACACACTGGAAGATACTACAAAAATATCAGAGGTATTTATCAGTTGTTAATTGTGTTTTCTTTCAGAAGTTTGTCTCGCTTTTTGTAATCCGTGTAGGGCACGTGAAATCAAATTGAAATACTTAAAAAAAAGAAAGCATTTTTAAATTGGATTGTATTATAAATTTACAAGAATTTAGAAATCATATCGGAATATTTAAAAGAAGATACTAATTTAAACTGTGTTTGACTATAAATTTACGTGAAATAACATTGAAAAACTGAGTTGATGAAATCACTTCACGTAAATTGGAATTCTTCTCATGCATGTGGATGTATTACATGAAATTAAGAGTTTGGGAAATTTACATGAAATTAAGTGAATGGGGCTGTAAATTTACATGGGAGTTAATTTACATGGAATTCAGTGGAAAGGGCTTGAAATTTACATGTTATTAGGTGATTAGGGCTAGAAATTTAAATGAAAACTGAAATAATTGATATTTTAAAGTCAGCTGTGAGGAGTATTGCTTTACCTTGAATCTTTAATGCCTTTGCTAATGATGCATTTTTATTTTTAAATATCTTTATTATCAGTATACTAAATTGGACAGAACTTTTAATTAGAACTTTAAATTGGAAATATTGATTGGTTCCAAGTAAAGACTGTTAACTATTACAGGCGCTGACGACATGCACAGAAGTTTTCCGGGAGAACGGGAAGAATAATCGGATCAAACAGGGTCTGCTGCCGGCTCTCGGGGAGTTGGTCTATCTGGTGGCTGTACAGGTAAGGGAAGTTGTCTTTCCCTGATGATAGTTGTCTCCCTTTTAGTTATGTTGCTGATAATATATGTAACAATAATCATATCCCTTAATTTAACAGTGAAGAAAAAATATTGTCTATTTATTACAAGATGATAATTATAACTTCATACAACCAGTCCCAGTGGTGGTAAATTTAAGCTTCCAGCCTCCTAACCACAAGGTCCTGTGTTTGATCCAAGCTGTAACATACCAAGGTCATTAAAGATGGTATTCCTATATCTCCCTTGTACTTGGCACTCAACATTTAAGTGTAGTTCCAGGACTTATTATAAAATGTCAGAATGATATGACTGGATGTGGTATTATGCCACATGTCTACAGTGTGATATCACAGTAAGGCAGCACTATATCTGTCTCGTGTTTACAAAAGTTCCCATATTACTGAAATACTGTCAGTGAGATGTTATGTCTATGTAAACAAATATTTTTAGGTCCATTATAAGGTGTAATGCCTGATCAACTTCTCTTAAAAGAGTTTTCATTTTTCATATTTTATCTCTAGCTTTTAATGAATTAGAAATAGTTCTTCCTGTTTGATTCCAGTTTAAGTATGGATTTTGTAAATATTACAGGAAGAGGTTCGAGGATCAAGTGTTGAAGCCTGGAATATTCCCTCAATGACCTACGCTGTTATTTCTCGTAGTTGCCGAGATGGGGTGAGTGAGAGATTATACAGACAGCCACATTATCCTAGCACTTCTTATTATTTTCAAGTGTACACATGATCTTCATGCTTTCCTGCTTTCTTTAGAGTTGTCCATTATCTCCAAGCAATCCCATTATCTTCACACATCCCATTATCTCCCAACCATCTACCATTATCACTAGAAATTTTCATTATCTTAAAATATGCCATTTTATTCAGACATGCCTGTTGTATTAGATGCATCATTTACTTACAGTTCATTCCAAATTTTATATCTTTTGTGATGAAATCAGAATAAAAATACATTTTCAGACATGTGCATTATCTCATATAATGCACAATTTTACTAGGCTTTTGGTAGTACTAATTAAATTCAAATTTCTATGTACACACAGTTTTCACCTGACATAACTGGCAAAGTGTGGATAATTTTTTTTTTTAAATTATGGCACTTTTTTCTTCAACAGGAAGATGCATTGGTGAACCACATCGCTGCAAAAATTGTTGAGAATGTGGCGACAACGAAAGGTCAGGTGACACAGAAGCTTGTTACCACGGAGATGGCACAATCTTTATGGTTTATCTTCAAACATTCCACGGTTGACGCCCTCAGGATTACTGCTCTGTCTGTATGTAAATCAACTTACTGTGTATTATACACCTTTCCAGGTTTTAGCTGTAAAAATTTTAGCCCTGCCTTTCTCTTTTATTGCTAATTCAACTACTCACAGCAGGGATTTCCTTGATTTTCTCAAATGAGGGTCATTCAAACACATGATATATAAGTAAAGAGACAAGTTTTGAAATATTTGGGTGTCATTTTGACAATATGATGACCAAAGTGGGTAATTTTTTATTCCATGGAAAACCCTGTCACAAACATTTTCACAGTCAAAACCAGGTGTTCTTTTGTCTAACACAGGTCAACCATTAACTACCCTTAAACCTAGTGTAGCTGTTAGATGACCTGTATGTCATTTTGAATACATCTTTAAACACTGGAAAGTTCCATGACATGTACAGATGTATACATGCCTTGACTCAATAGTGTGTGAATATATTTTCAGAAGGAAATGAGCAGCCCCTAATAAAGTGGGCAAAAAAAACCCCCTGTAAAATAGGAATAACTTTGTTTTGTCTAATGTTTTGAAATGTGTTCAGTAATTACACATATTTGGTTTATATTCACATACATTATTATTTACTGAGACAAGGTGTTGTGGGACATAGTCACATTATTGATAGTTCTTTTTTTGTCAGTACATCAATTATACCATTATATTTCAGGCCCTTCAACGCATCACTCGCCATAACCCCCAAGTGTTCCAGTCAGTGATTGACACTGTCGGTCTGTCAACTCTCTTGTCGGCTCTGTCATTTGGTATCACTCGGATTCAACAGTCCATCGTCACGATGTTCGGAGCTCTAATTGTGTCCGGTTCCTCATCCATCAACAGGCTCACACAAGACAAGGTAACCAGCAACCTTTGTGAGTCATAGTTTTTAATCCCGTGCCACAGATTATTTTTTAGGAAAATGAATCCAATATGCATAAATGAACAAAATGTTTTACCGTTGTCATTGACTTAAATATTGACAAATAAAAGCGTGCCTTATAAATGGAATACTCTTTGGTGTGGGTCTTTTGAATTTATGTAAAGTAATGAAAAAATATGCCGTTAACATCTTTAAGTAAAAAACTCTATGATTGGTTACATTACCTGGTAAAACCATGATAGATCCAATGAAATGGTGTAATTTGACACACCCAAAAACAATGAAATACAGATGTAAAATCCCATGGCCAGTACATTATATTAACCAATCAAGGGTGGGTATGTGACATTGTTTGATTAGCGTCATCAAGCTTTTTCATGAATCAGATTCATTGACATACTGTCTGAGTCATTCATGTCTTCTTAGTGTTGCTCGTATCAAATAGGTGTATTTTTTTTTTTTTTGCACACCTACCTTCATTCTCACAACTTGGCATGACTTAGCTTTTTGCTGATGTGTATTGTATATTCATGTATTTCTCCCATGAACCACAGGACTTCCTGCAGAAAATACTGCGACTGTTGGAGAGTCCATCCACCGTCATCCGTGGCAAAGGTTTCATAGTACTACATGAATGATCAAGAACAATCATGATATCCTCCTGTCAAGTTGCCAGCTCAGGTACGCAATACTTGCGCAGACACTCAAGCTTCATAAAAATTTTAATGTTTGTTACAGTAACTTTTTTCTATGAAATATCCAAATTGAAGAAAAATTACGATAACAAAAATTTAATGAAGGAACACAGTTATATAGAATCTTTTTTTTTTTGTTAGTAAGCTGTCGATTCATCCACTGGCAGGCAATTACATGTTTTTCTTATCATCTTTTTCTCGTCATATATTTAAGTGTTGTTCACCTTGCTGTGTACACACTGGTTAATGTATTGTCATTACTTGCAGGCTTGTGATGTATCTTGAACGGGACTCACGTCGTCAGACTCCGCGGGATGCAAAATGTGAGCCCGGCGAGGTGGAGTACTTGACTCGCTGTCTGGACCTCATTATCAACCACATTGCCGATACCGTCCCAAAAATCATGGGTATGTCATCATACTCGCAAAAAAAAAGATAAGTGCCTCAACCCTGTACCACAAGCTGATGGTAGTTTAACTTTTATTTACTTGTTAGACCTGTTGTAAGCAGAGGTGACACATAGGGATCACTTTTCCGTCATGCTTCAGCAGCTGAAAGAAGTGTTCCAAAGAACACTCTTGTTTTTCATGATCAGTCATAACTTTATAATTTGACTTTCCTGCCATATTCAGATCTATACACATATGTACAGTCAGAACGTGTTTACAGGTGAGATCCTGTCATCTCTGGAGGCGGTGGCGGGCAGGAAGCACCCCAACACTGTACAGGCCAAACAGTTACGGACCACCCTCCCTCTTGTCCACATCTTCCTGCATCTCGTCACCAGCCAGGTAAGGTTCACTTGTACTATCCTGGCTTAGTATGCATGTACTGGTAGGATCTTTCCTTAGCTTCTTCTCCATGTCACCCGGCATATTAACTGGGATTACAAATGTATCATTGCATCCCATTGTGGCACCACATCCTTTAATTTCAATATTTGATAAACAATGGAATTTTTCTTTGTCATGCAGGCTGTGTAGAATCTGAACTACAATATTATATAAGCTAAAAGGGGAGACGCTGATCAGACATCCTTCTAGGAGGATCTGTTTGCCAATATTTCAAATTGTTTCTATAAGAAGTAAAGGGTAAAGTTTCACAAAATTTAGCTTCATGTTAGATGACATCAATGTTACTGTGACTAAAAATAGAGAGTTCATGGTGATGATGGTAGGTGTAACTGTACTTAACATACGAGAGGCAGGCACCATGGTCTAGATTACTTACCTGACTCCAAAAGTTGTCAGTTTGAACCTCTTTATGGATAAAGACCATTTTTAGTTCAAAGTATTTGTCCAAACCAAGGAATATTGAGAGGGATTATGATAAATTGTAAGAAGTTTTTTCACAATTGATGTGATAAGATATAGATTAAAAGACAGTGTATTTACGATAAGGAAATTGCCTATTTTCAGGTGTTCCGGCCAAGAGTGGTGAACGAAGGTTTTGTGCGAGGTCTCGGCTCTCTGCTGGGCCATGTGAGGAAAATAGAAACAGGGGAGACAAACATCGAGGCCTCAAGTGGTAAGAGTTACTGCCCTGTCATCTTTTCAGCTGGAATTGTCTCCTTTCATTGGAGACGTGCTGATATTTTTGTCTGTCTGTTGAGATGAAATGGATGGATGCCATTTAAAGCTGATTCAGTGATTACTTTTCAATTTTTTTGGCTTGTGGCCATGACTGCAATCCTGTTATTTTACTGGGATTTGTGATTTCCTTATCATTGTTCTTGTAACATTTCGGACATGTAGCATTTGGCAGATAGCTAGATTATCTTTTGTGTTCATGTCAGTGAAGATTTCCCAATGTTAAAATGAAATGAGAAGGAATAAATAATCAGCTGCCATGCATTCAGTGAAGGTGACCTTCAGCTGAATAGCTAACAATTGCTAAAACTGGTGCAACTGCTCATGGTAGCGACTGTTACATTCAGTGAACACACAACAGTAATACTGAGGCTGTAAGTTCCATGAGGCAAATCCCTTTGATTCGCCCCATGCAACTTCGAGTCTCTGTGATCAGCAACTGACTGATTGTTCTGGTACTCAGCTTTGATTTTTAGCAAAATACATAACTGAAAACTATTTATGCTTATTAGCCCAGTTATTATAATGGCTCCCACAGTTTGGTTTGTAATTTAGAAGATGCAGCAATCAACATATAACTCTGTATAAAACTATGGATGTGATCTGTTCATATATGACACACAGTATTAAACAACACTTGCAAACATGTGCTATCAATTCTTAAAAGCTTTATTAGTAAATCCATTCAACGATGCTTGGTTATTATACTGGGGCCAAGACATGAACAAAAACAGTTGTGGTTAGCAACAGATGCTTTGGATAGAACAGCTCATAATTAACATGACATGCCTTCCTATTAAAAGGAAA
>CM037784.1:16147826-16180473 GCA_021229015.1 Solen grandis
TGTTTTGAAGTGACCGGGCCCTTCCCAAACCCAAAAGGGGAAGTGCCAAAATAACCCGGTCTTCACTAATCAAAAAAAATGCTTTGAAGTGCCCAGGCCTTTCCCTACCAAAAGGGGAAAAGCGCAGATAAGTAACCGGGTTTTCACTAATCAAAAAAAGTGCACTGAATGCCCAAACCCTTTCCCTTACAAAGGAATGCCAATAAGAACCAGGTTTTTTCCCTAATCAAACAAAAGTTTTGAATGCCCGGGCCCCTTCCCCTACCCAAAGGGAAGTCCAGTAATAACCAGTCATCCCTAAATCAAAGGAAAGTGCTGAGAAGTAACCGTTCAGCCCTGGCAACTAGCTCGGGTAGCATCTACAATGTCCAAAGTACCAAATCACCTACAACCAAAATTTGAAAGTTGTGCCTGCTAAAAAAATAAAAAATCCAACCTGAAGGACATACAAAAATATTACTAAACGTCCTCCTTTATTTATACCACTTTTCAAAGGGGAAAGCAAAAGTGGCCAGTTTTGCTCTCACCCCTCAAAATATTTTTCATTTAAATTTAATCTAGTTACTTTAAAAAAAAAGAAGATTTTAAGTATATTTTCACCCTAAAGTGCTGCATATTAGACTTTCTTAAGCAGAGCACACATTTTTCAGCAGTTTTTTTTTTCTTTCCAAAAAAACCAAACTTAAGAGAAACAATATAAACAAAGAATTAAAAATCAAACCTCATAATTAAGAAAAATAAGTTCAGAACAATGCCAGACTTCACAGATCAGTCTAAACTATGGCAAGATTTTGGAAATAAATTACGGGAAAAATGATTCAAATTTGCCACCCTTTACAGGGGGTTTTTCCCCCCTAGCCAAAAAATAAATGTATTTTATTTATAATGTTAATGATGACTTGAAACTTTCTATGACATAAATTATACTACCAATAATAAGGTCATTGTTCATTAAGGACCATGTACTGGGCCAGCTGGCTGCAGGAATTAAACCTAGGGAGGTCTCCCTAAATCTACTGAAATCTCCTTGGAGACCATGGAAGAGAAGTGTGCATGCCATCATCATCACATGGATGCCTCAGACACACACCGGAGAGACAGCGGGCTCTCTGTAGACTCAAGCTTACCTCTACACCAACTATGCCGGGCCCCCAAGTAGCTCTGTACAGTCTGCCCCAACCTACTTTACCCAAACAATCCTAACACATAAACAAGAAACAATAAAGATAAGCTGCAATCTGTAAAAAAAAGAAAAATTCAGATGTTAAGGACAGGATGAAAAAGGGTTTCAAAGGAGAGAGATGAAAAAAGGTATTGATGGGAATGAGATAGTAAACTATTATATCAAAATCACTTATCTCTGATGCAGTCATATTGTAATTAGGTCCCGGTCCTACTTCCTGGAGTGAGTGGACATCTGCAACAAAAAGAAATAAACAAGATATACAATAACATTTTCACACTAAACTGCAGATAACCAGAAAAATTATGTACTGAATAATAATCAGCTATTTTATTTGATATGTAAAAAGTTTGAGCGAGTTGCAGACAAACATATTTAAAACAAAACGCTGAAAACGAGCGGGATTAACAAAAAACTAAATTCTTAACTATTGAAAGAACAAAGACAAAAGCCACATAACAAACAAGAGGCCCATGATGGCCCTAAATCGCTCACCTGAGATAAATAGTTGACCAAGGGAAAATCTGTACCAATTTATTTTAAAACTGGCCATAGTTTTGATGAAATGATTTTTAAAGTTTTCATATTTTTTTTTCTTTTTGTTGCCATTGCAACCCCCATTCTATATGGATCAAGTTTATTTTACAACTTTTGTGAAGGTGGACCAAGGACATCCCTGCCAAGTTTAATCGAATTCTTCCAGGGGGTTTTAGAGGAAATTTGATTTAAAATTTTCCCATATACATATAAGGCAAATAAGCCCGCCCCGGGGGCCATGAATTTTTTCGGATCGGAAAAATTTTGCAACTTTTGGGAGAGGTTGACCCAAGGAACACTGTACCAATTTATTTTAAAATCTGGCCAGTAGTTTTTTTAAGGAGATATTTTAAAGTTTTTTTTAATTATTTTTTTTTGCCATGGGAACCAGAGTTCACATGGATCAAGTTTATTTTAGCAACTTTTGTGAAGGTTGACCCAAGATCATCCCCGCCAAGTTTAATCAATTCTGTCCATGGTTTCAGAGGAGTGTTGTTTAAAGGTTTCTCTACATACATATAAGGGAAAAAAGCCCCGCCCCTGGCGGGCCCGTTTTTTTAAAAGGATCAGAATAATTTTAGCAACTTGGTAAAAGGTTACCCAAGGAAAATCGTACCAATTTATTTTAAAATCTGGCCAGTAGTTTTGAAAAAGATGATTTTTAAGTTTTCATTTTTTTTCTTTTTGTTGCATGCAACCAGAAGTTTTTAATGGATCAAGTTTATTTTAAGCAACTTTTGTGAAGGTTGACCCAAGGATCATCCCTGCCAATTTAATCAAATTCTGTCCCAGTGGTTTCAGAGATGTTGTTTAAAGGTTCCCCTATAACAATAAGGCAAATAAGCTCCGACCCTGGCGGCCATGTTTTTTTTACGGATCGGAATAATTTTAGCAGCTCTGGTAAGTTTACCCAAGGAACATCTGTACCAATTTATTTTCAAAATCTGGCCAGTAGTTTTTTAAGAAGATGATTTTTAAAGTTTTTCATTTTTTTTCTTTTGTTGCCATGGCAACCAGAGTTCTACATGGATCAAGTTTATTTTAGCAACTTCTGTGAAGGTTGAACCAAAGGATCATCCCTGCCAAGTTAATCAAATTCTGTCCAGTGTTTCCCGAGGAGATGTTGTTTAAAAGGTTCTCTATATACATATAAGGCAAATAAGCCCCGCCCCTGCGGCCATTTTTTTTTACGGATCAGAAAAATTTTAGCAACTTTGGTAGAGGTTGACCCAAGGAAATCTGTACCAATTATTTTGAAAACGGCCAATTTTGAAGGGGATGATTTTTAAATTTTCAAATTATTTTTCTATTTGTAGCCATGGCAACCAGAGTTCTTCATGGGTCAAATTTATTTTAGCAACTTTTGAGAGCCCCCCCAAGAACATTCCTGCCAATTTCATTAAATTCTGTCCAGCGGTTTTTAGAGGAGATGTCGTTTAAAGAAAAATTTTTGAGACCCGACACGGACGTAGGGCGATTCCCAAAAACACCCAAATGCTCAGGTAGCTAAAAAAACACACACACAAAAAAAAGCACACACACACACTTTCCTGCTATAGTCTTAGAAAAAAAGCCACATGACACAAAAAACAACACAAAACAAGAGGGCCATGATGGCCCTTAATCGCTCACCTGAGAAATATTGCTTTCAATGGTTTATAACATGAACATACTTAAAGTGGGACCAATTTTGACACAGGGCCATGATTTGAAAAAAAAACTGATAGAGATTACTAAAAAATTCTACACACTAAATATCTTAACTCTTGACCTGTGGTTTCTGAGAAGAAGATTTTCCTTTCTACCTCTATATAAGCCTATGTAAAATCAAGTGACACCTGGGCGGACCCAATTTGGACCCAAAGCCATGATTTAACAACTTGGTAAGATCCACTAGACAATGGTACAAGCCCTATATCTAAGCTCTGGGCCATGTGGTGTCTGATAAGAAGATTTTTCTAGTTTTTTCCCTATATAAGCCTTTGTAAAATAAAATGAGCCCTGGAGCGAGGCAATTTTGACCCAGGTCATTATTTTAACAACTTTTGTAGTATTCACAAGACAATTCTACATACCAAATATCTAAGCTCTAAGCCTTGCAGTATTTCAGGAGATGATTGGCAGGGCCAATTTTCACCCAAGGGCCATGATTTGAACAACTTAAGTAGAGATCCACCAGACGATACTACATACCCAATATCTTAACACCAGCCATGTGGTTTCTGATGAGAAGATTTTTCTAGGTTTTTTCCCTATATAAGCCTATGTAAAATAAAGTGCCCCTGGGCAGGGAAAATTTTTGACCCAGGGCCATGATTTGAACAATTTTTGTAAAGGGTTTTATAAGACAATTCTACATGCTGTAGAGGCCTTACATTTTTGCAGGAGAAATTTTCTAAGATTGCATTTTAAAATCTATTTTAGCTCCTGTGACCTACTTTTTCAACCAATCATAATAATTTGTAAAATTTTGTTTGAGGACATCATAAGGATGATTCCTGTGAAATTTTATCAAAATCCCTTCAGCAGATTAGGAGGAGATGTTGTTTAATGAAAAAGTTGATGCAAACGCACGCACGACAGATGGACGGACGACAGACGCCGACAAAAGGCAATCATAAAATCTCACCATAGCACGTTGTGCTCAGGTGAGCTAATTATCTAAGCTCTAGGCCTTATGGATTCATAAAAGAAGATTTTTAAGATTTTCCTATATAACTATGTAAAACAAGTAACCCCTTGGCAGTCATTACACCATAGCGCTATGATTTGAACAATCTTGTAATTAACCATTAGATGATGCTACAATACCAAATAGTCTTAGCTCTAGGCCTATGGTTTCATAGGAGAAGATTTTTAAAAGTTTTTCCTATATAATCTATAAAACAAGTGACCCCGGGGCAGCCAATTCTAACCCCAGTCAAATTAACAACTTTTGTAAAGATTCATTAGACAATGCTACATGCCAAATACTTAGCTCTAGGCCTTATTGTTTCATAAGAATGAAATTTTTAAAATTTCGACTAAATATAACCTAGAAAAATAAAATGACCCCTGGGGTGGGCCAATTTTGTACATATGTTTCTTGGTAAACCTCTACCATGATTCTCAAATTATTTCCGATCCATTAAAAAACATGGCCGCTAGAGTGGGGGCCAATTTGCCTTATATTTGAAACAACATGTCTAAATTTTCATATTTTTTGTAATGTTCTGAGAAAATACTTCGAAATGATTGAAACATGAACAATTAAAACAGTACTGACTTGAACACTCGTCTGCTCAGCATTTGCCCCAGGATGGCTGTAATGAACTCCACCGACACAGCTGGCAGTCCTCAAATCATCTACAGGAACCCCCAGATGGCGGCATGCTGTAATAAAGCAAGTCATAGCTGTCAAAAGTAAATCAAACCAACATGACTAAAAACTAGGACTTTCACCATGTTCAAGTGGTAACATACGTAATTTCATTTAAAACCATATCCTAACTGATGCTCGCTTGGTAGTTCTAATGAAATTGCATTAAAGGTAGACACAAACTAATCATTGACTAGCAAAGGGTACAGAAATCCTTATTTTGCGGATATCACCACAAGATTTTCAAATTCAAATGGTTTTGAAACCCCTATATAGAAAATTTCAATATTATTTCCTAATTAATAGTTGGACTTGAAGGTCAATTTCAGTTGACCTTCTTAGGGATTTAGTACAAGCGAAAATGAAAGCTAATCTTAATAAATTGTAACAAACAACTGGATCCAAAGGTTGTGGGTCCAACCCCATTGGGAGCAAGGATTTTTCATGACCTTTCAAGATGCAAAGTACTGGTCCAACTCAGGAACTGTTAAGAGAGATTTGTGTTAGTTTCAAGAATTTGTTTCCCATTTGAAATGGTAAGGTCACCCTGAATTCTAGACCTTTAGAGTCTATCGATTGTGAGTTAACTTGTGATTAGAAAAGATTACACATCCATGGTCAAACATGAAACCTAACAATTATTTTAAACATGAATTCATATCAATGTAAAATAAGTTCCAACTGGTATTTCCAAGCTGCTTCCCTTATTGCACATACTGTCATACCAGACAATCAATAAATGTAAGCTAGAAATAGCCTGCAATATAAAGAGAACCATCAAATAAAATATTTTAAAATTTAGAAATATTTTGTGTAATAAAATCAAACATTTTATCTCAATCTTAAAATCTATAATAAGCCAAACAAAGTTGCTTGAAGCTTAAGATTATTTTTCATTGATTATGAAACAAGTTATCACAATTTATATTAATCACTCTTAATAGCTCTGGTGGTGGCCTAATGGTATTATGGGAGGAAACCAGAAAAAAACCCATGTGTATTGATGAGCAACCAAAACTAGATCCAAAGGTTGTGGGTTAAAACCACATCGGGAACAGGTATTTTTCATGACCTTCCTTGGCGCAAAGTACTGATCTACTTGAGACAGATGTTGCTGTCACTCTGCAATATCACCCTGTAGACACGTGGCATACTAACACACCCAGTCATATCCTGACACCAGGCCAACCAGTCCTGGAACTACCATTGTATGCTAAGTGCCAAGCAAAGGAGCTATATCAGTACTATTTTTAAAAACTTAACATTTTAAATCTGAAAACAAGAGTGTTTGACTGTACTTGCAGCAAGAGTGCTTAAAATGGAAGGGATAAAAACATACCTGTCCATGACAACCTAAAACCAGGAAAAAACCCTCACACACAGAGCAGGAAACCACCAGGCCACAGGTTGCTGTCATCGTCACTGCATCAGATGGGGACACGGCTGAAACTAAATGAGAAAAAATCATTAGATCTGGACATTGAAAGGACAACAAGATATGGAAAATGAGAAAATGGAAGGACAACAAGATATGGAAAAAGAGATAGTGAAAGGACAACAAGATCTGGACAATGGAAAATGAAAGGACAACAAGATCTGGACCTACAAGAAAAAGATACAGGTTCTTCTCCGTCTTTGATGGGGACCTACAAGGAAAAAGATACAGTTCTCCTCCGTCTTCCATGGAAAAAACAACATGACCACCCCATGAACCCACCCCAGACTGAAGACTGGCTTTCGGGAACCAACAAGGACTTAAAAGTGGTGTCAGGGGCTTGGTCCTCTGAGAGCACCCTCCACACTCTTTACTGTCTCTCCTTGTGAGGTAGAGCTTGACCCTGGTGATGACAACACCAAAACACAACCCTTCTCCCACAATCTCCAAGATGACTCCAACAGAGCCAGGGAAATGGTCATCCCTGAATTTAACAACCAGGTCTTCACTAATCAAACAAAAGTGCTTAGAATGACCAGGCCTTCCCTAACCAAAGGGAAGTGCCGATAAGTAACCAGGTCTTCACTAATCAAACAAAAGTGCTTTGAAGTGACCAGGCCTTCCCTAACCAAAGGGAAGTGCCATAGTAACCAGTCTCACTAATCACAAAAGTGCTTTGAAGTCCAGCCTCCTACCAAGAAGGCATAATACCAGTCTTCACTAACAAACAAAGTGCTTAGAAGTGACCAGGCCATCCCTATCCAAAGGGAAGTCCAGATAAGTAACCAGGTCTTCACAAATCAAACAAAAGAGCTTAGAAGTGACCAGGCCTTCCCTAACTAAAGGGAAGTGCCAGGAAGTAACCAGGTCATCCCTAATCAAAGGAAAGTGCTGAAAGTAACCGTTCAGTCTGGCAACTAGCTCTGGTAGCATCTTCAATGTCCAAAGTACCAATCACCTACAACCAAAATTTGAAAGTTGTGCCTGCTAAAAAGATAAAAAAATCCAACTTGAAGGACATACAAAAATATTACTAAACGTCCTCCTTTATTTATACCACATTTCAAAGGGAAAAGCAAAAGTGGCCAGGTTTTGCTCTCACCCCTCAAAATATTTTTCATTTAAATTTAATCTAGTTACTTTAAAAAAAAAGAAGTTTTTAAGTATATTTTCAACTTAAGAGAAACAATATAAAAAGAATTAAAAATCTACCTCATAATTAAGAAAAATAAGTTCAGAACAATGCCAGACTTCACAGACCAGTCTAATCTATGACAAGATTTTGGAAAGAAATTACGGGAAAAATGATTCAAATTTGCCACCTATTACAAGTGGTTTCCCCTAGCCAAAAAATAAATGTGTTTTACTTACAATGTTAATGATGACTTGAAACTTTCTATGACATAAATTATACAACCAATAATAAGGTCATTGTTCAGTTAAGGAGCCATGTACTGGCCAGCTGCAGGAATGAAACCCAGGGAGGTCTCCCTAAATCTACTGAAATCTCCTTGGAGACCATAGGAAGAGAAGTGTGCATGCCATCATCATCACATGGATGCCTCAGACGCACACCTGAGAGACAGCGGGGCTCTCTGCAGACTCAAGCTTACCTCTACACCAACTATGCCTGGCCCTAGTAGCTCTGTACAGTCTGCCCCAACCTACTTTTACCCAAACAATCCTAACACATAAACAAGAAACAATAAAAAGCTGCAATCTGTAAAAGAAAGAAAAATTCGGATGTTAGGGACAGATGAGAAAGGTCAAAGGAGAGAGATGAAAAAGGCATTGATGGGAATGAGATAGTAAACTATTATATCAAAACCACTTATCTCTGATGCAGTCATATTGTAATTAGGTCCAGGTCCAACTTCCTGGAGTGAGTGGACATCTGAAACAAAAGAGAAATCAACAAGATATACAATAACATTTTTTCACTAGAACTGCAGATAACCAGTAATTATGTACTGAATAACAATCAGCTATTTCATTTGATATGTAAAAAGTTTGAGCGATGTTGCAGACAAACATATTAAAATCAAAGCGCTGAGAAACAACGCAGCGGGCTTAACAGGAAAAAGCTATAATTCTTAACTATTGACAACACCCAAAAAAAAACAAAAAAAAGCCCAAAACACACTTCTACAAAACACAAAAAACAACACAAAAAAAAGCACACACACACACTTTCCTGCTATAGTCACTTAGAAAGAAAATCATCAAAAATAGTCACTAGAAAGAAATCGAATCCGCTCTCTCGCTTGTATCATAATAATCCGGAATCCGGTCGTTCAAAAGTAGGTAATTCACCAAGACCTGATTTATGTATTCTCTGTTGATACTTAAGTGTAGAAATTGACAAGGTACTTGATTGTTGAAATTACGTGAATGCTTGCCTACTTATTTCAAAGTTAAGAAATGCTCTTGGAAAACCTACTTGCCATCATACAAAATTACGCATGAACTACTTTAGACTATTTACAAACATGCAAAGCACAACTTTTCTTTCTTTTTACAGGAGTAGATCTTTTTGGTTCTTTTCTGATTTATAAATCTCATGGAATATTGTTTATGCTTAAAATGGATGTTTACAGAGTAAAAGGTAAAAGTAAAAACATGTTAACAAACAAGAACACATAAAAAGCAGATACGGTTATGATTAAACGTCTCTGTAGAATATTCTACTCGTATTCATTAGTGCAGAATCCGCAACCACTAAGCGCGGAGATGTACAGTTAACTTGTCGTATCAAAATGCAAATCAGCAAGGCATCTTAAGCATTTGTGGCTACTAAAAAACAGGCGCAAGCCGCCATTTAACTAGGCAAACAAGTAATAGAAGTACCCTACTGGAGAAGGCTTGTCACACTAAATAGAATTAATGTTCAAATAAAGAAGTTATTAACTCAAATCATTAACTTGTAGTTATTAATACACAAAGGTATGTTTTATACAACAATACAATGAAACCACCCCTTGAAGTTTCCTTTTTGATAGGGAAAAACAATTGGGCACAAAAGGGACATACATTTTTCCAATACCAAGGACAGATTTATGAATTTAACTTGCTGTGTGATCTGTAAGGCTTGACTAAAGTTTTATAGGTTCTTCAGAGAACAGGATTCTGTAGTTTTCACTACTATATACATATAAGGCAAATTAGCCCTGCCCCCAGATCTGTTTTTTACGAATCAAAATAATTTTAGCAACTTTGGTTACCCATAGAACATCTGTACTAAAACATTTTGAAATCTGGACAGTAGTTTTGAAGGAGATGATTTTTAAGGTTTTCTTTTTTTTTTCTTTCCATTGCCATCATCAGGAGTTCTACATGCATGGATCAAGTTAATTTTAGCAATTTTTGTGAAGGTTCACCCAAGAATCATTATTGCCAAATATTATCAAATTTTGTCCAGTGGTTTTAGAGAAAATGTTAATAAATCATAGCATTTTTGGACAATAAAATGATGATTTGAAAATTAAATCAAAGATGATTTCTTTTATTTTTAATCAACCAAGTTTTTTTTAGCAACATTTTAATACGGAATGTCATTGGCAGACGCCATGTTGACAGCCATGCAAATGGATATAAATAAACAAAGGGAAGCAACCTTGATTAACTTCAGTTACTACATACCCGATACTGGAACTACTCCAGATTGCGTAGTCATATTACTAAGGTTAAAGTGCAGTTTCAGTATTAACAAAATATGTCTGCAATCATACTTTGTATCGATGTGCATGTATATGTGGTAATGTGTGCTATAATTCATGTACAGTAAACTTAATGCTGCAAAAATGATATAATGAGATAAATAGCTCATGATGGAGAAATTATAAATCTTTGAACAGTACCATACTGTATGATTATTTTTTGACTATGAATTACTGTGCATAAAAATTTATGTATTGAGTTAGAATTGGGCATATAACCATAATATGTTGTTTTATAAGATTGAAATTTTGCATACATTTTGGCAATGAAAATTACCTCATAACCTTAGTAATATAACTTTAAGCTTAATTTTTCAGTGAAATGTCTACAAAAAAGAGTCTTCGATTCAATCAATTTCAAATATTTTTCTTATCTTACATCTGAAATCGAAATATTTCGGTCTGTACCCGGGTTAGGCATCGATTTTTATTGCAGTTCTGGCACTTTTTGATTTTCGATTTTCTGGACGAAGTATACGCAACTGCGTATTTGCGTAAGCCTAGGCACGCGCCTGGTTAGTTGAAATTCGAAACTAATCTATAATCTCATCGTCTAAACGAAGGATCTTGGTTGAGATGGATATTTTTTCTTTTTTTGTGTGTCTCAGCCTCGGAAAAAAAGGTCGGGGTAACCAGAAACAAACCATTTTTACGCCCAAGTACTAGTCGAACCGTCAGGTGGGATTTGGAACCATGAAAGTTGTTTCCATATCGACATAAAATAAAACGATTACTCACCGAGACTTCTTCCATCCCACGCATGAGTCTTCTTTATTCTCCAAGGGCACAACTTGAACTGATGGGCTCGGCGCAATCTTCCCGCTCCATACCGCTTCTCACCGCGTTTCACTCAACCTATCAGTGATCGTCAAGGATGACTAGTTTCCTCTTGCATCGTCCAATCGTTGCTTCGTACGTTCAGAACGTGCGCAAAGAAAAAAAATACTCAACGAGAAATGCTCAGTCGAATAGATGTTTGCACTGATGTCGCTTAGATATCAATTTCCTTTTTTTTATAAAGTTA
This sequence comes from Solen grandis, assembly GCA_021229015.1. Taxonomy (NCBI): domain Eukaryota; kingdom Metazoa; phylum Mollusca; class Bivalvia; order Adapedonta; family Solenidae; genus Solen; species Solen grandis. The sequence continues at coordinate 16,159,080 of CM037784.1, forward strand.
AAACATAAAGATGTGAATAAGGATTTCTTTCACATTGTCCATCGCTATAATTTATTATTTTTTCCCAACTTATCAAGCTAAAATTGGCCGTGCATGATATTATTTCAAGAAACGTGACATTATTCTTGTTTAGCTTATAATCTCTACACATAACGTTTTCAAGTTCTACCTGAACGGAGGATGCTAAATAGTGAAATTTACAACTTAATAAATAGAGTTCTGTTGTTTAAAGGTAAAATAAACGATGAGTTGTTTCAGGGTCTCTTCATACTCAGTCTCATTAAAATTATATCTTAATATGCGCTCCGGTGATTAAAATCTGACAGCATCGTATTAGGGGTCACGTCAGATTGACCTTTTAAGTAATTTATATGCATAAACAAGTGCTCGATTTTAAACCAGTCAAATAGCGCGTTCAAACCCTTCTCACTGAACTTGTAATCAAAATCTCCCGAAAAGAAAATCCACTCACTCGAATAAGAATTAAAAGAACTCGTGCACGGTCTTTCTAACGATAACACGTTTTTGTTATTGTTTTGAATAGTGGGTGACAGGTATTGAAATCACAAACCGTGACTAAACTCCGTGTGCTGTAGTGTGTATACAAGGTTAGCTTTTTAAAAAAAAGCAAGCAAACGGTTCGAATGGTATTTTCTCTTAAAGTTGAGATGTGCATGCAGTTGGTGTGTGTCGTTTTCTTAATTTCTTTTTTAATTTAACATGGTTCTATAAAATAATGATCATAACGCTATGATACAAGTTTTAGCCTACCAAAAGTTCCTTCCAGAGCATTTTCTAAACCATGAAGTATGAAGTGAACGCTGTTTTTCAGCATTTGCATATGGAAGGGATAACCTTAGAAAACGAAAAGGACAAACTGTATTGGTGGTTGAACATTCCTCTCCAAGTCAAAACTTTCTTAAGTTCATTTTTTTCTTTAAATCATGGTAGCACAGGAAATGAAGTAAAAATTCAAGGACTTTTTTATCGGGACAACACGTAGCCTGCTTATTTGCCACTGATTCGTTGTAAACTTAACAGAAAATCTGTACTTCATCAAAATAGCTAAATTGGCCGATAAAATGGCGGACTTCGATATTATGTGACTTCAGACTGGATCCCGTCTCATATCTAAGACTCATGAAGCACATACATTACTGAGCGGACAAACATCTCACCAGGTGCTAATCTTATATACGACAAAATTATAGGATTTTTCTATGCTGATGAGTAAATATTTTTATCATAATTCTTCCTTAAAATTTTACCGAATGTCGTCCGATATCGCACCGATACAGGTTCTTTGCTAAATTATGCGTATATCTAAACGACTCTAGTATCCGGATACGTCATGCTAGTCAACACCATGCTAGCCAATCAAGTCCAAGCCCTTTTTGGTATATAATTTTACCAAATGCATTAAAGAGACTATGGTTGTATGAAAATTCCATACCCAAATTTATTGTGTTTATTGAAACTTACAAGAATTACAGTAAAAATAACCTAAATGTGTGCACATATCATGCTGAAATTTGCATTATATGTGAATGAACAGAGTTTCAAACAAAGCCCCTAAAAACGAATTTTAAGATGTTGAACCCCAGAAAATGCGCGCCAACTGTATTTGATAAAGCCACATTTGTTTTAAAAACACATAAGAAATTTAAAGAGAATACGATATAAAATATGTGTAAATTTTATGCGAAAAATTCAGTGTGTTTTCTTGTAATTGTGATTGTTAAAATTGACATCGATACCACGTCTGTAAGGCTTTTTCTTTAGTAATGTATACAACCCCAGTATCTGCGTGCCTACTGTAAGATAAATACACACGCACACTTTGATGTTTTGGATAAGAGATACAAGCTTACCTGATAAGAGCGGTATCGCCTCGGGCATGGATCCCCGTTGTAGCCCAACAATGCAATGAACACAAATCACAAAACGAATAAAATATCACATCCCCGATCACGTGAGTCAGGAAACACGCACCACATACCACCCAGCCCCAACCTCCTTAAATAACATTTCGTTCACATGCTCAATATCACGATGATATGTAACGTAGTTATACTTCGGTGTGGCCAGCGCCAAGTTGACATCATCTCAAAGTGACTGAAATAATGGCCCTTTGGACTTTTTTGAAGATTAAAAACAAACAACAACAACAAAACCGCCAAGGGTGTTCGGAATATGCTAGATTAACATTTATTAGCCTCTCGTATATTAAAAATTAAGATAAACAAGAACGCTGGTTATCGCAAAATACGACAGTTCTGCAATTTTATCAGTTCAAGGGCTGCATCTCTCGATTGTTTGGGACATTCTGATTTGTTATCAAATTCGCAAGAGATACTGAGGCAATACACATAGTGACAAAGTTTGGTAAAAATCGGTTCACGTTTGTCAGAGTAAGACAGCGGACACTGTTAATTAAGGATTGAAATTCATTTCGGGTGCATTCAAACTATCTTGAAAGCACAGGTCAAACTTGCAATTCCATGAATTGCGTCAAGATCACTGGAATGCACCCGAAAGGAGTTTCAATCCTTATATTGCATATTTTGTGTACACTTTGAAGCATGTGAGGAAGCCTTCCAGCTGCTTGCGGTAGGTTGGTGGTTCTACCCGGATGTCTCCGTGCATTCGGGGTCTTCCTCCACTTGTAATTAGCTGGACGCTGCCATATGACTGAACTACTGTCGAAGCGACGGTAAACTCAAATAGTCAAGTCAAGACACTTTGTAGCACTTCCTAAGATGAAATTCGGCTGGTACATAATTGATGTTTTAATGGAAACAATTCAATCATTGAGTGTAACAGCCAAGTACCACCCCCTTTTTAACCGAATTTCATTTTTTTTCCATATTGCGGAGTCGAAATAGTTCCGGAAGGACGGTATTGTTTTTCTCCGAGTACGCCATTTTTTGCTAATACAAAATTGTGTGGAATCCCCGATGCTTCTGTGATGTCTGGCCGAAGTATCAGGGGATATTCGGCGACCTTTCTGTGACACATTCCCGATCTTGTGGTTGAATCTCAGAATATTTGAAGAAAAAAAAATGGCAAGGGTTGAAAAGCGCACTCAGAAATGTGTTTCTGTTTTGGTCAATCTTTGACCGAGACGGTCAAAAAAGTCATTGGACATTGCTTAGGGCATCCCTTAAAACACCCAAAAGTCTTCTTTTGACTTTGTCGCTTTATTCCACCATCAGATTTTCATAATCTCCATAATCTTCCCCGAGACACCTAGGATGGTTCGCAAGATTCCCTAATCTACAGGGATATTCCCCCGATGATGTTTCAAACTCGACGAAACCCTGGAGCATCTTCGCCGATCATCGGAGAAGGCACCCCGGTGCTTTTCCGAACATCGGGATTCAAGGCCATTGTACCATAGCCGAAACATCAGGGAACGTTCCACGGACCAATCCCAAAGCACAATCATTGTCAATTCTCATGGGACTGCTCAGTCTTTTTTGGCTCAAACATCGGGAGCCATAGGTAGAAAAAAATTGTGTATTTCCACATCGCCGATTATTTTTCTCCGGTGGGACATAGGCATTTGATCCGTGGCCTTCAAGTTTCAAAAATATATATCGGATTAAAAAAAAGGGGAAAAAATCACTTTTATCCTCAGATAGCCCAGAATGCATCATCTCCATCATACTAAAAACATTTTTTTTTCCGGTGGGAGAAAAAACATTTTTTACCGGGGGAGCATGCCCCCGAAACCACCTAGCACTCACATCAAATTCATATTTTGCCCCAGCAGAAACATTCTGCGGGCCTCCATGGCCGAGAGGGTAAAGTCGCTGATTTTAAAGGTCAACCACAAAGATTTCATTTTCATTATTATCTGTTAGAATGCATGAGTGTAAGACCTTCTGTACGAAAAATATGTTGAAATTATTTGTAGTTTGTATGATATCGGTTATTGAAAGTTGCAAAAATGTCTCCGGTGAGAAAATATTGACTGACTTCACTCCCTTTGCTATGACGTCATCAAAAGACAAAACTCTGCCAGCACTATATATCTTATTAAAATTTCACAGTTACTGTAACTAATTTCAAGCTAAATCCAAGATGACAATGAACGAATAAAGGTGAAAATGTGTAGCTCAATTAATTAATTTACATTCGTATAAAAATATTAAGATATTATATTTCTCATTCGGACTTACTGGTGACTATATGTAATGAATAGTGATTGGGGGGGGGGGGGGGGGGGCATTATGAAAAAATGTCAGATCAGGATGTATTCTAAAAACAATATTTGATGATATTGACATAAAAGTCCTGGTCATATCAAAAATATGAGTAACGTTAATAAACGTTTTACATACCTTCATATAAAGATCCCTCTTATTTTCCATTAAAATCCTTATCTGCATTGGGTTTCCACAAAGACCATGTTTCTAAATTAGTAAAATCTCTAACATATCTACTGATGACAATTAACTTTTTGGTTTGGTATGATTATGTAATTTCCTGTTTTAGGGTCAATCAGGGGTAATAAAAGGGTTACCCGAGTTAATTGATCCGTGTGTGTGTGTCGGAATAGAACAGAACAGAACAAAATTTTATTTAGAACAGAACAGAATTTTATTTTTTGACTTATGCATACAGCATCTCGTCTAAAATACAATTCGTTGCAAACATATATACATGGTCACATAAAACAAGGCAAAACAAAAAGTAAATTAATAGAATCACAAAAATGTACAAATAAATAATTAAGAAAGTCAGCATATGGAGAATGTGTAAATTGATTATTTAAAGGTAGCCTTACGTGCATTGGAATAATATTTATATGCGGGATAATTATTTGTAACATAGAACCCTATAATAAAATGCGGAGAATAATTTAACTAACAAATAAGTGAGCAAATATATATATCATATCTAAACATTTGTGTTGAATTGTAATAATCTTGTTTACGTCTTTCACTTGCATACTTAAGAAATCTACAGACATTAATAAGTATTGATTTTACATTACAACATAATAATTCAATAAGTTTATACATACTTGGCTTTTTATAATAATACTTGTTAATATATTTAGTTCGTATATCAGAAAGAAAACTACATTTTAGAACAAAATGATATTCATCTTCAATTTCTAAAGAATTACAAAGTAAACACAGTCTTTCATTTCGAGGTATTCTATTATTTCCATATCTGCCAGTTTCAATTCTTAAATCATGAGCAGAGATTCGAAGTTTAGTAATATTTTTACTAATGTTCAAAAACAATTTAAAACACCGCCATTTCTGTATAAAGTTGTCAATTAAACCTGCTTAAATATAGATATAAATGATCTTTCGTTAAAATTATCTGAATGAAACCAAATTTCACCAAACCCATGCTACTCAAGTAAGCATCTTACATTATATACCCAGTTTTTTACACCATTATTGCTGTCTTCTTCTAGTTTATGATAAAGTTTTAAAAGTATAATATTTTTAGAATGTTTTAATTTAAACCAGTATTTAATAATGTGTACAAATCGGTTTATGTATAATGGGTACCGACCTAATTCGCCATACACTGCTACAGTACAAGCACTTTGTTTTACACCGAGAATTAACTTGCAAAATTTTAAATGGATATTTTCTAATTCTTTTGATTTAGTAAAGCCCCAAACAGGACAAGCATAATTCAGGATAGAGCCAACAAATGCGTCAAAAGCTGAAGAGAAATCTTTGGATTAACCCCGTATTTATTAATATTTTTCACTAATATATTCATAGCCTTTAAGGCTTTTCCAACTATGAAGTTATTATTTAAAACAAAAGAGCCGGTATAATTAAAAACCACACCTAGATAATTGAAATTATCAACCACCTCCAGCATTTGATTATTATAAAACCATATTTCTTCTGATCTTATTTTTCCTTTTTTTCGGAATACCATGATTTTTGTTTTTTCTACATTTACATTTAACCCCCAAGTTTGACAGTACTCATGTAATCGGTTGATGATGCTTTGTAAGTCTTCCACGGAATTGCCAAAAATAACCATATCATCAGCATATAATAGAATAATAAGAGATAAGTCATAAATATCTATGCCACAGTTTACTCTGTCTTGCAGGTATAGTTCAAGGTCATCTAAAAATAATGAGAATAATATCGGGAATTATTTTGACCCTGCCTAAGGCCGATAGATATATAAAAAAAATCTGAAACAGAATTGCATTGTTTTACACACGACTTAACAACAGAATACATAGATTTAAACGTTTTCAAAATTTTGCCGTTTAATCCCATTTTAAAAACTTTGAACCACAGAACATTTCTATAGACTGAGTCAAAGGCTTACTTAGGTCTATAAAAGCACAGTATAATCTTTTATTAGAAGTAAGGTCAACTGTACTTAAGCCTTTGCGGAAACCAAATTGAGCATCCGATATAATATCATTATCTTCAACCCATGATTCAACTCTTTTTGTGAGGATGCTCGAAATAATTTTCAAGATTACTTAAAAGTGTTATGCCTCTATAATTGTTAACGTTGTGTGGATCACCCTTTTTATGTATTGGAACAATGAATCCATGAGACTAAGCTAGAGGGAAGCATCCGATAAGAAAACAATATTGAAAAGATCTGTTAAATGACCAAGAATAATATCTAATGTGTCTATCAAGAAATCATTTAAAATATTGTCTACAGGACATGCGACTTTATAGAAAAAAATGCTGTAACGTTTCTTTAATATTTCCACAAAAACAACAAAGCTCTGTCTCCGAAAGACCGCATTTATAAAGTTTTGCATTTGTGTAATATATTTGTTGAATTATTTTATACTGTAAACTCTGCAATGTACTATCATCCGTATACAAAAATACCTTGTTGAATACAGTTTTCCATTTTTCCTCCTCTATAGTAAATAACAGTTGAGTTTCCCATTTTTCTTTTAATTCTAAAGATGGATCCGCTATCATGTTAATGTATATTGGATAAAAAAAATCTGTTTGGTTTATTGAGTTTCTAAGTAACATGATGTTCTTATTAATAGGACCATTGATTCTATGTTGATGTTTTATTTTGCTTTTCCAAAAAGCTGGTATTGCTTTAATAAGACTAAAATACTTAAGATATGGCATTTGATAGAGTATTTTGCCTTCATTTCATTATAGAAGAGGAATTCCCCTGATTCATCTACAATATCATTTATAAAAAATACAATTTTTTCACAAAATTCCTTGTAAAAAATATATTTATTTTCAATACATATATTGTTATAAAAAGAAATGGTTCAGACAATATAGAATTTATGTCCAAGCTGTCTAAATTTATTTCTTTATCTGCATAAACCATGCTATAAGAGTACTTTTCCAGAATGGATTCATCCTATCAGCTATTATTCTCAAACCCTCTTTATGTAAATACCACATATGCCCTCCCCCATACTTCTCGAAATCATCAAGAATTAATGTTTTCCATGGAGCCATTTTATTAGGGTCTAAAAGTTGTTTTAATTCCAATATAATTTAAGTGTATGACAGTATGTTGTAACGTGTGGGAATCTAAGGCCCCCGTTTTCTTTTTCATTAATTATCACATTACGTTTTATTTTATCTGGTTTATTGTCCCAAAGGAATTTATAGAGCATATTTGTATTCTGTTTTGTATGTTATCCGGCGGGGTTGGCAAGACTGTCAAACATTGTATTATAATTGGAAATACTAGACTTTTAATCACCGATATTTTTCCAATTAGTGATAAATATCTAAATGACCAATCTTGTAATATATTTTGCATACTCTCTATTTTCTTAAGAAATTATGTGCCGTAAAATCATTTATTTTAAGATCAAATTCAATACCTAAGACCTTAAAACATCCATTTTGGTTCCAAATAAACCTTTTTCCCTAGTATTTAATTTTTCTCTACTTCCCTGCTTTGCCCCAATCCATATTAACTGTGTTTTCTCAAAATTAGCCTTCAACCCTGAAACCCTATGAATAATATCTAAAGCTTTGTTAACTGATGTTTCATCATCGCTAAGAAATATACTAGAATCATCCGCGTACTGACTTATCAAGTATTCTGAATTATTAATTGTTATGCCTTTAATATCAACCCTACTAATCCTAAAATACCTGAAATTTTTTCTTGTTTACACTTTTCTATAAGATCTGAGATGAGCCTTGTGGATTCCCCTATATATCGTCCTTTTATAAAACCTAGCTGTGATTCAGATATTATTTTGGGTAAAATACGTTTTATACGTGTTGCAATTGCTGCCGTAGCTATTTTAGTGTCAACATTCAATAATGATATTGGCCTCCAATTTTTTAGATATAACTTTAATTTTCCGTCTTTTGGAAGACATGTTATAATTCCTTGCCTTTGTGTTAAAGACAATGACCTAACTTCATATCATTCATTTAACGAATCAACAAGAAAATGACCAAGATCTATTATTTTTCATATTTTTCAAAACTATCTTACATTCCTGGTTTGTTATCATGCCTTCAAGTGACTCCCTATCTTCAGAACCTAGTCTTTCAATAAAAGGATTGTTATCATTAAAAAATATTTCATTTACATCTATTTCATGATCACTATCATTATCATCAGTATTACCTTGTTTAGCAGTAATAGTAGTAATATTAGTATTAGAAATAGCATCAGTTGTTGTAGTTAAATTAGAGCTGTATAGACTCCTATAAAATCTCTTCATCTTCCTCTGTAATTAATTTTGGAATTATTTTTTCGGAATTTTGCCTCTTCTCCATATAACAAAAGAATTTAGTTGGCTTTTCACCTTCGACTTTCCATTTTGTTTTTGTTCTTGTTATAATGCCCTTCACAGTTTCATCTCTTATCATTTCTAGTTCAGTAGTTAAAGTTTTTAATTGTTCTTGTTTTGAAATATCACCATTTTTAATATCTATGGTTAATTTCCTTATTTCCTTCTCTAATTCAACTTTTCTTTTCTTTTTCTCTTTAGATTTGAAAGATGTATATGAGATTGTCTTACCCCGTATCATTAATTTCAATGTTTCCCAGAACAGTTGCTTACTTATATTAAGGCTGTGATTTTGATCAGTTTCATTATAATCTTCAGATGCATGTTCATTTTCTACATTAAATGAATAGTATAAGCAGGGGTCACTGGAACTGAATTATCGTTTGGACGACGCGCTTAACTTTGGTGGACATAATAATTATATGCATTACGTCCGTCCGTAAGTGTGTGTATTGCATACGTTGCGAGGACGCAGACTTGATCGCACACCAACGATTTGAGAACTTACCTCCAGTATGAGAACTCTAGTCCTCAAAATGTTTTCATTTATAGTTTCCTGTATTGTGTCTTTTACCAGTTTTACATACGTATGATCACTCATAAGGCTATTATTAAATTTCCACACCCCTGGCCCCCTAGGCTGGTCCGTGAATGAGAGTGTCAATGATATAGGGGAGTGATCTGACCGATAACTATAATCGATGTCCGTCTTTGACAACCGATTGAAGATCAGACGTTATAAGAAAATAATCAAGGCGTGCCATTTTTTTATAAGGCCCTCTCCAAGTATATCTTTTGATACCTATATTGTGCATTCTCCAAACATCATGTAAATCCAAATCATATATATATTTCTATATTACCTATTGTGCTTTACAGTTATTATTATTTTTATAATCAAGGGTATCTTCATCATAATTCAATGGTACATTCCAGTCTCCCCCAAGAAAAACTGATCTATTTCCTACAGCCTTAATTGTAGCAAACAATTGTTCATAAAATTGTGGATTATCTTCATTTGGCCCATATAAAGCTACTAATGTCATTTTTTGTTCCTGTATTGTGATATCTAATACAATAAAATTTCCATTTTAATCTATCTCTATTTTATGTATTACATAATTAATTTTAGAGTTTATAGAAATAGCAACTCCCCGGCTCGCACTCGAATATGAACTGAAAATAACTACGTTCCCAAGCTCATCCCTCCATTTTGACTCTATATCCTTTGTTGAATGGGTATCAATCAGAAATAAAATATCTGCTTCTTTGTTGCTCTTAGAAAATAAGTCAATTCGTTTTATTTTATTAGAATATAAACCTCTGCAGTTAAGGCTCCTTATTCTGATATTACTCATATCTATTTTTTATCATATTCCTAATCATATTTTTATCTATTAAATAAAATGACATTAAGTGATATCTTTTCATTTTCAAATATTCATCCTGCCGACGACCTATACTGTCTTCATAATACATGATAGCATAAATCATTCCTCCTTTTTTTTTGTTCCGATGCAATGTGCCCATTAATTGAACCTCTTTAAATTACAATTTTGATGTAATATTATCAATACTTTTTTTTTTAAATGAATTCCAGATGATGTTGCATTATCTCAAAGGGAGACAGAGATGCAACCCATGCAAGAGAAAGTGAGAAATAACTCTAAGGCTAATTGTCTCATCACATTAAATATCACAAAAGACATAAATCCAAACAAACAAGAGTATTCCACATGCACAACACTCAATGATGACTTTAAACCATCTTTTATAAGTCCAAAATCCTTTTAAAGCGATTATGTTATTCAATATAAGTCGAAATTATCGGACACAACAAAACACCTGTCTAGCCCGCCATTACACATTTATATTGTTTTAGTGCAAATCAAGTCTAAATACATGATTGATCCGATATTGATTATTTATCGATTTTTGTTATATCATACAAAAAAAATCAATATTTTCCTTTCTTTCACTAACATTTAGTCATTTGAGCATACAAATAGTAAGAAGCTTCAAAATAAATCTGTTATTTTGATTTTCAATCGAATTATTGTCAGTTATCGATTTTATTGATTTCCCCCAGCCCCCTTTTTAAAGGTAAATGTTAAAAGGTAATATCTCCCTTAGTTATAAACCGATTTGAATCATTTTCATAGCAATGGAAAGCTCAAAGTGAGATCTTTACTTTGAACGCTCTTAACCGGAAGTCCATGATAAATAAAAACCGGAAATGACGTCATCAAATGTAAAAATGACTCTATCTTCCTTAGTTGTTAACCAATTTGAATCATTTTCATAGCTATGAAAAGCTCAAAAGTAGGTCTTTACTTTGAACTCTCTCAACCGGGAAGTCCATGATGAATAAAAACCGGAAATGATGTCTTTAAATGTTAAAATCGACTCTATCTTCCATAGTTGTTATCCGATTTGAATATTTTCATAGCTATGAAAAGCTCTAAGTGAGATATATATTTTGAACTCCTTAACCAGAAGTCCATGATAAATAAAGAACCGGAAATGACGTCATCACATGTTATCACATGTTAAAATCTACCCTATTTCCCTTAGTTTTCCATTTATTTAATTATTTTTATTACTTTTGTAAGCTCTAAGTGAAATCTATACTTTGAACTCCTTAACCGGAAGTCCATGATAAATAAGGAACCGGAAATGACGTCATCACATGTTATCACATGTTAAAATCGACACTATTTCCCTTAGTTTTCCATTGATTTAATTTTTTTATTACTTTGGTAAGATCTAAGTGAGATCTATACTTTGAACTCTCTAAACCAGAAGTCCATGGGCCTTTAGAACCGGAAATGATGTCATCAAATGTTAAAATCGACCCTATTTCCCTTAGTTTTCCATCGATTTATATATTTTTTATAGCTATGAAAAGCTTTGAACTTCTAACCGGAAGTCCATGATAAACAAAAAAAAAAAAACGGAAATGACGTAATTCTATGTAAAAAATGACTCTATCTTTATTAGTGTGAACTTCGAGGGTATAAAAAACCATACGAAAATCTTGTCCTATAAGATGGACAATTTCATGAACATTGACGATGGATTTTCAGAGCTGGATCTAGAGATGTGTGAAGACTGTTTAATATAAGAACAAGCAGGTCAAAGTCCAAAAACTTATAAGGGGAAGTGCCTCCTTTTCAGTTCATAAAACATGTTTTCTATAAAGTGTTTGGGTGTGAACAAGTATTTAGAACAAGAAGGGACAATATGTTAAGACATTGTGCATTTAAACAAGGAAATGAAAAGACATTAAAAATGAAACGCCTTCTCCTCCGGAATTGAACTTCTCCTCCTCCTCCTCCAAGGAGGAGGAATTCATCCTCTTTCTCCTCCTCAAGGAGGAGGTTTCGATATTTCAGGGAGTAACAGACACAAAAGAAAGTTAGGGAAATACCTCCTTCAACATTAACTAATGGACAGGAATTTGTTTTTCTAACTTCGAATCACAGCACTACAGCGGCTTATGAAAAACTTCGTCCCGCCCACAACGTATTATCTGTTATACAAGAGATGGCAACCGTTATATGACGAAATACAAAGAAACGTTTTTCCGGAAGTAGAATTCAAAAAAGGAGTACCTTTTAATCTGGAAATCAATGAGTTTTTGACCCTAGAGTCAGAAATGTGATCATATTAGACGACATGGCTTCGGAAGCGGTGAAAGACCAACGAGTGACCGATTTATTCACGAAGGTAGCCACCAACGAAATCTGTCGTCATCGCTCCAATCAAAACCTGTATTTCAGAAAGATCCTACCCAAGACGAAATTGCCATTATCTGGTATTATTAAAAAACCCGTAGCAGACAACACTTAGGCCCTTGCCCGACAAATGACCCCAGTAACCCCCAAAACTGTTTAAAAACCTTTTGAAAAGGCTGTTATCATCCCTATGGCTATTTACTCGTATATTTAATGCCACTTACACCAGCTTCACTGCGCATGGGCACAAATGTGATGGAATTAATAAGAAAACAGATTGTAAATGGAACCACCAAACGATAAACAGAACAGGATACGTTCCAGTCGAGACCCCTTTGCAAAACATCAGATTCTTGCGACGACTCGGTTCTATTTTTCGGACATTAGTAACTTACAAAAACATGTCAAAGCCTGGTGTCCAGCGGTGTTGAAAAAAAAGGAACATACTAGTAATAAGATGAGCCTACAGAAAGTAACCGTCGAGATTGGATCACCTGCTTTTATGGGTTCGATAATGAAAGTTCTATGAACGAACAAACTTCATGAAGACATAAAGAATATTTCGAACTTTTGCCAAAAAAGCTGGTGAGAAAACGGAAACAATTTGGGATAAAAATATTACAATATAGAAAATGAAGGAAACCAAACAGAAAGCCCGTTCAAAAGCCTACATTTTGGGCTTTGAAGACGAAAAAAAGAATTCATGCGAATGTATACAGACTTTTTGAGTACAGCGGCTCAACTAAGGGAAGCGTCTTCATCAGAAAATTCTTCGAGAAATTTGGATTCAGACAAAAAAAAACGTGATAAACGAGTACTGAAAAAGTACAATCATTGGTTCGATGAGGTCATTTGTCACGGAGAAATAGTTTTTGGAATCTAGTGATGATGATGAGATATAGATGATGAATAAGTTTATAAGGGGAGAAACAAAAAGGCAACATGTAAAAAAAAACTAATAATGAACACTGACAGATGGTCACAACATTTTCGCCTTATGGCCAGGGAAAACTACGTCCAATCTAAGGACACTACGTTGTAGAAAAATACAGACTGGTGGCACTCTAAAGAACCGACCATTCAAATGTTACCCCTGTGGCACAAGGGTAGAAATGCCAATCAAACTCAAGGACAAGACTCTCCACCAAGGGAAAGAAAGTCTTCCATGAAACTCAGAATATGAGCCCCGTAAAATCAAAACAAGATTTGGACCACCAGGAAACCGGCCGTTCAACCTTCTATGTTTGAGACTAAGGCAATATAATTGTAAACAGAAAATGGAACATGTTAAAACGATTTTATTGCAAAATAAAAAAAAACAGATTTAAATTGTATAATTGTAGAAGGAAAATTGTGAATATGAAACGAATGTATTGCAAAAAAAATAATAACAGATTAAAATGTTTTTTTTCTTTGACAAGGGGATCCTCAAAACAACCAACTCTTTAAAAAATGGGAAATTGAAACGATAATTGAAAAAATTCGATTGAAAATAAACCCCCACAGATTTTTTTTAAGTACTTACTATTTGTATGCCAAATGTAAATGTTGGGAAAAAAAAAAAAATTTTTTTTTTTAATTTAAAAACAAAAAATCGATAAAAAAAAAATATCGGATCTTTATCATGGTTTAGATTAATTTGGGGCACTAAAACAATTTTCAATAACTGATTTCTAAGATCAAAAAAAAAAATTCCTATACCAAATAATAAATTTTGTGCAAAAAAAAGGCCATGTTTAAAAATAATTACAAGCTAGAGCCACTCATGTTCTACCGAAGATCCGGTGTTGGGGAAAAGTTAAAAATTTTTTCACAGCAGGTTCCCATGACACAGAGTACATTTTAAAAACAGATTCTCTTTTAATCTTTCACAGCTTGATGCACCATGTTCTTACCGGAGACCGGGGGTTTTGGGGGAAAATTTCAAACTTTCCAGCGGGTTCCCATGACACAAGTACTTTTCAGACATGATTCTTCAGATCCATGCTTTAAAAATGACTTTCACAGCGGTACCACTTAATTTTTAAAGGGGAACCGGGGTTTTTTGGGGAAAATTTCATAACTTCACAGCGGGTTTTCCCATGAACACAGACTACATTTTCACGCTTTGGATAAAAAGAAACCGGAAACACTTGACCACAAATGGAAAACATTTTAAGTATTACCAAAATTATTCATTCTCTTGGAAGGTGGGGAACTGTTCACATCGTAATGTTCTCTTTGAAAATAATGTCAATCATTTTGACTTAGTTTTATTGTTTTTTTTTTTTCTAAAAACATATTTAACATTTATTTTACTTATTTTAAGTATTTTTTTCCCTTTTTTTTTTAAAAAAATGTTTTACCAATTTTTTTTCTACTTTTGCTGTTTTTTTTTTTTTCTCAACGGTATTAATTTTGTCCATTGTACATCATGAGCTCCGCCTAGGCAAGGACTTGACCCTAATCCCTGATCAAGCTGGGGCGAATGTACAAGTCAGCTCGTACATAAAAGAGAAAACATGAGGCATTCTCCCGAAAGGGGCATTCAACTAAGATCATGATTCATTCAAAAAGTCCGTGATGCAACTATAACCAAAAAAAGGGCCCCCACCATGCGCAAACACACATTAGAAAAAAATGGCCCCTACAACATGGCCACTACGTGTAATACCTAAAATTTTAAAAGTAATTTTTTCTATAAAAATAAAAAATTTTTAAAAATTTGTCAACAAAATGCGCCCTTTGTTTAAAGCAAAAAGGCCCATTACTACCACCTCGACGGGTTTTGGGGAAGTGCTCGTTGTTTACGAGGCTAACGCTTATTTCGGATAAAATTGCTCCATTAGATGGCGCAAAAAGTGTCTATCATGCATTACATGTATTGACCATTACCATTGCATGCTTCAGCAAACAAAACGAAACCCCCAAAACAATATTTGGAAGAAGAAGACGAAAAAAATCACCAAACCCTTTTCCAAAACTAAAAAAATGGTGTTAGCATGAAAAGGGGGGGTTCTGGATAACTTTTTCATGGAGATCGAAGACATTACGTAACTTAAATTTTTTTATATACCTCAATGTACACACACACGCGCAGGGGAAATTGTAAGCCATCGGCTGTCTTAATTTTGGACAATCCTCATTTTGCCTGGTTCTTGATTTTCAAGAGTTTTTTAAAATTTTTTTGTATAGTTAAAAGAAGGAAGGACCATTAAGGACTGGGAGATAGTTGGATATTTTGGGGACAGGGAAATTTGGGGGGGAAATTTTAAAAAATACTTGCAAATTAAAAACTGACATAAGGACAACGCTTATTTTAGCTTTTTTTTTAATAAGAAAGGGAAAAAAAAATCCATTTCAGCTAAGTTTTTTTCTGACAATGAAATGATTGGGAGCCCCTTAAATAATTTCAATTTATGCAGTTCTGTAATTCTTTTTTCAAGATGGAAATTGGACAATTTTTTATTCCGGATGATGACAACCCAAACAAAGCACCCCAAAAAGTCTGCTTTTGAAAAAAATAAAGCCGAAAAACAAAACAGACAATATACAAATTTCAAAAACAGGGGTATTCAAATTGAAACAACAGGTCAATTTTCCGAAGGTTTAACAAACAATAGCAAAAAAAAATTATCTCAATCCTTCAAAATACCCACCACCATTGATACCCCAATTTTTTTTTTTAAATCAAAAATTTTTAAAGGGTTTTCATTTTTTCCAGGTATACAGTTAACACTAAAAAACCGAACCGAGTTTTCTGCGCGTTTGAAATTTTTTTTCCCCCCGGGGTTTTTTGAGTCTCGGAAAAAGGAAAAAAGTCCAACGGGCAAAAATCTGGGGAAAAGGGCGTAAAAGCTTGCAACCTTTTCCGTTTTCAGAATTCCGTCCAGTGGCCACTTTTTTGGGCAAGCATTGTCATGCAACAACCGACACCACGAAACCAGTTGCTGGTTGACTTTTTCAAAATTTTATTATTTAAAAGGGCCTTCCTTTTTAAAACTAACATTTACAGATTTATCCTTTGGTACGGCAATTTCAATAGGGAGGCCTTGATTTTAAAAAAATTTTTCATACTTTACCTTTTAGACCTCAGGTCTTTTGCTATGCAAGGTCGTTGGTTTCCCTTTGGGGTCCCATATTTTGTTCTGTATTTTTTGCTTGGGCTCAAAAAAGAACCCACGTCCATCCCATGATGATGTTTGCAAAAGATGGTTTTTTGTATTTAGGGAAAGGTTCAATATTTTTGGTATTCTTCCCCTACAAGTTTTTTGCTCTTCTGTAAGGGATGGGATCCATCTTTCCTTTCCTCTCAATTCTTAATCACACTTAGAATTTTGAGCAGCTTCTCTGAATGCAAAACATTGAGCTATTGCCTATTGAAAAAACTTGCTGGGTAGCAATCAAACCCCTTTTCTTTTTCAACTTTTTTTTTCCGAATTTGCAGTTTTGGGGCGGGTACATAGGCGTACAAGGCGCTCTTTTACTGAATTACACTTTTAAATTTTTTTCCCCACCGTGTACAGAGGGAAAAGAAAGTTTTTGTTCCCATAAACACGACTTTTTTTTCATTAATTATTATTTCGCCTGTATACCAAGAATACAGCAGTTCTTGATAAGGACCAATTTGTTCAGTAAAAATAACCTTTTCCCAACCATTTTAGCCTTAGTGTACACGAGAAGCTTTTCAACATACTAAGGGATCAATGGAGAGTTACACAACCCCAAGCGATACAGTGTCATTTCGTGGAAATCGGTTTAAAGCGAGATCTTAGCCTAGTTTTATTCACTTTTTTGAAACCCCTGGTATACAGTTCAGTTTTGCTTTTTTGTTCACTTTCTTAAATTTTTTTAATTTCTTTATTATCATTTTTTATAACCCATATGAAAAAACCTTGAAATGATTCACAAACCATCTTGAGAAAAAGGAGGGCTAAACCCGTGCCCAGAACCCATTACCAACCTTATTTGAAAAAAGGCCCGTAGCCCCCATCCTTTATATCATGGCACAGAGTGAAAAAAATGTGCAGCCAAACCTGGCCGAACATTTTTCCTTTCCTTCAGGGCGAAAGCTCCATCGACTTAGTTTCCCCCGGCCCATACACACATCTCCCCTATTGTAAAAAAAAAAAAAAAAAAAAAAAAAAAAAAAAAAAAAAAAAAGTATGAACAGTCATAAGTTTAATATTCGTAATTTTGGGGGCCCTGCTTTTTTTCCTCTACCGTTTTTTTCATTTTAATTTAGAAAACATAATTTAAATGATTTCTCATTTATGCCTATTATATTATCAACAACATTGATCGCCTTGAAAGAAACCTTTTGGAAATAAATTAGAACCATGTTCCTGAAGGTTAAATTCTAAACACTTTTTAAGTAAAATAAGTGTCACTTAGTTACTTGATGGTAGGACTGTTTTTCGTTTTTTTTCCATTCATGTTTTTTTAAATTTAATAAGCATAGAAAAATTTGAATTTTATATCCGAAACAGTACCCCTCTCTTTTTTTCGTTATAAAATACGCATAACGTCTGCACTTTCCCGCTTTTTTTTTCGTTACGTTATTATGGTGACGCGTTTCCGTTGCTTATGTTTAAAGTTATTGTTTCCTGATGAAGGCGTTACGAAACGTTAAGAATAACAAATAATAATTTTTCCTACGGTTGTCGTTGATTTTTTCCCACTCCCCATTGTGAGAACCGTTTTGTGAATTAACCCCCTCCTTTTAAAATTTCCCGAATTCAGAGAACAGGTAGATATAAGGTTCGAAACCCCCGGAAACCCCTTTTTTTTCTAACCCTGGATATCTATTTAAAACTGAAAAAAGTCACCTAAAAATTTAGGCATAAAAAATCCCATTCAGACCAGCCAATTATATAGCAAATGAAAACAACAAAAGCTTCGAACAACATGTAAAATTTCCCGGAAATGCGGGCAGAAAATGGCTTAAAAAAAAGGGAATTCAAACAATTTGAAACAAGCTCACTAAAAAGACAAAATCAAATAAGTTTTTTTGTTTTTGGTTAATCTGTATGACCTTTTGGGGTCGTCTCCTATCCAGGACCAAATTTTTCCCTTTTTCATGTACGTTTGAAAATGTGGGCTAAAACATTCTTTAGTTCTTGACAGAAACATTTTTACATTAAAGGGGACCCAAACTTGACTTTACCAAGTGACCCCAAACTAAAGGGTTTCCACCAATCAGGGGTCAACGCCCCCCCCCCCCCCCCCCCCCAAAAAAAAAAAAAAGGGAAAATGGCTCAGTGTAATGGAAACATTTTTATATTCAAAAACACTGTGACCTCAACCTAGTTAACCCAAAATAAAAAAAGGTAATTTACTATCAGAACCAACACCCTACCAATTTTTGGGGGGGGGGGGTTTTAAACATGCTCAATCAGAAATGACCTTACATTTAATCTAAAAAACAATAGGGGCATCTGCTAGTCATAACAAACCCCTTTATATCTGGGGGGTTAAACCCAAAATGTTTTAAATTTAAATCAGTGGAAGAAACTTTCAAAACAAGATCACTCCCACCAATGGCACACTTGACCTGGTGACCCAAAATCAAAAGGTGGGCTAATAGTAATCCCCCAAAACCCTTAACAATCTGAGGAAATGGGCTAAAGCATTCAAAATTATTATCAGAAACATTTTCATGAGGAAGGTCATCACCTTGACCTTACCTAGAAACCCCAAAAAACGATAAGGTACCTACATCATGACAAAACACCCAGCACTATTTTAAAGCAACGAAAAACCGGGGATTTTTTTTCAAAATTAGAGAGAGAGACTGCCTTCTCATTTCATTTTTTGAATTTTGAAGAAATTCATTTTTTTTGTAAATATTATTTCGATTAAAAAATAAGAAAAAATTTTTTATGTTTTTTTTTTTGTGAACTGAATTGGACAATAAATATTTTATATTTTAAACATGGAAATAGCCTGAATTTGGGGTTTTCATACAAATCTTTTTTTACGATTGTTTTTTTTTTGTTTATCATCGCTGCGACAGTATTCAGTCATATAGCAACGTCCGCTAATTACAGGGATTAAGACCCTGAATCACGAGGCATCCAAGTGAACCACCGACCTACTGCAAGCCGCTGGAAGGCTTCTTCACAAAAACCCCAATGACCCTGCTGGATGGTCTTATTTAAATCAAACACATCTACAGCACTAGGTAAGTGAGATGGACTTTCATTAAAGCAATTGGATTCTTTATTGAATAATTCTACATGAAGAATAAATTTAAACAAAGTGTTCTCTGAAACACATTCACCGGGGAAGCTGACCGAAAAAAAGTGACGACAGACTACAGACAGACAACGGAAAAGTGATCCCTAGTGTCACCTCTGCTTCCAGCAGGTGAAAAAAAAGACATATAAAAGGGGAAAGGCAAAACAAAATTCAGAGATGAAAAAAGGATTTTAATTAACTTAAAGAATGTACATTCTTAATTAAGAATTCTCTCCATAATGCTAGATAACAAACCAAAAAAGTCAGTATTTGAAAAAAAACCGCCACAAACAAACTAAACACAATAAAACACTCCGATTTGTCTTTGAATACAAAGAAAAATGAGACTGCTAATTTTTAAACAGACTCAAAACTAGTTTTGAGATTCAAGAATATCAAACTACGCAAACTATTTTTTAACCTTTATGATTTCTCTCCACATAGTTTTTGTTTTCAAAAATTTCATATATATATAAAAGCATGAAAAGTTCTAAAAAAATTTATATGACACTTTTGTCCAAGAAACCAAAAACAAGGCCCAAAAAATAACAATTCTGGAGGGGACGCATTCCCTCACAACTTAAATGTGAGATTTAGATCTTTTTTAAAACCTATCATCAATTTTAGTATATTTATTTATGTTGATCCCCTTTGTTTTAAATAAGACCTTAAAG
Organism: Solen grandis; assembly: GCA_021229015.1. NCBI lineage: Eukaryota > Metazoa > Mollusca > Bivalvia > Adapedonta > Solenidae > Solen > Solen grandis. The sequence goes on from CM037784.1 coordinate 16,179,473, forward strand.
AGATGCGTGTTTTATATACCGTTGTAATATTCGCTCCTCTAGTTGCCCAGAGTAAAAATCACTTTTCTCAAAAAATTGACTACACATCATTTTTTAAAAAAGGACTTTAAAACTTAACATGTCGGGGTGCCCCCAATTTTTCCCAAAAAAAAATTAAAAATTTTATTGTAGCAGATTTTTTTTTTCAGTTCAAGGGCATTACTCTACTACAAAAAGGGGAAAAATAAAAAACAAATTTGACGCATATTAGTTTACCTACATACAAATCAGGGAAACCACTTTATAAAAATGTTCAAAATCTATAGGCCATAACCCCATCAAAATTGTGCAAAGATTTGTGAAATCAAACTTGGTCTGTAACATAACACTACACCACATATAAAACAAGAAGCATATGACCTATATTTTTCCCTGATATTACTGCTTATCATAAACGCAAAGATATTTTTGTCATTAAATTTTGTCTTGCTGTTATTAAACAAATTGGGGTTTGACATTTTTTTTTATATTTAAGGGACAAAACCCTGACCTCTAGGGCATAATGAAACTTGCCAGATAGGTTGACCAAAAAAAACCACTCTGCCTATCAGCCATAATCAAAAAAGCTAGAAATAATGGGGCCTAAAAGGGGGAAATCTAAACATTCACAATTTCTAATGACTCACTTTGAGCATTACCTCAAAACTCATTATCTCCAACATGTAGAAAAAAAGTTTGAAAAAAAGTTGGTTTTTGGAAACGCTATTACAGAAAAGGATAAAAAATGAAAATCATTAATCAAAAATTTAAAAAAGTTGCAAAAAAAAACATTGTTCAATATGTTTTAAAAAACCCTTTTCCCAATAGGGGAAACCTGAAAAACCTATGCAACAACATAAAACCGATTACCTGCGAGTAAAAACCCACGATCAGGTTTTTATGCTTTCGCTGCCCTCATGGTCTGGAAAGAGGATTTTTTAATTAAAAATTTTGTCAAATGTTTAACAGTTCATTTACCGAAA
>CM037784.1:16180573-16230573 GCA_021229015.1 Solen grandis
TATTGCACTCAGCAATTGTATACATCTGTTTATTGCACTTAGTGATTGTATACATGTGTTTATTGCATAGATCCATTAAGTTACCTCAGAATGTGTTTCAGGCTTGGGCAGGGAATGTAAAGAAACATTAAATTTGATTTTTTTTTGACATTCTGTGTCCATTGTCATCTGTTTTCCGTCTTCCATCATGCATCATTAATTTGCTTCAAATGACAAATCAGCTAAAACCACTTGATAGAAATTGCCAGTAGTGCCTGATTTGATCAGAAGGCATTTATTTTGTCTCATTTTAGGGTAGTCACCATGGAATTTTATGGAAAGAATGACATCACTTTGGGAGGATTCTTAGAAAGGTTTTGCTTCAGGTATGGTACTATGTTTGTTGACTGTCAAGGTGTTATATTATTTTACAACTCAAATCCTTTAATCGTCTAATAAAAACATAGGCTTAACATGAAATTATTGCCAACAAAAATGCAGCGTGTATCTTACTTCCTGTCAATTACAATGTTATTATAACTTTTACTTTAAAGTTTATTTAGTTTTTTTATGTAAATAAAGAAGATGTTACTCACAAACTGTAGAATGTTTTTAAATTTTTATAATATTCCGTAAACATTTCTATCAAAACTTCTTATTCTCACATTCATGTTTAATTTTCTGTAGACCCTCGTACGTGTGTCCGTCTGATTCATGCAACACATCAATGGACAAGCACATCCGTCGGTTTATACACAAGCAGGGAAGTATCAGTGTAATGTTGAAACGGCACGAGCAGCACGTACAGAAGGAACAGAGCAGGATTCTCATGTGGAGCTGGTGCTACAGGTGTAAACAGGTGAGGAATGATACTAACTCTGGATGTGTGAGGTTTGGTACCAGCACAGGAAGTATGCAGGTCTTGGTACCAGCACAGGAAGTGTACAGGTCTTGGTACCAGCACAGGAAGTATGCAGGTCTTGGTGCCAGCATAGAGTTTGTGTAGGTTTGGTACCAGCACAGGAAGTATGCAGGTCTTGGTGCCAGTATAGAGTTTGTGTAGGTTTGGTACCAGCACAGGAAGTATGCAGGTCTTGGTGCCAGTATAGAGTTTGTGTAGGTTTGGTACCAGCACAGGAAGTATGCAGGTCTTGGTGCCAGCATAGAGTTTGTGTAGGTTTGGTACCAGCACAGGAAGTATGCAGGTCTTGGTGCCAGTATAGAGTTTGTGTAGGTTTGGTACCAGCACAGGAAGTATACAGGACATGGTACCAGCACTGGAAGTATACAGATCTTGGTACCAGCACAGGAAGTTTGTAGTAATTAAGCCTGGTACCATTACATGATTATAAGATTATATGTAGACAGATGTGTTATATTATAGATATGGAGGTAACATCAAAATCAGGCAATTATGTATTGAATCCTCAGACATTGTTAAATAACAAAGTATGTTCATGCCTTTGAAGTGGCCCCCTTGATAGTGGTCTTCCAGGGCCAATGAAGACTTCATGTAAGCTTTTTTTAGTTTACTATAGATTTCCATTTTATAACAAGCTTGACTATATGAATGAACAGGAATCATTTTGTCTTTAGGTGACGCCCATCGTTCCAATGAGCCTGAACACCTGGAACCTCTCATTTGCCAAGTACTTGGAGCTGCGTTTCCATGGCAACACATTCAAACGCCGTGACAACCTGCAGTGTCAACACTCCCTGCATTACGATCATTACCAGTACTTCGGCTATGAGGGCACAGTGGCATCCTTCAAGTGAGTCACACAACTCCTTATGAAAACTAGTCCCCCACAAAAATAACTGATTCTACAGAATAAAGGAAATACACTTGTCCAGTCCTGTTATGTCACATCCTACACTCCCATGACATGAAGACAAGGTTTAATGCAGGGGAATTAATCACTTCATGTGATGGTTCTGGTTTAATAATGTTGAGGCAAGACAGGGTAGCTAGGATATTCATCTTTGCCAACAATGGGAGTGTTTACACTTTAAGGTCACCAAATATCTACAATAATGCAATAAGGTCTAAGATTATGCTATTAAAATCGGTTATAAGATATTAAACCATTACCAATTTTAATTAACAAATCATGCCTTGATCATCATACATACAAGGGATTATAGACGAAGCGTACCATTACCGAAGCGTACCAGGACGAAGCGTACCATTTATGTGGTCGAAGCGTACCACTTTAAAAATTATATCGGGAAATTGCTTGAATATGAATAAGTTAATGTTGCTGATGTTCATTAAGCATCCATAACTTGAATTTATTTCATATTTGATGTTTATGTACTTATTTGAAAACAGCGACATCGATTTTTAGCTCGACTTTTCGAAGAAAATGAGAGCTTATACTGTCACTCGGGCGTTGGCGTCGGCGTCAGCGTCGGCGTTGCAACACAAGGTTAAAGTTTTTTTCAAACATCAATAACTTAAATACTATCAAAGGTATTCCACCCAAACTTAAAATACTTATTCACCATCATCACTTCTACCTTACTTCTAAGGCCCACAACCCTGGCTACACTATTTTTGGAGTTATGCCCCTTTCATACTTACAAAACAGCCAAAATCAAGGTTAAAGTTTTTACAAAGTTGTATATCTTCAATACTATCTACGGTATTCAACTGAAACTTCAAGTACATATTCACCATCATTACCTCTACCTTACTAACAAGGCCCATAACTCTTGCTGTACTACTTCTTGAATTATGCCCCTTTCATACTTAGAAAACAGCCGAAATCATGGTTAATTTTTTTACAAAGTTGTATATTTTCAATACTATCACAGGTATTCCACCATAACTTGGAATACTTATTTATTGTTTACCCACACTACCTCAACTTTACTGGCAGGGCTCATAATCCTATATGCAGTGTATTTTCAATTTTACCCTTTTATACTTAGATATTTTTTGGCTGTATTTACAAATAGCAAATAGGTTGGGCAACAACCTCTAATAACATCAAAGATTGGCCCTTTCTTTAATGGCGAACTGAGAAAAGTCGAGCGCGCTGTCTTATGGACAGCTCTTGTTGTAGAAAAAAATAAGACGCGGAACCTCACACGGCAACAGGATATAAACTATATACCAGGGAATGTCATTTAATTTCAAATTCAATTTTGATTGATTAATTGCTTTAATTAGCAATCATCATAGGTTAGTGTCAGTATTACCAAAACCGCGAATCGTTAATGACATCGTTAATGACATCGGTTTGCTTTATCGGTTTTCACACATAAATTAAATCATACCGACATGAATTACTCAAACAACAATTTGCATCATATAAAATGGTGCGCATAGAAATAGAATGCACTCATCATGTCGAATCCTTTAACCATATCCAACCCGATTACACTATGTACAGCGCGTGTTAACACCTAGCTTTGCACAGAATCAAATTACGTCACAGGGTCATGGGGTTGGTGCGTGTCGAGTAGACAGTACACTATTAAATCAGCAATATCTCACGTAGGCATTTGAGGAAGCACGACTTTTTGTTTGTTGATTTTTTTTCTTTTAAAGACATCAGTTCCTTTTCAATCGCATACGGATACTACATTTGGATCCATAATGAATTCTTAATGCCAAATTGCAGTTTTTCCAAATCGTGCTGGTATGTTTAATATATTAATCCTATTCCGATGTTGATCTAGGTACTGACATGCATGCATTTTCATAGTAACAACAAGATCCCGTATTGACTAAAACACGCCATAAACACGGAAAAAAAAGAAGATTATCTGCATATGTAATCTGACATTATCGGCTGTATATCACTCGATTTTTCACTCAATGTCGTGCCTTTTATTATTATAATATTGCATGTTTGACAAAATATTATTCCATTCTGTCATATATCACCTTTAAATCAATTCAATTTAAATAACAAAACATAAAATATTAGCGCTAAATTACCTATTTTGAAAAGTGGTACGCTTCGACCAAAAATGGTACGCTTTGGTAATGGTACGCTTCGGTAATGGTACGCTTCGTCCATTACCCCATACAAGCATATACGACATGTGCTTAAATCACCTTTATAATCCCAGACATTGTTTAAGCTTCTTTTATTTTTTCATCATTTGGGAAAATGATTCTCGCTTTAAATTTTCGTTTTCAACAGTTCCAGTTTTTAGGTAACCAGTGTCTTTATGCCTGGAAAGGCCTCCAAAGATTCTTAATCAATGGGTTCAGTGGCCATTTATGTTACCACTGGACTTTATACAATAGACAATATACAAGTATCACAGTATTTTCAAATTTTCATATTGTTGACAACATTCATATTAGTAATAAAACATTTTTAGCTCACCTGAGCACTTGTGCTCGGGTGAGCTTTTGTGATCGCCTTTCGTCCGTCGTGCGTCGTCCGTCGTCCGTCGTCAACAATTGCTTGTGAACACTCTAGAGGCCACAGTTTTGGCCCAATCTTCATGAAACTTGGTCAGGATGTTTGTCTACATGATGTCTCGGATGAGTTCGAAATTGGGTCATGTGGGGTCAAAAACTAGGTCACTAGGTCAAATCTTAGAAAAACCTTGTGAACACTCTAGAGGCCACAAATTTGGCCCAATCTTCATCAAACTTAATCAGGATGTTTGTCTACATGATATCTCGGATGAGTTCGAAATTGGGTCATGTGGGGTCAAAAAGTAGGTCACTAGGTCAAATCCTTGAAAAACCTTGTGAACACTCTAGAGGCCACAGTTTTAGCCCAATCTTCATAAAATTTGGTCAGGATATTTGTCTACATGATATCTCTGATGAGTTCGAAATTGGGTCATGTGGGGTCAAAAACTAGGTCACCAGGTCAAATCTTAGAAAAACCTTGTGAACACTCTAGAGGCCACAGTTAGGGCCCAATGTTCACGAAACTTGGTCAGGATGATTGTCTACATGATATCTCGGATGAGTTTGAAATTGGGTCAGTGGGGTCAAAAACTAGGTCACCAGGAAATCTTAGAAAAACCTTGTGAACACTCTAGAGGCCACAAATTTGGCCCAATCTTCATCAAACTTAATCAGGATGTTTGTCTACATGATATCTCGGATGAGTTCGAAATTGGGTCACATGGGGTCAAAAACTAGGTCACCAGGGAAAATCTAAGAAAAACCATGCGAACACTCTAGAGGCCACAGTTTTAGCTCAATCTTCAGGAAAAGTGGTCAGGGTGTTTGTCTACATGATATCTTGGATGAGTTGAAAATGGGTAATGTGGGGAAAAAACTAGGTCACCAGGTCAAATCTTAGAAAAACCTTGTGAACACCCTAGAGGCCACAGTTTTAGCCCAATCTTCAATAGATTTTGGTCAGGATGTTTGTCTACATGATATCCTGCATGAGTTTGAAATTGGGTCATGTGGGATCAAAAACTAGGTCACCAGGTCAAATCTAAGAAAAACCTTGTGAACTCTCTAGAGCCCAGTTTTAGCCCAATCTTCAATAGATTTGGTCGGTTTTTTAAAAGTGAACACTCTAGAGGCCTACATTTTTGTCCCAGTCTTCATTAAACTTAATATGAATGATGACTGCATGAATTCCCAGTTGAGTGCAAATTCAGGTAGGATCAATATGTAGGTCACTTAGTCAAATGATAGAAAAACACTTTTAGATGCCAGATTTTTTGTCATTATGCCTAACACAGCCATCTTACTCAGGTGAGCGACACAGGGCCATCTTGGCCCTCTTGTTTATGTTCCTATGCTGTTTATAAACCCTATTTTTGATCCTATAGATACTCAACCATCAAGCTGAAGGAGATAAAGTTGCCTCCCTTTTTGATAGCTTTTGACCCCCATGTGGAGATGATGCACATTTACAGACTCAAGGAAGAAATCAAGCGCCTTACATTCAAGTAGGTTGGGTATTGTGGTCCCATATCTTTTGCGCACTGGGCCAATCTTTACAGTGAATGACTGTAGCATATTGAAATGGGTAAAATAAATAAGGCCTCAGAAAAGGGCCAATCTTTACAGTGATTCCCTGCAAGGTTATGAGATGGTTGTCTTTTTTGCAGCTTTAAAACCGGATGCGAGATTTGGCGTATTTTCAGGGTTCCTATGCTAATAGGAGTCTGGTTATGAAGAGAGAAAAATTTTACCTGTTAAAATACATTAAAGGCATTCACTGTAAAAATTGGCCTGTTTCCCTGCAAATATTTTTTTAAACATTTCACTACGTTACAGGTGCGCAAAAGATATATTATCAGTCAGAAATGTTTCAACACTTTAACACTAGTGAACGAAATTTTAAACTTTTTTACATCCATCTTGAAACAATGGCTCACAAGTTAAAAAAATCACCATCTTTGGCGTAGATGGTAGTACAACAAATGGTTATATATCTATTTAATTATTATTTATTATTTTGTTGGCTCCTAATACAACTAAACAGTGTAATAAATCCTTTGATTACCAGGCATGTTACTTGTTCTACAGATTGTTGGACCTGTACAGTTTAGTACTCAACTACATGACCAGTATGAAGGCAGAGTCCAGCGAGCCACTGGTTCGCACCATCAACGAGTATATTGCTCAACAGCAGGTGGGTGCCAGGTTTGACTCTCAGACTTACAATTTTATTGAATTTTTAAAAAAAAAAATGGCACCATGTCTTATACACCCACACTGCAGAAGTGGGTATCAGAAGTATTAGAATCAGGCTTGTTGTGTTCTGTCCTATGCTTATTTGAAAAGGTTGGATGTGGGGGTATTAATTACCTTTTGTGATAGTTCTTGTTATTTTTACTCCACTTCTGTGCTTATTCCAAACATGTAAATTCAAGGAAATAAAAATGATGAATTGATATTAAAATATTGAAACTGCTAAGCAATTCATATTTCTATTATTTTAGAGGATGAAGATGACCAACACAACATAGTTGAGTCATGTGACCTCTTTATTATTCTTTTGTTTAGATCATTGTCTCATCTTCATCAGGGACAGACACAGATGAGTCACTTTAGTAAGGATCTGGAAGAACATAGAACTTTTGCTTTATCTGATGGCTTGTTGGTCTTGTTTACAGGTGGAGAAGACACGGACAAAGGAGGTGGCTCATAATGCCCGTGAGAAGATTTCATCCTTACTACATCTAGAGGATGGTGCAAAGAGTGTCAAGTTGTCAGATGGTAATATTCTTATAGCTGCAGAGAGAGAGGGTAGGGAGAGAGACAGAGATGGGGGGAGAGAGAGAGGGTGGGGAGAGAGACAGAGAGGGTGGGGGAGAGAGAGACAGAGAGGGGGGAGAGAGAGACGGAGAGGGTGGGGAGAGAGTGACAGAGAGGGGGGGAGAGAGAGACAGAGAGGGGGGGGGAGAGAGAGGGGGGGGAGAGAGACAGAGAGGGGGGAGAGAGAAAGGGGTTTGGGGAGAGACAGATAGAGAGGGTGGGGAAGAGAGAGAGGGGGGGGAGAGGGTGGGGAGAGAGAGAGACAGAGAGGGGGGGGGAGAGAGAGAGTGGGAGAGAGAGAGGGGGGGAGAGAGAGGGGTTTGGGGAGAGACAGATAGAGAGGGTGGGGAAGAGACAGAGAGAGAGGGTGGGGGAGAGAGGGTGGGAAGAGAGAGAGAGAGGATGGGAGAGAGAGAAAGTTATAAAGGAGATGTAGAGGATGGATAGATGGAGAAAAAGTGAGAGAGAGAGAGAGAGAGAGAGGATGTGGACATATTAAAGACATTATGTTATAGATCTGGGTAATTTCAAAGTCAAAGTAATCTGTTTGTAATGATAAAATTAAACTTCAATTAAAATAAATCATTGTCATTTCCAGAGGAGCGCATCTTGCTGGAGGAGGTGGAAGACAGTGTTGTCACGATCAAGCGATCTATAGCGGAGTCCGTCAGCAACTGGAATGTCAAGTAATACCATAATGCATTCAGCCTTTGGCAAGGAATTTGCTGCTAGAAGTTTTTATTGTTGAAATTTTATGATAATAGAAAAAGAAACAAATGAGCATAGGTTTAAAAGTTCTTACATAGCCCAAATAATGTCCACGTTTTATGTACAGATTGGAATTGGGATCCATTAATAACTGACATTATAATTTTACAAAAATATAAATGATATATTGGTACAAATGATACACGGGGGGTTGTATTTAATTTAATGAATGGATATCTATCTTTTAGGGAAATTTACATAATGTGCATAACATTAGTGGAGGAAAAAGAAATTAGTCTACTCATTTCTATTTGGCACCATAAAGCATGAAGAAAAATTACCTATTTCATAGCAGTACAATAATTACATGTTATGAAGAAAATAAGGAAAAAGATTCTTTTTTACATCTGTGAAATTGGCACATATGGAGATTTTTGTCATACAAAGTTAAATGAAACAGGCCCCTGTTGATTTAAAACAAAATTGAAATAATTTATTTCTACCACAGACTTCAGGACTTGTATGTGTCCCAGAAGAGAGCTAAATCTCTACAGAAGAAGGACAAGGATACAGTTAGTGTCAGTAACTTGGCCTCATCAGAACCTGATGAGAGGGAGAACAAGGTGAGGCAGTCTGTCGCATTGCAGTCTTGGCTTACTTAAATTTGCACCCAGTGGCTGATTGGTTAGAACATCAGTCAGCCCTTTGAATTGATGGTCTTGGGTTTGAGCCCCAGCTGTGACATACCAGTAATTACAACCCTGCTTTATGGAAGTGGGGGAAAGATAGAAATCTCACTTGTTGTGTCCTGTTCTGTCACGCAGCGTCTCATCGTACACTCAAATTACAGGAAGATAAGATGGGATGCGGGGGTATTATTCGCATTTAGAGATAATTCTAGTTCCAAGTTGGTACTGGTATAGCTCTCTTGTGCTTGGCTCTTAGCATATAATGTTGGTCTGGTGTCAGGGAAATGTGACTGGGTGTGGTATCATGTTACTTGTCTGGCATAATATTTCATTGAGGTAGCATTTATATCATTCTGTAGTTTCCAGTTGACTGAAATACTGTTAGTGGGATGTTAAACATTAAACTCAAACAATCTGACATTAGTTATTAAAGAGTTCCAAATTCAAACAAATTTGGAAGTTGCATCTTTTTTCGTTACCTACGCATATTAAACCCTTGCGGGTAGGTAACATTATATAAATCTCATATCTCTCAGAGGGTGACAGAACATAATGTTCACCCAAAGCAAATAATGTCAACCAAGGCATCAGACAGGGTTGACATTAACTTATCAAGAGTGAACATTGTGTTCTATCGCCCTCTGATGGATGTGATACTGAACCTGAATATAACAGACCAGTGTAACCACAGGATGATGATTATCCCTTTCCCTCATAGAGAACACCATGAAAAGACCTATGCGAACAGCATAAAACCAGATCAGCCTGCGAGTAACTCGCAGGCTGATCAGGTTTTATGCTGTTCGCTGCTCCTCAGTGGTCTGGAAATGAGGATTTTGTAATTAAATTTGGTAAGGTTTAACTGTGGTCTTCTGCAGATCAGGCTTTATGTGGTACCTATTGAGTGCGTCAAAATGAGTCTATATGAGGGAAAGGGTTAAAACAGGAATGCGCTATGTGCTTGTTAGAGAGCACAAATTCAACGTGACAAAACTGATGAGGGACAAAACATAATATCAGGGGGGTGACATTACGGATTGTCACCCTCTGACGTCCCAAAAAACTATATAATAAAAAAGCATGTAAGGTACAATAATATGAAAGATTCATTATAAGATCATGATAAATGATTTGTTACATTGAACAAGTTTAAGCACCTGCAAGTGCAATAATCATTGAAATAGCTGCATTTACCAAACAGCGTGTTAATATGCTGCTAAATGATATTGGTTTGCAAACTGGTGTAGAGTGTTGTACACTTGAGCTTTTCTAACTAGTATGTATTTCAACCAGACTTATGAAGAATAGATTATTGCTGGTTAAAGAAAATGATTCTTGGTTTAAGCAGACAGACGTGTTGTCCACCAGCGACCCGATGTCTCCCATGATTCCGAGCCCTCCGCCATTTTCTGAGGACAACATGTCACTGTCGGACATGTCAGAGATGGACCAAAGACGCAAGTCTGACTTCAGCATTGTTAACTTTTCACCGCCTCCTCTCAGTGAGTGATACATATTATGAAAAACTGTGTAATAAAGATAGTTCAGGAGTATTTCCTATCAATCCCTCACCTCATGAATATTTATCTACAAATTTATGACTTGATGAATATTCATACACTGAACTTTAAATGGTATATTGAATAATAGATCTTTCTTTGCCATATAGATTGTTGTGTGGGCAAACTAAGGAGACCCTGTGTCTGCCAATATGTTAAAACGAGTTTGAAATGAATTTTATGACCCAACTTTGTCTATAGTTTGGGAACTATTTTCTGTTAATGACTAAGTCACCCATCTTTTTCCACAGTTTGGGAACTATTTTTTGTTTATGACTAGGTCAACTGCTCATCAACATTATCGCGATCAATCCCATGTGATCTTTCATGTAAACAAGGTCAGCCATGGATCACATGACATCCAAGTGTTGCGATTGGATAATCTGATAATCTAATTTGAATAGTACTGTAAACATTGGAAAGTCACATGATATCCAAGTGTTGCTATTGGATAATCTGATAATCTAATTTGAATATACAGTCAAACCTGTGTAAAAAGGACAGTGATTGGATTCCCAGCACATACTTTATAGAGAATTAAATTCCTGAATAAAAGCAACCTCCAGGTAAAGGTCATTTTCAATTTTCCTGTAAGCTGCCTTTGTTCACAAGTTTTTAGCTCATCTGAGCACGTGTGCTCAGGATGAGCTTTTAGGATCGATGAATGTCCGTCGTCAGTCCGTCCGTCCGTTCGTCCGTCGTCCGTCGTCCACAATTTGTTTGTTTGCACTCTAGCATCTTCATTTTATGAGCAATTATCTTCAAACTTTAAAACAATGTTTATACCATAAAATCCGCCAAGTTCGATTATGGCTGATATCGACATAGGTCAGGAGTTATGCCCCTTTTAAAATTCAAAAAAGCCAGATTTCACATTGTTTGCACTCTAGCATCTTCATTTCATGAGCAATTATCTTCAAACTTTATATCAATGTTTATAACCATAAAATCACGGCCAAGTTCGATTATGGCTGATATCGTACCATAAGGTCAGGAGTTATGCCCCTTTTAATATTCAAAAAATGCCATATTTCAAGTTGTTTTCATTCTAGCATCTTCATCTTTTGAGCAATCCTCTTCAAACTTTATGGCAATGCTTATGACCATAAGGTCTCGATTGAGTTTGATTATGGCTGAGATTCATAAATTAGGTCAGGAGTTATGCCCCTTTTAATATTCAAAAAATGCCAGAAATCACTTTGTTTACACTCTAGCATCTTCATCTTTTGAGCAATCATCTTCAAACTTTATGGCAATGCTTATGACCATAATATCTCGATTTAGTTTGATTATGGCTGAGATCCGTAATTAGTTCAGAGTTATGCCCCTTTTAATATTCAAAAAATGCCAGATCACTTTGTTTACACTCTAGCATCTTCATCTTTTGAGCAATCATCTTCAAACTTTATTACAATGTTTATGACCATAAGGTCTCGATTGAGTTCAATTAATGCTGAGATCCGTCAATTAGTTCAGAAGTTATGCCCCTTTTAATATTCAAAAAATGCCAGAAATCACTTTGTTTACACTCTAGCATCTTCATCTTTTGAGCAATCATCTTCAAACTTTATGACAATGTTATGACCTTAAGGTCTCGATTGAGTTTGATTATGGCTGAGATCCGTCAATTAGGTCAGGAGTTATACCCCTTTTAATATAAAAAAAGCCATATTTCACATTGTTTACACACTAGCATCTTCCTTTTTTTTAGCAATCATCTTCAAACTTTATGACATTGTTAATGACCATGATGTCTTGATTGAGTTCAATTGTGGCTGAGATGGGTCATTTAGGTCAGGAGTTATGCCCCTTTTAATACAAAAAATGCAAGATTTCACTTTGTTTATTCTCTACCAACTTCATTCTTTTAACAATCATTTTTAAACTTTAAGACAATGTTTATGCCCATAATCTCACAATCGGGTTCAATTATAACTGATATTGACTTGTAAATTTAGGAGTTATGCCCATTTCATGAATAAAAAAAGCCAGATTTCACTTTTACACTCAAGCATCTTTATTTCTTAAGCAATCATCTTTCTCAGGTGAGCGACCAAGGGCCATCTTGGCCCTCTTGTTTAATCATGGGATAAGTCCATAACATGATTGTAGTATTGATTTCTTGTTTCTGGCTTCAATTCCACAAGCAGTACTTATTGCTAAGCAATATTTAGATGATTGAATTAGCAAAAAACTCATTCTACCACTCCAGTCTTAAGAAATATTCAAGTATGTGACTAAGCTGACATAATTTTTACCTCATTATTCAACAATGTTTGTTAAAAATGAAATATTTAGATGTTTTTACGACAGAAACATTAATGATGAAATTTTCCGCGTAGTATTTCAGTATTACGAAGCATCAAGTATGGTCGGTGACATTCAAGTATATTGACATTACTCTCCCCTCTTCTTACATAATGCCCTTTGTGTTCCCCAGGAGACGTACCATCTATGACGTCACTGGACAGTTACACGTACGGCGTCACTCCAGGTATATCCGCAGCCGGTGTGTGGCCGGAACAGTTAAACAAGTCTTATTCTGATGGATATGTGGTCTGTCATGCAGGTGATACAATACAATACAATAGCTGCCCAATGATGTATTGCACTTGCACAAACCTATAAGCTGGGCACTGTCATAAATATAACCCGTGGTAAGGTCAGCTGTTAATAACCAATCTGCTAAAAGGTCAAGGTTGATTCTTTTCCTTCAGACTTTTTCCAGTTTGGATTTAAGTAAGACACATATTTATTATTATTCAGTTACCATATTATTCATTGTAATTAGGAAGGCATTGAAAGCACATTTGCAATTACGATTGATGAGTAAACCAGCTAGGCATTTTCTGCTCAACAATATTGGAGGGGATATCTAATTATATTGTATGCTTAGAATGCTTAAGACCATTAACAGAACAGCTCTTAAATAAAGTGTAAAGATACATGACCATTAGCTATTGAGAAAAGTAATTGTCTTCACCCTTACAATGCTGTGGGCAATTGTGACTGCCATTGTGACCACTGTACTGCACAGATCAGCCTGCACATCTGTGCATTATAATCATGACTTGTACTGTTCGCTATTTAGTCAGTAGATCTTCGGCAAAGACCTTCATATGCAACTAATGGTACAGTCTTAAATGAAGAAAGGGAAAGTCCAGTTAAGTAATTAAGCATATAGAATATAGGAGGAAAAATGTCATTACTGGTAGGGAGTTGAAGAGAACAGCTATGACAAAGCACTGCATTTATATTATACCTGTAGTAGCTGGTGGTCTTGTCCAATGTTATATTTATGTCCCCATGGGACAATCATATAAATATTTACGTATCATTACATTTAACCCTTTTTCTCATAGAGGATACCATGAAAAGACCTATGCGAACAGCATAAAACCAGATCAGCCTGCGAATAACTCGCAGGCTGATCAGGTTTTATGCTGTTCGCTGCTCCTCAGTGGTCTGGTAATGAGGATTTATGTGATACCTACTGAGTGCATCAGAATGAGTCTATATGAGGGAAAGGGTTAATATATGCTTATAATTGTTTGAATAGTAGTATAATCTTATAACATCACATCAGATATTCAATACAAGAACTAATCATAATCATTGATTTGTAATACCTCTACATGTACATGTTTCCTTATCATTAAATTGTATTTCTGTAGATTTTAAAGTAAAAAAAATTAGATTTAATCTTTTAATAACAAGGCTGAGTAGACATGATCTTGACTCAGTATAGAAGTCTCTTTACCTTATGAATATTCATGTGCAAATTTATGACTTGATTAATTATTAATTCTATGTATTTTCAATAATGTATGAAACAACGGATTTTTCTTTGTCAGGCAGTTTAGAGTCTGAACTACAATATTGTATGAGTATTACATGAGCAAACAGGGGAAACCCTGATCAGACAGCTCCTGAAAGAAGCTGTCTGATTTGGGTCTCCTCTATTTGCTAATTTGTCAGAGTACATCTATAAGGGGTAATTTAAATGAGACAAGCAAAAAATCATTCAATACAACTATTTTCTCATCAACATCTAAAACAAGCTTAAGCGTAAAATGTGAAAGTGAAGCAAGACTTTCATCCACTACAGAAAATTTCACCATGGAAGCTTCGGATGACGACCTTGACAACATGGCACTATCAGATGCAGATGGCGGACCATTGGTTCCCACGGAAACCAGTTCCCCTGATCCAGAATCTGCACTTCAATCTTCTGAGGACAAGCTGGTTCTACCAGATACCATCTCCAGGAAAAGTAAGTTCAGTCCAACATGTTAACACTAGTGATGACCTGATTACCAGTATCACCCTATCGGTGATAGTTAATTGCTCAAGAATTTATTGGAGATAATCAATAATGTCATGTTAGTACTTGCTTGTTTCGGTTTATACTTAAGATTAAACAAACTTCCGGTTTTTTAGCTCACCTGAGCACAACGTGCTCTAGGGTGAGCTTTTGTGATGGCCCTTCGTCCGTTGTCCGGCGTCCATCGTGTGTCGTCAACAATTTGGCTTGTTAACACTCTAGAGGCCATACTTTTAGGCCAATCTTCATGAAACTTGGTCAGAATGTTTGTCTCCATAAAATCTTGGACAATTTCCAAATTGGGTCATGAGGGGTCAAAAAGTAGGTCACAAGGTCAAGTCTTATAAAAACCTTGTTAACACTCTAGAGGCCACATTTTTAGCCCAATCCTCATGTAACTTGGTCAGAATGTTTGTTACCATAAAATCTTGGACAAGTTCAAAATTGGGTCATGTGGGGTCAAAAAGTAGGTCACGAGGTCAAGTCTTATAAAAACCTTGTTCACACTCTAGAGGCCACATTTTTGGCCAAATCTTCATGAAACTTGGTCAGAATGTTTGTCTCCATAAAATCTTGGACAAGTTCGAATTTGAATCATGTGGGGTCAAAAAGTAGGTTATGAGGTCAAATCTTAGGAAAACCTTGTTAACACTCTAGAGGCCACATTTTTGGCCCAATCTTTATGAAACTTGGTCAGAATGTCTGTTTCCATAAAATCTTGGACAAGTTCAAAAGTGGGTCATGTGGGGTCAAAAAGTAGGTCAATATGAAAAATCCAACATATGTTGCTCATTTATAATCAGGTGAGCGATTCAGGGCCATCATGGCCCTCTTGTTTAGTTTTAATTTATTTATTTTTCATTGATTGGGAAACAAGTTTTTACTGATCTTCATACTAATTCTCCTGTACAGTTCCTGGGTTGGAACAGTACTTTCAATCAAGGAAGGTCATGGGAAACCCTCGCCAAGATCAGGGTTTGAAACCATTACCTTTGGATCTGTAATTGTGTGCACAACCACTCGGTACAGCTCCTGTTTTTGTTTAAACTACTAGTATTGTAATCTAGTATCATGCGCGGATCCAGCAGGGATGGGGGGTGTCCGAGACAGGGATAATTACCTTGTCCAGTTCCAATTATGAAATTCACTATACGGGGACGAGGGGTAGGGCGGGGGAGGTATTTTATATTTGATGTCAAAAAACATATTACTGGATTTTTAAACTTCATAGCCAACTCCCAGTGGGGGTCATACCTATTATGCATATTTTTGGCATAATAGCCAAATCTCAGGGGGTCCGGACCCATGATCTCCCCGCTGGATCCGGGCATGCAGTACTAGTATTGTCTTTATACCTATGCTGAGTTATTGCAAAATGTTACAGGCCAGATCAAGCAACACATTAAGAGGATCATGATCTTGGAATTAGGTACTACAAAGTGAGCAATAGTGGAGTGTGCTGTGCTCAAATGATTTTATCATTTTTTCACACAGCTTGGTTTGGCAAGTGCATCTTAAACACCTCATTTTGTGTGCAGAACTGATAATTGCTGCTTGCATTAACACTGTTATTGTTAGTGTTAGCACATCAGTAAAAGATAATATTGATTCTTTTAATTCTTTGAGTTTTATAACATTTCATAATATCACCCCCTCCTTCTCTCCCTAAAATGTCATGTTTATTATACTCCATATGAAATACAATGAAACCTCTTTACAACAGCATTCAGTATAACATACCCTTTATAACAGCAGTAGTCTTGAAAACTAAAGTGCATAACCCCTCTATGTCTCTATTCTTTCTAATGACTATTTCTTTATAACAGCAAAATTTACTGTAACAACCACTGCTGTTGTAAAGAGAGTTGACTGCATATGGGGGCTACATTTGGGGTAATGTCTGTCTGTTGGTTTCATTTTTTCCCAGTTTGTAGACCAGAATTGTTTGCCCTATTTCTTTGCTACCTTTGGTCAGATTTTTATCAAATTTTACAAGACTGATAAGTACCAAGCATAGTTCTCATAACATTGGCATGTCATGATTTGCTTAAATTTAAATGAGTTATGGCCCCTTGTTATATTTCTCAAATATATTTTGTCTGCATTATTTCTCCCCTACCTTCGATTGGATTTTGATTGAATTTCACAGCATTAATAAACAGCAAGCCTAGTTGTGCATATCATTGGCACATCATGATTTGCTTGATATTAAATGTGTTATGGCTCTTTGTTATATTTCTTAAATGTATTTTGTCTGTGCTGTTTCTAGGCTATCTTTGGTCTTATTGTGATTTAACTTCATATCATCAATATGTACTAAGCCTAGTT
Organism: Solen grandis; assembly: GCA_021229015.1. NCBI lineage: Eukaryota > Metazoa > Mollusca > Bivalvia > Adapedonta > Solenidae > Solen > Solen grandis. The sequence goes on from CM037784.1 coordinate 16,197,365, forward strand.
GGGAATGTCATGGGCATGTCTCCATCATTTGGACTAAAAATGAGTTATGGCCCTTTGTTTTATTTATTGAATATATTTTGTTGCCATCATAAATTGTCTTCGCTACAAATGGTTTTATTTTTATTTAACTTCAAAGCATTAATAAGTACCAAGTCTAGTCGTGTATGTCGTTGGCATATCATGACTGCCTTAATTTAATATGAGTATGGCCATTTGTTACATAAATTGAATATATACTGTAAGTCCAGGTACAGTGCACTTTCCCAGTCACTGTACTTGTATTATACTGTACGTCCAGGAACAGGGCCCTCTCATTCACTGTACTTGAATTGTACTGTACATCCAGGTACGGGGCCCTCTCAGTCACTGTACTTGTATTCTATACTGTATCTAGGTACAGGGCCCTCTCAGTCACTGTACTTGTGTTATACTGTATGTCAAGGTACAGAGCCCTCTCAGTCACTTTACTTGTATTCTACTTTATGTCCAGGTACATGGCCCTCTCAGTCACTGTACTTGTATTCTACTTTATGTCCAGGTACATGGCCCTCTCAGTCACTGTACTTGTATTCTACTTTATGTCCAGGTACAGAGCCTTCTTATTCACTGTACTTGTGTTATGCTGTATGTCCAGGTACATGGCCCTCTCAGTCACTGTACTTGTATTCTACTGTATGTCTAGGTACAGGGCCCTCTCAGTCACTGTACTTGTATTCTACTGTATGTCCTGGTACATGGCCCTCTCAGTCACTGTACTTGTATTCTACTGTATGTCCAGGTACATGGCCCTCTCAGTCACTGTACTTGTATTCTACTGTATGTCCTGGTACATGGCCCTCTCAGTCACTACTTGTATTCTACTGTATGTCCTGGTACATGGCCCTCTCAGTCACTGTACTTGTATTCTACTGTATGTCCTGGTACATGGCCCTCTTCTACTGTATGTCCTGGTACATGGCCCTCTCAGTCACTGTACTTGTATTCTACTGTATGTCCTGGTACATGGCCCTCTCAGTCACTACTTGTATTCTACTGTATGTCCTGGTACATGGCCCTCTCAGTCACTGTACTTGTATTCTACTGTATGTCCAGGTACATGACCCTCTCAGTCACTGTACTTGTTAACCAGGTTTTCAACTAGTTGAAACCTGGTTATTAGAATGCCGAACGTCGTTGGGCTTTGCGGGCGGGCGGGCGGGCGGGCGTCAAACTTTCGTTTCCGCTCAATAACTTAAGTTAGAATTTAGATATAGCAATTATATTTGATGGGTAGATACCTTATGAGAAGAGGAAGGTTGGGATTGCTTTTCAGGTTAATCGGGTCAAGGTCAAGGTCACAATGGTTAAAAATAGATTTTTTGTTTCTGCTCGATAACTTGGGTAAAAATGAAGGTAATTTATAGCTTATGGGAAGAGGAAGGTTTGGATTGCTTTTCAGGTAAATCAGGTCAAGGTCAAGGTCACAGTGGCTAAAAATAGATTTTTCATTTCCGCTCAATAACTTAAGTTAGAATTTAGATATAGCAATTATATTTGATGGGTAGATACCTTATGGAAGAGGAAGGTTGGATTGCTTTTCAGGTAATCGGTCAAGGTCAAGGTCACAATGGTAAAAATAGATTTTTTGTTTCCGCTCAATAACTTGGGTAAAAATGAAGGTATAACATTCATATTTAATAGGTAGATAGCTTATGGGAAGAGGAAGGTTTGGATTGCTTTTCAGGTAAATCAGGTCAAGGTCAAGGTCACAATGGCTAAAATATATTGGAAAATGGATCAAGGTCAAGATCACTATGACTAAAATATATTAGAAAATGGATCAAGGTCAAGGTCACTATGACTAAATATATATATATATATATTTTATTTTTTTTCTTTTCTGTTTGATAGCAGCTTGCTATGAATGCTTTTGTTTTTATGCTTCACTTATGCTTTTCTTCATTTACATAGTTGCGGTGCCCTTGCTATCTTGACAAATATTATACAAATGTCTGATTGCTAGAATTGCTTAATAAACCTTCAATAAGAAATAAAATAAATGCATTTGTATCAGTCTTTGGATAATTCCTGTAGGTTGCTTTTCATGTTTTAAAATATCCATAATTTCCTTGAACTAACATTTAATTTTGAATCTTGTATTTTACCCTGCATTGATATTGCAGGTCAGAGACAATTACCCTTTGACAATCTGATTTCACACCTTTGAGCTTGTTTTCATGTAACATATAGTGACACATTCTTTTATTTGCTTAAATTCTCCTTCTTCATTTCTGAATGCATTCTGCCCAAATCTACACAGTATGGCCAGTACATAGTGACTTGACCTATATTGTCAATTTAACCATATTTCTTAGAGTTATGACCCTTATTTACTCTTCATCCATGTAACATAAAGTATTAATGTTCTTTGGTGATCATTTTATAAATAAAATCTTCATTTCGAATTGGATTTTCCATGTTGAAAACCTGGTTTTGTGACAGTCCCTGTCGCTTTAAGCCTTGTATTCTACTGTATGTCCTGGTACATGGCCCTCTCAGTCACTGTACTTGTATTCTACTGTATGTCCTGGTACATGGCCCTCTCAGTCACTGTACTTGTATTCTACTGTATGTCCTGGTACATGGCCCTCTCAGTCACTGTACTTGTATTCTACTGTATGTCCAGGTACATGGCCCTCTCAGTCACTGTACTTGTATTATACTGTATGTCCTGGTACATGGCCCTCTCAGTCACTGTACTTGTATTCTACTGTATGTCCAGGTACATTACCCTCTCAGTCACTGTACTTGTATTCTACTGTATGTCCTGGTACATGGCCCTCTCAGTCACTGTACTTGTATTCTACTGTATGTCCTGGTACATGGCCCTCTCAGTCACTGTACTTGTATTTTACTTTATGTCCAGGTACAGGGCCCTCTCAGTCACTGTACTTGTATTCTACTGTATGTCCTGGTACAGGGCCCTCTCAGTCACTGTACTTGTATTCTACTGTATATCCTGGTACATGGCCCTCTCAGTCACTATACTTGTATTCTACTGTATGTCCTGGTACATGGCCCTCTCAGTCACTGTACTTGTATTCTACTGTATGTCCTGGTACATGGCCCTCTCAGTCACTGTACTTGTATTCTACTTTATGTCCAGGTACAGGGCCCTCTCAGTCACTGTACTTGTATTCTACTGTATGTCCAGGTACAGGGCCCTCTCAGTCACTGTACTTGTATTCTACTTTATGTCCAGGTGCAGGGCCCTCTCAGTCACTGTACTTGTATTCTACTGTATGTCCTGGTACAGGGCCCTCTCATTCACTGTACTTGTGTTATACTGTATGTCCAGGTACATGGCCGTCTCAGTCACTGTACTTGTATTCTACTATACGTCCTGGTACATGGCCCTCTCATTCACTGTACTTGTGTTATACTGTATGTCCTGGTACATGGCCCTCTCATTCACTGTACTTGTGTTATACTGTATGTCCTGGTACAGTGCCCTCTCATTCACTGTACTAGAATTGTGCTGTACGTCCAGGAACATGGCTCTCTCAGTCACTGTACTTGTATTATACTGTATGTCCTGGTACAGGGCCCTCTCATTCACTGTACTTGTATTCTACTGTATGTCCTGGTACAGGGCCCTCTCAGTCACTGTACTTGTGTTATACTGTATGTCCTGGTACAGGGCCCTCTCATTCACTGTACTAGAATTGTACTTTACGTCCAGGTACATTGCTCTCTCAGTCACTGTACTTGTATTATCCTGTATGTCCAGGTACAGGGCCCTCTCATTCACTGTACTTGTGTTATACTGTATGTCCTGGTACAGGGCCCTCTCATTCACTGTACTTGTGTTATACTGTATGTCCTGGTACAGGGCCGTCTCATTCACTGTACTTGTGTTATACTGTATGTCCTGGTACATGGCCCTCTCATTCACTGTACTTGTGTTATACTGTATGTCCAGGTACAGAGCCCTCTCAGTCACTGTACTTGTATTCTACTGTATGTCCTGGTACAGGGCCCTCTCAGTCACTGTACTTGTATTATACTGAATGTCTAGGTACAGGGCAATCTCAGTCACTGTACTTGTATTCTACTGTATGTCAATGTACATGGCCCTCTCAGTCACTATACTTGTATTCTACTGTATGTCCTGGTACAGGGTCTGGTACAGAGCCCTCTCAGTCACTGTACTTGTATTCTACTGTATGTCCAGGTACAGGGCCCTCTCAGTCACTGTACTTGTATTCTACTGTTTGTCCTGGTACAGGGCCCTCTCATTCACTGTACTTGTGTTATACTATACGTCCAGGTACATGGCCCTCTCATTCACTGTACTTGTATTATACTATACGTCCAGGTACATGGCCCTCTCAGTCACTGTACTTGTATTATACTATACGTCCAGGTACAGGGCCCTCTCATTCACTGTACTTGTATTATACTATACGTCCAGGTACAGGGCCCTCTCAGTCACTGTACTTGTATTCTACTGTTTGTCCAGGTACATGGCCCTCTCATTCACTGTACTTGTATTATACTATACGTCCAGGTACATGGCCCTCTCATTCACTGTACTTGTATTCTACTGTATGTCCAGGTACAGGGCCCTCTCATTCACTGTACTTGTATTCTACTGTTTGTCCTGGTACAGGGCCCTCTCATTCACTGTACTTGTATTATACTATACGTCCAGGTACATGGCCCTCTCATTCACTGTACTTGTATTCTACTGTATGTCCAGGTACATGGCCCTCTCAGTCACTGTACTTGTATTCTACTGTATGTCCAGGTACATGGCCCTCTCATTCACTGTACTTGTATTATACTGTATGTCCAGGTACAGGGCCGTCTCATTCACTGTACTTGTATTATACTGTATGTCCAGGTACAGGGCCCTCTCATTCACTGTACTTGTATTATACTATACGTCCAGGTACATGGCCCTCTCATTCACTGTACTTGTATTCTACTGTATGTCCAGGTACATGGCCCTCTCATTCACTGTACTTGTATTCTACTGTATGTCCAGGTACATGGCCCTCTCATTCACTGTACTTGTATTCTACTGTATGTCCAGGTACATGGCCCTCTCATTCACAGTACTTGTATTCTACTGTATGTCCAGGTACAGGGCCCTCTCATTCACTGTACTTGTATTCTACTGTATGTCCAGGTACATGGCCCTCTCATTCACTGTACTTGTATTATACTATACGTCCAGGTACATGGCCCTCTCAGTCACTGTACTTGTATTCTACTGTATGTCCAGGTACATGGCCCTCTCATTCACTGTACTTGTATTATACTATACGTCCAGGTACAGGGGTGACAGAAGAACAGCCGGATGGAGCTGCAGCTGATAAGATAGGGGCCATTAAGAAGTCGCTGATGAACACAATCTGGCAGGGCTCAGGGGCTTTCCAAATGCAAATGCCATTGTATGTTTATACTTACTCTTTTTTTTTTAAAGGTTTAAAGAAGTTACCCAGTTTCTGATTGTAAATATAAGTATGATCTATAAGTAACCAATAGCAGTGACAAAGAGAATTTTGTAAGCTGTCTGGTAGCTCTGTCAGTAGAGCACTTATCATGTAAACTTAGGGGTCTTAGGTTCAAGTCCTCGCCTGGTTGCACATTTTTTCTTACCTGGTTACATATGTATGATCAAGTTTTATTTCTTTTTATGAAATAAAACTGAGTTACACTTTCTTTTGTGTTTGATTCATTTACTGCAGAAGTTTTGCTTAAGCTGAATATATACTGCCTCTGAGTAGTCTGCATATTCATGTACAAATTTATGACTTCATGAATATTAATTGACTGAACTTTAAAGGATATTAGAAACAATGATTTTTTTACCATGCAGACTGTGTAAAATCTGATCTGCAAGATTGTTTGGGCAAACAGAGGAGACCCTGATCAGAGAGCTCCTAGGATCTGTCTGATCTGGGTCTGCTCTGTTTTCCTATGCGTCAAAATGAGTCTATATGAAGTAAAGGGTTAATAAGGTGTTAAAGCAGTTATCATTTATACTAATCCTACTTGATGGTTCCTCGGTTGGACTAGTACTTTTCACCTTGAATATTCAAGATAGGTTATTATCCCATTTGGACTCAAATCTACTCCTTGGCACCTCCTTTATACGCCCCAGGAGTCCCCAGTTGATGTGTCTGTATGTGTATTTCAGTCACTCGTGTGAGCACCACCTGTTACCCAAGTGTTACAAGCTACCGGTGGTGGTGTATGACCATGAGCCCAGTTCCATCATAGCTTACTCTCTCAGGTAAGCAGTATTTAGGTGTGGACAGGTGGGTTAGTATGTACAGTGTAGATCTATTACATTACCCTCCATTATAACACTAAAGCCAATATAACACTGTTCAACTTTGGATCCCACCTCCCCTATTTGTGATTTTTTATTGACTTAAAGTGCACTTTAATTTGAGGTGCACTTTCCATAGCTGTTATTTAAGGAGCATTATTAAAAGCTTTAAGTTAGGTGCATTTTCATAGCTAAAATTTAAGGTGAATTTTAATAGCTATAACTTCAGGTGCATTTTACATCGCTGTAAGGTGCAGTTTTCACATACATTTGGATCTTGGTTATTTGAAGTCGTCTGGACTGGCGTTTCACTTCAATCAAAGCCATTATGGTCAAATGTAACTGCTTATGTGCATGCTTTAATGTTTGTATTTAATGGTAGGTTTTGAGTGTTTTTATTTGTGTTTCAAATATAACGAAATACAGATTGTACAATTAAATCTATCTAAATGAAATAATTCTTAAAAAGGTTTCTAACAACTACTCTTTTGATGTTATCTAACTTATTTTACATGTTGGCCATTTTAGTTTTCTGTGTTTCTGCACCGATCGCCGCTGTGATTTAATTCCAGGTGAAACAAACATAAAATAAAACATGTTATGTAGCAGAAGCAAAATGTTGTGAAAGTCATTCTCGAATTGAGATTACTTTGATAAAATTAGGCCACATTTATACCCATCCTCTTGTAAGGTTTCTTTCGCAATAAAATACAAGGTTAATATATATTCATTCTTGATAATGTTAACAGGTGCATTCTTTCATTAATTTGACTGCCAATAAGTTGTAATCAATTTATTTACTGAAGACATTACAGGGTTATGTTTGAATAAACCAAACAAATAAAGGGTTGTATTTCATATTAACTTATTTTTAGAAAAAATCAGGACCAAAGGTTATGTTTAGGCAAAGGGTAGGCTTCGGATAATGCATGTTTGGATAACGGAAATCCAACTGTAGCCATAATGCTGTCCAGTATTACGTGTTTTTTTAAAATAGCATTTTATCACATGTTGTTCCTTGTTTCCCGTGTAATATAACCATCACATATTTTTTTATATTCAACATGTGTAGTAAAACATTGTCATGATGTCTCACATTCCTTCCCATATGATATAAAATTAAATGAAACAGAGGCTCGCTTTTTACCATTTTCTTTAACTCGTAACTCATGTGAGATCCTACATATAATAGAACTGTACTGTATAGCATTTTACTTCCTGTAGTCAAGAAAAAAGGAAGCCTGGAATATATCATGGGTCCATTTCACTAAACTTTGAACAAACAAATTGTAAGAAAATTGTTCTGTAGAGTGTATATAAATGTCTTATTTGCACAATAAAAGAAAGAGTGTGATCAATTTCATTGCATTATATAAACTCTACACTTTTTCTGAAGGAAAAATGCTATTTAAAATATGAATTATGTTTACAATATTTTTTTCTTGAAAGAGTTTATTAAAACTGGTCCCTGATATTTATTTTCTGATAAAGAATCTTTTTCACAGTTAAAATTAGCCCAAAACAATGCTGTATCTTGAATTGGATCCTTATTTTAGCATTATATTGCAGCTGTTCAATTTTGTGTTAATTTTTGACTCACTTTGGTTTCAGTTGCTATGATTACCATACCAAGCTGTATGACATACAGTCCAGCCTGGCATCCTGTCAAAGGTGAGGTTTCTGTAGTGTCCATTATGAAAATAATGAGGCGGTTGACATTGATAATTTTTAACATGAAAAAGAGCCTAAATTTACCTTCAAAAGATGCCGTATATCATGTTGGTATTATATACGCACGTCAAATGATGAGACGTTTGGTAGCTGGGCAGACAGGCGGCATTTACTGATGTAGTCCGCTCTCTAACTCGAAGAAAGATAAACCGATCTTTACCAAACTTGGTCACAATGAATATGGGCTCATTATCTCGGCCAAGGTCAGTAACTAGCTAGATTGACCCAGACAGACCCAGACAGAGTTTTTTGCTTTGTGTCAACTCTCTAACTTGAACATGAACCGATCTTTACCAAACTTAGTCACAATGTGAATGGGCACATTATTTCAATCAAGTTTGAAAACCAATCAGAATGGCCTAGACACTCTAGAGTTACAATCCTTGAATTGATCAAAATGCAGGATGGGCGTATTTGCAATAACCAGTGCTCTTGTTCTTCTCTTTGTGTGTTTGTTATTATAATCACACTTCACAGAAGTGGGAACTATATTGTTATTATGCCTGTTCCGTCCTGTCCTGTTCCGGCCTGTCCTGTTCCGTCCTGTCCTGTTCCGGCCTGTCCTGTCCTACATGGGATGGTGGGGTATTCATCACTTTTAGTGATAGTTCCAGTTTTCTCTATTTTCAAGTATGAATTGAGTGCAGGAACTCATATTGTTTAATAACACAAGGTGTTGATCCAAACTTGATTACCATACCTGTATTAGATGAGTAGCCCATTAATACAATTTTCATTTGTCATGATTCATTTGAATATTTATATGTTTTTAGCTCACGTGAGCACAAAGTGCTCAAGGTGAGCTTTTGTGATCGCCTGTTGTCCGTCATCCATCGTCCGTGCATCAGTGCGTCCGTGTGTGCGTCCGTCGTCAACTTTTCGTTCAAACGACTTCTCCTCCTAAACCACTGGATGGATTTTGACCAAACTTCACAGGAATCATCCTTATCATGACCTCTATCAAAGTTGTTCAAATTATTTTGATTGGGTGAATAAGTAGGTCACAGGAGCTAAAAATAGATTTTTAAAATGCAATCTTAGAAAATCTTCTCCTGCAAAACTGTAAGGCCTAGAACTTTAATAATTGGTATGTAGAATTGTCTTATGAACATCTACAAAGTTGATCAGATCATGACCCTGGGGTCAAAATTGGCCCCGCCCCAGGGGTCATTTTATTTTTCATAGGTTTATATAGTGAAAAACTTTAAAAATCTTCTTCTATGAAACAATAAGGCCTAGAGCTAAGATATTTGGCATGTAGCATTGTCTAATGAATCTCTACAAAAGTTGTTCAAATTATGACCCTGGGGTTAGAATTGGCCCTGCCCCGGGGGTCACTTGTTTTACATAGACTTATATAGGAAAAACTTTAAAAATCTTCTCCTATGAAAGCATAAGGCCTAGAGCTAAGATATTTTGTATGTAGCATCATCTAATGGTTCATTACCAAGATTGTTCAAATCATAGCCCTATGGTGATAAATGACCCCACACCAGGGGTTACTTGTTTTACATAGAGTTATATAGGAAAATCTTAAAAATCTTCTTTTATGAATCCATAAGGCCTAGAGCTTAGATAATTAGCTCACCTGAGCACAACGTGCTCATGGTGAGATTTTATGATTGCCTTTTGTCCGGCGTCTGTCGTCCGTCCGTCTGTCCGTGCGTGCGTGCGTCTTGCGTCAACTTTTTCCATTAAACAACATCTCCTCCTAATCCGCTGAAGGGATTTTGACAAAATTTCACAGGAATCATCCTTATGATGTCCTCTAACAAAATTGTACAAATTATTATGATTGGTTGAAAAAGTAGGTCACAGGAGTTAAAAATAGATTTTAAAATGCAATCTTAGAAAATCTTCTCCTGCAAAACTGTAAGGCCTCTACAGCATGTAGAATTGTCTTATAAACCTTTACAAAAATTGTTCAAATCATGGCCCTAGGGTCAAAATTTGCCCTGCCCCAGGGGTCACTTTATTTTACATAGGCTTATATAGGGAAAACCTAGAAAAATCTTCTCATCAGAAACCACATGGCCTGGTGTTAAGATATTGGGTATGTAGTATTGTCTGGTGGATCTCTACTTAAGTTGTTCAAATCATGGCCCTTGGGTGAAAATTGGCCCTGCCCTAGGGGTCACTTGATTTTACATAGGAAAAATAGAAAAATCATCTCCTGAAATACTGCAAGGCTTAGAGCTTGGATATTTGGTATGTAGAATTGTCTTGTGAACTACTACAAAAGTTGTTAAAATAATGACCTCTGGGTCAAAATTGCCCTCGCTCCAGGGCTCATTTTATTTTACAAAGGCTTATATAGGGAAAAACTAGAAAAATCTTCTTATCAGACACCACATGGCCTAGAGCTTAGATATAAGGCTTGTACCATTGTCTAGTGGATCTCTACCAAAGTTGTTCAAATCATGGCCCTTGGGTCCAAATTGGGTCCGCCCCAGGTGTCACTTGATTTTACATAGGCTTATATAGAGGAAGAAAGGAAAATCTTCTTCTCAGAAACCACAAGGTCAAGAGTTAAGATATTTAGTGTGTAGCATTGTTTAGTACATCTCTATCAAGTTTTTTTTTCAAATCATGGCCCTGTGTCAAAATTGGTCCCACTTTAAGTATGTTCATATTATAAACTATTGAAAGCAATATTTCTCAGGTGAGCGATTAAGGGCCATCATGGCCCTCTTGTTTAAATCTGATGTCAAAATCTTTCAGAAGCAGCAAACAGGAGTCTGACCCGCAGGAGAAACTTGTTAAAGAAGATGGAGGTGGCCTAGGTAATAATCTTGTTTTATAATTATGTGTATACACTTACAAAATATCGGAATTATATGACATGTGCCAAGAAAATTGATAGAAATATATTGTGAAATTAATACAACAATAATGATGATGAGATGATGATGAGCAGCATTGGTGATTATTTTGATGATGATGACAGTGACATTGGTGATGATGACACCAGTGATGGTGATGATGATTTTCATAATGATGATGACAACACTTGTAAGGAAGATGATGATGATGATGATGATGATAATGATACAATTTCACAAGGGTATATAAAAAAACTGCTGTCGGCTAATGTATTTGATGATTGAATGTATACTTACCATATATGTCAAGCACTTGGGTTTGAATTCTGTGGTGGTAAAGAGGTGGGCGGTAGAAGTATTCACTCATATTTTGCATCTAATAATCTTAATGCTTTATAGCTTTATTAACAGTTGAAAATGCACATACAGGGCTTATTCTGAAACACTAACATCTTCATTTTCTATATGCACTTAGAATTGTTATGCGGTCAGTAAAATTGGGATAATTTGAGGCTCGCTTGTTAACATTTTCATGAACTCGTTTAGTAAAAGTTGATACGAAATGACAACTCATGTCTGCTTTTTTATATTCGGTATAAAATAAATTGGTATTGAGTCACCATTATGATGTTCACTTTTATATAAAAAATAATTGGTATTTAAAGAGAGTGTTTAAATGACTGATTGAATGAAATAATACATAGAAATTAAAGAAATTGTGAGTGCACATTTTCTTTTTCAATAGAGTGAATTTTAAAAAGAAAATGCTTTGGTGCACATGAAGGTTGCAAATGAGAATATTTCTGAAGTAATTTGTTGGAACACACAGCTAAAAGACCTTCATCTGCCAAGTTGTCATTTTTCCGTGGAAACGGGAAGGAAAATATTCAGCGACAAGAAGTCCCGGATACAGTGCGGTATGTGGCAAAAACAGAAAATGGAGTACTGGAGAGCCCACAAGGTTTGTTCTCAGTGCATGCTTCTATAAAACTCTGGGGTGCGGTGCGTATGCAAAAAGTTTCAAGACTTAAGATATATATTTCAGCTGAATTTTATGCAACAGTATGTTAAAAAAAGAAGTTTTGATGTAGAAGGAGGTATTTCAGGGCTGCTTCATGCAGTAACATGGTAAACAAACATGGTCAGCAAGTATTTTCAGATATGGAATTGATATTTCTTAATTTAATGTGGAAAAACATATTTTTAGCTCGACTTTTCGAAGAAATGAGAGCTTATACTGTCACTCGGGCGTTGGCGTCGGCGTTGCAACACAAGGTTAAAGTTTTTTTTTCAAACATCAATAACTTAAATACTATCAAAGGTATTACACCCAAACTTAAAATACTTATTCACCATCATCACTTCTACCTTACTTCTAAGGCCCACAACCCTGGCTACCCTATTTTTGGAGTTATGCCCCTTTCATACTTACAAAACAGCCAAAATCAAGGTTAAAGTTTTTACAAAGTTGTATATCTTCAATACTATCTAAGGTATTCAACTGAAACTTCAAGTACATATTCACCATCATTACCTCTACCTTACTAACAAGGCCCATAACTCTTGCTGTACTATTTCTTAAGTTATGCCACTTTCATACTTAGAAAACAGCCAAAATCATGGTAATTTGTTTACATAGTTGCAGCAAGCCCACTGCCTTTCAATAATTGGGGTACATGTACCCACTGGTTTTAAAAAATTGGGGTACAGACAAAAAAATCAGGGTACAAAATATACTTTACATAAACTTTTATTTATTTCACATATGTATGATCTATTGATGTTACAAAAGTTGTTTTTGTAATAATTAAAGTATCATTTGCAGAAGGCTTCTTAAATTATGATTGTTTCAGGTGGAACAAAATACCTTTCAGCGAAATACCTTTAAAAAATAAAACATATCTAAACATTAATCACATATGACCTAAAAGAAAAAGTTAAACTTTACATAGAATACCATTAGAAAATAGTTTTGTCTTTAAATTTTATGCTATTATCTTTTTTATTTTGATGAATTACATGATTCTCGTTTTCTTGATTCACGACCATCCTTCTTAACATCAGAGGATTTTGCCGACGAATCAACTGCTCCCTCTGGTAGAGATTCTGCAATAGAAATTGGATAATTTTAACAATATAATAAAATTATTGGAAAGAACACGTTATTTATTTTCAAAAGCGTTGTTCTGTTACTTATTTGACTTAAATACATTAGTAATAATTCAAACAACGTCGAACGTAAACATAAAACAACTAAGAAATTCCGTATCCGAACATTAGCAATATCCGAATTCCATGTCATTTACACAGACGCGGAAAACCGTCTTTTTTACAATTCATAATGTTTCTAACAAGATGAATTAACCTGGCTGTAACGTAGGTATTTAGATTGTTGTTTTGGTCTGTTTGAATTCAACTTACTTTCTTTCGATTTGAAAAAATCGAGGATAGATTCTTTTCTTTTGGGCCGTTCAGACGACATATCGTACGGGTTTTGCGTACGTTTTCGGTTCAATTACCGTGATGCGTGAGCCGTCCAAAAAGTGTCAAGCGTTAATTTATCAACAAAATCTGGCAGATTTGTAATGAAAACCCGTTTTATCAGCAATATTTTCGTTGAATAAGCTTATTTTTTTGCCAAAAAAAAATCTGCGTACATGTACCCATCAATGTTAAAAAATCTGCGTGCACATATTTTTTTTGCGTGATTCACGCAAAGTTTTGCGTGATTCACGCAAAGTTTTGCGTGATTCACGCAAAGTTTTGCGTGAATGGGCACACTGTAGTTGTACTATCCCATGTATTTGACTGAAACTTCAAGTACTTATTCACCATCACTACCTCTGCCTTACTAGCAAGGCCCATAACCCTGGAGTTGGCGGATCAGCACACCACTTTCTCAAATTGATTCTGCATGCTAATTTCACCAATTAAAAATGTCATATTTGTTTATTGGAGGTGATAGAATAATTTCTACTATAACTAGAACATATCATCATTGATATGTATCATACTATTAAAATCCATAAAACTGTGTCTTAGCAACTGAGAAAAGTCGAGCGCGCTGTCTTATGGACAGCTCTTGTTAATCATTTGGAGGTATGAAAATTTGTGTCCATGTGCTAGATAAAAAAATGGATCATCTTGTAGAATGATATTTGTTTCAATGGATTATAGATGTTTTTCTACATTAGAAGCCATCTTGAAAACCTTTTGTCACTAAAATCATTGCATAAACCACAAAGAAAAAAATGATATACAGTCTTAAGCGGTCAGTCAGGGGAACAAGAGAAAGTGACCGTTTAGCAGAGGTGACCGCCATTTGAAGGTTAAACATATAACAAAATGCAATAGTTTGGTGATATTAAAACTGGCTGCTAAATACAGATTGACCCCTTAATACGGGTGGCTGCTAATACAGATTGACCCCTTAATACGGGTGGCCGCTAATACAGATTGACCCCTTAATATGGGTGGCCGCTAATACAGATTGATCCCTTAATACGGGTGGCCGCTAATACAGATTGACCCCTTAATACGGGTTGCCACTAATACAGATTGACCCCTTAATATGGGTGGCTGCTAATACAGATTGATCCCTTAATACGGGTGGCCGCTAATACAGATTGACCCCTTAATACGGGTGGCTGCTAATACAGATTGACCCTGCTAATACAGATTGACCCCTTAATACGGGTGGCCACTAATACAGATTGACCCCTTAATACGGGTGGCCGCTAATACAGATTGACCCCTTAATACGGGTGGCTGCTAATACAGATTGACCCCTTAATACGGGTGGCCGCTAATACAGATTGACCCCTTAATACGGGTGGCTGCTAATACAGATTCACCTGTACTAGGTTTCAACTTTTTGTGTTAGCGATGCACTCTGTCCTCCGTAAATATGCAAATGGCCTTTTTAACAAGGCAGGAGTGATAGTGTTATGTGAAACTATTCTTCATGCAAGTGATCTTTCCTTACATTAAAAAAATTATCAACAAAGGTTCATGTTCTTCAGCTTGATTTTTCTCAATGATTTGTTGACAAAATAATTAATCAGTTCAGCACTGATTTATATTAAAATTGCTTTGTTGTACTACAATATACATTACTCTCTCTCTCTACAATAACATTTGCGGGGAATATGATAAACATAGTAAAATTGCGATAATCAAAGGACTAAAGGAAGAAAATGAAAATACTCAAACGTGAATCTTGGAGATTCCTCTTAATTCTTTAACAGCATAGTGCTTGGTTTATCGCTGCTTAAATCGCCACTCTACTGTTTTCCTTTGTAAGTAGGAAGACCTTCCAACAGCTCATGTATATAAACAGAAATGTGCTGTTTTCACAGTTTATAGTATTTGTTGTCTATTGCTTAACCAATTATGAAATATGTTACTATTATCATCATTAGCTATCAGCATAACAGTATCAACGCTATCGGGCAAGTAAAAAAGCCAAGGGGTCTATTTTTAGCTCACATGAGCACAACGTGCTCAAGGTGAGCTTTTCTGATCGCCTTTTGTCCGTCGTCCGTCGTCCGTGCATGCGTCCGTGCTTGCGTACGTGCGTCCGGCGTCAACAATTGCTTCAAACAAATCTCCTCCTAAACGGCTTGGCCAATTTGAAAAAAATTTGCAGGAATGTTCCTTGGATGAAGCTCTATTAAAGTTGTATAAATGGTTCTGGTCCATTGCATAATTAGGTCACAGGAGCTAAAAATAGATTTTAAAAATGCAAACTTTGAAAATCTTCTTCTGCAAAACTGCAAGGCCTAGAGCTTAGATATTTGGTATGTAGCATCATCTTATGGGCCATTATCAAGATTGTACAAATCATAGCCCTATGGTGATAAATGCCCCCGCACCAGGGGTCACTTGTTTTACATAGAGTTATATAGGAAAATCTTTAAAAATCTTCTTCTATGAATCCATTAGGCCTAGAGCTTAGATATTTGGTATGTAGCATCATCTAATAGTTCATTACCAAGATTGTTCAAATCATAGCCAAACGTTGATAAATGCCCCCGCACCAGGGGTCACTTGTTTTACATAGAGTTATATAGAAAAATCTTTAAAAATCTTCTTCTATGAATCCATAAGGCCTAGAGATTAGATATTTGGTATGTAGCATCATCTTATGGTTCATTACCAAGATTGTATAAATCATGACCCTATGGTGATAAATGCCCCCGCACCATGGGTCACTTGTTTTACATAGAGTTATATAGAAAAATCTTTAAAAATCTTCTTCTATAAATCCATAAGGCCTAGAGATTAGATATTTGGTATGTAGCATCATCTTATGGTTCATTACCAAGATTGTATAAATCATGACCCTATGGTGATAAATGCCCCCGCACCATGGGTCACTTGTTTTACATAGAGTTATATAGGAAAATCTTTAAAAATCTTCTGCTATGATTCCATTAGGCCTAGAGCTTAGATATTTGGTATGTAGCATCATCTTATGGTTCATTACCAAGATTGTTCAAATCATAGCCCTATGGTGAAAAATGCCCCTGCACCATGGGTCACTTGTTTTACATAGATTTATATTGGAAAAACTTTAAAAATCTTCTTCTATGAAACCATAAGGCCTAGAGCTTAGATATTTCATATGTAGCATCATCTAATGGTTCATTACCAAGATTGTTGAAATCATAGCCAAACGGTGATAAATGCCCCCGCAATAGGGGTCACTTGTTTTACATAGAGTTATACAGGAAAATCTTTAAAAATCTTCTTCTATGAATCCATAAGGCCTATAGCTTAGATATTTGGTATGTAGCATCATCTAGGTTCATTACCAAGATTGTAAAATCATGACCTATGGGATAAATGCCCCCGCACAGGGGTCACTTGTTTACATAGAGTTATATAGGAAAATCTTTAAAAATCTTCTTTTATGAATCCATAAGGCCTAGAGATTAGATATTTGGTATGTAGCATCATCTTATAGTTCATTACCAAGATTGTACAAATCATGACCTTATGGTGATAAATGCCCCCGCACTAGGGGTCACTTGTTTTACATAGAGTTATATAGGAAAATCTTTAAAAAAAATCTTCTACTATGAATCCATAAGGCCTATAGCTTAGATTTTTGGTATGTAGCATCATCTAATGGTTCATTATCAAGATTTTCAAAATGGTGGCCCTTTGGAGATAAATGACCCCGCACTAAGTCTTCTCCTCTGAAACCATAAGGCCCAGTGCTTATATATTTGGTGTGTAGTATTGTCAGGGCTAAAATGTTTAAGATTTAGTTATATCAGAATTCTTGTCTGTTTAAAAACCTTGTAATCAGTTGTAGCAATGGTACTCAGGTGAGCGTTTCAGGGCCATCATGGCCCTCTTGTTAAAATGAGGGAGGGTATCACAACCAGCCATCCTTGTATCGAACCGCTGTCTCTTCTGCATGCTGTCTCTTCAGCAAAAAAACAAACATAAAAAAAACAGGACCCCACTCAAGGGTTATTCTTGACTGCAAGGTCTAAATATAGACTTAATAATCAAGAAATGATTGCTAACCATTTCGATAGAAGTTGCTTTATCTTCCTTTTGCACTTTGTATCTACAAGTGAAAGTAACATTTATGGTTTCCCCATTCTATAATGGCTCCCATCGTGCTTGAGGGGTCTTGATTACACAAATGGATAGTTTTTTTAGCTCACCTGAGCATAGCTCAGGGTGAGCTATTGTGATCCTGTGAGCGTCCGTCGTGCGTTGTGTGGCGTCAACAATTTTTAGTGTTTACACTCTATCACCTTTATTTCATGAGCAATCATCTTCAAACTTTAAGACAATATTTATGACCATAATGTCTCGATTGAGTTCGATTATGGCTGAGATCCGTCAATTAGGTCAGGAGTAATGCCCCTTTTAATATTCAAAAAATGCCATATTTCATGTTGTTTACACTCTAGCATCTGCATCTTTTGAGCAATCATCTTCAAACTTTATGGCAATGCTTATGACCATAATGTCTCGGATGAGTTCGATTATGGCTGAGATCCGTCAATTAGGTCAGGAGTTATGCCCCTTTTAATATTCAAAAAATGCCATATTTCACGTTGTTTACACTCTAGCATCTGCATCTTTTGAGCAATCATCTTCAAACTTTATGGCAATGCTTATGACCATAAGGTCTCGATTTAGTTCGATTATGGCTAAGATCCGTCAATTAGGTCAAGAGTTATGCCCCTTTTAATATTAAAAAAAAAAGCCATATTTCACTTTGTTTACACTCTAGCATCTGCATCTTTTGAGCAATCATCTTCAAACTTTATGGCAATGCTTATGACCATAAGGTCTCGATTGAGTTCGATTATGGCTAAGATCCGTCAATTAGGTCAAGAGTTATGCCCCTTTTAATATAAAAAATGCCAGATTTCACTTTGTTTACACTCTAGCATCTTCATCTTTTGAGCAATCATCTTCAAACTTTATGGCAATGCTTATGACCATAATGTCTCGATTGAGTTCGATTAAAGCTGAGATCTGTTGATTAGGTCAGGAGTTATGCCCCTTTAAATATAAAAAAAATGCCAGATTTCACTTTGATTACACTCTAGCATCTTCACTTTTTTAGCAATCTTTTTCAAAATTTAAGACAATGTTTATGCCCATAATTTCGCAATCCGGTTCAATTATAACTGATATTGACAAGTTAATTTAGGAGTTATGCCCTTTTCACCATAAAAAAGCCAGATTTCACTTTTACACTCTAGCATCTTTATTTCTTGAGCAATCTTCTTTCTCAGGTGAGCGATCAAGGGCCATCTTGGCCCTCTTGTTTTTAAATAAGGAAATTGTTGATTGGTCCGCAGACACATTATATATATATTTTTTCTAATAATTGTCCAAATGATCTTATAACTTTTGAAAATCCCTCACCTGCAGATGAGGCGGACTACTCAGTGTTTACAGCCAGTATGAACGATCCAGCAGACAAGTCTAAATCTGGAAAGCAGGTGCCCAATTTGCACATTGAGCTCCGTAAGTACTGTTATTTCAAGGCCACAGTAAAAATCTAATTCCTGCCTTTCTAATTCATTACTAGGTCAACTGTTCACAAACAGTATCATAAACAAGATCATTTGTTCTTTTGTGTAAACTAGGTCAACCATTGGCTACCTATCACTGGAACGGTCTGTGCGATCTGACATCGGATCTCAAATCTTTATTTTGTAATAATTTATCATTGAAAACCAGAAGGGGTCATCTGCACATAAAAAGATTGCTTATAAAAAGATTGCTTATAAAAAGATTGCTTATAAAAAGATTGCTTATGGCTTTTTCTAGTTTTCAGTGTAGGATTAAGTTTGAATGACTCAAGGTGCAATTTTATGTAGATATATTACAGTATAATTTAATGGGGTTTCTAGAATTGGACCTTGAATAAGTAACAACAGACTAACTCTGAATAAGTCAAGAAGAC
Source organism: Solen grandis (assembly GCA_021229015.1). NCBI lineage: Eukaryota > Metazoa > Mollusca > Bivalvia > Adapedonta > Solenidae > Solen > Solen grandis. The sequence continues at coordinate 16,216,689 of CM037784.1, forward strand.
AATTTTGATATCCTTTTGAGTATGACCTTTTTTTGTAACCATTAATAAAATACACAAAGATACTTCATTGGTAAAAAACAGCACAGGCACGCCACATGATTTGGCTCATGTCAGTTTGACTGGAAACAAGCGAATCAGCCAGTTTGCTGCTACTGTTTTCTGACTCAATCACACAGAGAGACGAATGAAACAGGAAAGAGACTAACTTTTTAATGGCTGTGTATCATTTATTGATACATGCCAGTATACATAGCCAGTAAGTATTTCTGTGAAACCTGTAGTCCACAGGCTCAAAATTTCAAATCAGTATATGCTGGTGTACACAGTTTCACCGAATAAAGTCAAGTTAATGCCTGGTTTCTGTAATTTGCAGAGTTCTCTGACACCACAGCCAGGTTTTACTGCAAGGTGTACTTCGCAGAACAGTTCCGACAAATTCGGAAGCTGATATTTCCTGACGGTGAAGACATGTAAGTGATACGATGTGGAAGAGCCAGAGGCCTATATTTGAAACTTTTTTCATATTTATGGTGCAAGGATAGGCATCATATGCTATACAGGGGTTTTCTTCCTTCTTCTTAATCAGGGGCTGCTCATAGGTTTCTTCCCCTCAGAAAATTTCTTAAAATTCATGTAGCTTTTTAGCTCACTTGAGCACTTGTGTTCAGGATGAGCTTTTGCGACCGCCTTTTGTCTCTCGTCTCTCGTCAACAATTTGCTTGTGAACAGTCTAGAGGCCACAGTTTTGGTCCAATCTTCATGAATATTGGTCAGGATGTTTGTCTACATGATATCTTGGATGAATTTAAAAAAGGGTTGAAAAGGCCCAATCTTAAAAACCAAGGTTGATGTAGTTAAAAACATCAGCTCAAATCTTAGTAAAACCTTATGACTACTCTAGAAGCCACTTTTTCGGCCTAATCTTCATGTAACTTGGTCAGAATGTTTGTTTACATCAAATCTCGGATGAGTTCAAAACTGGGTCACATGAGGTCAAAAAGAAGGTCACCAGAGCAAATTTTAGAAAAACCTTGTGAACGCTCTAGAGTCTACATTTTTGTCCCAGTCTTCATTAAACTTGATAAGAATGATGACTGCATGAAATCCCAGATGAGTGCAAAAGGTAGGATCAAAATCTAAGTCACTTAGTCAAATATTAGAAAACCATTGCAAACACTTTAGATGCCACATTTTTTGTAATCATGCCTAAAACAGCAATCTTACTCAGGTGAGAGACACAGGGCCATCTTGGCCCTCTTGTTACTGCTTTTTTCTCTTTTCTATTTCACCTGTGTAAAGAAAATGATGATCTCCAATCTCTCCCCCCCCCCCCCTACTCTGAAACAAGGCATAAAAATGTCCCAGACTAACTCAAGACATACTCAGCAAGTACTCTTTTGACTGAATTGGAATATTGCTTACATAAATTTTACAATTGTATGTGCTACATATCAGTTGTTACATACTCCATCCCTCTCATTTTGGAATTTTTTTGTTAATTCTGAAAACAGAGGAATAGGTTCCCAGAAATCAAGCTCATGACCCTCTATGTAGGGTGAATATCTACTGACTGAATTATATAACTATTTACACAATTATTTCACCGATATGGATCACTTTAATGCCATTACGTCTGTGGTCAGAAAGGACCTATATTCAAGAATAATATTAAGACATATTTGATCATTTTCAGGTTTATTCGCTCCCTCAGCCGGTGTATACAATGGCAGGCAAGAGGGGGAAAATCTGGTTCTGCCTTCTGCAAAACTTATGGTAAGTTACTGAACTTTATTGAATGCTTTTTGGTGGTTTTATACAAGAAATGATGTCATAAATAACGTCACGCATGCAAGGTAATCCCGCAAATTTTGATGTCTTTTGTGAAATTCAGCTAATTTCTGGCCTCTAAAGCATTAAATAAAAAGAAAAATTGTTTGTTTTGGTGAAAGATCGATGTATAATTTCATTTGTTAACATAAAAACATGCATTTTCTTCGCCACTCATGGAAATATCACTTTTTATGTTTACTCAGTGAAAATATTAATCAATCATACACCAAAACAAACAATTATGCTCTATCATATATTAATCTTAAGTATTACATTTATACCAGAAATTAAGATATTAATGTTTGACTCAACATGAAATTTTTATGGGATTTTTAGCTCACCTGAGCACAAAGTGCTCAAGGTGAGCTTTTGTGATCGTCCGGCGTCCGTCGTCGTGCGTCGTCCGTCGTGCGTCGTCCGTCGTCAACAATTTGCTTTAAACGACATCTCCTCTGAAACCGCTGGACAGAATTTAATGAAACTTGGCAGGAATATTCCTTGGGTGAGGCTCTACAAAAGTTGCTAAAATAAACTTGATCCATATAGAACTCTGGTTGCCATGGCAACAAAAAGAGAAAAAAAATGAAAACTTTAAAAATCATCTTCTTCAAAACTACTGGCCAGATTTTAAAATAAATTGGTACAGGTGTTCCTTGGGTCAACCTCTACCAAAGTTGCTAAAATTATTTCGATCCATAAAAAAACATGGCTGCCAGGGGCGGGGCTTATTTGCCTTATTTGTATATAGGGAAAACTTTAAACGACATCTCCTCTGAAACTGCTGGACAGAATTTAATGAAACTTGGCAGGAATGATCCTTGGGTTAACCTTCACAAAAGTTGTTAAAATAAACTTGATCCATGTAGAACTCTGGTTGCCATGGCAATAAAAAGAAAAAAAAATATGAAAACTTTAAAAATCATCTTCTTCAAAACTACTGGCCAGATTTCAAAATAAATTGGTACAGATGTTCCTTGGGTCAACCTCTACCAAAGTTGCTAAAATTATTCTGATCCATAAAAAAACATGGCCGCCAGGGGCGGGGCTTATTTGCCTTATATGTATATAGAGAAACCTTTAAACAACATCTCCTCTGAAACCACTGGACAAAATTTGATTAAACTTGGCAGGGATGATCCTTGGGTCAACCTTCACAAAAGTTGCTAAAATAAACTTGATCCATGTAGAACTCTGGTTGCCATGGCAACAAAAAAAAAAATGAAAACTTTAAAAATCATCTTCTTTAAAACTACTGGCCAGATTTTAAAATAAATTGGTACAGATGTTCCTTGGGTCAACCTATTTATCTCAGGTGAGCGATTTAGGGCCATTATGGGCCTCTTGTTTAAAAAGGTTTCTGGTGGGTTTCAGATGACCGGTTCATTTTAAAGCAAATGTCGGTGACAGAGGTGGACTCGTTTGAGAAGTTTGGACCGCAGTACTTCCAGTATATCTCCATGTCAGAACAACACCAGGTATGTCACTGGTAGTTTGGGAGAGTTATTACATGTATATGCTAGGAGGTTGTTGGTTTGATCTTTGGCTGTGACATACCAAAGTTGTTAAAAAATGGCACTGGTATATCTTCATTGTGTTTGACACTCAGCATATAAGGTTAGCTCTAGGACTGGTTGGCCTGGGATCAGGATAATGTGTTTGCGTTTGGTATCATGAAATGAGGCAGCACTATATCTGTCTCATGTAGACTAAAGTCCCCCAAATGTCTGACAATATGTCTGTTGGACATTAAATCCAAGCAAATAAACATGAATAAGTTGTCCAGTGTAATGGAGGTGAATGATGGTTCAAATTTAACATGAAATATTTCTGTATTATGAGTGGCTCAATCATTTGTTTCAATCAAATTAACTAGCATTACACAGAACTTGTCCCCTGTTTATTGAGCCACCTGTCTTCATAGATTATATACCTTTGTGGTCCTAATCACAGGTATGATGATGTTACCAGAGGTTGGATTTGTATACCAAGCGATAGCTATATAGGAATCATGCTTGTATTAACCTGTCCTATTCCATCCTAAAATCATATTACATGAAGACAAGTTGGGACATGGGGGGTTTATTCACCTTATAGTGATAGTATTAGTTCATTGTTTTGTTATGTAACACAGCGGCCAACTGCCCTGGCCAAGATAGTTGGTGTGTACCGGATTGGTTTCCGTAACCAGCAGAACAACACGGCCATGAAGCAAGATCTTTTGGTGATGGAGAATCTCTTCTACAACCGCAACATCTCCCAGGTACAAATTTATTAGTTTAAACTTTATTTATTTTACATTGATTACAAAACAAGTTATTACAACTTGAATTAATCACTCTCAATGGCTCTGGTGGTGGCGTATGTGGTCATTATTGCGGGAGGAAAACTGGAGATTCCAGAGAATACCAACGTGATCAGGAATCGAACCCGGTACGCATTGGTGTGTAGTGAGGTGTGTTACCATGATGCTATCCAGGCTCCCAGGAACATATGTTTTGCTGCCCCTTCAGGCTGTGACATGGGGAAGCCTCTGGTTGGTTAAATTACTTGTGGCAGGGCTGGTTCACTAACAAATTTCATCTTGGTAGTAAGAATATTATACATAATGTGTACTAGTTTCGTAGTTAATTTACGAGGAGGTAAGTTGGTAAAACAAACAACCTCAACTGTCCAGCATTTTGATCTTAATTTCTTAGCACAATCATAAAGCAAGAAGAAGCATTTTGTACTTTTGTATAGCAAAAATATCTTAAGAATAGTACTGTTTTACAACTGTGATTTTATGTATCCTTAGAGGTTAGTTTTGTTTTAAGTTTAGTTAACATGACTCTGACCATCGCAGATTGCCCGTAAATGGATTAACCACTATGACAACAAGTTGTTGTTTCACATATAAGCTATGTCAGTCAGTCCACCCACAGATTTTTTCTGGTTTTCATGCACATATGAAATGACTTTTTCATTCAGTTCTTTTGTCACATGCTTTAATCATATTCCTGCAGATATATATCATGGAACCTTTGTCAAAATTTTGTTCAAATTTTGATGCAGAGATGTTTGAATACTCAATGTTTGTGGAAAAAACTGAATTGAAAGACACCTGTGTGAAGTCTTCATTTTCTTTCCATATTTTGCAGATAAAAAAGGTTGTTTTGCATAAGATTTGAGAAATGGAACTTTATATTCAGTATCACGTGTGCATCTGATGGTACCCAAGTGACACCAACCCTGCATTCAATTATCATTAACAGTTGCAAGCAGGGAGCCAACTCATAACTGTTTTCTCATTTGATAGGTAACTGAACACAGGGCTTGAGTTTTTCAATGTTAAGAAAGATAGATTGGGAACATTTCATGAATGGATACATCAGGGTAATGGACACTGAAATTTAAAAAAAAAAATAGAGAGTTGCATTGATGGCTACATAGGATATTGTGAGCTGAGATAGTGTTATGTTACATCACAATCATGGCCAATAATGTTGTTGCTTTTTAGCTCACATGAGCACAACGTGCTCAAGGTGAGCTTTTCTGATCGCCTTTTGTCCGGCGTCCGGCGTCCGTGCGTGCGTGTGTCCGTGCGTCCGGCGTCAACAATTGCTTCAAACAACATCTCCTCCTAAACGGCTTGGCCAATTTGAAAAATATTTTACAGGTGTGTTCCTTGGATGAAGCTCTACTAAAGTTGTATAAATGGTTCTGGTCCATTGCATAATTAGGTCACAGGAGCTAAAAATAGATTTTAATGCAAACTTTGAAAATCTTCTTCTGCAAAACTTTAAGGCCTAGAGCTTAGATATTTGGTATGTAGCATCATCTTATGGGCCATTACCAAGATTGTACAAATCATAGCCCTACGGTGATAAATGCCCCCGCACCAGGGGTCACTTGTTTTACATAGATTTATATAGGAAAAACTTTAAAAATCTTCTTCTATGAATCCATAAGGCCTAGAGCTTAGATATTTCATATGTAGCATCATCTTATAGGTCATTACCAAGATTGTACAAATCATGACCTTATGGTGATAAATGCCCCCGCACCAGGGGTCACTTGTTTTACATAGAGTTATATAGGAAAATCTTTAAAAAAAATCTTCTACTATGAATCCATAAGGCCTATAGCTTAGAGTTTTGGTATGTAGCATCATCTAATGGTTCATTATCAAGATTTTCAAAATGGTGGCCCTTTGGAGATAAATGACCCCACACTAAGTCTTCTCCTCTGAAACCATAAGGCCCAGTGCTTATATATTTGGTGTGTAGTATTGTCAGGGTTAAAATGTTTAAGATTGAGTTATATCAGAATTCTTGTCTGTTTAAAAACCTTGTAATCATTTGTAGCAATGGTACTCTTGTTTAGTTGGTGCACTGGTATGCAAAATATTGTATCTTTTACAGACATATTTAAATCACATTGGTAGAATATTATTTATGTCATTAAAGCAAAAAGTATATCTTGTTGCTTGATATATATGTACTGAAATGTACATTTTAAATAAAACTGTGTTTATTTTTAATGAATGCTGAATTAGTCATGTGTTCTTTCATTTGGAAAACTCTTCATTTTATTGTGTTAATTTTGGAGGGGCTCTTCTCAGAAAAAAAGAAAAGCCTTTCTTTTGTATATACAAGTAACATGATTTTGACACCAAATCTGGGCAAGATCAATAAAATCCCAGCCTCACAATGTGATACATGTCATGTATGTTTGTGTTGCCAGACATATGACCTGAAGGGGTCGGAGAGGAACCGGCTGGTGAAGACAACGAGGAAGCGTGAGGAGGAGCTGGTGTTACTGGACGAGAACTTTCTGAGAGGTGGGTGTTGCCCAGTTGGTAGTGGTGCTGCTGGAGGTTACCATGGTTACTGCAGTTTTGTCAGTTATAAAGTGACACTATGTTAATTACAGGTGGAGTGACCGGCCTGGTGGCTGAGTGGTAAGAGCGACCGCCTAGGGAGCGGGAGGTTGTGGGTTCGATCCTCGACCATGACATACCAAAATAATGGTACTGGTATGGCTCCCTTGCTTGGCGTTCAGCATATAAGGGTAGTTGCAGGACTGGTTGGTCCGGTGTCAGGATAATGTGACTGGGTGTGATATCATGCCACATGTCTACGACGTGGTACTGCAGTGTGGTAGCACTATATCTGTCTCAAGTAGACATCGTCTCCAAATGACTGAAATACTGTCAAGTGCATGACTAAGTTCACATAGATTCTTACCATAATAACTGTCAATATTTGTTAAAAATGAAATATTTGGGTATTGTTATGATGGAAATAAGAATTTCGCCCCTGAGTATTTAAGTATTACTTTGTGCTAAGTATGGTTTGTGGACTTCAAGACTGAAATTTCTATCTTTAACCCTTACCAAGCTAAATTCTTAAATGGACTTGTCTTTTCTTTGAACTGTACCATTAGTTGTTCATGAGAGTGCTTGCAGAAAAATTATTGACTGATTAGCGAACATTGCAGACTTGGTCTGCACAGGTTACAAAGGCAGTCACAAGTGCCCTCAGCATTGTTAATATTAAACATGTTATAGCATGATTGAATGATTGAACAGAGTTAAGCTTCCTTTTAAAACAGTCAATGAACCCGAAAATAGATGAACATCTCAATTATACACTATTAATAAACATTTATGAAAAAGAAAATTCATTTGATTATTTTTCTTATGCAGATGATTAATTTATAATACAGGCAGTGTGGATAACCCCCTGTACATTCGTCCTCACTCGAAGCACGTGTTAATGCGGGCAATCAACCGGGACTCCCAGTTCCTGTCCACCAACTTTGTGATGGACTACTCGCTCTTAGTGGGATTGGATGAACAGAGGAGGGAGCTGGTCATCGGCATGATTGGTCAGTTATCACTGTGGTTTGTCATGAAATAACATGTTAGTTAGAATTTCTGGTACAGTTTAATAAATAAAACATGCCTAGTCATTCATAGAAAATAATGTAGCTGTTTTTATACCCCCGAAACGAAGTTTGGGGGGGTATATAGGAGTCACCCGGTGGTCGGTTGGTCGGTCAGTCCAGCGGTCCGTTGCATTTTCCTTGTCCGGAGATTTAACTTGAAAACCACAAGTTGGAATTCAATACAACTTCATGCAATGAGCAAGCACATGGAGAGGAAGTGCAGTGCACAAGAACCATAACTCCATCTTGACTTATTACAGAGTTATTGCCCTTTGTTACTTTTCCTTGTCTGGAGCATAACTTGAAAAGTACAAGTTGGATTTCAAAACAATTCCATACAATGGTCAACCACAATATGAGGAAGTGCAATGCACAAGAACCATAACTCTATCTGTAGTATGTATAGAGTTATTGCCCTTGCACTTACATACAATAGTCAAGTGCAATAAGAGGAAATGAAGTAATCCTAATAACTTCATCATTTCTAAAGCAGTATTGTGGGGGTATTAATCACATTTAGTGATAGTTCTAGTTTTTTTAATGTTTGGTTGAAATTCATTGGTATTGTTTTGTCCTGAAATCTCATTTCTAGAGGGAAGTAAAGTGAGAATTCACATTTTTAAAAAAATATTTCCTAATTTCAAAGCAGTCCTGAAAAAAAAATTAAAAGTTGAATTTCCTGTTATACAAGATGATATATTAGTCAGATTCCCATCAACATGGTTAATCATGTACCTATATCTAATATTGAAATTCTATGTTATCATACCTTCACTATACAGCAGTGGCTTCTATGTAGGAAGCATGCTAATTCCGTCCTGTCCCATCATGTCACGTCCCTTCCTCCACTCACTTTACATGGAAATAAGTTGGGATATGGGATATTAATAACCTTCAGTGATTCTACTGGCTTAACCCTTTCCCTCATATAGACTCATTTTGACGCACTCAGTAGGTACCACATAAAGCCTGATCTGCAGAAAACCACAGTTAAACTTTACCAAATTAATTATAAAGTCCTCATTTTCAGACCACTGAGGAGCAGCGAACAGCATAAAACCTGATCAGCCTGCGAGTTACTCGCAGGCTGATCTGGTTTTATGTTGTTCGCATAGGTCTTATCATGGTTTCCTCTATGAGGGAAAGGGTTAAGGATGATTTTCTTTTTGCAGTGTTTAGAGCAATTAACGTTTACCCTTCTCCTCCTACGACAAAGCCCTATCACTATATAACCCTATAGTCCTTTATAACATGTCAAGTTTTGCATCTTGATTCAGATTACATCCGAACATTCACATGGGACAAGAAGCTAGAGACAATATTCAAGTCCAATTTTGGAGGACAAGGTAAGATTTTGCACACACAAATAGTGCTGTTGTCTAGTGGTAATGCACATGACTGCAGATCCAAAGGTTGTGGGTTCAAACCTCCTTGAGATAATTATCTCTTCCTGGGTTCTAAGTACTGGTTCTACCCAGGAACCATTAAGAAGGGTAAGTATAAGGACATAATTGTAAGAACTTGTCTCCCCAATCAGCGTAAAACGAAATTGAATAACAACAGAAGACTATATTAATTATACTAATATATCATCCATTGAAAGCCAGAAGGGGCTATCAGCCTTCTTTTTACATATGCTGATAGCCCTTTCTGGCTTCCAATGGACAATATACTATATTACTGAACTTAAAATGGTATATGTATCAATCGATTTTTCTTTGCCATACAGTCTGTGTAGAATCTTATTATAATTTAGACAAAAGATTTTAAGTCTCTGATTACCTCCCCTTACAGGAAAGATGCCAACAGTGGTCTCCCCTGAGGTGTACCGGAACCGGTTTCTGGATGCAATGGCCAAGTACTTTCTGCCAGTCCCGGACCAGTGGACAGGCCTGGGACGAGATGCAGACGGCAGTCAGTGGGCAGGGAGGGAGAGGGACACAGACATGTGATCCTTGTGCAGACATTATTTCTTGCTCAGGCATCCTTTCATGGATTTATTATTTACATGTGCTTCATCAATGATATCATTAGTTTTAACTTTTGTGACAAAACTTTTGAAATCAGAAATAAGCTTTGTAGAAACTTGCATATCAGATTTGATAGTGAACCTTGTTGGAAAGGTTGTTAAAGGAGAATTGCTAACTGCTGTTCATGCAGAGAGGCATAATCTATGGTAAGCTTATACTGTCATTGCCAGAAGATTTTGTTCGAAAAGAGAAACTTTTTTTTTAAATGAGTCCCTACAATTCAGTTTCTTTTTTTTCACAGAAAATGTGCTCAAATGCATTTTTTGTGTGAATTTGTTTTATTTTAATTTGTGTGTGTGTGTGTGCAAAGAAAACTTGGTACTTGGTATTTATTGTAATGTTTAGGGAATTAACTTACAAGCAGTTGAAAATTTTATTAATATTGTATATTCCCTGTACCTCATACAGACACTTCTTGACAAAAAGGCAAACAAAGCAGACCCAGATCAGACAACTCACTCCAGGAGCAGTCTGATCAGGGTCTCCTCTGTTCATATGGTATTGTAGCTCAGATTAACCACAGTCTGCACATGGCAAAGAAAAAATATGTGTTTTTTCGTATTTAAAGTTCTGAAAATTAATATACATAAAGTCAGAATTTGTACATGAATTTTCATGAAGTAAAGGGTAAACAGTGTTTAAATTTGTTTTAACCAAGTTCCATCACATTGATGACCATGATTTTTTACAATGTCATTTTTTGGGGACGTCTTGCCAAATTTGTGCTTATCTATTCTTAGAAAGGTGAAGTCTCCTATTGTCTGTCATTTTCAAATTCATAGCAATATGAAGCTTAAACATGGTGGTAAAAGGATTCAAAAACAATCCCGCTGGATGGTAGAGTCTACAGTTTGGTGTAAAATGTGTGTTTTATGTTAATTTTATTTATTTTTTTTAATGGCCATAGTGATTCATTGCTCAACGGACATGTACCACACTTAAAATGTTTGCTTTCAAGACAATATTGGGTTAGTTGGTTAAATAAAATGTTTGCCACATATTCCTTGTAGTGCTTGTGATGCTGTGGGACACTCAGTCAGAAAAGTGTTTTCAAGATTGCGTCTAGCATGGCCAGCATTGCAACAAGCATCACTCTTCATGGGTCAGTAGATCATGGCTCATGTTTTTAGATGCCTCAGGGCTTTTCCAATAAATACAACACCCATTCTCAAATGAGGTTACTTTCTTTTTCAATCCACTAAAGTTTTGCTACTGTTTACAGAAAAATATGAATGGAGATTTAAACTTTTTTTTTCAATTTTGAATATTTCTGGACTTGATTTTCCCATTTTTTGTTAGAGTTTATTCTCCAAATTAGCCAGAAAAGGCCCAGTATGTAACATGCATTTGTCTGACACATGAAGATTTACTGTCATTCTTTCAAATAGAGATTGTGTTTCTGCAGTTAATGAGCAGTTGATGAAGTATCTGTGTTAAAACTGAAAACTAACAAACTTTGTCAGCCAAGCGACATTACAATGTGACAATGCACAAGGCTGCTTTGTAGAGAAACTTGTAGCAATTCAAAGCACATTTTTTTTTTTACATTTCGCTGCAAAGGAAAATGTTTCAGCTATGCAATCCACCATAGGTTTTAGCATTCATACAATCCTGTTTCCATTCCACCAGCATTGCATTTATATTTGAATACAGCTGATCAGGTTTTATGCTGTTCGCTGCTCCTCAGTGGTCTGGAAATGAGGACTTATAATTAAATTTGGTATGGTTTAACTGTGTTTTTCTGCAGATCAGGTTTTATGTGGTACCTATTGAGTGCATCAAAATGAGTCTATATGTGGAAAAGGGTTAATGATACTTAACTGTTTTGTTTCTTACCAAATATTGTTAGTCAGTATCAAGTATATCATTTATTTGACACTTTACATCACATAAGTGTTTTGACACTTGACAAACAGAGTAGACCCAGATCAGGCAGCTCCATCTAGGAACTAATGAGGGTTTCCTCTGTTTGCTCAACATGTTTGTAGCTCAGATTCTACACAGTCTGCAATTCACAGAAGAATCAGTTGTTTTATATACCAATACTATTTTAACCCTTTCCCACATAGAGGAAACCATGAAAAGACCTATGCGAACAGCATAAAACCAGATCAGCCTGCGAGTAACTTGCAGACTGATCAGGTTTTATGCTGTTCGCTGCTCCTCAGTGGTCTGGAATTGAGGACTTTATAATTAAATTTGGTAAGGTTTAACTGTGGTTTTCTGCAGATCAGGCTTTATGTGGTACCTACTGAGTGCGTCAAAATGAGTCTATATGAGGGAAAGGGTTAAAGTTCAGTACCGGGTAAATAAATAATTTATCAAGTCATAAATTTGTACATGAATATTCATGAAGTAAAAGGTTGAATATTTTGTAAGTTAAGAATGTGTTTCTAATTTAATTAAGATTCTCAGTGCTTATAATTCTTAATGCTATTTTTTGCTGGAATTGAAATCTGAACTTAGATTATTCATAGCGGTATATTTCGCTCATGTTTGTCATTTTTTATAGAGTTATGGCCCTTGAAACATTCAGTAATGGAGGTTTTCCTCTCTTTTTCTCCATCTTCTTGGAGAAATTTTATTGATTTTTAATTTGTAGTTAAATGATGGTGAGTTACAGATTATATTGTAACTTCATTTGTATATACCAAGTTTTGATAGTATTATGGCCCTTGAAAAATTCAACAATGGAGGTTTTCCTCTCCCCATTTTTAACAGGCTTGGAGATATTCAGCAGATTTTAAATTTTCTTATGTTTGTGTATTATTATGAATAGTTGGACATGATTGCATTTCACTAAATGTTGATTATTTTGACAGAATTATGGCCTAAACCCTTTCCCTCATATATACTCATTTTGACGCCCTCAAAAGGTATCACATAAAGCCTGATCTGCAGAAAACCACAGTTAAACCTTACCAAATTTAATTACAAAATCCTCATTTCCAGACCACTGAGGAGCAGCGAACAGCATAAAACCGGATCAGCCTGCGAGTTACTCGCAGGCTGATTTGGTTTTATGCTGTTCGCATAGGTCTTTTCATGGTGTCCTCTATGAGGGAAAGGGTTAAACTGAGAAATTTTCTGCAAAAAAAGAAAAATTTCGCAGGCAGGGGCATTCGTGTCATACAGACACATCTAGTCCATGAATGTTAATGTATAAGTAGAATCAGGAATGTTGAATTTTTTAATTGGCCAGAATATTGAATTTTTCAAATGGCCAGTTTAAACTGTTCTCTCTGCATGCAGGAAATGTAAACAATGAAACAATGTACATTCTGTGTGTATTTGTCTCTTGTTTTATGAGTGAATGTAAAAGCTTTTTTTTCCATACCAGAATTCAGACTTTGTTGCCATAAATTGGCCTGTATTTCAGAAAAAATAACCCTTAATTGAGATTTTCCTGAACTCAATATTTTGGAAATCAAGTACTTTAATACTATATAATTGTTTATTGTCCTAGAGAACAGAAATGTCATTAACATGTTTTTTGCAGAAAATTGCATTTAGTAGCTTTGAGATAAAAAAAACAGTGGTGATACAGCATTTGGGGATTTTGAGATGAGAAAAATCTCAGTTTGAGAATTTTAAAGAAATGGGGCTTATCATGACACTGTTCTTTTGTATCAGATTGTTTCAACATTCCAATATGATTTTAATGTTCTCCTATTTAATGTTTTACATTTATAGTTCTTCATTACTTTTTTATCATTTATTTGCCATGCTTAATAATAGATGATACATGTCTGATGTGTCTGATATGGTTTTTAAGTGTTTATTTAGAACGAAAATGTTTTGATCATAGTTTTGAATTATAAGTAATACAACTACAGGAAAGCAGTTGTGTATTAAAGAATGAAAGAGATTGTTCCATGTGATATATATATATATTTTTTTTTTTGCTTTCTCTCTAGAAGGGAATCGCATATGTGTTATCAAATCTAAGTCCCATGAACTGATACTCTTTGTCAAAGAAACCTTTCTATTATTCCATTGTATTTCCATTATAGCACTATAATTGGGGTCCAAGTTTAGCTGCCACATTATATGCATTGCATTATATTCATATGTGTGGCAAAATGCTTTTTAAATTA
>CM037784.1:16230673-16280673 GCA_021229015.1 Solen grandis
TGTAGTACCGACAGAGCATCAGTTAATATGACGATCTGCGGGCAGTCCTCTGGAGACTCTTCAATCACTCTCAGAGCTGTCATGATGGCCTCATACTCTGCTTTGTAGTTGGTACAGTATGTCCCTGTTGCTACACTAACTGTGTCACTTCTACCATTGGTATGTTGGATGTAGATGCCAGCTCCTCCATCTTTGATAGCTGCTGTAGCTGAGCCATCTGTAAAGATATGGGTCCATGACTCTGGGGGATACTCATCAGCCATCATTGCGAGTGTGCGTGCTTTTTTGGTGACATCATCCACTGTACTTGGATGGAGTTGCGGCACAGTCGTACTGATACGGGTGTTGGACAGTTCTTGGTTCCATGGTGTTGGCAGGTCAGACCTATCAAGAGGCATGATAGAAGGACCAAGTTTTTCATCGTTAGTCCTGGTTAGTTTCTTGGCCTCGTGTACAAAGCTTTCTCTGCGCAGACGATTCTTTGTCAGTCCTTGTAGTTTTTGTGTCATTGGATGATCTGGCAGAAACTCATACTTGCTGGCTTGCACAAGTGCTTTGGCGTCTCTTCTATGTCTGAGTGGTGGTATGGAGGTGAGATTTTCCATAGCCTTGATTGGAGTGGATTTCATTGCTCCTGTGATAACACGTAAGGCTTGGTTCTGGACATTTTCGTGCACACTCTGGTTTGTCTTTGACGTAGTCATCCAAGCTGGGGATCCATATTCTAGATGGGGCCTGATTGTTCCTTGGTATACTGTCTTTAGTATCTCATCATTTGCTCCCCAGTTGGTGCCCGCCAGTTTCCGGAGAATAGCTAGCTTTTTCCGGGCCTTGGTTTCAGCGTGCGCTATATGGGGCTTCCATGTTAGCCGTTTGTCGAAGGTCACACCGAGGTAGGTAGCCTCTTCCACTTCAGTAAGAGGTGTGCCACTGACTTTGATGGTTCCAGCTTTCTGTTTTGGTGACAGTGTGAACAGGGTCGTACATGATTTGTCTGTATTCACCTGTACACACCACTCATCGTCCCATGCTGATAGCTGGTCGGCAGCTTGTTGCATCCTGTAGGTGGCAGTAGTGGCATGTTCTTCTGAACACCATAGGACAAGGTCGTCTGCGTAGAGTGCTGCTTTGATACCTCTTGGTAGATCGGACACCAGATCATTTATGAAGATCAAAAAGAGAGTCGGCGACAGGACACCACCTTGAGGGACACCATGTCTCTGTAGGAACTTTCGGCTGGTGGCCCCTCCGGTGCTAACTCGTGCTCTTCTGTTAAACAGAAACGACTTGACCCACTTGTACATTGTGCCTCCAACCCCATTCCTCTGTAGCTTGACCAGTAGACCATCTGTCCATACCTTGTCAAATGCTCTCTGGAGGTCGATCCATGTGACTAGGGTGACCTTCTTTTCTTGAAAGGCATCCTCAATCTCTTGAGCAAGGTATGTTGTTTGGTCTTCAGTAGACCTGAACTGCCTGAAGCCAGCCTGTTGGTTAGCCAGAAGTTGGTTGTATTCCAGGTACCACTTAAGTCGCTGGTTTACAAGCCTCTCCATTGTCTTACATACAACACTGGTGAGACTGATGGGGCGATAGCTTGATGCCTTATTTCGATCCTTGCCCGCTTTATGAATGGGGATCATGGTCGCCTCTCTCCATATTTGTGGGAGTTGTCCTTCTCTCCAGGTTAGATTGTATATATCCAGGAGTTTGCCCGTTGCAAAGCAGCCCAAGTGTGTGAGCATCTCATTTGTGATGCCATCTGGACCTGGTGACTTCTTAGTTTTGAGCTGTCGTAGAGCAGCTTGAAGTTCACTTAGGGTGAGGTCCTTCTCCATGACTTCCTCCTTGGCGTTCCCTGTTGTCCTCTCTCTTTCCTCTCTTCTGACCTCTCTCAATCTTTCCCTGCTGATATGGATGTTGCTTACATCCTCATAATTGTCAACGAATTTGTTTGCTGCCTGTTTGCCCGTCAGCAGGGAATCACCATCTATCAACGTAGTTGTGCCTCTTTCACTACCTGCTTCATCATTCATCTGTTTGGTGAGCTTCCACAACTTAGTGCCGTCCTTTTCTAGGTTTAGAGATGCTGTTTTCTCTCTCCAGGATGTTCGCCTGGCCTGAATCTTTGCTTTTAGGAACTTGGCCTTGGCTTGTTGCAGATTGTTGTTGTTTTCAAGGGATGGGTTAGATTCTGCTTCCCTCCTGGCTTCTGACAGACTGTTCTGAAGGCCTTCCAAGTCCTCATTCCAGTATGGCTTGTAATTCTTCCTGGCACCTCGAGGTATGCATTTATGGGCAGTTTTAAGAATGGCAGCGTTGAAGTCCTTAATGACTCTATTGATGTCTCTGCCATCTATTCTAATGTCCCTGCAGAGATCATCAGTGAGTTGCCTGTATGAACTCCAGTCTGCCTTCTTGTAGTTCCATCGAGGGAAATTGGACTCTGGTCTGACCTTGCACTGTATGGTGAGATAAACTGGGCGGTGGTCGCTCCGCCTAACTGTTCACCTACTTCCCTGGTGACACTGCTGTGAATGTCTTCTGTACAGAAAGCCAGATCAGGTGTGGATGTGGAATGCCAACGTCTGGAGTAGAACGTTGGATGGTCGTCAGGGTCATTTATCAGGATCAGATTGTGGTCGTTCTGCCAGGTCTCAACCTCCTCTCCGCGCCTGTCCATATGGTCGTATCCCCAGCTCTGGGAGTGGCTGTTGAAGTCACCAACAACAAGGTAATTGGTGTCCTCTGGATCGATAGTGTCCAAGGATAGAGCTCTGTCATTTGGTGAGTAGAGGTTAACAACATGCATCACCCTATCGCTCAGTCTAAGGCACAATACTTGATATTCAGTGTCATCTATGTGCATTCTGGTTTGGGTCGCCCCAATGTTGTTTCTGACCAGTGTAAGGATTCCTCCTTTGCTTCTTGCTTTCCTGTCACAACGGAAACACTGATAGCCTCGAACCTTGAAGAATTTTGGTTCCTGAAGGTGAGTCTCTTGGATAAAGCAGATTTGTATGTTCCTTTCATGCAGGATATAGTCCAGCTCTGCCTTCTTGTTGAAGAGCCCTTCTGCATTCCAATGCATAACATTTAGTTGTTGCTGCTTTGGTTTCTTTGTGCGGCCAGTAGTTGTTCTTCCTCGTCTCCTGGCTATAAAACGAGGTGTGTGACCTCCAGTAGCTTTGGGTGGACTCTGTCGAAGCACAGAGCCCGGCACTGCTCCTCCCTGGAGGGACCTCAAAGATGCAGCACCACATCGATGTACTAGGTTAGACATTGTAGATATGGGTGTATAGTGCACAATACCGTGGTTCATTCGAAAGCGCCATATAGGCCCGGTATATCTGACTTCAGCTCTCTGGGTGTTCTGTAGGGGTTACCCCAACCCTTAGCCTTTCCCATGTATGGGTATAGCCGCAAGGCAGCGGAGGTTTGGAATCAGAGTTTTCCTTCTCATTAGAATGGTTGACTAACGAGCCCATTCTGCCCGAAGCAAGTGGTTTAGACGCCACAGGACCGCCTTCGCCCCTTCTCCTGTCAGTGGTAGCAGTTCCGCCGGACTAGATACTAGCCACACGTGCAGACCAGGAGCTGGACTTGGTTGACAGAGGCTATATTTTACGCAGACCATTGGGAGCTTTTTGTAGGAAATGGGAGCTTATCCCCATTGCCACCCCCGGTGTTGTTAACCTTGGAACCGAACACTGCAATAAATGGTTATTGTTTATAACCCCCGAACACTGCTATATGAGGTTATTGTTTATAACCACCGAACACTGCTATATAAGGTTATTGTTTATAACCCCCGAACACTGCTATATAAGGTTATTGTTTATAACCACCGAACACTGCTATATAAGGCTATTGTTTATAACCCCCGAACACTGCTATATAAGGTTATTGTTTATAACCCCCGAACACTGCTATATAAGGCTTTTGTTTATAACCCCCGAACACTGCTATATAAGGCTATTGTTTATAACCCCCGAACACTGCCCTATACGGTTATTGTTTATAACCCCCGAACACTGCGATATAAGTTTATTGTTTATAACCCCCGAACACTGCTTTATAAGGGGATTGTTTATAACCACCGAACACTGCGATAAAAGGTTATTGTTTATAACCCCCGAACACTGCTATATAAGATTATTGTTTATAACCCCCGAACATGCGATATAAGGTTATTGTTTATAACTCCCGAACACTGCAATATAAGGTTATTGTTTATAACCCCCAAACACTGCAATATAAGGTTATTGTTTATAACCCCCGAATATTATTATATAAGGGGATTGTTTATAACCCTCATACATTGCTATACGAGTATAAGTGGAGTGTTTATAGCCCCTGAACATTGCTATATAAGGGGATTGTAAAAAACCTCGAACACTGCTATATAAGGGGAGTGTTTATAGCCCCCGAACACTGCTATAAAAGGGGATTGTTTATAGCCCCCGAACACTGCTATATAAGGGGTTGTTTATAACCCCCGAACACTGCTATAAAAGGGGATTGTTTATAACCCCCGAACACTGCTATATAAGGCTATTGTTTATAACCCCCAAACACTGCTATATAAGGTTATTGTTTATAACCCCCGAACACTGCTATATAAGGCTATTGTTTATAACCCCCGAACACTGCTATATAAGGCTATTGTTTATAACCCCCGAACACTGCTATGAAAGGGGATTGTTTATAACCCCCGAACAATGCTTTATATTGGTATTGTTTAAAACCCTCGAACACTGCTTTATAATGGGATTGTTTATTGCTTATAATCCCCGAACCGTGTTATATTAGGGAATTGCTTGTTGTTTATAACCCCAAAACAATGCTATATTAAGGAACAATTCTATTTGAGACAGCTAAACGAAAACATTCGTTTTTGTTTGATGTTGTTTATTTATATTAAATCATTAATTTATTTATGAGTTATCCATTGGTGTATTGACTGTCAAGCCATTAAGGGAAAAAATGAAAGATTATTGAGCAATTTAAATGCGGATCTAAACGAATAAAGATATCAAATGACAATTTCCGTCAAACTGATGGTCTACGTGTAACGAAGACCTTTTCAATTTTTGGTCCAAAGTTCTCGAAGAGATTTAAAAACTCAAAGCCTGATTATCATGATCAATTTAGTTTGATGAATATGTGTGTGTGTGTGTGTGTCTTCATATCTTTTCACCGCAGTGTGCAGCTCATGAATTCATTCCCAAAGCATATTATGAGAGCACCACTTAAATTTCATAATCATGCTTAAACTTAAATTTTAGCAGATTTTATGTATGAGTAAAGGCCTGAGATCATACATAAGTATTTTCAAGAATATGGAATCTGACTTGTGAAAAGAACGCTTTGAG
Organism: Solen grandis; assembly: GCA_021229015.1. NCBI lineage: Eukaryota > Metazoa > Mollusca > Bivalvia > Adapedonta > Solenidae > Solen > Solen grandis. Next base: position 16,236,049 of record CM037784.1, read on the forward strand.
GAATTATTCAATATATCTTCAATTTAAAACGTAACATCCTTTGCTACATTTTATTAGTTGTAATAGTTAAAGAGAAAAAGAAAAGGCTGTTACCTAAGCAACGACAGCTATCAAAGAAATTATATTTTCGTGTTAGTGGTGTGCCAGGGGGCTTATAACTTATAACTATGATATACTAAGTGTGACACGTAACAACTGAACTGGTATTCAACTGAAGCAGTTGGCTAACATATTATCAAATTGCAGGACATTATATCTCGAAGTTAGGTCAATTTTATTTACTAGTTTACATCTAACCGATAAAAACCTCCAGCGTGTTGAATTAAGAGGATGTCAAAGTAAGTACGATAGCAATATTATTTTATATGTTTGGTTGTACATTTAACTAGGTTTAATCAGTATAAATTTATATGTTTGGTTGTACATTTTACTAGGTTAAATCAGTATAAATTATATGTTTGGTTGTACATTTTACTAGGTTAAATCAGTATAAAATTATATGTTTGGTTGTACATTTTACTAGGTTAAATCAGTATAAATTTATATGTTTGGTTGTACATTTTACTAGGTTAAATCAGTATAAAATTATATGTTTGGTTGTACATTTTACTAGGTTAAATCAGTATAAATTTATATGTTTGGTTGTACATTTTACTAGGTTAAATCAGTATAAATTTATATGTTTGGTTGTACATTTTACTAGGTTAAATCAGTATAAATTAAATATATTTGTATTTAAGCAAAGACCTACAATAACAAAGATTAGCAAGTAATCAAAATCACTCAAAATCACGCGGCAGATTGTCAAGATCTCGCAAAGTCACATTTGCAAATTTCTGCTATTATATTTGAGATATTTGATAGTAATTCATATTTTGCAATAGAACAATACATTACCTTCAAAATGATACGTAACAATTTATGTAAAAAATAGAAGCCCCTGCATTAACAAAAATATGTAAATTTTGTTGTTTTTCTGCTACACTGCTTGAATTAAAATAAATATTTTAATGAATTTTCAACTTGATCAAACTGAAAATATTTTCTTGCACCAGAAAAAGGATACTTTTATAAAATATTTTTTCTCTGTGATTTTTCCATATATTTTAGACAGTTTGCAAAATTCAGTCACCTACCGCGTGACAAAATAATATTTTCCTCTGTCTGTTACAGGAGTTTCCTATCTTTGTTTAATAGGTTTTTGATTCAAGAGACATGCCTGTTGATATGGAAAATAAATGACAATTAGAGAATCTTCTTATTTCACTCCTGTTATCATTAAAAGCTATCATTTAAGTAATTAATTTAAAAAAAAATGAAATAGTTACATTATTTTCATTTATTAATTCATTAATTTACCTAATTAGGTATAAAATAGCTTTGAATGATAACAGGAGTGAAATAAGAAAATTCGTAAATGTCATTACTACAGAAGTAAAGTCAAAATATTAATATTTGCTCAAAGATATTTTTAATTTCATTATTTCTTTAATTATCCGTCCGTTTGACCACTTGGATTTCCATTTATTAGTCTCACACTGTTTTACATTTGTCCAGGGCTCTTTGTACACATGTGCTTATAGAATACCTGATTTGATTTAAAATGCTAACAAACCAAACGATTTGTTTCCACTGTACGCGAACATGACCTATAAATCATCATTTAAGCCGCAAAGAACGAGCACGTGCTGCTTAACACACGTGCATGAAATAAGCTGGGCTATAAGTCAGTATAAATCAAACTTAATAAGAAACGTGTATACGTTCACTGTATGTATATGTACATTGTACAAGACAAATGACATTGACTAATCACATTTTAACAGTACAAAAAATTGTAATCATTAATTTTCGTGGGAGGCTTATTTTTGTCGTTTTCGTGTTATCCACGAATAAAAATCCCATCGAAAACTGTTGAACAAATAAACCTCACGTATTTTAGAACATGAATCCACGAATAAATGTACCAATGAAATTGACTTTATTGCAGATTCCATTAGATTTATGTCAACGAAAATTAATGATATTACAGCAGGTTTCTCTAAAATAACTGCAGAACATGGTTTTATGGTATAATCTGGTACAACTCCATTAGTTTCACTCAGCGCTAAGTTATACTTAAATGCATAGGGACTTTTTTCAACAACTTTTCTCTTAAAAAACACAAAACCAATAAAAAAAATCCTACCGACACCATTTCATAAATTTTGCTTGCTTCTAAGATAACCGTATTTGATACTTCGTCAATTTCATCAATATTTTGACTTGACTATTTGTGTTTTCCGTCGCTTCGACAGTATTTTAGTCATATAGCGACGTCCAGCCAATTATACAAGTGGAGGAAGACCTCGAATGCATGGAGGTATCCTGGGAGAACCACCGACCTACCGCAAGCCAGCTGGAAGGCTTCCTCACATGAAAATCCGAATGACCCTACCGGAATTCGAACCGACGCGGTGAGGGGCTGAGTGAGTGTTTAAGTCAGTGACTTTACCCTCTTGTCCATGGAGGCCCCTCAATATTTTGTTAAGCAAGAAAGGTTAAATTTGTCCCTACCGTGTTTAAGATTCTAAGTATAGCATTCTAAGTATCGAATCTGGTAATATTGCTGTTGGTACTGCCTCAGAATTTAATATACGTGCTGGCAAAACTTGGTTAATGTGTTTGATTCTCGACGCGTTTTTCCCCCCTACATGTTGTATCTAAATATAATGCACATGTATTTGTATACAGTGTTCATCGTATAATAGGAGTTTGTAGCTCGCCTAGATGTCGTTATGATTGATTGAGAAGGACTACGTACGAAATGCAGAAAAAAGAAGAGAGAGAGAGAGAATGACGAGCAAATAAACGCGGGATAAGGAGAAGGAAATCAAAATCAAAATTGCCAGTCAAAAATTATAAACACCTTATGGTAAATATCAGAACAATATGTAAATATCGATCAAGAGAGAGAACTACAAGTTGTAATCAGAATGTTATCGAAACTATGCAGCAAAGATAACTCGATGTTAACATTTGGGTAGACAACCTGGACTGTTATCTTCCGTGTGCATTGAAGATTAAAGCGAAGCAAACAAAGATAACCGAGTTGCTTTATCACTCTTTTTTTATTTTGGCGGTTGTGTCTCGATCCCACCTGACGATATTTCAAACCCTTGACTGTTATTCCGCCAAAACATCCGTTTTACATGTAAGAAAGAGAGAACGTCGACTAATACTGATATGAACTGCAAAGTTTCTGAAGTTTTAAAGAGAGGTTAGAAGCTTAACATATCCAATACAAATGTTTTGACTGTCTAATGGGTCTACAAGATTCATTGCAACTGCATGTCGTATTCTGCGTTACTTTTTATATCAAAATACTGAAATGACCTACCAGCAAACTGACCCAACATAAATATATATACTTTCTGACGCTAGAAATATTAAAAATGAAAATCTAGTGAATGAGCCCTATCTATCTATCTATCTATCTATCTATCTCCCCGCCACGCCACGTTTTTAATGTGTTTAACCATTTCTAATACGGTATATATTTACAATTTTACTGTAAAAAAAATCCGCCGTGTACAGTGCGTTATCGCTTTGATTAAAGTTATCGTTGCCGCGAAACAGTATTTCAGTCAGAAACCGACCATGCCCATACTCCCATGTAGTGGAGAAGAACCGTGAATATGTTAAGCAGAGGTTAGATGTGGGTATAAGTTCTTGGTCAATGCTCCTAAAATATACATATAAGTAAAAAATGAAATGCAAAATATAGCTTCATTTTATAAGAGCGATCACCCTGGCGCCATGAGCCTAAACATAAAGGTCATTCAAGATTTGACCTTCTGATTGGTGACCTTCAACAGCAAACAGAATCAAGATTTGACCTTCTGATTGATGACCTTCAACAGCAAACAGAATCAAGATTTGGCCTTCTGACTTTCATGTTATTAACCCCCACCTCTTATTGTTATGTTTATTTCATTTTTCTAAATGGGCTTCCTTGTTTCAACAATTATCTTATTAACTATATAGGAGGTGAAAAGTTCGGCCCAAATAACATTGAATTCTAATCAACAGCTTGAGAGATGAATTTAAAATGCACATGTATTATTTAAGGCATTCCCCTTCCCTTGAGCCTCATTCTTAATTCCTTATGATATGACTCATGACTGTGCCACGAGAAATAACATGACTTTTTTTTTACCAATACGAGTATATCATTTTCATGAAATCTGCCTCATCCCTTTCGGCTAGATGTTTTAACATCAGCTTTGTTTAATTTTTTATCATTTCTATTTCATCATGAAATGAAATAAACAAAAACAATGAAACGCCTTCTGAATGAAATCAATATATATCAACAACGGTCTTGTATATTTTGAATAAGAAATTAAATAAGAAAAGGGCAAATGATCAGGTTTCAGATGCCAATAGGTAAACGTGTATATACATGTATACAAGAGAACCAAGATGGCCCTGTATCGCTAACCTGCACATAAGCTAACTACATTAGAAAGTTATTTTCCCAATTATTTTTACGAACAAGTCTGGAACGTTCTTACTTAGCGCTAAGTATAATGCTAAATACTTAAGGTCGAATTTCTTGTTTCATTTTTGTTCCTCTAATAAACGTACCCAAATATTTTAAACGAAAAAAATAAGTATGTGACTAAATCGACACACATTTTACCTCAGTATTTATCTATATTCGCTTAGAAATGAAATATTTTGGGTATTTTTAGAGAATCAAAATGATGAAAATCGCCGTCAGTATATAAGTATTTTTAGCGCTAAGTATTGTTGGTGGAATTCTAGCCAGGTTAGCGTTACCTAGCGCTAAGTAATAATTAAATACTAAGGTGTGTAATTCCTCCTTCTTCTACAAATAAAAACGCCTAAATATGTCATTTTATTTAGAATTAAAGTATGAATAAGTGCTAAGTATTGTTGGTGGATTTCTAGCATCGTTAAAATTTTAACAGTAAAAGTTAGCGCCAAGTAATACTAAAATCATAGTCTTAGAAATGTATTCTAACAGTCATACGAAAGTACATAGCTGAAGTAAAATGAATGCCCTAAATAACGAACCATATTGGTGGGGAAATGCTTTAAGTACGTGTATTTCTGTTGGAGAAACAAGAATGATAAAATCAACCCCTAAGTAAGTAACACTTATCGTTAAGAACGATTGACGGAATTCGAGCTAGGTTATATTTATGAGCTAAGTTTTCTTTTAATACCCGAGGACTATATTAACGCTTCATGCATAAAGCTGCGATATTTCACGTCATTTTAATGACCCCAGTATTAAAATCGTTATTTTCTAAAGTGATGAAATATATAAAAACAACATAAAACATACACCAATCTGTAACTGAAATAAGCCTTATTACATTTCTAAAATTACCTTTATCACGATATAAAATAGTTGCTATTTGTTCAAGGTGAGGCGTTTCTAATGACTATGAGTATATGTCGGTGGTAAACATATTTCTATAGATTTGTTCTGTATAAAAACAACTTGATCTGAAGTACGCACGTTGTTTCCTTCAGAGGGAATTTATTCTAGTAAGGTAAGGAACACCTTTATTTAGAGAACCGAAACAAAATGTTTGTCAAAGAGATTAAGTTTCATTTGACGATAGAACTTTAAACAAAACCTTCGACAAACAAAAGTACGTGGGTCGTAGATGACGTGCATCCACAGCTTGATATTTCTTAATGAATCGTTGCCAAAGTGTTTATGCGATTTGGTTTTATATCTTTCCTACATTTTCTGTTGTTTTTTGGAGCCATGTACACAAGACAGAAGGCATATAGTGCTGCCGCATTGTAATATCACATCTAAGGCAGTGACATGAAACTGGGATATTGACTGCCACACTGAAATATCACGTCAAAGGCAGTGACATGATACTAAACCCAGTCACAATAATTTATCCGGATACTGGGTCGATATTGACTGCCACACTGAAACATCACGTCAAAGGCAGTGACATGATACTAAACCCAGTCACAATAATTTATCCGGATACTGGGTCGATATTGACTGCCACACTGAAACATCACGTCAAAGGCAGTGACATGATACTAAACCCAGTCACAATAATTTATCCGGATACTAAGCCGATATTAACGATAATCGCACAGAACATAAATACGTTTCCACAACATGTAAAGATCTAAGCACATATTGTAATAACAAATAAACGTAATAACATATTTAGATGACTACTTAAGACAGTGCAGGCGTTCCATATGTTGATATACACTTTGTGATGATGGGTCATCCTCGTTTTGGAAAACTGTCTGTCTTTTGATAGTTTGTGAGCAAATTTATATATTTTCTAGTAATTGTGTAGATCTATTTATCTTTTCACCAATTTCAAACTATTCAGTATTCAGAATGACAAAATTAAGTATATCAATGATGACGTCATTCCGAAGAATGGCATCAAAAAAAAGATAAACCAGATAAAGCATATAGAAACGGTATAATTTTGAGTGGTGGCCGGGAATCGGTTAGAAGAATCGATTTTCGATTATCGGTACATACGGATCCGACTCAATCGATAACTTTCCGATTAATAATCGGTTGATGACACAGCAGTTTGATTCTGTTATAAGATGGTATTTTGTTCAGTTATAGATGACAATTTATGATCGTTCATGTTGGAATTTTTAACATACAGTAAAACTGTGCCTTGCAAATTTCTGACTGTTTTAACTGCGTTTTGAATAAACCCACGTTCACGTATCAAAGGGAAAACATCACTGAAGTCAACGATTATGGAAACGGCATATATAGCTTATCACAACAACATCGGCGACCTAGTTTTTATCATTCGATTATCGCTAATGTCAAGTTCACTGACTGATGATTGCTGCATCGTCCAACATTAAAGTCCTTCATAGAATCAAAGCACTTAAGGTACTGATAGACTGTATCTGTATTTACATGAAATGGTTGTGATTCTAAACCGAGCGTTTAAACAATGGTCACATGACGCCATTAATTAAATACGTTTTCCCGCAACTATATGTATTAGTCAGCTTACCTCGATAACCCTGCCTGCAGCTCTAAGTGCATTCAGTGCTTTGATCTGTTTTATAATGATTCAATGTGAGGGTCGTGACCCTGATTGCATACCGGGGCCTCCGTGGCCGAGAGGGTAAAGTCGCTGACTTTAACACTTACTCAGCCCCTCACCGCGTGGGTTCGAATCCCGGCAGGGTCATTCGGATTTTCATGTGAGGAAGCCTTCCAGCTGGCTTGCGGTAGGTCGGTGGTTCTACCCGGATGCCTCCGTGCATTCGGGGTCTTCCTCCACCTGTAATTAGCTGGACGTCGCTATATGATTGAAATATTGTCGAAGCGACGCTAAACTCAAATAGTCAAGTCAAGTTAAGTCATGTCTGATTGCATACCTTAGGAGGTCATGACCTTATTCCAGTAACAAAGCGTGGAGTGATACATTGAAGTCGGCTGTGGTAATTATGCACAAAAAAAAGATCAGCATTGCCTATTTCCCGCTACATAAAACTGACTCCGCCGCCGGACTAAAAACGAAAATATAGATAATATGAAACAGCCTGTATGTTTGACTAAGATAAATTATTCTGTCAGGAGACGGCGTATCATTCACCCCGTGCGACATGTTTTTGAACATACACATGTTAAACAAAAGTTTCAATGATGTAAACATCTCATTATTTACTAATAATACTATAAAACTGCGTACTGACAGTGCCATCATGTACTTAAAATTCGGAACATTTGCCCCAATTGTTTCCGAACTACATCGACCGCATACATTGGAAAACTGTATCAGATATAAATGCAGATGTGGTCTCTTAACTTTATAACATGACTTCGAATCCAAAGGTTGTTGGTCTCGAAACCCATAGAGGATTTTTAATGTCCTTTCCCTTGACAGAGAGGGATTATAATAATTTACCAACCTGCCAACAGAGGATACATGGATGACCTCACCATAGCAACACAATCCCACATACAAGCATGATGGGTTCTCAATGCACTTGACGAAGTAGTTATCTGGGCAAGAATGAAGTTCAAGCCAAAGAAGTCCCGCTGCATGGTTATACAGAAAGGTTACCTCACTAGCAAGTTCACCCTACGGGTCCAAAGAGATGAGATCCCATCAGTTAAAGAGAACCCTGTTAAGGGAATGTGGTGCGATGGCTCTCTTGAGGACCACAGAAACACTGAAAATGTGAGGAAGCAAGCGACTTACTGGTTAAACAAGGTTAAAAAGTCCAGCCTTCCAGGAAAATACAAGGCCTGGTTGTATCAGCATGGAATACTTCCAAGGTTAACATTGGCACCTCACGTTGTACGAGATAGTGGAGATGCTGGAAAGGACCATCAACCTGAAGAAGTTGAGGAAGTGGTTAGGAGCTCCTCCAAGTTTCAGTGCAATAGGTCTGTACAGTAAGTCAAGTCAACTACATCAACTTCTTTCATCAGAAGTGGAGGGGTTCAAGGTAGCAAAGTGCAAGATTGTGATGTCTCTAAGGGAGTCAGCCGACAAGAAGGTCAGAGAAACTGGAGTGGTTACAAGAACTGGACAGAAATGGTCAGTCAGTAAAACAGTAAAGGATGCTGAAACCATGCTGCAACTCAGAGACATCACCGGAAACACCTGTACTGGACGCCAGGGGCTTGGAACAGAACACTTCCAGCAGTGGAGTAACTTTCAAGGGAAGGAAAAAAGAGATATGGTCATCAGGGAAGTTCGAAAGGAGCAGGAGCAGAAAAGAAAGAGTAAGGCCGTGGAGCTAGGGAAGCAGGATGCATGGACCAAGTGGAATTTACTAGACCGTTATATTTCATGGTCGGACTATGGAGATTAGAACCAAAGCGAATCTCCTTCCTGCTTAGGTCTCTGTATGACACTTTGCCTTCTCCAACAAACTTGTTCTCATGGGGACTGTCAGAAGACCAAACCTGTTACCTGTGTGGACCCAAGGCTACCATGGGACATATCTTGTCAGCTTGCAAGACGGTCGTACAGCAGGGAAGGTATCGGTGGCCTCGACCAGGTACTGGCAGCCCTGGCAGACAGTCTTGCGAAGGAGAGAAAGCAAAAACGGTCAGGAATGACGAAGGGTCCCTCTTCCATCCAGTTTGTGAAAGCAGGGGAGAAGGCACACACATCAACTCCAAGCTCGGTTGTTCTCCTACATCAGGCAACATCATGGGAGATGAGGGCAGATCTTGGACGTAAACTTGTCTTTCCTGATGTTGTCCACACAAACTTAAGACCAGACATCGTGATGTGGTCAGAAGGCTATAAGAAGATCATCATGGTCGAACTGACGGTACCTTGGGAGATTGGTTGTTGTTGTTGTTGTTGTTGGGGTCTACCGTCGCTGCGATAGTATTTCGATCATATAGCGACGTCCAGCTAATTACAGGTGGAGGAAGACCCCGAGTACACAGAGGTACCCGGGTAGAACCACCGACCCACCGCAAGCTAGCTGGAAGGCTTCCTCACATGAAAAATCCGAAGTCCCTACCGGGATTCGAACCCACAGCGGTGAGGGGCTGAGAGATTTGTAGTCCACGACTGTAACCGCTCGGCCACGGCGGCCCTGGAGATTGGATGTAAAGAGGCCCATGAAAAGAAGAAAGCAAAGTATGAAGAATTTGTGAAAGCATGCCGTCAGAAGGGATCGAGTGCCTGGCTGTTTCCAGTCGAGGTAGGATCCAGAGGTTTCCCGGCCCAGTCAGCATGGAGACTGTTCTGGAGGATTGGGGTTACGGGTACAAGGAGAAAGGCAGCGATTAGGCGGTTGGCTGAGACTGCAGAACGAGCATCTTGTTGGCTATGGTGCAGAAGAGGAGAGCCATCCTGGAGACCTGACAACAGCGGGTAGTGAAGTTTTCACTGCTGACCCCGCCAGCCAGAGGATGTAGTGGAGAAGGGGTCGAAACATCCTATGACGGTTGGTGCCCCCTGATGACGCTATGTGGTCTCCAGGTTACATCATCATCATCACCACCACAATTATCATCAATGACAGTCCGTACTGAAGCAGGAGTGAGGACAAGACAGCTGCAGTTACCTGTATTAAATGATAGTAGTAAGAACTTATCTCCCAATCAAAGTAAATAAAAAATAAATACATTTGACATCTTTGTAGTCTTTTATGTGGTATCGATATTTTGTTCGTATTAATCATAGCCGTGTGAAGGTTCATTTATGTGGTGTTAAACATAATCACGTGTGTTCTAACGTAGCACAGGCAAGCAGATGTTTCGAATGCAAAACGATTTGGGAGCGAAACAACCTGTCACCAAAAAAGCAAGCATATATCATTCGTTATAATAAATTCATCGCGTACGTCTACAATGTAATAGGAAATGCCTAGCTATAGTCTACACCTTCAGTCGACTTAACATGTTTTACATTTATTTACTCAAGTTATTATGACAATTGATGTCGGAAACAAATATTCAATATCTAAATATTACCTTTCTGCTACATACAATTTATACATGTATATACATTTTCATAACTATACTGGTCATGCAAGATGAAACTTACACTCAAAGGAATTTCTAAACGTCCACCTAGATTTTTCAGAATTTGGATTACACATTTATTAATAAAATTCAAACTAAATCATTTATTTCTAAAATAAAGTATTTGGTATAATATGGTATAATATTTAAGGTGTACATATGTGATCGATTGTTGGAACAACAATCTAATGCGTGTGTACGTTTGAAATAAATAATTTAGTTTGAATTAAATGCATAACCAAATTTCTATAGAATTATGAAAAATCTAGGTGGACGTTTAGAAATTCCTTTGAGTGTAGACTGTGTCTGTAGCTGAATGGCTATAGCCAATGACTCGCTGTCACATAGCCCTCGCCGCTGTGTTCGAGCCCGAAACTGACCCCTCGGTAGTGTCACATGCAGAAGTCTTCCAACTGTCAGTGGTTCAGGTGAGATCTCACTCCACGTTCCACTATGGCTAAAAACATTGTTTCAACGGCGGTTAACTCCAGCAAAACAACAACTTCTTTCTTAAAAACAACGCAACCTTGACTTTCCTTATTCCTTCTTCTCACATTTAAACACGTAATTATTCGGGGGAAAAATGACGGAAAAGTTGTTCTCACGTGGCGTGATGACGCTCAATGCTGGGAACAGCTTTTGGAATGCTCGCTTAGTCCTGCCTCCATTGAAAAGCGCGCGACATGCACGAGCGAGAATGCAGAAAAAATGAACAATACAAAGAACCTATATCCCCGCTAATAGCCAAAAACACGAATTAATAAACAACCTCAGTTTATATTACATTTCGAAACTCTGAAAATAAAATGGCGTCACATTCAAAAGCCCAGCTGGTCCGACTTAGTAATGAAACAATCGACAGCTGAGGGTCTGCTCTATTCATGGTAAGAAACGAGAAGCTCGCACACTAGGTTCATTTGCAACAGTAACAAGGAAAGGCAATGGTTTATGTTAAAAACTTTAGGTGAGTTTTACCTTGTAGTTATTTTATTATTCTTCATTTAATTTGTAGGGTAGAGCCAGGGACGTCACTTCCATCCATCCATCCAACCTCCTCTTTCTCTCTCTTTCTCTCTCTCTCTCTCGCATCCCCCCCCCTCTCTCTCTCTCTCTCTCTCTATCGTTTCTTTCTTTCTATTTCTCCGTCCGTCTGTCATGTAATTATCGAATATGTCGTTTATAGTTTCCATGCATATATTTTAAAACGCGCTAATTTGGTCTCATTTTGTAAATAGAATATCGACAAGGTACCCGTGTATTTGTTTCTGTGTTTTTATACAACCATTCTCAGAACAGAGAAAGGAACAGTTTCGGTAGAACGTTAACACCAAACAAACATATAAATAAGAAATACCTTATTTGTGTGTTTGCTTGTTACATGAGCTGCTTCCATCTGAAAACACAAATGTGCTAAAATATTTATATAACTGAAGCAATTAGAGACATATTAAGTATGATATACACATGTGTGTACATTATGATTCTTCCAGATTCAAATACATGTATATTATGCTCCTGATATATTCATCCACCATTTTTATTTTCTGAAGTGTTCTACGAGTAAATATAAAGAGTTATGAAAATGACTAAACGTATTTATTTTTCAAACGTATTTACATGTATAAAAATTAATATCGTTTATTACATACATATATGTGTGTATATATCTTCACATTTGTCACGTGTAAGTAATGTTCGTTTAATTGATACTGTGTATGCTTTTGTCGATCATAACATTTATTATCCTAAACAAGTTTAATAGAAGTAAAGTTTGAAAGTTTTTAACATTTAACCGACAGTAGTTCAATTATTTAGAAACTGGAAACTGTTATGCAAGCATAATGCTGTTCCATTCTATTACTGTAAAACCGTTAATTTTCGTTGACATTAGATCTATTATGCATCTAAGGGAATTTCGTGGATATATTTATTCGTGGGCCTGTGTTCTAGAAAACGTGAGGTCTATGTAGGAGACAATTTTTGTGGGGATTAAAATTCGTGGATAAAACCCTCCACAAAATAGACAAAAAATAGTGTCCCACGAAATTAATGATTCATATTATAAAAAAAAAATGCACGATACAATTCTAGTTTCATACCATTTTGGTCCATCGGATCACCTCGGGTAATACACATTATACTTCATCATCCGAGGTGTTCCGATTGAAATTTGGTATGTCGCAACCAAGGTTCAAACGCACGGCCTTCCGGTTACAAGGTAAACGTTCTAACCGCTCGACATTAAAACTTGTCTGTTTTGTGTTTGTTTGTCATTGTTGTTTTCAATTAAAAGTTGCAATATATTTACTCCGAAAATAATATAAACAAACGCATGTTGTATTCAAGAAATTATTTCTGCCAGACACAATTGTGTGGGCGCGCGTGATAAAGTACCTTATGATATTTATCGTTAAGACGATGTTAATAACATGTGTTTGTCTCTGGTTTATACAGGTCCAAGTAAATCGTCCATTCTTACTTATTCATCAACATAAAAATGCATTTCGCAGGGTTATAACGCATAGCGATATCCAATACCACCTGTGATATGATTACATGGCCATTTATTCACTTATTATATTTTATTTGTAAATACTGCCGATATATGGAAACACCAAGGCTGTTGCTGTGAAGTGTTTGTGTAGAAATAATGTGGATATACATTTACTGTATTGTCACTAACTGAGCATATAAGCGTCGAAAATGTCACGATGTTCTTGCAAAGGGTACGTGTTTGAATCATTTTTATTTTTGATTGTTGGTTTATTGGGTTTAATGTCCCAGCGACAGTATTTCAGTCATTTGGAGACGATGTCTACTTGAGACAGAAATAGTGCTGCCACACTTCAATATCACGCGTTTGACATGTTTCATGATACCACACCCAGCCACATTATCCTGACACCGGGCCAACCAGTCCTGCAACTACCCTTATATGCTGAGCGCCAAGCAAGGGAGCTATAACAATATCATCTTTTACGACTATAGTATGTCGCGGCCGGGGATCGAACCCACGACCTCACGAACCCGAGGCGGAAGCTTTTTATTTTATTTTCAGTTCACCAAATTTCAATTCAGAGAATAAGACAGTCTCATTAAAATCAGATTCAGTATCGCTAACTGAATCTGACAACATCGTATAGAAGGTCGTCTCAGATTGACCTCTGTATAGGCAAATCAAATCGGCGCTTACAGAATCATTAGGTATAACCAGGGGAAGTAACCGCGTCAATATATACGAACAAATTACAAGATGACGGCGCCCATGGTTTCAGCCACTGTGATAGAAAACACGCAAAAAAAGCTGTATAAACTGAAAACGATAACGTAACCGTTATCGGAAAATTCCATTATCTCTCTACAGGTAAATCAGGGCAGTGTTTCAATCTTTGTCGAGCTAAAATATAGTATGTTCCCATAAAAAAAACACTCTAAATAGAAATCACAATATCACAGTGGATAAAGGCGTTTTTTTATAAAGTGCAAGCACTGTAAGAGCGATATTCATTTAGAGAAAAAATAAGAATTAGAATTAAAACATGGTTTTACATTAAACAAAACAATAAATCATTTCTTACAAATTTATAATTGCTAGGGTTTAAAAGTTCGAAAGAAACTTTTTTTCAAATTAGTTGTTGCTAATAACATATAATCATACATGTTTTTTATTACGTTATTAGTATAGAAAGATCGATTGATTTCGTAGTGTTCCTCGCTATCCTGGCATAAGGAAGTCATTACGAAATGGGTTATATTTACCAGGTCATTTGCAATATATACCTATTACCCACCAATCAATCTATTACCGAATTAGTCATACTCAGGTACAAAAAGTGGGCTCATGGCTTTTCGTTAATCTAAACGAATTATTTCTTTCAGAAATGCATTTTGATTGTGTTAACAGTCATATTAATATAAATATTGTTTATGATGGAAAAGAAAATGAAAAAAAGAAAACGTACACAATACATGGCAATACTAATCAGAACAGAGCAGAAAATACGGATCTAACGAACAAATAGCATTCATCGTTACATATATAACACATATGATACATAAAGTCCTCATTCACATATCGTATAAAAATGTAATTTCGGAAATTAATAAACCAAACTAAATCAACGAAGATTGTGCACACTGAGTATAGCTAAGTTAAAAAACCTTGAGTTCAAAGTCTTTTGAAGTATATTTACATGGCTTTCCAGGTGATAAGTATAGCTTCAGCCCAAGAATCTAAAGGGGGTGCTTTGTTGTGGTAATATGCCACATGTTTACAGTGTTATACTGCATTGTGACAACACTATATGACATTGTATCCAAATGACTGAAATGTTGTCGGCGGCATGTTAAACCCAATAAACAAACAATAAACATCCAGCCATGTTTTCTGCAGTATATGGTTTGATGTTTTTATAACATATACTTTTATATATCTGATATTGACATTAGACAAGGAAATAAAAAGGAAAAGTTATTAACTGTTTGGGATTTGCCTGAATTGAAGTGAGTTGAACATGCACCACCTACCAGTGCCCAACCTAAAAAACCATGGGTTTCACATATATAAACCGGCTTCGGTCGCCAAAAGGGTCAAGCGATTGGCTTTGATCCCCTCGGGGTGGGCTGCGGTCTTCATGATGAAAGACCTGGAAATCTTTCAGATAGTTATTTGTCTTCCACCGCTGGTTGTCAGTTAACCTAACAACTCTTTCATAAGATTCTGAAAATACTGAAAGGTTCGACTCTCTTCAGTCTGGAGTTCACTCCGTTTGATACTACATAATACATTTCAGTGCCTTCCTCAGATCGTTCGTAAAACAAGACTTGAACTATAAGTTAGATCATTTACGAAGGTTAATACTTGGATACCGTACACAATAACGATGTCGTTTTTTGTAACACGGCCAATAAGCAATCGTGGTATATGGCTGCCAGGCCAGATTCGAACTACTGTCTTTAGATCTGTCCAATTTTGGTGGATTCACTAGAATTTCCGCAAACTGTGCAGTTTTATTATTTTTTAAGAAACATCTGAAGTACAGAATGGTTGCTTAAAATCGTGACATTCTATATACAAGGTTTTGTTTTGTAACCAGAGCACAACGTGATCTCATCACCTGTACCAATCGTCGTCAGTAATCAATACATCTCTGAAACCACGATGTAGAAATTGATGAGTCTCTTGGCATTGTTTTATTTATCTATTTAGCACAGATGGTCACCTTATGGCCCTCTACCATAATTGCTAAAATTTGATGCAAAAAAAAAATTGGTTCCCAGTGATTCAAACAATGTTCAGCACTAAATTGAATTGCACTTTTGATAATCTCTTGGTGCTTAAGCATTGTTAATCCCTTGAAAAAGAAGTCTCTTTATATATATATATATATATATATATATATATATATATATATATATATATACTTTAGAATTTAATCTGAAAATTGAGTCTGGTTGCTGGCAAAATTAAGTGACCTGAATTTGATTAGGCGATTAAGGACCACTATGGCCCCCATGTTTATTGTTATATATATGCCATATACTATAAATGATTTAAATGTTGTATGTATTTGACAATTAAAACTTATGACAATTAAAGCTTAATGATAGTTTTCATTATCATTAAACAAAGACTCATTCTTAAAATCAACGTGTTGTGGGCCCTAAAAATGGCTATATTTAGGACGGGGTGTCTAGACGGTATATAGAGAATTTCTGGCTCTTTCTTCATAGTTAAAACGATGTTCTTTTAACGCAAAAAAAAAAAAAAAAAAAAAAAATCGGGACGCAGTCTATTTTTTTGTTACAGTCCACTATTTGTTGATTTTATGTCCGTCAAACAATTCTTTCTTCATTAGTTAAATTTGCAAAGAAAATTTGAACATTTACGAGTAGATCAAGAAATATGATGTTCGCCAAAAATCATAAACAGCAGTTTTGATCTTACTATTTAAGCACGAAAAACTAAACATTTAGTCGACAAAGGAACAGGGTGTGCGATTATTTTAAGAAAGAGCGTGGATTCAGCTGTTAAAACTAAATCAATCTGTATGCAATGTCCCTGTGGTGCATTTGGTATAGCGTCGGACTGTCGAAGCCGACGCCCCCCCCCTATGACTTTTTTCTTCTTTTTTTTTTTTTCTTTTTCTTTTTGTTTTTTTGCTTCCCTTACATTTTTCACCTGACTAGCATAATTACAGCTCCTAAAGTCATCATCAAATGCGTTTTCTACTTTCATCTTTAAACCACAGACCATGTAGTAGTTTAAAAACAGATTACTATTTTTCGTATTGCTATCCTACATTTAGCAGCTATTTCACTCATCTGCCTCGTTAACCTAACTATCTATCTTAATTAGATGGTTTTTTTAAGCAGAATTGTACTGTATTTACAAGTATTAGTCGGCTTATCTATAGTTTTACAGTTTTACTGTCTGTTTGTTAATTTTGTATATTTATTAAAAATACTTATTATTTATACGGAAAATATTTGGTAAGATTTGCAGTTGTTGTTTTTTTAAACATTCGGATTTCTTTTCTTTTGAAAGATATTACTTGACGAATGTTATAAATTGAAGTTATGTCCGATTTTCAGTTTTGATGTGCAAAAAAAAATGTTCAGGTGATATTCCTTAAAGAATAAATGAATCAACTTACTTCAAAGAATCGATCTTTTATAGAAAAGAACAGAACATAATTTTATTATAGGCTTAGGCACCCAGCCCATGACCATAGACATCAACATTTACAATGGCATGCGGAGACAATATAAACATAGTGAAATCAATATGATGTGAAAATATTCCATTGCATATAGAAGGTCTTATCTCATCATTACGTTATATAAATATAAGTTTTAAATAATATATAGATATAATATTTTTAAATGCCACACACACACAGAGAGACATTAAACTTGATTATTATTTTAATATTATACATTATTCTTCCATATTAAATGCAACGAAATATCCTAATTATACACAGTGACCTATAAATAAATAACAAAGGACCGTTGAACTTATTTCTGATAACACAAGATTGTGCATATGACATTATACATGCTTAACTCCTGTCATACTACGTGCACAATGATACAATTGCTTACAAAACAAATAAATATATGTGATTCATAATATAGTATTATAACTGGAATCCCTGCGCTTAAAATATTTATACAAAACATGGCGATACAAAGTCATAGACGAAGAGTTTGACAAACCATCCCTACAATTTGAAATAAAAAACTACCAAAAGACGTTGTTTTAATACACATTTAAAACAATTCATGTTCAATGATTCGGGATATAATCATACATCTTGCGTAGTTAAGCACTGAGGCAAATCGAAAATATTACATATTATATTTACGGTCACATTTAAGTCTTTTGTAATGTCAAAAAGTGAATTTATTGCGCGAAGCCCTTTACCCCCTAATGTACTTGTTGCCTTCATATATGACCCTCCGTTTGACATGACAATCCCCAAATAGTTAAAATTATTGACTTTTCGATAACCTTACAATTATATAACCACACATTATGATTTTGTGTTCTTCCACCCTTATAAAAAAATACAATTTTTGTTTTATTCACATTAACAGTAAGGTCCCATTTTTCACAATATAAGTATAAATTATCTAAAGATGCTTGCAATCCTTCTGCTGTTTCTGATAATATAACAGCGTCATCTGCAAAAAGTAATAAATATATAGATAATTGGTCAATCGAGATACCTGCATGAATATCGTTATCTAATTGTAATTCTATATCGTTTAAAAAGAGAGATAACATTATCGGCGACGTGACCTCTCCCTGCAATAAGCCAAGATTAGAATCGAAGAACTCAGAAAGTGAATGCATATGTTTTACACATAATTTTATATCTTTATAAAGTGATCTCATTACCATTAACAATTTACTAACTAAACCTTCTTTAATAAGTTTGACCCATAAACGTGAACGATTAAAAAAAACAAAAAACATTTTTTTTTTTTTTTCTAACTTTAAACTGCTTTTCTATTAAAGAGTTTAAAACAAAAATCGCATCAACAGTACTGAAATTAGGCCTAAAACCAAATTGTGCGTCCGTTAAAATATCATTATCAGTGGTCCATTTTTGTAATATTTCATTTAATATAACTGTAAACAATTTTGCGAAGCAGCTTACTAATGTAATCCCTTTGTAATTATTCGTGTTGGTCGGGTCCCCTTTGTTATAAAGTGGTATAATCATCCCTGTAGACCAACTGCGGGGGGAAATTCCTGAATCCAATATGTAGTTAAAAAGAATTTCCAATGATTTAACAATTATATGGAAACTTTCTTTAAAATATTCATAAATAATATTATCAATACCAAGTTTTTTGACCGCCTTAACTATCTCTTCTCTTGTATTAGGTAAATCTAAGCTTGGATATGTACTTTCTATAACGCGATGTGTGTTATCAAAATCATGCAAAATATAATCACTTTCTAAATCATGATGGCTCACACTTACTGATGCAAGATTCCTAAAATGTTCATAAAACTCATCATTAGATATAGTATCACCAGTTGGATTAAATGGTTTACGTCGAAATAACCCCCAGAATTCTCTTGGTGATTTATGTCTCATAAAATTCATTTTTCTACCTAATTCTTTGTTAAATTTGCCTTGCACTTTCTGCAATAGTAATTATAATTTTTCTTTAACTCAGGTAATATTTGACAAAGTTATTTCTATTTAGATTATAGTTATACAAAGCCTGTTTGTAAATTACATTCCGTATTGAACCATTTCTGTTTATTTCTGTCAACTAAATTTAATTTTGATGAATACGACGTCTTTGTTTTAGTCTCCAAATAATTATTTCTTCTAGATGTTAGATACTCCGTAAAAAAAATTTCACTAACTGGTCAGGGTCACACTCATTATTTACTTTAGTATATAAACTTTCCTCCAGAGTATGTATGTCTCGTGATATATCATTTAAAATTTACATCTCTAAAATCGTTATTCCATTTATAAAATGATTTGGTTTCATTATTACTCGTACTTCTTTCGTGAATATTCATATCAGAATTGAAATAGAATTCAATCGGTGTATGATTTGAAAATTCGTTACAATCACATACAGCAAAATGTTTAATATAATTAAAATTTTCTTCTGCCGTCAGTAAATAATCAACTACGCTTTGGCCATTATGTGTCATACATGTGACCTGCCCAACATTTCTATCACTATGTAACCTACCATTCACAATACGAATATTGGTCACTTTGCATAAGTCAAGCAGGTAATCAACAAAACGATTTGTTATGAAGTCACAGCTAGCTCGTGGTAATGGAGTATCGACTACTGTAGGATTGCTGCTATGTAACTGACGGTCATTCTCGATATAATCCACTTTATGACCCACACGACTATTTGTGTCACCGGTTAAAAATACCCGACCCGCTGTATGTGTTTACATCTGATTCAATTTTACTGAATTTTTCCTCGTTATAAAAATTATGAATTGGGGAATGTTCTGGGGCAATATAAGTAATGCCTATGTAGTTGTCACAATCAAATCTTAAGAATGATTTTCGAGTTCTAGCCAAACTAAACAATCAATATCGTTTATAATAAGTTTGACACCTTTTCTTATACTATCCTTAATATATATGATTATACCGCCACTTGAACGCTTTGCGCGCCTATGTTGTTAACGCCTATATGACTATAGGGTTAAGGAATCCAGATAAATCAATACACGGGTTTTTATTAGTCCAGGTTTCAGACAGACAAATTATGTCATACTGCGAAATATTTTCAACAAACTCACTAGAAGAACATCTTGCAACAGATAGGCCTTCTATATTCCAAGCAACACATTTTATAATACATGTACTCTCACAACAGTTCTATAGCCATCAGCTTTATATTCCCGATCATTAATGTAAAGTCTGTCAACTGACAGATAAGCGTCCTTGCCTTCTTGACGTGCTTGCCGTAGGATAGGAATCAGCTTCCGTCTGGTGTCTGCTATCTCCTTCGGGAACTGTTCAGCAATACCGAACGGTGTGTCCTGTGTAAAAAGTGTAATAGTTCATAAAAAAATTGACATGGTTATCTGTACGTGTCTGTTGATTGGTCTTACTATGATAACTCATTGTTACGAGTGATAAAGTATTGTGGCATATCTCCCCCAACAACTTATCCACTTTGTTATGCCGAATCTCTTTTGAAAAATTGTCAAATATTCAGTTATTATCTGGCAAGTAGAAAATTTCAAGTTATCCACTTAGGTATCTTAGACTCCGGACTTTTCATGTGAGGAAGCCTTCCAGCTGGCTTGCGGTAGGTCGGTGGTTCTACCTGGGTACCTCTGTGCACTCGGGGTCTTCCTCCACTTGTAATTAGCTGGACGTCGCTATATGATGAAATACTATCGCAGCGACGGTAAACCCCAAACAACAAACAAACAACTTAGGTATCTTAACAGGGCAAAAATGTGTGTTAGTGCCCACTACTGCCAACCACATATTCATTTAGATTAACTGGATATCATGCCTTTTCAGATATTTATGTGGAAAAAAAAGAGTGTGTTATACACATAATTTAACAGGCTAACTTGAAAAAAGTGATATATCCAGTTATCTTAAATGAATATATGGTTGGCAGTAGTGGGCACTAACAGACAGTTTTGATCTGTTAAGATACGTTTTGATCTGTTAAGATACCGAAAGGATAACACGTAATTTAAAATGACTTAACTATTTGAATTTACCGTCGCTTCGACAGTATTTCAGTCATATAGCGACGTCCTGCTAATTACAGGTGGAGGAAGACCCCGAATGCACGGAACCACTGACCTACTACAAGCCAGATGGAAGGCTTCCTCACATGAAAATCCGAATGACCCTGCCGGGATACGAACCCACGCGGCGAGGGGCTGAGTGAGTGTTAAAGACAGCGACTTTACCCTCTCGCCACGAATGCCGTTGAAATTTAAAGTGAAAACAAATATTGGATTTTTTACAAAGTCATAACAAATAAATATGATGCATCTATACTTTTTTCAATAAGAAATTAATTGCTATGTGATTAAAAATGAACATTAATGGCACGAAAAAAAAAATGAATGGAACAACATTGCATCAGGACATCGTTAGGATGTGTCGATCAAAGCACGTGAACTGTCTAGAAATGGGAGTGTCATACACGATTTTCTGGCACCCCTAAAACCGAGAGAAAATCCTGCTGAATATGCAAGAAAATCAAACGTCATCTCAGTCGACAGATGTGGATAACTTATGTTTCAAGATTTCACAGTATAGATAATAAAAAGCACACGACACCCAATTATTTCCTATACGCGCATAGCACGTGATTTCTATTATATTACTAACATCCCAGGAAGGGTCTCATATTTCATATAAAAACTACAAGAAGGCTTATGTTTGCTTAGTAGGTCGGAAAGAAGTGCGTGTTTCATGGGAAACTGTACTTATAGTAACAATACTTGGGTTGTCAAAGTCACGTGCTATTCAGGAGACATTAATTATAGCATTGAGTTTATAACAACTGCCTACATGTGACTTAAACGATGAGTAAAGATAGGTAAATGTTCATTGTAAATTTACTTATTTAATCTATACTGTATGATTTCATTACTTAATGTTACATTAATTGTGTATATGATTTCATTTATTTTAATATTTTGATTTCAATAGTTATGTAACATCATTTATAACTATTACTGCCAGTGTTGTTTATATTTTGTTTAATGTGTTCATGACTTCTGGAAATTTATAATATTAAACATACAAATGATATCATATCGCCAGGTATAGTGGACAAAAAAGATGACAGACCAACCGTATTCAAATATGTACGTTTTGACGCTCTTGTAACCTTTTTTTTTTCAAATGTATAGATGGCATCGTGAACAGAAAATATTAAAAGGGCTCGCTGGAACTATATGAAACGAGGCTCTGTCTATCATTTCAGGCAATGTATTAAATATTTTCAGTAAAACGATGACCATGAAGGATAAATTCTATTAATAACATAAAACAACGCATTAGTTGTTTTTGTCATAATTTTGCCCTATTTCTTTCTGTGTGCTCATTCTAATGAAGAAATATAGTTCCCAAGGCAAAATGTGACCTATTTCATAAAATTAAATGGGTTTTATTACAATAACTAAGTAATTATGATTAAATTCAATTTTGAGAAAAGAAACAAAATGAAATGCATTTTCGAACTTAAAAACTAACAAAATAAAAATATGGCGGATGAATACAGTGATTTGACCGGTCGTAATATAGACATAGCGATATATCGAAAAATATATACTTAACTGCAAAAGAAAGTGTGCACCCAGGCTTCCGAAAATTCATGTGTTATTTCTTTCCAAAATGTTTTCTGTTTGGAATATTTGGGTATTGTTGTTGTTGTATCCCTGCTGGAAAGCTTCCTCAAAATCCGAAGTTCCTTCCGGGATTCGAACCCACAGCGGTGAGAGGCTGAGAGATTTGTAGTCCACGACTGTAACCGCTCGGCCACGGCGGCCCCATATTTTGGTATTGTGTGTCCAGTATAATGTGCATATTGTTTAAGAAAGCACTGGTTTTCCAGAGGAGTGAGAGGATCATAGGTCACATTATTTTTACAGTATTTTGCGTTCAAATTTGTAAGTAGACTTAGTAATCTGAATACTTAAAATAATGGCCGGTAACCGAGTGGTTATAGTGCCACTCCCGTAACCGGTAGGTCCCAGTCGGGACAGACAAAGTCATTTAAATGTTATTGGTGGTATCATATCACTATATTTGTCTTATGTAAAGAAACATCCACATATGAAGTATTGTCAATAATAGGTTACAGCCGAGGAAAAAAAGAATTCTTTAAAATGCAAATAATTGCAATATCTAGACGTTTCAAAAGGGCATTAAATAATTCAAGACGTTAACGTTTATGTGAGAAAAGTTCAGTCGTTATCTGCCAAATGCACCTTTTCGACTTAGCGGCTTTTTTCATACCGTAAAACTCTCTCTCTCTCTCTCTCTGACGTGACAATACTTTATGATTCTTAGGTGCGAATTTTCGTTCATATCATATTTCATTCACGAATATTAACTGTTATTAAACGATAGCAAAACAGCGATTCATGAGGTTTGTGTAGTTGTATTTTATTTTCTTACTTAACTAAATTATCAAATTCAAAGTCAAATAGTTTATTCAAAGTAATATAGGCCTCCGGCTCAAAATACAAAGCATATGGTCATGAGATAACATTTTTCAGACACAAGAAGTTGTGTCATACACCTTTTACAGATCCAACCATCATCATCACCATTATATTTGTTATGAATTATATCAAAATATGAAATAAATATAAAGTTATATTTCTCCATTTTACAATTTCAAAAGATATACCTTTCTCTCATTTAAATATAATTTCAGAAATATATGTATATGTTTCATACCATCAAAACCAATTCTAATTTAGATGACATGAAAATTAATACATAATTTAGACAAGGTGGTGATAATCACGTATGAATATTGCAAGTGATTTTTATAAATCAGAATAGTTCAGCAATTTGTAAATATATAACGCTATTCTATATATAACATCAGCATCAGTTGAACTAAGGATATTATAAAATCCTTCTAAATTTCGAGCTGAATCGTACCAGTTCAGTAGATACTGATTTTGTAGATCTGTATATTTCCCCACAATGATAAGATACATGATATTCACATTCCACAACATTTGAAATATAGTTTTCATTACAATATTTGCAGACGCGTAAATCAAAAGAAATATTATTGTGTCTGCCAGTTTCTACTTGTCAGTTATGGCTAGAACATCGACAGCGAGACAAAGCTAATCTGTATTTTACTGGTAATTCAATTACAAGGTATCTCTCAGTATTTAATAATGTTTTAAAATATTTATAATAATGACATCTACTAGATTCCTGTAATAGTTGACTCCAATTTTGAGTTTCACAATCTATGACTCTTTGTCTAAAAGAATTAATGAAACTATCAATATCTCCGATATCATGAGAAATCCATACAAACCCAAACCCATACAGAAATAACATACTTTTTAGTAGCCATTGTGCTTTTTATCTATTCTTTAATCCTTTAATCATAATTTTTCGCAATAATGTTTTGTATATATGTATTATTTCAGTAATTAATCGTAATAGCTATTTAATTTACTTGATATATTTCCGATACTTGATTGTTTGAAATAGAACACGCAGGTGTTCATGCAAAGGGAAATTTCTTTGTAACATTTGTTACTCAAAATAAAACCTCTTTATTGTGAGTCAGTTATTGATCCAAATGTTGTATTATATCATACATTTGTACCAAAGAGAACTCAAGACGCCATTTAGGAATTAATATTTTTGACTGTTAATGGTTCTGAGTAGATTTTTTTTTTAAATTTGTATTCAATTTCCATTAACAATTTGTTACATTTGAAGGGAATATATTGATGCATTCGGGAATATTTATGATATTAAGGTAAGGGATTGTTTTGTTCATTTTTTCTTTCAATAACTCTTATACTGGTGGGAACTGGATACTCCAGGATTAAAACCAAAATAATGAGCTACATAACACAAAAACGTAAGATTTCTTTTTTTACAATCTCTTTATACGTATTTCATTACTAGGTTTGAAAACGTGTATTTCATTCAAAATGGGCTAAAAGTGAAAACGTTTCGTTAAAAATCCTGAGGTCGTGATCGACTTTAATCTCAATAACAAATATATGTATTGAAATCTCCCAGAAAAAAAAAATTGCTGCAAGAATTGTCCATTTAGCATATTGCTTGCTTAGCACATGGTTTTTTCCTCCCGTACCTGCATACAGGCCTCTGATTGGTCGTGAGGAAAATACCATTTGCTAAGAAAAGATGAGGTATAATTATAGGAAAGCGAATACATTTTGTATGAAAATAAAACTGCATTGGGCATGGGATACTTTAAGAAATTGACCTGAAACCTTCTGATGGCGGTCTTTCTATGAATAGGATAGAGTCTACTAAGACATTTCTATTGACAATAGAAGATAGACCCGTGGTCTACCATTATATGTATGTCTTAATATATCCTCTCCTTCTTCGAAGTCATCCTTTTATGAAATACTTGATTTTGTCAAATAGATCGGTCTATTGTATACATGATAATGTAGAAAGGGGTTCTAATGAAATATATTGCTGATAAATTTTAATTTTCATCACGTTCGATTGGCCAAATATTTAGGATAACTTCTAGGTACTATAATGTCTTCTTAACACAAACACGCTCACACACAACTGTATAACGTAAGAATGTGTTGATGAGTGTGTATCCTCAAAACACATACGATTTTATCAACTATGTGATATCGAATTGAAATGAAAACCCTGGTATTAGAAGGTCAGTGCCTGAGACATTTAAGGGAGGTCATTTTAACCCTTTCCCTCATAGAGGACACCACGAAAAGACCTATGCGAACAGCATAAAACCAGATCATCTTTCGAGTAACTCGCAGGCTGATCAGGTTTTATGCTGTTCGCTGCTCCTCAGTGGTCAAGAAATGAGGATTTTGTAATTAAATTTGGTAAGGTTTAACTGTGGTTTTCTGCAGATCAGGCTTTTTGTGGTACCTATTGAGGGCGTCAAAATGAGTCTATATGAGGGAAAGGGTTAATACATAAGATAATTTACTGCAGCTGGTATAGCTCCCTTGACTGGCGCTGATCATATTTACAGGGTAGTTCCAGGACTGGCTAGCCCTGTGTCATGATAATGTGACTGGGTGTCAACTTTGCGATGCACTATATCTGTCTCATGGTCTCCAAATGACTGAAATACTGTCGGTGGGACGCTAAACCCAACAAACAAACATAATGCAATATTTCATGACTTTTGTATTGCATGATTTAAACCAAAAAATAAATGTACATGCATTTTATATAAACATTCCGCCCAAAGGGTCTATGAGTCATATAAACAATGAAAGTAAAATAATTAGTCACGTGATAAGACATAACAAACATGTAACAAAGCCGGTTGAATTTAATAATGATTCAGTAACATAAAATAAGGATATAAGACGTGCCTTCAAGTCAGACTTAAGTATTGACCATTACGGCCAATATACAACATATGTTGCATGAAACATATCAAGTAACAATCAAATTTTAAGAAAGAGTACAAAATGCAGATATATAGAGTATATTTTTTTTTAACCCTTTCCCCCATAGAGGACACCATGAAAAGACCTATGCGAACAGCATAAAACCAGATCAGCCTGCGAGTAACTCGCAGGCTGATCAGATTTTATGCTGTTCGCTGTTCCTCAGTGGTCTGGAAATGAGGATTTTGTAATTAAATTTGGTAAGGTTTAACTGTGGTTTTCTGCAGATCAGGCTTTATGTGGTACCTATTGAGTGCGTCAAAATGAGTCTATATAAGGGAAGGGGTTAATAGATATGGGGTTTATCTTATCGAGTAGTGATACAATTTCTTATTTTCACGAGCATGTTATCACTTCGAGGTGAAATATAACCCATATCCACTCAAAACAAAAAAAAATCTTTTTATTTTATGCTAACTGCTGCTACAATTCCTATATAAGTAAAAAAAATGTAGACCCATCACACTTTGGGATGGGGATTTTTTGTCACAGATAGAACACTGTATTTCATCAGTATAAAATAAACATAAATATAAACATAAATGCCAGGATGAGTAAGCAGCAGTAAATGATAGTTACTGAAACTAATTTAAACAAACTTTGGAGAGACTGAATAATGTAAATACCGGATGACCAGAAAGCGAGTGTTTGATGAGTGAAGAAGGGCGAGCTCGTTGCAGCATACATTTTCACTCACTCTCAACTCTCAGGCCACACCCAAATAACAAAATATTTAAATTTAATATACTTTAGTGCAGAGTGTTTTTTTAGCCTGTCGATCTACATAATTATACAATTGTAAAAGGACTCGAGGTAAACGAGTTTAATGTTTTTTCCTAAAAGAAAAAATATATTTCTTGTAAAAAATGCCAAATTTGAGCTAACTAGAGTAGCGCACACAAGTCGACGGTCGACGACGGTAAGCTTTGTTCTCACTGGTCAAAAGCGAAACATATAGTTTTAAAAGTATGAAATGTATCGAACATATAAAATAAAACGTTACTAAATTCTTTAGACAGTTAAAAACAGCACTAAACTCGGTAAAAATGTAGTTATAAACTCCAGAAGTGAGGGACCTTTAACATAGCTAGTCCGTAACAATGTTACGAAACAGACTTATCGCGGTTTAAATTTCCGTAAAGCGTGCGAACTTTTCCGATAGGCTTTCTGATGCGCATTGAAATTATGAGGATATTAAAAACAGGTCACAAGGTGAACAAGGTACAAAACAGGCTTGACAAGAACAGAATATTAGACTTATAGAACAACCCAACGTGCAAAAAACATTTTACAACAAGGACAACACAGCTTACAAAATATATACAGTGTACTACTCAAAGTTTGCTAAGCACCATCAGCTATTTTCCCGTAGCGTTGCATGCTTAGACAAGCGACTTTAAAGGCATCCTACATTAAATTTTACATTAAATCTTGCTTTTATGCAGAAGTATTGTTTATGTACCAAACTAACTACCAGTTACAAGAAATAAGCCGGGTCCTCAATACTGGGAATTAATCATAATTAGAAAGTGCGAATTTTGATTAAACACCTTAAAATTTAAAGTCAGCTAAATTCAGAACTTTGATCTTCAAATATTTCTGTTTTCTAAATGGAATACTTTTAAGGATATTTGTGACGATGTTGGCCTGTTCATGGTCATTTTTTTCTGTATTGATCACAAGATTTAACTTCCATTTATAAAATGCCATTTCTTGCACAAAAAAAAACAAACAAAAAACACTTTTGTGAATTTTGCAAATAATGACAGGAATTGGCTAAATCGTTGTAACTCATTTTTGAGTCTCTTTTCTATCATTTTGACAAAAACTTTGCGTAAAATTGATTGTTAGCTAACGCTTTCCTTTCAGGTACATAGCATTACATTCAGCATGTGTTTTCATGTGACTCTATGGGAAAATAGCGGGTGGTGCTTAGCAAACTTTGAGTAGTATATATCAGATAAGAAAGTATAAATCGTGATCACTATTTATCTAGAAACGTTTTGATGTTCAATGAAGGAATGAACAGCGGAAAATACTTTAATATTATCATCTGTCGTAAGGGACGGATGACCAAAGAGAAGAACTTGAAGAGCTGATTTAATTTTCTTAAAAGTTGTAAGCGAATGTGACTATAATTCTGACAGTCAAAGAAAAAGTGTTTAGTTGTTTCTGGAAGACCACACGTACAGTTTGGAGAGTCGACTATGTTTTTAAATAGAGGTCATTTTTTTCTCAATCTAGAGTGGATAATTTGATTTGGACGATATAACGTTATCATAAACTTTACAGACTTATGTTGTTTGGTAAATGAGGGAAATATTGATATGCAGTTAGACACACTTCACACTTTAGAGGGCGGGAAATCATTAGAGCACTAAAGAAAACAACCATTTTATGGGAGGAATTTTGAATGTAGACATATTGCTACCATAGGGAGAGTACTGTTAACTTCAAGAAATTAACAGCTCGTGGACAGGCAACAGTATATGCTCTGTGGATCAAGTTAATACGTTACCTTTCCAAAGGCTCTTATGAGGTTTCTCCTATATTTTGTACTCTTCAGGAGTTTAAAGTAGGGTGAATACTTCTATTAACATACAGTGTCTTTCCAAGATTAATTTGGCCAGGCTTGTCTTTTTCTGCATGAGTGGCAGAGGTGTAAAATGTGAAGGGCGAGAGATGTTTTTTGTGAAGTATTGTGAAAGGCCAATGATATGGGGGGGGGGGGGGTCACATCCCTCAATGAGCTATGTTAAGAAATAACTTTTCCAAACTGGTTTGCACTTTTTCCTCCATGTACCGGGCTGTATTTACAGCTGCTAAACAATGGCTGTTATTAATTGCCTTAGTTTCTACAAACTTCGATGGGATGTTGCCTGTATGAATAAGTGTGGCCGCCTGTGTGTTTCTAAACGGGACACCTTTAACACTGTTATTCATATCATATGTCCCTAATGGAAAATATCTTTCTGATGGCATCTGTTGTTAGACTGCATACATATTAGCGCCATTATATTGCTGTCTGAGGGGTCCAAGCTCGGCTACCACTTTATACTGGACCATGGTGCATTTAATATGACATCATCAAATTAATGACTTAGAAGCCTTGGCGTGACCGATATTATGGTTTCAAGTTTAAAAATATTTGATTTGGTAACATTAATCAGGATCTCTATATTGTAGTATCAAGATACCCTTTGTTAACATATAAAAAAAGAACCTCTCTGTGACAACATCTGCCGGGATCACAGAAAAGTGTTGCTTCTGGGAGGTGTTGCTGTGCAGAGCTATCGACTCAGGTAACCAGGCAAAACTAAACTGTTACTGCTAAGAGGTAGTCGTTTCTCAGATGTGCAGTTTTGGGGAGGTTTTACTGTACAGATTTCTTGTTACATGACCATATTGATTATACATAATGTATAAAGATTTTTTGTTTGTTTATTGGGTTTAACGTCCCACCGATAGTATTTCAGTCATTTGGAGACTATGTCTACTTGAGACAGATATAGTGCTGCCACACTGCAGGGTCATGCCGTAGACATGAACTGAATAAAGAGCCAGAATGTCATCAAGCATAAAAAATGAAGCATTATAGACAGACTTGGCACTGCATACATTTACTGGTTTCGTATATGGAACTTATAAAATGTGTGCACTATTTTGTAAGTGGAATGATATATGAATTTGAGTTATCAGTCTATTTTAATACTTGTATGATTGCTATGAGGTGTTTCATGCTTGCAGCCTTAATAGTATCAAAATTTGCTAAAACTACTTATGTGCGCATGTATGTGAGAGAGAGAGGGAGAGAGAGAGAGAGAGAAAGAGAGAGAGAGAGATTGTAGTGTCTAAGCGATACAGAAAAGGAGAGAAAGAGAGATTGTAGCGTCTTGGAACGAACATTGATCAATATGACAAATGTCGAGGTTTTTACTTCTTTTTTTTTGGACAAAAACTTATCTGACATTCATTCTTTCAATGCATGTTCTTTAAGGTTCTTAAGGACTTTAAAGATGACGTTTTCTGTTTAAATGTCACAATAGCATAGGGTCCCATCCTTTCTTTGTCATTTTGATTGTTGAGTAATGCGGTTATTGATGAGCACGTGCATAAATCAGTGCTATATAACAACAGATGCTTTCACTATTTGCTCTCACGCTTCTACAATTTCAACTCGCATGAACGGCAAATACATTTGACCTTGTCTAAATAAAACTGACAAGTGCGTATACTAACACGAGATACTGCGGCTGGGAGATCAAAGGGATAGAGGGAGGAAACATAAACATAAAATCAACATGTTTTCTTGATATACCTGACTTTTCCAGATTTGGTTTTTTTAAGTTCCTTTCTGATAACATATGATAACTACTGGTACATCAGCCATGTAAGGCAAATTTACTGCAGGTATATTTAATAATGATTACTAAATCAGATCGCGGGTTTGGTGCGATATTATTGTAAATGTACAATACTGTGGACACTCGTGATTGTCTTTGCCACCAGTAGTCCAAGATAAGACGCGCACTCTGGTCATCGTCTGCATTTTTTTTTAACTGAAGTTTTAGCAAGCATCCCCATGAACACAGCCCAACATGAAGAAAGGAAAAGTCCAATGAAGAAATTCAGCATGTTCCGGGTTATTATTATATTTACATTGCTCTACACTAAGTCCAATGAAGAAATTCAGCATGTTCAGGGTTATTATTATATGTACATTGCTCTACACTAAGTCCAATGAAGAAATTCAGCAAGTTCAGGGTTATTATTATATGTACATTGCTCTACACTAAGTCCAATGAAGAAATTCAGCATGTTCAGGGTTATTATTATATTTACATTGCTCTACACTAAGTCCAATGAAGAAATTCAGCATGTTCAGAGTTATTATTATATTTACATTGCTCTACACTAAGTCCAATGAAGAAATTCAGCATGTTCAGGGTTATTATTATATGTACATTGCTCTACACTAAGTCCAATGAAGAAATTCAGCATGTTCAGGGTTATTATTATATTTACATTGCTCTACACCAAGCCCTTGATTTCTTTTTAAACTACATACTATTCTGAATTTCCAGTCCATTATGTCATTGGGACATCCTAAACATTATCAAAATTACAGTTTGTCCCACTTAATCGTCCAATGAAATGCTTGTATTTCGTTTAAAATTTGAAAAATATATTGCATAAAAAGAACCGCACTTAACACACCATGTAAAACTGTCAATCAAACAGGAGGCGGGTCCATAATGCGATGTCAAAGGCGAAACTGTATTGCGTACGTGACAAACTGTATATATATGTTATCGTTTATATTCTAATTTTTATGGATTTGTCGCAGCGCTCCGCTTCGCGTCGCTTGCGATAAATTCCATAAAATTTAAAACATATACAAAAACTAATACTTAAAAAGTGTCATGGAACTAAATCATATTTTCAGTATGTCTTCTGGCTGACTGGATTTTCTGAGCATATTTTTGTATGTTTTTTTGTTGTTTTATTTTTTCAACGAAAAGTTCCGTCCTTTAAATTGATGATGTTAGGGCAGGCATTGTCGAGCGTATGGCGTCACCTAAGATTGATTAAAAAAAAATCTGCTAGAACTTATATGTTCTTCATTGGATTGCTTTAATATTTGGACAGTTGCTTAAGTGGATGGACCTTTACATTATGCAGTTGACCTTGTGACTTGACCTTTGACAAACATATGATGAAAAAAGCGGCATCTGGACAGGTTTACCTTTTGGTTAATCTGCTATAACTTCTATGTGCTTCAATGGATTGCTTCAATGTTTGGACAGTTGTATGTATCTCTTAATTATTCAGTTGACCTTGACCTTTGACCTTTTGATGAAAAAAGCCCAGAAAAAACGTCCACAATACCATCAGGTCTTCTCCTTTAATTATGAACATTTTAAACCTTCATAGGAATAATTCCACAACCTTTAGCAAGTTTGCCTTTGTGTAATCTTCAGGAGTCTCCCACTCCATTCATCAGCACTATGGTTGGTCATGTGACCTGGCTGAGCTTAGCAACAACTAATCTGGAGTACCTTCCCTTTATTACTATTTACTCTCATAGGATGTCGGGAACCAGACAAGGCAACATTATCAGTTGTGTTTTAAACCTTGTATATGAATGGTTTTCCTTAATGGTAATTTATCAGACTTAAACTGTGTTACGAGAACACCCAGGGGTCGTATCAAATATGGCCTCTACACAGGTGGTCACTGAATGCAGGTATAAAATTTGACCTGTCTCACAGCTTTATAAAAATTAACTATGCATTATAAAGGCATATGATACACTCATCCTAATAACCATATTTCACATAAAGTTTTTTTTTTTCTTTTTCAGATTTAGGGGAGATAATTCATATTTAAGTTAACATTGAAATTCGTGGGAATATATAACTTCTTTACACATAAAAAAAATGAAATTGAATCTTGAGAAAAACTCATGGCAGAAAACCATGTTATATGAATCTGTTTCAATTTTTATAAAGAAATTTAAAGTTAATCATGGAAAACTTGAGATACTGTTTTAATTTAAGGGGAGATAATTCAGTTTTTAAAGGAGATAACTCATCTAAACAAAATTATTTGGGGGAAGTAATCAAAAGATATCCCTTGGTTTAATATAATTTGATATCATATACTTGTTTTTGTTGGAATTGATGGCTATTCGAGTGTAAAATACCTCCAATTGAAGAATGTCCATTTATAAACTAAAATTACTGTCAACTGCTTTGAAACTGAAGGTTGTGGGTTAAATCCCAGTATGCTCTTTTCTTTTCTTTCTCTTTTTCTCCCTATTTTTTCTGTATCACTCAGATAAGGTTTAGACATTGTTATTTTTGTCATTTGTAAAGGTCAGTATTTTAGGTACATGTACCAAGGTAAAACGATGATTTTGGGTACATGATTCACTTTCTGATTATTAAATTCTAAACACTGTGATAAAAGTTCCCAATTTATTCAATGATAAAATGCTACAAATTTAAAAGCAAGTCCAATAACTGTACTTAGAATATGTTACAGACAATGCGCTTTTAAATACACAGTACGTTTACAAAAAAAAAAAATATCATGCCATTGTCTGTCTTATATATTATTCTTTTGGTATATAATAATGTTTCTATGATTCTTAGGCATCATGCATTAGAAAATAATACCCTACTTTTTATACATGCATATTGAAAACAAAGAGACTCTTCTTTGTTAATTTTTTTCAACTGTTTTCTTTATGTCCACACAGAGTGAAGATCTACCTTGAAAATATCCATACCAACCCTTATTAGACAGTTGAAGAATGTACTTTTGTAATATGTTAATTGACAACTGGCGACAAACAGGGTATCAAACTACACATCATATGAAACTTATTTATCATATATCAATGGAAAACAAATTCTTACAAATTAATCCCTTTTGACAGTTCCTAGACTGGACCAGTACTAAGCACCTTGAAGAGTCCTGAAAAATCCCTGCTCATAACCGAATTCAATCCCGTACCTTTTAATCAACAGTCATGTTTGTGACTGCAGGACTACGACACCCTTCACTGAGCAATTGCTCTAAATATGCAGTCAAGCAAATAAACTCATTATTTTTCATTGTCATTAAATTTTGCTGATCATGTACTAAGATAAATATTGTGGGTAGATTCATTTGTGGATTTATCTTCAAGAAAAAATGAGGTTTGGTCAGGGTTTTCCCTGGTGCACAAAATAACCCATTTTGACCCTCAAATTGTAACAAGAGGCCCATGATGGCCCTAAATCGCTCACCTGAGATAAATAGATTGGCCCAAGGAACATCTGTACCAATTTATTTTAAAATCTGGCCAGTAGTTTTGAAGAAGATGATTTTTAAAGTTTTC
Source organism: Solen grandis (assembly GCA_021229015.1). Taxonomy (NCBI): domain Eukaryota; kingdom Metazoa; phylum Mollusca; class Bivalvia; order Adapedonta; family Solenidae; genus Solen; species Solen grandis. Next base: position 16,270,657 of record CM037784.1, read on the forward strand.
ATTTTTTTTTGTTGCCATGGCAACCAGAGTTCTACATGGATCAAGTTTATTTTAGCAACTATTGTGAAGGTTGACCCAAGGATCATCCCTGCCAGATTTAATCAAATTCTGTCCAGTGGTTTCAGAGAAGATGTTGTTTAAAGGTTTCTCTAAATACATATAAGGCAAATAAGCCCCGCCCCTGGCGGCCATGTTTTTTTACGGATCGGAATTATTTTAGCAACTTTGGTAGAGGTTGACCCCAGGAACATCTGTACCAATTTATTTTAAAATCTGGCCAGTAGTTTTGAAGAAGATGATTTTTAAAGATTTCATTTTTTTTTCTTTTTGTTGCCGTGGCAACCTGAGTTCTACATGGATCAAGTTTATTTTAGCAACTTTTGTGAAGCTTGACCCAAGGATCATCCCTGCCAAGTTTAATCAAATTCTGTCCAGTGGTTTCAGAGGAGATGTTGTTTAAAGGTTTCTCTATATACATATAAGGCAAATAAGCCCCGCCCCTGGCAGCCATGTTTTTTTACGGATCGGAATAATTTTAGCAACTTTAGTAGAGGTTGACCCAAGGAACATCTGTACCAATTTATTTTGAAATCTGGCCAGTAGTTTTGAAGAAGATGATTTTTAAAGTTTTCAAATTATTTTTCTTTTTGTTGCCATGGCAACCAGAGTTCTACATGGATCAAGTTTATTTTAGCAACTTTTGTGAAGGTTGACCCAAGGATCATCCCTGCCAAGTTTAATCAAATTCTGTCCAGTGGTTTCAGAGGAGATGTTGTTTAAAGGTTTCTCTATATATATATAATGCAAATAAGCCCCGCCCCTGGCGGCCATGTTTTTTTACGGATCGGAATAATTTTAGCAACTTTAGTAGAGGTTGACCCAAGGAACATCTGTACCAATTTATTTTAAAATCTGGCCAGTAGTTTTGAAGAAGATGATTTTAAAGTTTTCAAATTATTTTTCTTTTTGTTGCCATGGCAACCAGAGTTCTACATGGATCAAGTTTATTTTAGCAACTTTTGTGAAGGTTGACCCAAGGATCATCCCTACCAAGTTTAATCAAATTCTGTGCAGTGGTTTCAGAGGAGATGTTGTTTAAAGGTTTCTCTATATACATATAAGGCAAATAAGCCCCGCCCCTGGCGGCCATGTTTTTTTACGGATCGGAATAATTTTAGCAACTTTAGTAAAGGTTGACCCAAGGAACATCTGTACCAATTTATTTTAAAATCTGGCCAGTAGTTTTGAAGAAGATGATTTTTAAAGTTATCAAATTATTTTTCTTTTTGTTGCCATGGCAACCAGAGTTCTACATGGATCAACTTTATTTTAGCAAATTTTGTAGAGCCTCACCCAGGGAACATCCCTGCCAAGTTTCATTAAATTCTGTCCAGCGGTTTCAGAGGAGATGTCGTTTAAAGCAAATTGTTGACGACGCACGACGGACGACGACGGACGAAGGGTGATCCTAAAAGCTCACTTGAGCACAAAGTGCTCAGGTGAGCTAAAAATGAACCCTAAATATCTAAAAATTGTCTCTTCAACTATTTATAAAGGGGTCATTTGTCCCCCATTTGAAAATATTAAAGAAACTCTGGGTCAGTTGAAAGAATGATTTTTGTGGGGTTAATAATTATGGATAAAAGTCTCTACGAAATCAACAAAAATTAGTGTCCCATGAAAATTAATGATTTCATGGTATAATACAATTGCAATCTCATACCAATGCAATGCAGGATCTGACATGAATTGCCATTTCATATCAATTTTCACTAAACGAGTTCATGAAAATGTTATAAAGCAAGCCTTTGGTGAGCACAATATCATTTTCCAGGTTGAGCCAAGTAAAATTTGATATAAAATGATAATTTGTGTTGGATTCTTTTTATCACATAACCTTGACCATGATTATAACAACAAAAATACAACATCAAAGAAACAGACTGTGAACAATAGCTCCATTTGTAATCTTACAACAAGAAAATAGTTTGAAACAATAGTTGAAAATAACATTTTAATGTTTGTATTTCTCGTACATCATTAGCATAACAGTAAATAATACATATTTTTAATCAAAGTTAGTTGCATCAAATACATTTAACCCTTTCCCTCATAGAGGACACCATGAAAGGACTTATGCGAACAGCATAAAACCAGATCAGCCTGCCAGTCACTCGCAGGCTGATCAAGTTTTATGCTGTTCGCTGCTCCTCAGTGGTCTGGAAATGAGGATTTTGTAATTAAATTTGGTAAGGTTTAACTGTGGTTTTCTACAGATCAGGCTTTATGTGGTACCTTTTGAGTGCGTCAAAATGAGTCTATATGAGGGAAAGGGTTAATCCAGCTGTTTGAGTTCAACAAAAAATGAATATAGACTACACAGGCATGATGCATAGTGTAATAAAGAAATTCAGACAATAAGTTATGTGTAACATGTTGAATACAAGAAAATACGTGATGATTATATAACTATGGAAACATTTACTGTTATATGATAATGATCATTAAAAAAAGGGTTTTTAATACAAGTGCTTTTTATAAAAGGTTTTCACTATAATTACAAACATAGCCCATTTTATACTTGACGTTATATCATTACACTGATTTCAAACAAACATTTTCATTTCAGTCTATTTTATACATATATGTCCTTTTATGGTCAAAATACAAAGAAATTTTATAAAAAACAATTGCAATCTGAAAATTATTATAGATTTAACCTTTAAATAAAACATTAGCTTTTCTTAACCCTGCCCTTTATGACTATTCATGTAAATGAATGATATAATGAATATCAAGTAAAAATGAAATGATATCTGAAACAGTGGATTGTTCATTGCTCTAAAGACTGTGTAGAATTTGAGCTACAATACTGTATCAGCAAACAGATGAGACCCTGATCAGAAAGCTCCTATAGGAACTGTCTGATCAGTGTCTGCTCTGCCAATGCGTCAGAAAGAGTCTATATGAAGTAAAGGGTTAAAATTGATACACTCAGCTGCTGATAGCATGGATGTTAACACAACATACATAATTCCAGTATAGCTTCCACTTAACAAAACGAATCAGGTGTTTGAGATTCACCAAAGGATTAATGTACTTACATGCTTAATGTTTATAAAGCATTCCCATAGTCTCATAAAATTCAAATGTGCAGAGAAGCAATAGGGCTGAAACAGTATAGTTCACCCTGTGTTGCAGTACTTTTTCTCATAGTATGGTACCCGGCACATTACTTTCTAGATTTTGGTGGCGTTGTCCAGTGGTAACATACCTGATTGCAGATTTGAAGGTTGTGGGTTCGAACCCAAATGATGACAATGATTTTTCATGATCTTCCAAGGCATAAAGTACTAGACCAACAAAGGGATAGTTGCGAGGGATAAGGATATGCTGTAAAAACTGGTCTCCAATCAACATAAATAGATGTTTAAGGTAATCCATCCATCATTAAAATGTGATCATGGTCTATTAAGTGATTATGGAAATTTTATAGTAAATGCAAGCCTCTATAGACTTTGAGCAAAATAGCCTACATCTCCATGTCATTGGATGCTTGTATCTGCACTGAAGTCTTTATTAAGCATTTAAAGGACCATGATTATAATTTAACGACGCAAAATAGTGGCCAACAACTGCATAGCCAATGAAATGCGATGTTCTTTCGTGTTGTTCACTGAAGCGAAAGCAAAAATTGCCCGAAAGACATAATAGGTAGAACTTACCCTAAGCCTAACCCACCCTAATGTAGTAAGACCACATGCCAAGTATTGTGTTGAACTATGATGGGAATGAACCATATAAACCCTCCCAAAAAACATTTGTATATCTTGACACATTACACATCAAATGTTGATTACATTACACATTGTGATTGTTTTACTTTTATTAACCCTTTCCCTCATATAGACTCATTTTGACGCACTCAGTAGGTACCACATAAAGCCTGATCTGCAGAAAACCACAGTTAAACCTTACCAAATTTAATTATAAAGTCCTCATTTCCAGACCACTGAGGAGCAGCGAACAGCATAAAACCTGATCAGCCTGCGAGTTACTCGCAGGCTGATCTGGTTTTATGCTGTTCGCATAGGTCTTTTCATGGTGTCCTCTATGAGGGAAAGGGTTAAACATAAAATACATTGAACAATGTGAATGACAGTAACCACACAAACAGCTTTCTAAATCATGGTTCATACAAATTTTCTGAAGCAAAATTTAAGGATTTTTCAAGGGCTTTTAAGGCCTTAAAATTCAAAATTAAGGACTTGGATAAACCGGAGCTTATCCTATAAATTTTAAGGCATGAAAGGGATAAACCTCAATTTTTTAACTACTTGATAAACACTTTTTTATGATCAATCTTGTAATTTCAAATTCAAGGGTTTTTAAGACCTTTTAGTTAATTTTAATTTTTTCAGGGGATTTTAAGGCAAAATGTGATTTTCAAGGGTTTTTCAAGACAGACATCAAATTCAAGAGTGTTTCAAGACCTGTGTGAACCATATAAATAAGGCCGAATGATACTCAGCTTTCACTCTAAACTTGTCATACTGAGCAAACAAGAGCTCCGCTGAGCGGTGCCAACGCTTGTCTGTGTTACATGTCAGAAACAGGGGACAATATTTGAGATTTCAAGTTTGAACACCAAGAGGTATAAAGAATAACTGTTAAGTACATACAAAAAAGAAAAAAAAAAGATCTTACACTGTGTAGAAAAAATGCAACTACTTTGAATAAAACCAATTTTAAAAAAAAATGAAGTTAAAAAGGGACATAATTCCAAAAATAAAGCTTTCAGAATAATGCCTTTTAATTATTTATTTCAAGCCATTCTATTTTATACGCAATTTTGACCAAAATTCTAAGTTAAAAAGGGGCATAACTCCAAACATATTGCTTTCAGAATAATGCTCCTTGTTTTACAACTGCGCTTTGTCATGATTATCAAGTAATCCAAGGTTCATGTTGATATCTTTCAAGGTTTTCCAACCAATCTACATAAAAAGCAGTTTTGACAAAATTCTGAGTAAACAAGGGGCATAACTCCAAAAATATAGCTTTCAGAATAATGCCCCTTGTCTTGCAACTGTGCTTTGTCATGATAATCAAGTATTTTAAATTTTTTGTTGATACCTTCCATGTTTTTCAAAACATCCTACTTAATAAGCAATTTTGACCAAAAAGTTAAAAAGGGACATAATTCTGAAAATATAGCTTTCAGAATAATGCCCCTTGTCTTACAACTGCATCTTGTCATGATTATAAAGTATTCCAAGTTTGGTGTTTCAGACATGGGCAACATTAAAGTTTTTGTAAGACGCCAACGACAACAACAACGCAGCTCTTAACTTTTTCTTCGAAACAGACAAGTTAAAAAAAGAAAAATAAATATTGATGATTTTTAATGCTATCCTAGTGAGTCTAAAAATAGATAAATGGTTTTCTATCTTCAGTATCACTTAAGCGCTCATTGAAATGTACTTAACTCCAAGTCTTTAAGATTCTTGTCAGTAAACAAGATGAAAAATTACCAATAATGGCCACTAACTGATAATATACAATATCTATAAATAGTATCAGAACCCAATCAGTGTGATAGCATAAAATGTTAACCCTAGCATATACAGTATTTTACTATTGGGCACAATATTACGGTGGTCTACAATTGTTTGTGTAGTCATGTATAAGTGCAAAACACACAAAACTGCTGTGTAGATTTATCTTTTTAATATGACACTGCCATAACACACCAGAGTAAAATTAAAATTTCACACACTTTCTTCCATACTTTCACGTCATAATATCTTCCCAATTGTGTTCACATATCTAACATCAGCCTTAATATATACACAAAGAGACAGTCCATGCACAATTTTTATCACAGCAGTTTTAATTTTCCCGTGATTGCGTCGACGGTATCTATTTTTCCGATGATTCCCAGCACAGTTTGTGATCCTGCTGCTATCTGGAAATAGAGATCCCATCAATATTTTAGCAATAATAATGCTGAACATAATGATTATGATCATCATTTTCTCATAATATTCACCTTTAACCTTTTTTAAAAATATATCTCACATCACACCACCATCATCACCACCACCATCATCAAGACCACCATCATCATCATCATCATCATCATCATCATCATCATCATCATCATCATCATCAACATCATCATCATCATCAACAACAACACCATCATCATCATCATCACTACCACCACCACCATCATCATCATCATCATCATCATCATCATCACCACTACCACCAACACCATCACTACCACCACCACCATCATCATCACCATCATCATCATCACCACCACCACCATCATCATCATCATCATCATCATCATCATCATCATCATCATCATCATCATCATCATCATCATCATCATCATCACACCATCACCACCACCACCATCATCATCACCATCATCATCATCACCACCACATACATCATCATCATCACATCATCATCAATCATCATAATCACCACTACCACCCTCATCATAACATTGTTCTGTTTCAGTCTGCCGGTGTCACTCCACCTTAGTTCCACAAAGGAGGATGACACGGAGTTCCTGACGGACAAAATTGAACTGAATGGCAATACCATGGTTTACAGGTAATCCTTTCATCATGTGGATAAGAGATACAATCTATCAATGAGGCAGATTCTGATTTGTCACAGGGCCCTATGTTCTGATAATTGCTAAGTCGCTGGCCTTGTTAAATTCAAGGGTGATTATTAGGATGATGGGAATTACTGTATATTAGAGTGTACCCAATATCTGCATAATTAATAATATTATTAATATTTTATGTATGATTTGCAGGTCATCTGTCTGATCAGTTTCACTCTATGGAAATACTTTATATAGACTGTAATGTTGTTTTAGATAATTGCTTGACTTTTCTTTCAATGAAATAAACAGTGCATTCCTTGTTGTTCAAACTAACAAACAGTCAATTTGTCACACATTGTAAATATCATGAAACAATTGAACTTCCCTGCTTATCAATCAACCAATCAAACCAATCATTAACTGTGGCTTTCTTCAAATGTTTGACATCACTAGTCAGATTTTGATTGTCAGATTCAGTGAAATTTGGTATCTAGGTCATCCTTTATAAATCATTCTAGTTAGTATATTTCTGATTATCCTAACAACCAACTTCTCTGTTCTTTCCATCTCTCAAGTAAGCATTTATTACTTGGCTCGAATTTCATCAACAATACTTGGCGCTAATTACTACTTAAATTGGATACAAGCATATACCACCATTTCTGTTTTACAAAATATTTTAATTAAAAACCCAATTATCGTTAAGAAATGAAGTAATTGTTTTATTGTTTTTTTCATTAGAGAAACAAAAATTATGAAATTTGTGCTTATGTATTTAAGTATTCCATAGTGCTTAGTAAGATTAGTGGAATTCAAGCCAGGCACTGTGCAGAATAGATGTCTCAAATATCATAAAGAGTCTCATACAACATGGCTTCACGTGACCCACCTGTGTTCTACCTGCATCCTGGACTATATAGTTGGGTAATGAGGCTGCCTCGGCCTTCTTGGCTAAATCTACAAGCTGGGCTGCATTATCTCCCTTTAATACGATTTTTGTCTCACTGTAACAGAAACAATATCATTGTTATCATACCTATGAAAATCAAGTCTATTACAATGGTTTTAAAGACAGCATTATCTTCAGTATGTTTTTTTTTTGTTTTTTTTTTAATTAAAGGACATTTATAGGTATCTTCCCTGAAAAAAACATCTTTAAAATCATGCAATTTGACCTAGGTTTGCTATCTATTCATGGGTTCTCTTTCACCCAATTAAAAAAAATAGCACATTTTCCCCCAGAAAATATAATATTAGAGTGCTTCAGACACTCTGGAAAAAAAGGCCTAGCCTTATTAAGAAATAGAGATTATTCAGAGTTGAGAGTTTGCTTCCTTTTTTTTTTTTGGGACCAAAAATCTCATTGAAATCTACTAAGTGAGAGAAATCCTATGTCAAAATGAAAACCAGTCATATGTCATAAACAGGAATTAAATTTCCCACTCACCATTGACAATTTCTCGCTTATATTTGCCCAATAATAAGTTTTATTCAATGTAAGCCGATATCTCTATTGATAATGATTATCTGCCAACTACAGTTGGCAGTTTAATAGTAGTAGTAGTAAAAGTAGTTGTAGTACACCAATGTAGTCATGAATGTGTAATATAGTAATTAGACAGTGTCAGTGGCTCATTGTAAGTGTTCAAAGACAATGGATCTGACGGTTGGAAATTTAATCCAGGCTACAGGCAAGAATTTTTCAAAACCTTCCCAGACACAAAGTACTGGTCCAACACACACTATCATGAAAAATAAGTATCAACTGTAAAACCAACTGACATAAATGAAAATGAGTTTGATGTTGTAACTCAGACTTTTACAAATATTTATGACAGAAAAAGTGTTCAAAAATTTCAAGAAGTCTATCATCCTTGACAAGTATCTGTACTGATATAGGCCAGATATATCTGCTTTACAGTTGTGCTAGCTTTTGTGTGATATATATATATATATATATATATATATATATATATATATATATATATATATATATATATATATATATACACACACAGAGTAATAAAATTTCAATAATAAGACCCCCTTCAGACTGCTGTCAACTGGTCTTAATAATGACATGGTCTGATAACTGAGTTCCAATTAACAGGAAAAAGGGGAGCGGGGGCCTGAAAATAGTGTTCTTAATATTGAGGAGGTCTTTATTTTTAGGTGGTCTTTATATTGAGGTGGTCTTTATATTAAGGTTTTACTGTATCTAAAAACTTGCAGTCTATCTGCAACACTTATAACAAACTAACCTCACAAAAGACTATTCTGCAGGCTGATTTGGATCTAATAATCCATTTCCATAATCAAAGTTTTACACATACAAAAAATAAAACCAAGATCAAAACCTTGCAGGCTCACCCAAACTGTTCCCAGTTCATAAGGCAGACCCCATGTTTCTCGGGACTGTCGATCATGATCCTGTGAAGTGCGATAGCGGCATGGGCGCACTGTGCCGCCACCTTTCCCACACCCATGTTCAGATCCATATTGACTACAAACACCATCTTGTAGAGGTCAATCCCCTCTGGGAGGTCTTCTTCATCATCTTCATCTTCAAATTCTAAGTCTTCCTGAAATATACATTGGTTTTGTTTACTTGATTTTAACATCCCACCAAGAGTAGTGCCTCTTTTTATAATGTAAGAGTTGTCTTTCTTGCAGAATGTTACATCAGCTTGACATTAAGTAAAGTAACAGACTATAGTGGGAAGGTGTGAAATCAATATACCATCCCACAAGAAGGACAAGCTGACGACATTATGAAAAGAATGAATGTCGGTCAGCATAAAAAGCTGCCTTAAAATGTTATCAAACTTTAACCCTTTCCCTCATACATACTCATTTTGACGCCCTCAATAGGTATCACATAAAGCCTGATCTGCAGAAAACCACAGTTAAATCTTACCAAATTTAATTATAAAGTCCTCATTTCCAGACCACAGAGGAGCAGCAAACAGCATAAAACCTGATCAGCCTGCGAGTAACTCGCAAACTAGTTTGATGTTGTTCGCATAGGTCTTTTCATGGTTTCCTCTATGAGGGAAAGGGTTAAAAAAGAAGCATGATGCAACACCCGTCACATTATCCTGACAATGGGCTGATCAGTCATGGAACAACTCTTATGTACTGAGGACAAGGGCTAATTTCCAGTAATATACCAGTTTTATTCTTAAACAACTGAGCAAAAAAAAATGAAAAAGTTCTGCTTCTGGTCTCCAGTCAGAAAAAATGTAGGTAGGTAGGTCGGGATGTTTTTTTTTTCTCTCCGAATGATGCGAAAAGTAAAAAAAAAGTAAAGAAAAGACTTTTTTAAGGCAGAAATGTAAAAAACTTTAGGGTCAGCCGTGAAAAAAGGGAGTCGGTCGGGAGAC
>CM037784.1:16280773-16330773 GCA_021229015.1 Solen grandis
TGTCGGCATCGACTATTTTCCTCACACCTTCATTGGGGTTTAGGACAGTTTCTTAGGGTATTGATAGTTTCTGTACATTGTACTTTTTCAAAATTTATTTGTAAATGTCAGTTTACAGGAAAGCTTTATTTTATATATTTTTTTAATGGGGATTAGAATCAAGGTTTGGGTTCATAACTATTGAAACTGTATTTTAGTCACATTCGAAGATATGAGCCTATTTAGTTGCCTTGTGTCGGCATCAGCATTGGCTAACAGCTTTTGGTTAAAAGTTTTGCATGCAAGTTACTATCAGCTTATATCTCATTCAAAAATTTAATTGGGGTACCTTTAAGGTAGATAATTTTAAATCAGATTCCAGACATGAAATTGATTTGAAACATCTTCAATGTGTTAAGGGGTACCATACTGTCAAGGAAGATAATACTTGTTTGAATGTATTACAAATTATGTCCCCCTTTGAACTTAGCAATTTTGGTTAATGTTTTGCATTCAAGCTACTATCCAGCTTATATCTCAGAAATTGTTTATGGTATTGACAAGAAAGTTAAGGAGTGTATTCAGGGGCATCAGAAAACCAAGGAGGACAACTTTTGGACTGAATTTTATACAAATTATGACCCTTTTTTAACTTGGATATTTGGTTAAAGTATTGCATGCAGTGTTATTATGCTTATGTCTCAGTAACTAGGCATGACTTCATAAAAATATTAAGGGGTATCAGACTATTAGGTATATCAGTTTTGACTATTATAATATACAGGGTATTTGAAGGGCAAGAATTGAAATAGATTTCATTTGATTTACCAACAAGCATTTTGAATAGTTGAGCGTGTTGTCCTCTGACAGCTCTTGTTATGTAGTTACAATAGTTTCGCACCAAGCTCTTGCTATGACCTCTGATACAGAAATGATTTTCTATGTATAAATGGTCATTTAGACAAGATTGATTTTAGGAGTAAATTTCTCATGTCTCGCAGGTAAATAAATCATTGCTATTTTACATTACAGACCATGGATGTTTCAAGGTAGTTTTCCATTTATTTATATGCAGCAGTATGTTGCAAATAAGTGTTTTGAGATAGATTCCTCATGCATTGTCCCAGTGGTAACATATAATGGTAAATAATCATGGACAAAAATGGTTTTTGGTTTTAGTTTAGGAGCTGGTTCATTTAGTACCAGAAAAAAACAAATTCAGTTAGTTTTCAATCCTGTGTTTGGGTATTCAACTGTGCATATGTCAGATACATGCATGGTTTATCTGCCGTATCTTGCAGAATTTTATTTGTTATAGTAGAAGATAGAAGTTGTCTAGTGGAGAAGCCTTTTTAACTGTCAACAACCTTTCCAATGTTTACAGGTGTATTCAGATTGATTTACAAGCTACCCAACAGCTACACTGAGACAATAGGTAGTCAATGGTTGACCTGGTTTACACAAAAGAATACATCATTCTGTTTGTGGTACTTTTTGAGCAGTTGATCTAGCCATGAATGGAAAAGGTGGAGCTTAAGTTTTTACTGCTAAAAATTGGAAAGGTGTGTTGCATATTCCACACAGAGTGCATAAACCTTCCACATTGCAACAATTTGTTTATGCATTGTGCCCCCTGTCTTGTTTCCCTGAACATACTGACACAAGAAGCTCTGTTTCAGATGGTGACAAGTCAAGTGTGTGAGAAGCTACATGATCTGGACCCAGATGTGTGGTGTAAGATACTGTACATGGAATACAACAAACAGGTGGCCAAGTTCTACATCTGTGATAAAGAAGTTGTGATTGATGGAAGCATGGAGGAGTTCACAGGCACCAGGTAACTTGTCCAGGTGCTATCCCATCTCTATTAACCCTTTTCCTCATAGAGGACACCATGAAAAGACCTATGCGAACAGCATAATACCTGATCAGCCTGCGAGTAACTCGCAGGCTGATCAGGTTTTATGCTGTTCGCTGCTCCTCAGTGGTCTGGAAATGAGAATTTTGTAATTAAATTTGGTAAGGTTTAACTGTGGTTTTCTGCAGATCAGGCTTTATGTGATACCTATACATGATAAGAATGCGTCACGTTGGATATTTACCACCTTTAGTGATAATCTTCTTCTACCTGAAGGATGAATCATGTACCTACTTTCAAATCAGGTACTGTAGAATCATAATTTTTTGTGGGGGACAAATTTTCGCTGATTTCGTGGATGAATTCATTCACGAATATTTATCCCCACGAAATCTGTTTATTTCATAGACCTTATGTTTTCTAGAACATGGTTCACCAATATATGTAACAAAGAAATAGATTAAATCACAGATTCCATGAAAATAAATGATTTTACAGTAGAAAGTAATTGTTAAAAATGTTAATTTCCAGCTTTGTGAATCTGCTTTTGGAAGCTTTTAATTACTGTACACAAAATGACATAAATCCTTTACCTCATGAATATTCATGTAAGCATTTAAGACTTGTTGAATATTAATATACTAAACTTCAAATCTTATATGAAATAATGGCTTTTTATTTTTTGCCATGTGAATTGTGTAGAATCTGAGGTGCAATATTGTATGAGAAAACAAGAGACCCTGATCAGACAGCTTCTGAAAGGAGCATTCTGATCTGGGTTTGATTTGTTTGCCAAGGCATCAAAATACATCTATGTGAGGTAAAGGGTTACAATTTGTTCAGTAGAAATAGAGACTTGGTGTTCTTGTTTTTCCAGGATAGGTCTAGGAGTGTTTAACAACCAACAGAGAGATGATGTATCACAGCAAATTAGGGGCTTCATTGGAAAGGTCAGCCATAATTTAACTAATTTGTAAACCTCTTCCATGCAGACCAAGAAATCATTTGTAGACGCAGGCTACTTAAGCAACAAAGGAGTCTTTTAGAACAAGGACAGAAATCAAACCAAAACAGTAGAATGGCGACAGTCACAAGCAATAATCAGAATACCATTTGTAATCCCTAGTTTTGACACAAGCTTAATATTACTTTCTATGAAACAGAATATACAATCAAGATCTATCGTTTGTCTGAAACTTTCAATAATCAGAGGTTTTTATATATCTTCTAAAAATTCTCAGAATCTTACTGTACGTTAGTACCATGTTTGTGAAGTAACAATTGTTGGAAACATGTTTATCATTGTAGAGGGGAGAAATTAATTTAAACCGTATATTTTGTTGTTCTGAAAAATTGATCATAATTATAAAGGTGATTTTGATGGTTTTTTGTTTTTTTTATGCAAAATTTTAGCTTTAATGGAACCAATAATTAAGATAGGATAGAAGAAATCACTTCTGTGAAGATCCATTATAACACGCTTCATTATAACACAGTTCAACATTTGTCCCAAAATCTTTATTAAGCTGATTTATGGGGCATTTTTACATCAAAGTGTTTAAATGCAGACATTTAATGGACTCCAAATACAGTGTCATAATAAGGCTATTCTGTATTTCTACATTTTCCGTTATCTCCAATCTAGGGCCTGAGTGTAAGCCGGATGCCGGACGGAAGTATTGCTGCAAATCGACTAGGTAAAAACCCAGTGGTGATCAAGGGATGCCAGGATCCCTCCAATCACTGCTTGTCTGCCGAGGCTATCTTGAACGAAGGCCTCTTGCCTCAGAAATACAGCATTAAGGTGAGGGGATTTTACTTACCAGGGAACCTGTTTCTTTAACCTCTTTTCCAACGAGCAATAGAAGACTAGACTTGTTATTTATGAACACACCACATTGACATAAGATTTAAATATCCCAGATTTACTGAGTGAAGTAGGGCGTTATTTGAATCATGTGCCTTGTCCCATCCTGTTGTATATAGTTTTACAAGTATACATATATTAATGAGTTAAGTTTGTGTAGCAGGAGTATTCATCACCTTCCAAGATAGCTCCTCATATAAACCAATTACCTCAAAGTCATATAGACTTGTTTTGACACATTGGAGGACTTTTAATCTTCCCATAGTCAATAGTATTACATGTACTAAGGTGCCACTCTGCTCAGAGGGTCTTCCACCACCTGTAATTAGCTGGAAATGGGTTTATATCTGAAAAACTGGGGCTGTGATGGTAACCTACAGTACAGCAACAACGAGCAAAAAACACAGATAGTATAAGACAAGCTTGATTGCTTTGATGGTGGGGTGGGAGACTTAGAATATTGGGTATAAGATGTCACGAATATATGGTACAGAAGTTCAGTACAAAAGAACTATATACTTTGAGAACTTGAATGTTTCATTCTCATTTCATTTGCAAGAAAAATGTGTATCCATTCAACTTAAGCTTTCTCTTTAATCATGTCAATAATTTTATGTTACCTGCTAGAAGCAGAGGTGGCACATAAGAATCACATCTCCATCTATCGTTTGTCACACTTTTTTCGCCACACTCCTTTTAGAAAGTGACACATTTGCTCCAATGAACATTTCAAGTGTTGACATAGGAAGATATATATTTCTCTTCTTCCTTCCAACAGATTTTTGACATGGATGAAATGAAGAGTCACATGGGCATAGCAATGAGGTCGCAGTCTTTTGACCGCAGTCAGCTGCAGTGTCTTTCCGTGTGTGGTTTCAGCTTCATACAGGACGAGGCTGATGATCTCCAGACCCCGTGCTGGCTCTGCATCATCAACATTCAGGCCCTTAAGGCCCTCAATGATCCAGACGGTATGTCCCCATATCCTGGTTTGTCATAAACTTTTCATTTACTTTCATTCCCCTACTTTTAAAAGTGATGTAGGGGCTATCTAAGAAGCATGTGCATTGTCCCATACAGCCATTTCTTTTGTACCCTTGTTTATATGCTTGGGTTAAACATCCAAACAGCTTTACAGTCATTTGGGATTTTGATAGATATAGTGCTTCCGCACAGCTATATCACTGTAGAAAAGTAACACAATATCACATCCAGTCACATTATCCTGATGCTAGGCCGATCAACCTGTAAATCGTGGCTTGAAATCGTCCCCACAAGCTCCTGGTTACGAGATGGAGACACTAACCACTTGCCCAATGGTATGTTATTGTTCATTAGTAATGGCCACCCTGTCATCAATGTCTTTCTGAACTGTGAATGGACTTTGAAAGCAGGTTTGATGTTCATTTCAGTGAAGAAGGAGGTTCAACAAAAGTTTGTGGAACTCTCACTACGGGACCAGAGCCAAGTGGAAGAACAAGAGAAGCTACAGGAGATGGCCAATAGGGTGAGTCTCTTGGCAGCTGGGGTGGGTGTGGCAGGTGGTTTTGTGTAGGGGGTGGTTGGCAGTGGTTTTGTGTGAGGAGGGTTTGGGGGGGGGGTTTGGGGTTGTGAGCAGAGTGAGTATTTGGGGGTAGGTATGTCAGGTGGTTTTGTGTGAGGCAGGGTAGGTGTGGCAGGTTGTTTTGTGTGAGGCAGGGTAGGTGTGGCAGGTTGTTTTGTGTGAGGCAGGGTGGGTGTGGCAGGTTGTTTTGAGTGAGGCACGGTGGGTGTGGCAGGTTGTTTTGTGTGAGGCAGGGTGGGTGTGGCAGGTTGTTTTGTGTGAGGCAGGGTGGGTGTGGCAGGTTGTGTGTGTGAGGGGGGGTGGGTGTGGCAGGTTGTGTGTTTTGAGGCAGGGTGGGTGTGGCAGGTTGTGTGGTGAGGCAGGGTGGGTGTGGCAGGTTGGTTTGTTGTGAGGCAGGGTGGGTGTGGCAGGTAGTGTGTGTGAGGCAGGGTGGGTTGTGGCAGGTTGTGTGTGTGAGGTGGGGTGGGTGTGGCAGGTTGTTTTGTGTGAGGCAGGGTGGGTGGGGCTGGTTGTGTGTGTGAGGGGGGTGGGTGTGGCAGGTGTTGTGTGTGTGTGTGAGGCAGGGTGGGTGTGGCATGGTTGTGTGTGTGAGGCAGGGTAGGTGTGGCAGGTTGTGTGTGTGAGGCAGGGTGGGTGTGGCAGGTGGGTTTGTGTGAGGCAGGGTGGGTGTGGTAGGTAGTGTGTGTGTGGCAGGGTGGGTGTGGCAGGTTGTGTGTGTGAGGTGGGGTGGGTGTGGCAGGTTGTGTGTGTGAGGCGGGGTAGGTGTGGCAGGTTGTTTTGTGTGTGAGGCAGGGTGGATGTAGCAGGTGGTTTTGTGTGAGGCAGGGTGGGTGTGACAGGTGGATTTGTGTGAGGCAGGGTGGGTGTGGCAGGTGGTTTTGTGTGAGATGGGGTGGGTGTGGCAGGTGGTTTTGTGTGAGGCAGGGTGGGTGTGGTAGGTTGTTTTGTGTGAGGCGGGTTGGTTGTGGAGGTTGTGTGTATGAGGCAGGGTGGGTGTGGCAGGTTGTGTCTGTGAGGCAGGGTAGGTGTGGCAGGTTGTTTTGTGTGAGGCAGGGTAGGTGTGGTAGGTTGTTTTGTGTGAGGCGGGATGGTTGTGGCAGGTTGTGTGTATGAGGCAGGGTGGGTGTGGCAGGTTGTGTGTGTGAGGCGGGGTGGGTGTGCAGGTTGTGTGTGTGAGGCAGGGTAGGTGTGGCAGGTTGTTTTGTTTGAGGCGGGAAGGGTGTGGCAGGTTGCGTGGGGGGGGGGGATATGTTTCTAGCTGTGTAATTCTGTACACATTCTTGTTGTTTTGTAAGTCAGTTGCCAAACCCATGGTTATGATTTATCATCGGCATTAAGGGTATCTGATTTATCTTAGCTATTCCTGAATGCATGACTTTATTTTCTGTAATTCATTCCCCAGTTTAGAGAACATATTGTTTTATACCCTCTACTTTACAAAGCTTGGGACTAAGTAGGAATCGCACTTGTTGTAACATGCCAAGTCCCATCTCATCACGTCCTACACTCACATTACATGAAGACAAGATGTGTTGCGGGGATATTTATAAGCTTTTGTGATAGTTTTAGGTCATTGATTTTTAGTCATAGAGGCTGACATTGTATTTTGAAAGATACACAATGCAGGTCCATTATAACACTCGGTATATCTTGGGTCTAAATTTATTCACCACAATATACTTTACGGCATTATAGCTCTCTGAGAATGCACCATACGTCAACTAAACGGATCACAAAATGTAGATTCGGCGTAGAGTGTTTAACTGTGTTATTTGATTTTCACATTATAGTGAAGTGTTGTATGATGGATCAACATTGTATAAACGATTTAATTCTGAGCTCAATTGCTTGAAATACAGCATCAACGGAACTGGTCCAAGATGAACGCCCGTCAGATGGGTCAGGCTGGGAAGGAGCCGTTGAGAAAGGCTCGTCTTCAGATTAAGAAACAAGGAGAGGACATCAAGGGGAGGATGGAGTACAGCTGGCTGGACTCCCAAGATGGTGAGGATTTCACTTTTGTTTTGATCTTAAAAAAGTATATTTCTTTAAAGTTGATTTAAATTTTAGTTCTTATATCTATAAATATTATTTCCTTTGAATGGTTCTTGGACTTCACCAGAACATTGTGTCTGGAAAGTTCTTGCAAAATTATCATCATTAACAGGGATCAAATTTTAGATTGGTAGTTAGTAATGAGGCCCCAGTGGGGTCAGCTAGTTTCCTTATATACTCTTTGTTACTGAAGGTAATCAGATAAAATCAATTAGGCCTGTGGTACACTGGTAAATGTTAGTGTCAGCCACCTGGCTCTCTTGTTTTAATTGTCTCCCTTGGTTTTGTTTTTTTCTGTGCAGAAAAAATATTGAAAACTGGATGCATTAAGCTTTAAATATAGCTACCCAGCACAAGAACCGTAAATTATCTCCCTTTATTAATGTTCATTATCGAGAAAATTTTATAAATTACTCTAAATTTGGATGTGTCCAAATGTGCTTTGGGGAGCAAAGCCTGGTTCTACCAGCTCCTTGTTCTAATGTTGGGATTTCATAATTTGTTTTCTTTCTATTTGTACCCTTACTTAGAAAAAATTCCTCTCAATTTATGGGGTGAAAATAAGATAAAAGGGAATGTTGATGAATCATAATTTCTGTTGGGACTAGTTTTCATTGATTTTGTGGACAACTTTATGTATCCTCACAAAATTGTTAATTTCATAGACCTTGTGTTTTCTAGAACATGGTTCCACGAATATATGTAACAATGAAATTGATTAAATCACAGATTCCACGAAATTTAATGTCAACGAAAATAAATGATTTTACAGTATTGCAAGCTAATATGGCTTACAATTGAAACTCGCTTTTAGAGACGTAACAGATTAATTAGATCAACACTTCTTAACCGTATAGAGTGTGGAAAGTCTTAAGGTAAAGTTCTGGTTCCATATCACTTTAATGGTACAAACATTTTATTTATCTTAGTTGTAAGTATTTTTTTCTCCCAGTGTTTAATAGTTTTGTATTTGCACAGTTATAAGGAAAATGTTTCATTGCATTACATAAATTGATCACTGTTTGTGAAGAAAGTTAATCAAAAGAATGAAACCATCTGTGAAATCAGTTCACTTGGAGATATTTTTCAAAATGGAGTTGAGTGAAATTGGGCCTCCGGTTTAATGTGAGCATGTTAACAATAATTGCTTTATTTTGATCCACAGAGATGAAGAGCAAGAACTTGACCCAGCTGCAGGAAGAGTTTGACAGATTTGAGGACAATGCATCCATTATGCCTGGCCCAGCCAGAGGTACTCACGCTTTTTGTGTTACTATGACCTCTTACATATCAGTCCATTGTCATGTCTCTTATATTGCTTCATATGCAGATAAGGAAAAAAAATAATTTAAAATATAAAAACAAAAACATCAGCTGCGAAAATTCTTATATTTGAATTTTTAGGGGCCTGCATAGTTAACTATCAGTTAGCCCCTTAGCACTGTTTGTTATAGCCCTTGTCCAGGCAGATGGATGTTTCATGTGCCTTTAAGTTCATTTACAGAAGGTCGATGTTTCTACCCATATACCCTGTACATTGAAAACTGTCGGTAAACTCCTAAATTACAGAGTGTTTGATGTATCTGCTTATTTTTGAGTATCATCTGTGCAAGAACATATATATTTCATTCCTTTGGGTTAAGGAGACTGATATATTGTTATATATATGTATATTGATAAATCATACCACACACCACAACAATACAATGCTATCATTTGCGTTACAAATTGATTCCTTGCTTTTTCTTAACCCTCTATTCCATATAAACATGTTTTGACGCTTTGGCAAATATTAGAAAGCTTCTTCCTGTCTGATCAGGGTTTCCTGTTTACGATGACAGCTCGGACTATATTGAAGCTCAGATTTTACAGTCTAGATGGCAAAGAAAAATCCATTATTTCATATGCCATTTAAAAAGCTCAGTCAATAATATTAATAAAATCATAAATTTGTGCATGAATATTAATGATGTAAAGGAATAGAATGGTTCTTCTGAGTAGAAAATGGATATTCTGGCGTCATATTCAACTTTTATTGTTTAAATTTAATAGTAAGAATTGATATCATTGTTTTGTTTGTTTGTTGGGATTGACGTCCCACCGCCAGTATTCCTGTCATTTGGAGACGATGTCTACTTGAGACAGATATAGTGCTGCTACACTGTGGTATCACACCTTAGACATGTGGCATGATACCACAACCAGTCACATTATCCTGACACCGGGCCCATCAGTCCAGGAACAACTCGTATATGCTGAGCGCAAAGCAAGAGAGCTATACCAGTACAATCTTTTATGACTTTGGTATGTCACAGCCAGGGATTGAACCCACGACCTCCCATTCCCAAGGCAGACACTTTAACCACTCTGCTACTGGAGACAGTGGGAGAGGAAATGAGAGAATTTATATCATGGGATGTCCAATACAAAATTGATTTTTGACCATATATCTACTGCAGGTCTAACCCCCGCCAGGCATTCCAGTATGGCAAGTAGTGCTGGGTTCTCTGAAATCACTCCAACACGGAAAAAATGGTCCAGAATCGATGTGATGTTATCCCAGACAGAGGCTCATGAGGCAGAAAAAATGCAGAAAAACAGAAAATCTCGAGATTTTACCTGAACATTCTGACCTGTGGTCTTAGATTTCTTCAAAATATCTAAATTATAGTGATGCAGAATTTGATGTTTTTATGAGTTAAAGAATATCTTAATTTGAGATGTTAAGTGAAACACAAGCCTTAAATGGTAATGAATATAATAAAAGAGTGTTCCCTAGGTTCACATAAGAGCTTTATTTTTCATCCACAAATTGTAACTGTGATTTGTTTCATATTGAGATTAAAACATCTTGTTTGAGGAGAAAGTGACTCAAAAGAAGATTGCCAAATGGAAATGACTCTTCATCATGACTCTGTAGTTTTGATGGTGGTCGGAGCTTCACTTCTCTTTTCTCAGATGAGATATATATATAGATATCCTACTTTTTGATACAGTCTAGAACTACTACATTGAAATCCATTTAAACGCAAAACCTAATATGCTGGTAAAGCAGTTCAAATTTGGACCTCAAATCCTAGTTTCATGGTTTATGTTGAGTTGACTTAATGCAGCTCTTTCATAGATGATCAGTAGAAATCAAAAAAGATAAGTTTTTTTTTCTACTCTCCCTAGTTTATGTCATTGGAGTCTTTGTTCCCTTAAAAATAAACTCAGCAAATGTAGGTCATATTGCATGGGAAAACATTATTTTCAATTATGCCCTCTTCGGGGAAATCGGTTATATAGAATATAGTAATGGCAAAACAGGTACTTGCACCACAACATAACACATTTCGCAACATGGTAGTGAATTCATAATTTCATTTTGTGAAGTGGGGGCATGAGCGAAGAGTGAATGTGATCAGATATGTGTGACAGCCCAAGAAAATAGAATATTATAATTCCAGACATAGATTCAGTACTTTTGGTAACGCTGTTCCAAATCCATTTTTATTACAATCACTGAATGTTTCATTTGGTAACCATGCGTCTGTAGATGGGTATTGATAGATACACAGATACATGTAGTTAAAAATCAAGTTTTTAGTCAATGATCATCTGTGAACAAGCTGCTTTAAGGCTCATTTTTCAAATAGTATAACAGTATCTTAAACTGGACCTCAGAAATAACATTACAATGGAGCAGTCATGTAATGGATCAGTC
Source organism: Solen grandis (assembly GCA_021229015.1). Lineage (NCBI taxonomy): Eukaryota > Metazoa > Mollusca > Bivalvia > Adapedonta > Solenidae > Solen > Solen grandis. Next base: position 16,291,803 of record CM037784.1, read on the forward strand.
ATGTTTATAATTTAACCAGCCAAATACATGAAGCTTATTGTAGTTTTCTGTCTTTCATACATATGATTTTTAAAAATAAACTTAAAATGCTGTTATTTATTACACATGTATTTCGTTTGATGATGCATACATTTTAGCAGCTAAACTTTATGAAAGATAGAAAATTACAAGTATCAGATATACAGTCAAACCTGTCTCAAGCAGTCAGTCAAGGGAACAAAAGAAAGTGACCACTAAACAGAGGTGGTCGCTAAATGAAGGTTAAATACTATAGTTTGGTAATATTAAAATTACCACTGAATCCGGGTTGACTGTTTAAAACAGGTGGCCGCTAAAATAGGTTGAGCTGTATATATTAAGTTAATAGTCATATCAAAATTATTAAATTGTTGAGTATTATTTTTTATTTTTTTTACTTTATTATGTTTACTGTATGTACAGACATGTTGGCGTTTTTGAATTGGATTGTAGATGTGTACATATTTGGAGAAAGGACATTTTTATGTAGAATTTAGTAAGGAGATAAATCAGAAATGACTTTTACATAAGGATTTTGAAGATTTTAGTCATTATGTATAAACTTGCTAAAAGTGTACCGTATTACCGCTATAAACGTGTTCATTAAACTCGTATACTAAAAGATGTATAAATATTTTTAAAATTTGTTAACATTACAAAATTGTCATTGGGTTAATAGATAGGAATTTAATCTATTAATTGGGATTTGTTCTATGTGTCTGGATGGCTTTAAAACTGGTAAATATATAGTCATATTTCAACTGGTGCATTTTGTTTGTGACTGTTTATCATCTGTACATATTGTACTCTGTCATGCTGACTGTTCCATCGGATATTAGTCCAAATGAAAAGTATTTTTTGTACAATTTACCTGATTTTTTCTATTGATATACCAATATTTATTATTGAATATTGGACTGTGTTTACAAAATCATGAATCAAATTTATGTGTTTTTAACATGTATAATTTTGATTGTACTGTATACCATATGATGGGTGAATGAATTGTTTTGGATGGACAGATGTAATCACAGAAAACCAGACATAATTTATACTGGTATATTATGAAGTCTTTTACATGGCCTTTATAGACTTTCACTCAGGTTAATAGATGCTTGCATCTGCACTGAATTATTTAACCCTTTCCCTCATAGAGGAAACCATGAAAAGATCTATGCGAACAGCATAAAACCAGATCAGCCTGCGAGTAACTCGCAGGCTGATCAGGTTTTATGCTGTTCGCTGCTCCTCAGTGGTCTGGAAATGAGGACTTTGTAATTAAATTTGGTAAGGTTTAACTGTGGTTTTCTGCAGATCAGGCTTTATGTGGTATCTATATGAGGGAAAGGGTTAAAACATTTGAAGGACCATGATACCAGTAGTTAATGATGAATGAATTGCCTTATGTCAATGTAAGAAAGACGGATCAATCAGGGCCCAATGTCATCAATCTATTGAGTCCTCATTTTATTCTTTCACTCAGGATTATAATATTTGAAAGTCTAAAATTCTTCTTGGTGAGGAAAATGATGTATTGCCATATTGTAATAACAGGTGATGAGTTTGATCCCTTCCTTTAAAAATGGTAGCAATGTAGTTTCCTTATACCATTAAACAGCATATTTCTGACATCAAGGGAGAATAGTTATGAGATATTGCAAGTTTTGGGGAAACCTTTATAAGATTTCAGACAGCTGTGAATTGAACCTAAATGAAAAAGAAAAAAGGCTTTGTCAATCAACATATGTTGGTTCAAACACTAGTGGTAGGATAATTTAAGTGATTTCAGTATGTTGTGTTAATATATCTTTACATTTGTGTAATTGCTATCATGCAAGATTTTTGTTTGTCATTATATTTATTCTTTACATGATGGTGTATGTATTTTTAAATGAGAAACTGAGGAAAGGGTGTTTTTATAACAATATTCTTGTACATTTCTCATGCCCAGGATATGTATGTACAATGTTACAAAAATTGCTCGAGCCAGTCTCGTATACCCACAACTGCCTAAATAGAGATCTTAACATACACACTAAAACTGTCTAAATGTAGACTAAACAGAACAAATTTATATTTTAAAGGAACTCAGATGCTTCTTCAAATGTTACTTGGAAGATTATATTGAAACTTTTGTGTCTTCTGGTAATAACCATAATTTCGTATGTAAGTGTATGCAAAATGAATTTGAGGGCTTCTGGTTTATGGAGTCTTCATTTACAATCAAAGTTACGATGCCATATGATATGCCTGTTGAGCAAATCTCAAACAATACAAGGTAATAATGATTTGAAACATTGCCAGGATGCAGGGCAAATATAATTATATTTGCTTGGTCAAATTTAAGCGTCTCCCTTTTTCTTCTTTATCAATTTCTTTCCAGTACATGACTTGTATTGACTTGAAACAAATATAAATATGTATTGAGTAGGAACTTGCTAAATCACCTGAGCACATGTGCTCAGGATAAGCCATTAGGATCAATGAATGTCCGTTGTCTGTCCATCATCCACAATTAAGTTTATTTGCACTCTAGCACTTTCATTTCTTAAGCAGTCATCTTCAAACTTTATGACAATGTTAAAAGCCGTAATCTTTCGCCCAAGTTTGATTATGGCTGATATGGGTTTCTTAGGTCAGGAGTTATGCCCCTTTTAATGTTTAAATTTAAAAATTGCCAGATTTCACTTTGTTGCATGCATCTTTATTTCTTAAGCAATCATTTTTTAAGTTTCATTGACAAACATTGTAGCCATAATCTCTCGGTCAAGTTGTTTGACCATAGGTACTGTTTGGTTTGTGGAATTGAAATGATCTCACGGATTTTGTATGCAGTACAACTATGCTATTATTTAATAACTTGTACAGGCAATGAAGGCAGTTTTTCTCAGGTGAGCATCTTTAGGGCAATCTTTTTTTTAATTACCTCATATGAATCTTTGTCCTGAGCATTTCTCCTTTACTATATGAATTCTTTATGGATTTAAAACTGGAGAAATAAAGAATTACACTTATTCATGCTTTTCAAACTGACCAGTTATATTGCCTTTTATTGGGCACTTAACTCTTGAAAAGTGGCAAAGGGCATTTGGCTTGGGCAGGGGCTTTTCTAATGCATAATTTTAGAATGTTTGTTTTGTTTAAATTTTATGAGTTTGATTTTATAAACAGAATATTGGAAACCATTCCATTACAATAAAATGTTGAGTCTTTTTCTGTCTTAATCTCGTTTAAATCAGAAACACACCAAAAAAGATTTTACCATAGCAACAGCATGGATTTTTTTCTTCCAGCAACTTTGTGAGCCATTTAAGGCAACTGATGACAGATGCAAAGTTCATCTTGGGCCCATTCTCTCGTTTTCACGCACAATTAGATTTTGAAGATTTATTATACAAAACTTGAGCAACTCGTAAACTTACGAGGTGAGGTACGCTTGCATAACTTGACTTCATGGCCGAACATGTTCACTCAACATCTTCAAATGCTTACATAAAGTTTCATGTGTTACACAAGTTAGTCCAGATCTTACTTATTCTCCCTTTATAAATATCTATGAAATAAGAGGGCCATAGTGGCCCCAGATGCTTATCAAAGTACCAAAAGCTTTATCAAAGCAATTCGTTAGTATGTTTAGTACATGGAATAGTCCCTAACATGAGCAGAAAACCAGTTAAACCTTACCAAATTTAATTACAAAATCCTCATTTCCAGACCACTGAGGAGCAGCGAACAGCATAAAACCTGATCAGCCTGCGAGTTACTCGCAGGCTGATCTGGTTTTATGCTGTTCGTTAGGTCTTTTCATGGTTTCCTCTATGGGGGAAAGGGTTAAATATTGCAGTGTTAGAATGTAAGCAGGATATCGAATAGCAATTTTTAGCTAATGGTCACCAGAACTGAACGCACCACAGGTCATTTTATTTACTTGGTTACTTTTTGCATCAACTGAACATTGGTTTTGAAATTTTCTAGGGGCCTCATTTTTCAAAAGATCCAACTTATTTTAGTTATTATGGTAGGAGGCCATGTGGTGACCAATTGTGGCAATTGAATTTGATTCAAACCATTGGTTTCACAAGATTTTAAAAGTTTTTTAAAGAACATTTTGTTGGTTGCAATGGAAAGCAGAGTTCTGCATGGATCAAGTCCAAGAATCATTCAGTTCAAGGACTGATTACAGCAAGCAAAGATTAACATGATCATAAACAAAACAAGTTGCGTTTTATTTTTGAATTTTCCAAAAAAAAAGAGTAGAAAATTAAGCTTCCAATTTTATCTTTGAAATGCTTAACAACAGATTTATGTAAACAAATACTCTGCAACAACATTAATTCATTTTTTCTACAGAAATTTTGTGGCTTTGGAGTGTTTCATCAACAAGTGCCCGACATATATACACAGTCGTGCTACTGTGCACGGGTCAGACACCTATTTGTATAAAAACCTTTACGATTGTGCATGACCTAAGGAAGCCAGTCTGATTACGAGAGATCTCTATTAATTCCGGAAATCCTCGTGTAAATTAGTGAAGTCTTCGTGAAAGGGTAGGAGAATTAATATTCTTAAGTAATTTGATATTATGTTGATTCTGGCTTAGAGGCAATATTTTGCATATTGTCAAAAAAAAACAAAAAAAAACTTAAACTACCAGACCCCTAGGGGCCTCATTTTTCAGATAAACTTAACTAGTTATTTTAGCAATTATGGTAGACAGCCATAACGTGACCATACATGCCTAAGAAATTAACAAGAGGGCCATGATGGCCCTGAATCGCTCACCTGAGTACCATTGCTTCAACTGATGTCAAGGTTTTTAAACAGACAAGGATTCTGATATAACTTAATCTAAAACATTTTACCCCTGACAATACTACACACCAAATACCTAAGCAATGGGCCATATGGTTTCAGAGAAGACTTGGGCGCAGGGTCATTTATCACCGTAGGGCCAAGACTTTGAAAATCTTTGTAATGAACCATTAGATGCTACTACATACCAAAAATCTTAGCTCTAGGCCTTATTGATTCATAGAAGAAGATTTTTTAAGATTTTCCTATTTAACTCTATGTAAAACAAGTGACCCCTGGTGTGGGGTCATTTATCACCATTGGGCTATGATTTGTACAATCTTGGTAGTGGCCCATAAGATGATGCTACATACCAAATATCTAAGCTCTAGGCCTTATGGATTCATAGAAGAAGATTTTTTAAGATTTTCCTATATAACTCTATGTAAAACAAGTGACCCCTGGTGCGGGGTCATTTATCACCATAGGGCTATGATTTGTACAATCTTGGTAGTGGCCCATAAGATGATGCTACATACCAAATATCTAAGCTCTAGGCCTTATGGATTCATAGAAGAAGATTTTTTAAGATTTTCCTATATAACTCTATGTAAAACAAGTGACCCCTGGTGCGGGGTCATTTATCACCATAGGGCTATGATTTGTACAATCTTGGTAGTGGCCCATAAGATGATGCTTCATACCAAATATCTAAGCTCTAGGCCTTATGCATTCATGGAAGAAGATTTTTTAAGATTTTCCTATATAACTCTATGTAAAACAAGTGACCCCTGGTGCGGGGTCATTTATCACCATAGGGCTATGATTTGTACAATCTTGGTAGTGGCCCATAAGATGATGCTACATACCAAAAATCAAAAGGCTAGGCCTTGTGGTTTCGGAGAAGAAGATTTTTTCAAGTTTTTCCTATCCCAGGGTCATAATTTGTACAATCCTGGTAGACAGTCATAAGATCATGCTACATACCAAAAATCAAAAGGCTAGGCCTTGTGGTTTCAGAGAAGAAGATTTTTTAAATTTTCATTTTTAAAATCTATTTTTAGCTCCTGTGACCTAATTATGCGATGGACCAGAACCATTTATACAACTTTAGTAGAGCTTCATCCAAGGAACATTCCTGCAAAATATTTTTCAAATTGGCCAAGCCGTTTAGGAGGAGATGTTGTTTGAAGCAATTGTTGACGCCGGACGCACGGACGCACGCACGGACGACGGACGCCGGACAAAAGGCGATCAGAAAAGCTCACCTTGAGCACGTTGTGCTCATGTGAGCTAAAAATTCAACATGTAATTAGCCGACCTACTAGCGGCCTCATTTTTCAAGGGATCAACATCATCTACCATAATTACTAAAAGTACTGCATGGATCAAGTTTAATTGATCAACTTGTGAAGGCCCTCCTAAAGATCATTCATGAAAAGTTTAATTTCTACCCAGTTTCAGAGACGGACGCAAGGTCATCACAATAGCTCTTGAAATTTGACGTAAAGTCCATAGCAATATAAGCGAAATGGTCCACGAGTTAATTCTCACAAGTGAAGGGAACAAGCAATACAAAAAAAAATCTTTCTATGGGAAATATTTATTAGCGAACTTAAAATTAAGACTTACTTAAGCCATGACAAGTTTTTCCTCCTAATTTCCTTACGATGAATTTGAAATCTACGTATAATTGTAGTCCAAATATCATGGAGTTTTGGGCGTTTGGATCTGAACTTAAACAATGCACAATTTGATGGACAACCTTCTACCTGAAGGTTTGCCAGGCGATGTTTTGAAAAGTCTAAATGTGGACTTTGGCGGCAATAATGAGTAACAGTTCGTATTTCAAGTCCACATGTACTTAAGCCATCGCATAATCATTTCTTCTTTCCTCCGGCCTTCTGGGCAGCCTTGGTCTTCTTGTCCTCTTTCTCGGACTTCTCGACGCTCTTGATGACTCCGACAGCCACGGTCTGTCTCATGTCACGGACAGCAAATCGTCCCAAGGGTGCGTAGTCGCTGAAAGCCTCCACACACATGGGCTTGTTTGGGACCAGTGTTACCATAGCAGCATCTCCGCTCTTGACGCACTTGGGGCATTCTTCCAGCTTCTTACCAGAACGCCTGTCGATCTTCTCCTTGATCTCCTCAAACTTGCAGGCAATGTGGGATGTGTGGCAATCCAACACGGGCGCATATCCATTCTTGATCTCACCAGGATGATTCAGGATAATGACCTGCCATGTAGAGAGTATTTGTTAATTTCCCTGAATATACGAACCTATTGTTTTAGTCCTAGTATCAACAGGTCTATACAACTTGCCAAGTCTTCCATTTCCTCACAACTGGCAAGTACAATAACCAGAGGACAAATAATGGCCATAAAACGCTCACCAGAGTTTCATCACTTAACAATTCATTTTAACCTGATTGAAATTCCAGGTAAAAAAATACAATTTCAAAATGTCTATACAAACTGAAGAACTAACCAACCATCAGCAGGACATATTTCTGACAGTTTAGGACCAAAGGCTATAATGTCAATTATTGAATAAATTTCTTCAAAACAACTGGCAGTGATATCCATGCCTTTCCATGTACCAGAGAGGTTTATATTTCACCTATCTTCTGATTTGGTTTAAAATTAACAACAAAAAAAAGATCGAAAACACAAAGCAACAATATTCATTAGACTATTTTCTAGCATGCATGATGACAATTACTTAATTTCAAATAATTTAAAAATTGCTAGGCTTGAATTTTTCAAGGGTTGTTAAAACCTTACTGTTCCCGAAAGTCCTAAAAGCAAGATGTTTGAAAATTTACAAAATATACCCACAGTGTACAGTGCAGCTGTACTGAACCAGTCCTACTCACCTGGGCATAGAAGTTCTTGGCCCCCTTTGGTGGATCGTTCTTGGAGTCTCCAGCAACGTTTCCTCTCTTGATGTCTTTGATAGAAATGTTCTTCACGTTGAAGCCAACATTGTCACCAGGAACAGCCTCTGGCAGGGACTCGTGGTGCATTTCAACAGACTTCACCTCAGTGGTGATCATGGCTGGGGCGAATGTCACTACCATACCAGGCTTCAGGACACCAGTCTCCACACGACCCACGGGCACAGTTCCAATACCTGCAAGGATATCGAGACGGTTGAGTTTTCAAGTGTTTAGCACGAAGGGTGGGTCATATATCACTTACTCCCGATAGACCAAGAGTCATACCCTCCTTGAAAGAATGTCAATATCAAAGTTATTCAGTATGGTATATTCAAATTCTTTGCACCTATCACAAACACATACCATTTATGTAACAGAAAATCAACTGTTTCACCCATGCAAACAGTTATCAAGCAATGAAACCAGCTTTGAGAAACCAGTGTTATTTTTTTTCCTGAAAAAGGGGATGGGGCCTTTTAGAAGGCAGGGGTTTTCCTAAGTGGACGCCTACTTGCCCACACAGGGTTAAAATCACTGCGGGCAAGTGGTTTTTCAAAATAGCCCTGCGGGCAAGTTTGTTTATGTAAATTTAATAATTTGGGGTTGTTTTTTTTTGTTCTATAGTATTTCAGGGGTAAACTAAAATTCCCCTTAAAATTACACAAATTTAGTTTCAAACATTAACAAACACCAACTAACTTCAAGATCGGGCAACCTGTTTTCAGTGGGGGCTAGATGTTCAAAGTTACTTGCCCCCTGGACAAGTATAAGTCAAATACTTAAGTAAACCCCTGCACTTAATAATTTTATGATGTCTAAAATCAATCCCATGCCTAGTTACCGAGACATAAGCACAAAACACTACATGTAAAACTTTAACCTAAAATCAAAGTTGGAAAAGGGCCATAATTTGTATAAAATTCAGCCCAAAAGTTATCCTCCTTTGTTTTCAGATGCCCCTGTAGACTCCTCAACTTTCTAGTCAATTCCACAGGCAATATCTGAGATATAAGCTGGATAGTAGTTTGAATGCAAAAATTTAAACAAAATTCTAAATAAAAGTGGGTCATAATTTTTAATATATTCCAACATAGTATGATACCCCTAAACATATTAAAGACGTTTAAAATCAATCGCATGCCTGGATACTGAGATATTAGCATGGAAGTAACTTGCATGCAAAACTTTAATCAAAATTTTTAAGCTAAAAAGGGCCATAATTTGTAATATATTCCATCAAGAGTTATCTACCTTGGTTGTCTGATGCCCCTAAACATATTCATAAACTTTCAAGTGAATACCATGAATGGTTATTGAGATACTAGATAGTAGCTTGCACGCAAAACTAACCAAATTTTCTACTGCATGCAAAACTAAAAAGGTAAATGGTTATTGAGATATATGGTGGATAGTAACTTGCAAGAAAAACTTTAACCAAAAGATGCAACGCCAACGCTAGGGCAACTACAATAGATGTCATTCTTCGATTAGTCGAGCTAAAAATACTGTATCTCAGTCGATAATTTAGTTTGTACCACTCGCTTTCGTTTGTCTAGATTGTAACTCAGAGCTTAACTTAAATAACGACCATCTTGATTCTATCAGCAATTAAATGATATCTGAGGGTATCCTTCATTCACCCATACAATCAGGTTAATTTGCTGAAAACCTGCTCAACCCTATAACTATTAGAACTGCCCTTACAGGGTTCGACATTAAGGCCCGACCGAATGACATTCACTAGTAGATCGGTGGTCCGGTCTAGCTAAGTCCTAAGCTAGCTGGACCGACTGGTCGTGTTCTAAATTTGTCAAAGTTCGCCGAAATCGGCCTATGTACAAATCAAATAGACAAAATATCTATAATGGTCATACAATTGCGGCGTGTTGATTACATTTTCTTGGGAAAACCCATGTGTGCTATATTCGCCCCGTATATTTAGTAACAACCTTGACATGCGTTTTCTCATTGGCTCGTGTTTTCAGAATGAGGCTTTTCCCCACGCACTTGCCAAATGTCCAATTGTCGTAGCAGGATAATGCTTATTTCCCCATCTAACTTCCCATTTTGTATCGTTAACGGTGGCTTCATATTTTTATTGATAATATTCAAACAAAAAAAATACAAGCAGGGCTTTTTTTCCGAAATTTGGGAAGGGGCCTTAGCCTTCAATTTTGGGAAATTGAAACGCGATATTGGAGCGTTTTGGGAAAAAGTAGACTCAATTCACATGTATACACAGTAATATTCTAAAAGTCTTATGAATCTTAAAGAATCAAAACGAATTGATATAACAACTAGACATAAAACAGAGCTGTCTTTGGTTCAAATCGCTATACTATTTAAAATGGTACTAATGTCCATAAACAATCTTCCTCCTTGGTGTCAACACGAAGACTAGCACTAGCTGCAAAAACGTTTTGGCATTCACCAGATGAGCCAAAACCTTCTTTCACAATATTTCAATTGAAAATTAGATTAATGAAATTAACTCTTTAAGTTTTATATAGAAAATTGTTAAAATATTTTGTCAAATTTTAAAAATAAATCATTCAAAATAAATGGTGATATAATTATTATATAAAATACTTTTAAAAAAATTAATATCAATATGTTTAAATATTACATGTATAAAAGACTAATAATAAATCAAAAGTGAAATTTAAAAAAAAAAAAAAAAATTGAGTATGTTATGTTTGGGGGACGTTTCATTTTGGCTACGTTTTTGACTTTTTCCTTAGCAATAAGGAATTGGTTATTTATACATCAAGGTAAATAACTGATGTGTTTATGTATTTAAAACTTACTTGGTGAACTGAACAACTGATCTGAATGTTTTAAAAAGATAAACAAGCAATAAAAATGCTAATGTATCTTCGCAAACAGCCGCCATTGACTGAGATGATTGCGCAACTTCATAACAGCTCTCTAAATGAAGGTAAAACAATAGTCGGTAGAAGGTGTGACAAATAATAGTCGTCCAATAAAATCCGAGTATTCCACATTGAGCCTTAGAATGCATGTTGATTGCGTCATCGAACAGCAGGTGCTTTACTTTAAGTAGTATGCAGTGTAGAGTGACATATAATTTTGTGCATTACGGAAACAACTGCATTACTGGGGTTTTTTTCTCTGTATTAATGAATATTCGCTTATAGATAAGGAGAAAAATAGTTGGAACATATTGGGAATTTTATCATTAGATTTTGGGAATTCTTTTGGCCAAAATTGGGAAAAATATAGCCTTTTTACGATTGGGAAGTCACCGAAGATCGGCCTCTAATATAGAAGGAAAAAAAGCCCTGACAAGGGGTGCAAATTTATGCACGAATATCTGTAATACTGTATTACGGCAACAGACTATCTCACGTTTTGTTTATACCGCACTATGCGCATCCGACGTGAAAATATCAAACAATCTATTTAATATCGTTTTTTTCGTCAAAAAAAAAAAAGAAAAAAAAGATGACAATAATAAACAAAAGGGTAATGATGCTTCGAAAAAGTAATATGAAAATACCAAGCAGAAAAGATCGTTTTGTCCTAAATGGAAAGATGAGTTTAGTTGGCCAGACTTAGGTTATGTTTAGTAAGACATTCAGAGAGTATGAAGGGAGTGGACAATTTCAGAATCAGTAATTTAAAAAGGCATTTTGAGCATTTTTTTGCATCCCCATGTGTGTTTGAACATGCAAGACAACACAAATATAACCCAAGAGAATAAAAATAAGTTCTACTTTGAATTCAATATATGATAATATTATCATACTGATTGTGTTAATTTTCAAATTTGTTCAAATGGTTTGTATTGATACTTTTTTTATTGATTGTAATTCAGTAACTTGATCAATTCAATAATAAATGCGTAAATCTCATTTTATTATACAGGTATCAGATTCAATATTCAAGTCAGGTTGGTATGGTCATACTTTATTCTCTAGTCATAAAAGTACCATAGTATCACTATGATACCTTAATTAGACTAGAAATTTAAATGACATAAGCTACATAACTAGAAAATTAAGTTTCATACTTAATTTTCTTGTTATAAAGGTCTCATACTTTTTTGTTTTTATTGGTATGTTCATTAAAAAAAATGCTTGAAATCGATTGATTTTAGTAGGACTTGTATCATTAAACCAAACTTAAGTGTAAAACAAATAATATACATACACTTTGGTCTAGTTTAGTTTAGTTCAGGTCTAGTAGGTTTTCCAAGTTAGCGGACCGATGGTCCAGCTCTCAAAAAAGTAAGTGTCAAACCCTGCCTTACTGTGAAATAAACAGGTGAAGGTCGTGTAATAGACAGCTTATCGATTTTTCTCAGTCCAGCGTATATCCATGTGAGCAATATTGATAACCAGCCTGACTGATTAGGTTAATCACAAAATAAAATTCATGCAATGTCGATTTTTTTTTTTTTTACCCCTATTCATAATACGATTTAATGAGGATTTTTTTCTGAGGAAGGGAAAAGGCGGTTATAAGACTTCGGGAAGTAGCCGGCTACTGCAAAGATGGGTAAAAAGGTCCTGTTTGGGGAACATTTATTGGGGAAAGAAAAATCCTGGAACAAGATGCAAAATTGGGGAAAACAGCATGAATTTTTCTGAGGTGAAGGCACCTATGTACAGCCCCAATAAAGGGGGAAAAAAAACACCCTGAATGTCAAGACTGAATAATGATCAATGTAACAAAGCTATTGGGATGCTAAATACAGGTGCATAGTTGAAAGCAACCCACCTTTATTGTTCAAATTGTTTCAATCTAAAATATCACAGGGACTAAATGTTAATATCAGAAAGAATGATTCTTCACAATTTAACAAGTAGTCAAAAATAAGCCAATTCCAAGTATATAGATAGGATGAGAGTGTGCTTTCTTTTTCTGCAGAGTATAATTTGAACATTTACCTCCGATTTTGTAGACATCTTGGAGAGGAAGACGCAGAGCCTTGTCTGTAGGTCTAGATGGGGGAATGATGGCATCAAGGGCTTCAAGCAGTGTTTTGCCCGACGCTTTTCCCTCTTTCCTTTCAATCATGTTATCACCATGCCAGCCAGAGATTGGAACAAACGCAACAGACTTGGGGTTGTAACCGATCTTCTTTACATAATTGGAGACTTCTTTCGTAATTTCTTCAAAACGTTTCTGTAAAATAGTTCAATGGTTTTTACCAGTAGTCTCAGAAATGTTAAACCTTTTAGCTATCTGAGGAAAGGAATATCCCTTCACAGCATTAAATCTCTTGGGGCTTTTTCTTTCCATATATCTACCTCCTGTAAAATGGTTAGGCGTAAATAAAACAAGAGGGCCAAGATGGCCAGAATAGCTCACCTAAGAATTCATGGACTCTGTAAGAGTAATACAGTATAAATAAATCATGCAGAAGTGACCCCAGGGCTAATCTCTACTGAGATCTGCTCCAGTTATTTTTTTCGCATTTAATTCTCGAAAGACATTACCTAAAAGGCTAAATACCTGACCTTATAAATATTATCCATTGCCATTTTTTTTATTTCTGTCAATGATGAAAGACTATTCTGCTTACCTCACTGTATGGGGGTTCAGTGCTGTCCATCTTGTTGACTCCCACAATGAGCTGTTTGACACCAAGGGTGTAGGCGAGAAGGGCGTGTTCTCTGGTTTGTCCATTCTTCGAGATACCAGCCTCAAACTCACCAGTTCCAGCAGCAACAATCAACACGGCACAGTCAGCCTGCGAGGTTCCTGTGATCATGTTCTTGATGAAATCACGATGGCCTGGGGCATCGATGATGGTGACATAGTACCTAGTAGTCTCAAACTTCCACAAAGCAATGTCAATTGTGATACCACGTTCTCTCTCTGCCTTCAGTTTGTCCAACACCCAAGCGTATTTGAAGGAACCTTTTCCCATCTGTAACAAGTTATTGATCAAACTAAATGCACTATTTGAAAATATCGAAAGTGCAAAGAAATTCCCTCAATACTACCATTTCAGTTAAAAATTTTCTTACAAAATTTTACTGACATATTGTTCAACACTTTGAAATAATTCATTTCCCCCATCCAATATTATTTATGTTTATAAAAACAGTTTCTCGTAACAAGAAATTTCAAAAGTATATTAAGAAAACCTTTTGCTATATTTCTCACAAAATACCAGTCTGCTACTGATCAATATTGGAGCCAACTCTACATCAATAAGAACAAACCTCCTGAGCTTCCTTCTCGAACTTCTCAATGGTTCTCTTGTCGATGCCACCACATTTGTAGATCAGATGACCGGTAGAGGTAGACTTTCCAGAGTCTACGTGACCGATCACGACGATGTTAATGTGAGTCTTTTCCTTTCCCATCTTGAGTTGTTGTGCTTAAAGCTGAAGAAAAAATTGAAAATGTATCAAATTGAACACACCCAGAAACACAAAATCACGTTTTACATCATATTTAACCACTAGAAGAAAGAAATCCTGAGAATTATAAATCCTCGCACATTTTCTTCACACGTGACTTCAAAATGGCGTACCGGCGAGTCATTGCTGGGAGTGTCAATCTCGAGAAATCCGTAGATTTATATTACAATATGAAACCACCCATAAAAGAGAAGACGACTTGCATCGTTATCTGAAAGAACAAACATGATACCCCATATGAAATAAATAATTTAAAACAAGAAACCATTCTTCGAATACAGAAATATGGTGGTATCTTGTCGACGTGTCCCCGTTTCCACCGGCATATTTCTTCAACGATTTTAACACAAAATACGTAAAATGACACAAAATAAAAGCAACAGATGAACAAATCGATGCCTTATTTCAATGTATACTTGCTTTATGAGCTTTGATGAGACCAAAACTAACCTCGATTGTACGGATACAAAATTCACCAACTTCTCTTACCTACAATAAAATGCCGCCGCAGTAAAAAGGACCGACTTGGATAAGTCACGTGATATATATACCTTTTCGAGAGGGATATAGCAATTGACGTCATCGCCGAGGTATTTCATTGTGCTGTTGCAACTTCCTGCCAGGCAGCTTCGCCTCCGATCAAGTTCGATGACGTATTGAAATATGTTTAAAATCATAGATATAAGTATATCTTTATATGTCTATATATGTCTATGATTCAAATGAAAATATAAAATATTGCGTCATTTTTTTTCATCCGACCTAAATCATAATATGCTAAAGGCAAAGCCTCGAAGCGAGCGCAGATTATCGTCTTGACTTGGCATGGGTTTATTACTGCCTCTAGTAGCCTCTTTTGATAGGACATGCTACTGGACTTTTCCTAAAGTATCGAGTTCACCATAAGAAGATGAGACTACAATCCTCACCTTTAGATTAAATATACTCCCTAATGCATCAATATATTCCTTAAAGTGTAATAAGTTGTCAATGGTAATTGAAAACAATTTAAAAAAAAAATTAAAAAAACGCCCAAAACCAACAACAGTCAAACTTTTTCCAAAATGACGTTGATTGAACTCAAAATAAGTCTGCCAGGTGTATGGTGGATATTAGGAGATAATATCAATAAACAAAAGTAATGAAGTTGTGTTATTCGTAACAGCACATACTGGTGTGTAAGACTTAAGATGGTCCAAATGAGAACAAGAAATATCACACTCATTGTGGTCATACATTTAGGGATGCAGTATTGTGATAATTGTCAAGTGTGAATTTTGCTTTAACAACAACTAAATGACTTCCGTATATAGGAATGTTGAGAAGTGCATCAAACATGCATTATTTCAAGAACTTTTTTGTTCAGTGAATCCAGTACCCCTGTTATATTGCAGTGTTGGCTTACATAAATCTGTCATCGTCTGCTAGCTGAGAGTTATCGGTAGATTTAACGGGTGGTTTGAGGAAAAAAATAGATAAAAGAAAATAAATGAAAATGGTATTAATTTGGTACCTTTTTATTAAATGAATGCTTTTGTCTTTTTCCCTTACATTTAAGAAAAAATAACAGTTTGGAAAAAAAGGATCAATAAATTTTGCGAATTATTGGTGTTTTCCTGTCAAGTTACGTCACGCTCGATGTGAAATATCGCGTTAATGTACGTAGCTCGATAATACAAATATGGTCCCTGATAAGTTATAGGATCGATGGCTAGACAAACGTAGAGACCCCCTTCCCCTTACAAAAAAAGTCCTGCATTTTGCAGAACATAAATGAATTAATTCAATTAATCCTCACACTTTATGGATATATGAATACAACAACTTGGAGAGGATAAGCCATATAAACCAAACTTGTTAACAATTGACTTCTCTGTAAATTATGTAAGACTTTATTTCATTTAAAAAGACTAACACTCACTCAGCCCCTCACCGTTAAGGTTCGAATCCCGACAGGGTCATTCGGATTTTCATGTGAGGAAGCCTTCCAGCTGGCTTGCGGTAGGTCGGTGGTTCTACTCGGATGCCTCCGTGCATTCGGGGTCTTCCTCCACTGTAATTAGCTGGACGTCGCTATACGACTGAAATACTGTCGTAGCGACGGTAAACTCAAATAGTCAAGTCAAAAAGACTAGGTAATAAATAAAAAGAAATTGTGTTTTTGTAACAGGGGATAAAGACAAAAACATAATAACAACTTATATATAGTGAAATGCATATTTACAGGATGCATGTTATCCAGACTGAATGAACAAGCATTAAAAAAAATAGAAGAAATACAAATTTATACAAAGGATTTGTGTGTTTTGCAAATAACATGACTTAAAATTACATCTTAATACTTTAACCAAGTCCATGCATATGAATTACCAACACAAAATAACCATATGATTATTTCAGGGTTGAAGTATAAATTTTATGAGTGGAATTTTGTCTGCTGTGTGAAAGGAAGGAAGAAAGAGAGAGTGAGAGAGAGAATATGTGGGTCTTACTATGACACTGGATCATAGATGAAAATATCTAAACAACATACATAGATAAACTTCATCTTTAATATAAGAATCTTCCTGAATATCTTTTGGAGCTTGATTTACTTTATTAATGAGAGAGAGAGAGAGAGAGATCTAATCTAAGTACATGTAGATGCATAAGATATATCATAATGATAAAGCAACATATACTAGTAGGTACGATTAGATCCAAAAGATTTTCGAGAAGAACCTTAGAGGTTTATGCATGATTTTTAATCATAAATGGCACAGTGACTGACACATAATTATATGTATTTTGCCCGTCTAGAGCTGCGCTAGCTATAAAAAGCAGACGAATGATTTTGACAAGGGAAAGACGCACGAGTATCCAAATTTTGCAACGTCATTGAAATATGTGTATCTTATTTTTACTGTGAAATCAAATGTTTCTGTTCGAAAAAAAAAAACATTTCTAGTGCGTTTATCATGTAAAACTATTTGTTCGATTCTAATTGTAATGTCAAAGTCAATATTTCGCCAATCAGAGGAACGGAAATTCGTAAACCTGATATTTTTTCGGTCACGCATTACCCAGGCGACCTTTATTTTGCAAGAGTTGTCTGTTCTTTTACCTTTTATCGAGGGAGATGATCCATCGAAGTACGGTTTCTCCAGTGGTGAACATTCAAGATGGCGACTGACGAAAGTTTTCAAAGCGTAAGTATTTGAACAAAAGTTTACAACTACGCGTTACCGTAGAGCTCGCGGCCCGTCTCGAGCTGCGCTCGCTTTAACGGTCTATTATAAAAAAAAAAAGAGAGAAATCATAATTATTTACACTTTATATCAATATAAAATGAATAAATAACTCATTTATTTATTCATATTGTTAATGATTAAAAATCTTGATGCCGAGAAATAAGTTGTATATATATATATATAAACAGCGACATATTCAGTTGCACTTTGTGCGTAAGTGCACGTGTTATAAACTAATCAACTTCATTATTTATTTACGTTTTCTGTTTAATAAATAAATATGCTTTGATTAAAATATAAAAATTTGAGGTTGCAGATATATAAAGCTAATAGATCCATGTCTATGGATGTTCCACGGCTTCTTACATATACTTCTTTCCATAAACTCTGCTTATCATACTTGTGTTATTGTATTTGATACAATATTTAGGTGGCTCATTTTCTTCAATAATGCTTTATACATATATATACGTTTCGATATACAAGTCTTTTTATAGTGTAGTGTCATTGAAGATATATTTGAAGTACGTATATATATATATAATATATCACTCTTTGTTAAGGATGTTTCAGCGGGTTACAGCGGATTTTGATTTTGGCAAAAAAAAACTATTTTGAATTTCTCATTTATTTTAAGTAGACTGATAGCCAAAATTTTAAGATTCATGTGCTAAGAATATCATCAAAAGTATATTTGCCAAATTTTGAAGGTTCAATAAGTCACATTTTAGTGTATTTATGCAAATTTGACTAAAATTTCAATAAAAAGCAGTTTTTGTTAAAAAACAAATTTGGTGAGGTATGAATTTTTTACATATTCAGAAAACACTTATATTAGAGAAATGACTCTGAAAAAAATAAAGGAAATCTCTCTGTTGACATTTTTTTTATTTAGAAAAATAAAAATAAAAATTCACAGTTTTGGGATAGTTTTTGCATACATTTTGGTATTGGCACAAATGATATTTTATGCCCGTTTTGTATTTTCAATGCATATTTGACAGGTTCTTTTTATCTTAACTGTCAACATCTGTTGAACTGGGCTAAAATCCCCAATTAGATAAATATATCAATGTTCAGTGTCAATATTTTGTATCACAGCTACCATCTTTCCGAAACACTATGACCTGGAGTTTTTCCTATATCAATGAACAGTTAATTTCTAGTTCAAACAATAATCATGTACATGGAAATGCAAAATATCCAATGGCTCTTGAAACCCATCCCTTGCCTCTGACAAAATGACTGTAATGTCAGTACTTAGCAGCAAATAAATTGAAATGCTATCAAAGGTTGGACGATCATTTAAGCCTTGCTGAAGACGGAGTTCAATTGAAACGGACAAGCCATACGGATTTCCAATACCTTACCTAGTTATATTGAACATAAATCAGCAGTTTGAGAGAAGAGGAAGAGGAAAAAA
The DNA here is from genome assembly GCA_021229015.1 of Solen grandis. Taxonomy (NCBI): domain Eukaryota; kingdom Metazoa; phylum Mollusca; class Bivalvia; order Adapedonta; family Solenidae; genus Solen; species Solen grandis. Next base: position 16,310,606 of record CM037784.1, read on the forward strand.
TCGCGACCTGATTATTGTGTTAAATACGAAATAGGTTGGATGCTAGAAAGACTCATATATGGACCTCCGTGACCGAGTACATGGTTTTAAATTCGCCGACTTTCGAATGTTTTTAAAGTAGCTGACTTTCGAATGTTTTTAAAGTAGCTGACTTTCGGGTGGTTTTAAAGTAGCTGACTTTCGGGTGGTTTTAAAGTAGCTGACTTTCGGGTGGTTTTAAAGTAGCTGACTTTCGGGTGGTTTTAAAGTAGCTGACTTTCGAGTGGTTTTAAGTCGCCGACTTTCGAGTGGTTTTAATTCGCCGACTTTCGAGTGGTTTTAAGTCGCCGACTTTCGAGTGGTTTTAAGTCGCTGACTTTCGAGTGGTTTTAAAGTCGCTGACTTTCGAGTGGTTTTAATTCGCCGACTTTCGAGTGGTTTTAAGTCGCTTACTTTCGAGTGGTTTTAATTCGCCGACTTTCGAGTGGTTTTAAAGTCGCTGACTTTCGAGTGGTTGTCACTCAACCCCTCCCAGCTATATAGGATTAACTCCAAGCAGAGTCACCTTGAATCCTTCAAGATGGGTTCATTCTTCGTTTGTAGCTTTAAGACTGAAATACTAACCTACGTACTGAAAGTCGATTGCTGATTATAATTACTGATTGGTGCAATTAGGTATCATACATACTATCAACCTTATTAGTAATTGCAATCATCATTTAGTCTTAATTGCAATTACCTGTATATAAAAAATAAGTAATATAACACAATTTCATAATTAATTTCATTAAATATTAATTGGTTTTCATTTTGTTTGTTAAAGCTGTGTGACTAGTTTTCATATGTTAATCAGAAAAAAATAACAAAATTACTAAATATCTACACGCCAGTTATATCATATTGAACTCTTGATAAGCTTAATAACGTTGACATACCTAATTTTATGATATTTTACAAAAATAGGAAAACGTTTTCTCATCGAAGTTCTGGCGGTATAGCCCTGGCAATAAAGTATGAACTAGTCAAGTACGTAACGGTACTTGAATCTGATTCTAATTTAGCATCATCATCATCATCATCATCATCATCATCTTCAGTGATCGCCTCACTCTATGAAGAGTATATTCGTGATTTGGAATATATGGTTCACGATATCGGAAACACTGTGTAACCTCGACCAGGACCTTTTATGTAATATTGTTTACATTCCTCCTGAATTTTCCCGTTATGCTCATGCTGGCCCTTACATGGACCTTAACAATGAGCTTTCAAGTTACTCTGAAAAATATTAATATATATGTCAGTTTGGTGCTGGAATTCACGTATTAAGAATATGAAAGATTATATAATCGTTGACAAAGAAATAATGTCAGATCAACAATTAAAGGTGAGCCTAGATCAGACTGTAAATAATACGGACATAAATAAATGAATATTTGCAAATGAATAATTTATACATACTAAACGGTCGAACTACTGGTGACTTACTAGGTAGCTTTACATGCAAAGGTGTCAGTTGCATAGATTATTTTTTATGTTCCTCAAACCTGTTTTAATGTATAAATGCATTACATGTATTAGATTTTTCAGATCTACTTTAAGATATTCACAACCCAGTATTACTGGAATTTAGTTTTAAGGTGGAAGATAAAAAGATAAAAGATAAATAAAATCCGATGTTAAAAACATAAACTCTAAATACATCCTAAAACTTAGCATTCGGCAAACAAACCCTGATTGTTTCAATTGAAAATTTGAAAATGTAATAAATTCTTACCATACCAAACCCATTTTACACACTGGTGAATTGTTTTTTCTTTGCTTTGCTTTTTGTTTTTTGCTATTCAAAATAAAGGCACTATATCGCTAAACTCTACATAACTGAGAGACATATTTCAAATTTTACCCGAATTTTCTATGAAGTAGATCTATTTCGGTTAATCTTGCCAAATTAAAAATACTTTTGCCTAGTAATTATGATTTTTTTTCCAGTCCTTCAATATCCAGGTACTATATTTGTTATTGAATTTTGCATCATTTATCCAATAAATAACTATACAAATTACATTTTTTTCTTTCTCAATAAACCTGATCTGAGTGATACAGAATGAGATACATGGGTGAAAGTTTTCAGGAATTTTCCTGATTTTCAGGTTGCCAAATGACTTCTTAATCTATATAAACCTATATAAAAATGCTAATATAAAGATTTTCATGTATTTTTTTAAACTTCCAACTTTTACCCATGCAGATATAAATAATGACCAACAAGTAGAATAGAAAGAAATAGTTTGACAGCTACTAGGATTCGAACCCACAATCCCTAGTTTCAATGCATTTGATAGTAATTTTTGCCTATTTATGGATGTGTGCGTCTACCTTAAAAAAAATCTTTTTTTTTCTCCGGAGATACCCTTCAGAATGCATTTCCTTTTCGTCAGAAACATTTCTTTCTTGGGGGAGCATGCCCCAAAGACCCCCCTAGTACTAGCATCACAATCAGATTGTGTGCCTCCCCCCCCCCCGTTGAAAAATTCTAGATCCGGCCCTGCATAAGATTGTACATACTTATTAATTGTTGAAGCTGTAATCGGAATCCCATGGTTGATGTGTGTGATGTGTGACATTTTTTTAAAAAAATTATTTATCTATCATATCTGGTGATTGATTGATTAAAGAGGTTTAAAGAGGGTCTGTCTACAATATATAACTGTTTAATGCTCAGACCCCGGAGTGTGACCCAAACGCCTTAAAGATGTTTTTGAATGCCGAAATATGTCGAATTTTGAAAAGCCTCACAGGTGTGAGGTAGGTACTTAATAAAATCAAGAATTTTGAAGCCAAAGTGGGAATGACAAACTCGGCTAATTAGAGCCTAAATGTTGTCATCCCCTGTGACAAGAGTGAAGGGAGGAGGTGGTCCTGAAAAGGACCGTTTGGGTCAGCTGCCAGAGGCAGACTGAATGATTATGATCTCATACCTGGTGAAATATATATGTATATATTGTTTACAGATTATTTCTAAGTTAGAACAATCAATGTTTTTTTCTCTTTCTTTCTTTCCAGATATATAATCTATTCTATACAAAACTAAGAATACCAAAAGTACAGACATGAATTTAATTTTATACATTTGTCAGACAAGATTATATGATCATATGGCTGTGTGCATATCTCCGTTGTGTAAATATATTCTGATTCAGACCATTTGCAGAGCCTCCGTGAGGGACACATATAATTCCACCCATGAAATTTGTTAAAAGCGGACACCCCACTCCCATAATTATAAATGGTAAATTTAATAACAAATAAATTTCAGTTCGAATAACTGTAATATGATAAATAAACATGTCTTTTATTTTATCTGGCTGAATTGCTTGATGGACATATTATTGGTGTTACTATAAGATCGTGTGCTATGGAACAATGCATACTTGTAAACGTGTGGCAAATCGAACACATCTTTTCACTTCCGGTACCGAAGTAATGTGATTTCGCGAGTGATACACAAACATGCCTGAAAACAAAGATAGACCAAGTTGATATAAAACAACAACAACAAAAAATAAATATGGCAAGTGCAAAATTGTCGACAGAAAGACTTCTTGGATCAGCTGTCCAAATATTTAAAAGACAGGTAATTATACAAATGCTTGAAAAGTAAGAAAACCTCGTTTGTCCTTGATCGTGTTTCGTCCTACGGCAGGTCGACCCTTAAGCGTAAACAACTATGATTTAATACCTGCAAAAAGTATTTGATCAAAATACTCAGATTGAATCCTTTAAATGATTCAGTCAAGTTCTTGTCTTAGATACAGGTCAAGGTCTCGCGGGTTTAATGCTTCTCAACGTGACTAAATTTCATAATGAATCAGGGTGGTAAAATTCATACATAGCAGAATCAAGAAAAATATGAATAATTTTTTTCTCTTTTTTTTTTTTTTGGAGTGGAAGCTGACACCCCTGAAAAACAAATTAACAGTCACATTCAACACCCATTGAGCTAAAAATCAGAAGAAAAAAAAATCATCACAAAATACAATAAACATTTTCAGAAGACTTACCAATTCTAAACTGCAAAGGGTGCTTCACGTATTCATTTGTTACAAATAAAAGCTTAAAATTGAACAAAGTAACATTTAGATTAAACTGAAAATGAAATAGTATGCTAAATACTTAGAATAAGTTATTCAATAATTTATTTAAAGTAAATAATGCATAGACCAGGCCCAGATTCCCAGGGAGTGGGCTAATATTCCTTGATTACACAATGTTTACACCCCCCTACTGAACCCATCCACACAACCACCAACCAGTCTCAGCATGGAGGGTTTCACTCCTTCAGACAACATGTCTGAAGGAGTGAAACCCTCCATGCTGAGAGTGTAGCACCCTGCTGACAATGTGTAGATTAGCACCTTAGCCTACCTTCACATGGTACAGTCTTCCATGACTGTGTAATAACTTAAGTATGTATTTAGGTATTGCGTGTGCAATTGAATAATATTTCCTCTGTTCACTTCCACAGGTTGACAGATGTTTGCCTTATCAAGATCGGGTACCAAACTGTTACATGTCTTTGTGAATGCTTACAATAGTTTGCCATAGTGTAATGAGTAAAGTAAAAAAAAGGCAATTAACAAAAAATCATAACAGGTTAAAAGGCTTAGAATTTGAAATTTTAGACAGCAGTGATTCAGGTCCAGTTAAAGTAAGGTAATCAGATTGAAAAAAAATAAAAATAGAATAGAATAAGTCAAAACTGCAAAATCATCAACAATGTCCGAATATTAATATATACTTGGCATCAAGACATTTTTACAAAAGTCCAAAGGAATGAAAGAATAAACGAATGTTGACTAGATATACTCAACAAAAGTTTTTACCACTTTCCATTAGCTTTTCTCAATATACTTATATACTTATATATACGTATTTTTTTTTTCAGTCTTGCTATATTTGGGGGTTGAACATAGTCATTCACAGTTTGTAAAGGAAATAGTTGTGAATATACCAATTACGCAATCCTAAATACCAGAAATTATTCTATCAGTTCTTTTTAATTCTTTTTTATTTAATTAAATATAAATCTTTATTTGTTTTCTTTCTTACTTTGTTGGTTGATTTTGTTATTGTGTCGCCTGCATAGCATGGCAGACACATAGGGATCACTTTGTCCGTCGTCGTCGGCGGCGGCAGCGTCGTCGGCGTCGTCGTCGGTGTCGTCGGCGTCACACTTTCTTGTCCGGAGCATAACTCGAAAAGTATTTGAGGTATCACCTTGAAACTTAAAACATGGATAGATCACATTGAGGTGGAGTGCAGTGCACAAGAATGATAACTCTGACTTTCGTATTTTCTGAGTTATTACCCTTTGTTGATTCTAGTTTTATTTTTGTCCGGCCATAACTCAAAAAGTATTTGAGGTCTTAAAACAGTGCACAAGAATGATAACTCTGACTTTAATATTTTCTGAGTTATTGCCCTTTGTTGATTTTCAGTCTTAATTTTTGTCCAGGGCATAACTCAAAAAGTATTTGAGGTGCTGATTTAAAACTTTATAGATAGATAGATCTCATTGAAGAGGAGTGCAGTTCACATAAATGATAACTCTCACTTTCTTTTCTCCTGAGTTATTGTCCTTTGTTGATTCTCAGTCTTTATTTTTGTCAGGAGCATAACATAAAAAGTATTTGAGATATTGCTTTGAAACTTCATAGATGGAAAGATCTCATGGAGTGCATTGTGCAAGAATGATAACTGTTGTATTTTTGGAGTTATTTCCCTTTGTTTATTTTTTTGGATTTAATTCTTGTGTGGTGCATAACTTGTAAAGTATTTGAAGTGTTGCCTTAAACATTTATAGTAGATAGATCTCATTGGTCTGAGTGCAGTACACAAGAATGATAACTCAATAATGATAATGATGACTACAAACTTGCAACATATATATAATTAACGTCATAAGTGCTTAATGACGTCATAATTTTTCTTACAGTTAATGTTTTGAATTCATAGTCATTCTGACACTCCTCTGATGAAGACTGTATAGTCGAAAGTGCTCGGGAAAATTATTACATATTGCACTGTTTGAATATTTTATTCCCCCCCCCCCCCCCAAAAAAAAATATATATATATGTGTGTGTGTGTGATTTGGTGTTATTTTGTACCTCACAAAATAGATTATGCTTTATCAATAATTTGTCAAAAGATCGATTTTCTAGTCAATTCTTTCATCAAACATGCTTAAATGCAGGCGACACAAGTGTTCCGAGGAACACCCACATCTAGTTTCTTATACATTTTGTTATTTCTTTCTTTTATTCTTTTAGTTCTCATATATATTTTAATTTATATTTTATTTTGATTTGTAAAATTTATCATAAAAAGTGACATTAAGTTTGGAAATAAATTATATATTACTAAATACTTTCATTCTCTCAATTCTTCCCTCAACTCATGTTTATGCCAGTAAATCAACACTGTTTTAAATACTTGATTTTTGTTTGTTATGTCATAATAATATAAATGAAGAAGAAAAACAACACTCACTCACTAGTAACTAATGCAATAAAGAATATGTAAGGGATCATACAGTAAACAACCCACATTATCACTAACATTCATTAAAATGTTTATGGCTTTGTGTAAAACTAGCCTACTGTCTCACTTCCATACTAGCAGGTAATTTAGTTTTGCATTAACCCATCAGAGGTTTTTACTGTGACAGATTAGTACTATATTTGCTAAAGACTCCTTGCAGTGATGACCAGCAATTAGCAGGTCTGGTCACAGCAGGTGGGGGCCTGGCTCAGTTGGATACCACATTCCTTTCGAGATGCCTTTAAAGCAGAAACTGTGACTTTCTGACATATGCACATTTTTTATCTATTTGAAATGAATTGGCAAAAACTTATCTCATGGCATCTGGGCCCAGCTGGGGTCCTGCAGCCTTGAAGCCTGGGTATGTAAAGTATACTCAACTAAGAAGTTAATGTTCTATTTTCATTGAAAAGGTCTTAAAATCATTTAATGTAAAAGAAAAAAAAATGTATTTACTTTTCTTAGAAAGACTTTGTAAAGTCTTATTTTATTAAATTATCTGTAAGATTTGCCATTGAAATTGTGATTTTGACAGTTTTTTTCAAATTATGAATTATATACAATTTCGGATGGGCTTTTCAACGAAAAATTTTGTCCTTTAATTGATATGTCTGAGCAGGCATCAGACAGCCACTCAGGTTATTTTTTTTTTTTTTTTTTTAAATCTGCTTTAACTTCAATATTTTGCTTTGGATTGCTTCAGTATTTGGACAGTTGCTTAAGTGGATGTATCTTCACATTATGCAGTTGACCTTGTGACCTTGACCTTTGACCTACAGTATTTTTGATGGAAAAAGCACTGGTGCTCAGGATGAGATTTTGTGACTGACTTGTCCGTCGTGCATCATCGACAATTGCTTGTTAACACTCTAGAGGCTACAGTTTTGGCCCAATCTTCATGAAACTTTGTCAGGTGTTTGTCTTCATGATATCTTGGAAGAGTTCAAAAATGGATTACATGGTCAAAAAGTAGGTCACAAGGACAAATCTTAGTAAAACCTTGTGACCGCTCTAGAAGCCATATTTTTTGCCTAACCTTCATGTAACTTGGTCAGAATGTTGTTTACATGAAATCTAGGATGAATTAGAAAGTAGGTCACCATGGTAAATCTAAAGAATAATCTTGTGATCACTCTAGAGGCCACATTTTTGGCTCAGTGTTCATGGAATTTTATCTGAAAGTTTGTCTACATGAAATCTTGCATGAGTTTGAAAATGGGTCACTTTAGGTAAAAAAGTAGGTCACCAGGGTAAATTTTATGAAAACCCATTTAATTTAGTCTGAATTTTTGTTTAAATGAAAGCTAGGATGAGTTTAAAACTGGGTAATGTGGGGTCAAAAAGTAGGTCACCAGGGTAAATTTAAAAGTAATCTTGTGAACACCCTTGTGGCCATATATTTCGCTCAATCTTCATGGACTTTGGTCTAAAAGTTTGTCTGCATGAAATTTTGCATGAGTTCGAAAATGGGTCAAAACCTTGTAAAACCTTTTTGGCCGGTCAGCATGTTTGCCTTCATAAAATCTTGGATGAGTTCAAAACAGGGTCATGTGGGGTCAAAACGTAGGTCTCCAGGTCAAATCTTAGAGCTTATGAACACTGTAGATGTCACATTTTTAGCTCAATCTTCATGGAATTTTGTCAGAATGTTTGTTAATATGAAATCTTGGATGAGTTCAAAATTGTTGTTTATTTGTTATCTTGGATGTGTTCAAAACTGAATCACATGGGGTCAAAAAGTCGGTCACCAGGTCATATGATAGAAGAAAAAAAACTTTGTGAACTCTGTAGAGGCTTCATTTTTGTCACAGACTTCATAAACCTTGATAAGGATGTTGTCTGCATGAAATCCCAGGTGAATGCAAATTTAGGAAAGGGGAAAATCTAGGTCACTTAGTAAAATACTAAAAAAACAATATTGCAATCACTTTAGATGCCACATTCTTTTATAATCATGCCTAACACAGCAATGTTACTCAGGTTAGCAACACAGGGCCATCTTGGCCCTCTTGTTTACTTTAACCATTGTATATTCTGGATTTTGCCATAACATTTTATGTTAGGAAATGAATGGATTGTCAGAATAGCATTTTTTTTCATTTATCTGTTTTCTACTTAGGACAAAAACAGACAAGTATTGGCATCCGCATGCAATGCTCGATTGTTAATCATGCCAGTAACAACTTTTGCCACACCATTTCTTAGGTACATTACAGTATTGATACATATTTTCATATTTTCCCTTGTTTGTGTGTATTTTTTTTCCAGACCAGTCATGCCCGGCAGATCCAGGTGACACAAACTAGGACAGAGTACACGTGGCCAGGATATGGGTCCAGGTAATATCATGGTTGCTGCCATCTGTCTCCCCTGGCCCCTGACGTCGAATGTCTGAAAATGAATAAGCATATGGGTTGAACCAATGAAAAGCTGTACAAACCTTCGACATGAGCCTTGCCTTCAATAGTCACTTTTGTCAACAATCTGCAACAAATATGCCCATTTTGTTATCATATCAATCATTTATTTTACTATTCGACCATTCCCAGTGGCCAAGTTCTCAGACATTCTGTCCTGTAACAGAAAGGTTGTGGGTTCAGTCCCCTGGCACAACTTATCAAAGTTTTAAAAATGGAACTGGTATATCTCCCTTGCATGGTGCATAGTATAAGTATATACGGGTAGTTCCAGGACTGGTTGGCCCACAGTCAGGATAAAGTGACTTGGCGTGGAATCATGCCAGTTGTCTGCAGCGTGATATTGCACTTAGACAGCAGTATATCTGTCTTATGTAGACAAGAAACACTGCCAGTAGGAAGTTTAACAAACAGAAATAAAAAGAATCACACTTACCATGTTTCAGACTCTTTTAGATAAAGAAATTTTGTAAAATGGATGGAAAACTGATCAGAATTTAGATTTTTTTTCCATGGGTCATTTTTTTTTTGCATAAAATATTCTATGGTCAATATTTTTGTCTTTGACCAACACTATTGTTATCCAGGTATGGGTTTACAAACTGGAAGATGAAGAAGGATTTTCACAAGAGGGAGATTGTGAAGGAGCTGTACCCTCAACGGATGAGACTGCTTGCTGTAAAAAAGAACAGAATTTTGCCAGTAGAATTAAGGGTAAGAAATACAAAGTAGATCCATTATAACACAATTGAAAAGGTCAATTTTGAAAGAGTGACTCTGATTGGTTCAAAGGCCCGTGTGTAGCCAATGAAATGTGGCATTCTTTTCTTTCAATTATTAGCTCACCATTGCACAATTTGCTCAAGGTGAGCTACTGTGTTTACCTTGCGTCTGTAATCATGTGTTGTCCACCATTAACTATTTGCTTTAAAACCACTCAGTAGAAATTGACATGACTGATCCTTAGGTGCCTCTTCACCAAAGTTGCTAAAATAACCTTGATCCATGCAGAACTCTGGCTGCCGTGGCAACCAGCAGAATGTTATTTATAAAAAAACAACATAAAAAAACTTTGAAACCGTTTCCTCTGAAACCAATGCACAAAATTACATTCATTTGGCACAAATGGTCACCTCATGGCCCTTTACCATAGTTGCAAAAATAAAGTTGATCTCCTGAGGAATGAGATTCCTAGAGTGTCAGCTTGTTTCCTTATACATGTATACTCCAAATAGAAAGTTTCAAAATTATTCTTCCATAAAATCTATACCAGGTAGTTAGAATTTAATTTCTTTCGGCACATATGGTCATCTCATGGCTGGCTACCATAATTGCTAAAATAAAGTTGATTCCAGTTCTTCTTCTCTGAAATTTATGTTCAGAAACAATTCTTGTTTTGTATAAAATTTATGATGACCTCATGGTCCGACACCATAATTGCTTCAGCAATTTTGATCTGGCCTCCAGGTAATTGACTAAGTTAAGAATTCTTTGGAATTGAAAATTGAATCTGGTTGCTTCTTATGGAAACCAGGTAAAATCAGTGACTTGAATCATTTGGAATAAGCTTATGTACTTTGGTGAGCTTTCAAGGGCTATATGGCCCCCTTCTTAGCTCACCTGAGCATATGTGCTCAGGATGAGCTATTAGCATCGATGAATGTCCATCGTCCATCCGTCCATCCTTCTGTCCGTAACTCGTCTGTCCGACGTCCACAATTAGTTTGTTTACACTCTAGCATCTTCATTTCTCAAGAAATAATCTTCAAACATAAGAACAATGTTTATAGCTTTCTTCTTTTGGCCAAGTTCAGTTATGGCTGACATCAGCCTATTAGGTCAGGAGTAATGCCCCTTTCAATCTTGAAAAATGCCAGATTTCAGTTTGTTAGCACTCTAGCATCTTCATTTCTTCAGCAATCTTCTTCAATCTTTATGACAATATTTATTACCATAATCTCTTGGCCAAGTTTAATTATGGCTGGTATCAGTCTATTAAGTCAGGAGTTATGCCCTTTTTAATGTTAAAAAATGCCAGATTTCAGTTTGTTTGCACTCTAGCATCTTCATTTCTTAAGAAATCGTCTTTAAACTCAATGACAATGTTAATACCTTTATTCTTTTGGCCAAGTTCGATTATGGCTGATATCAGCCTATTAGGTCAGGAGTTATGCCCCTTTCAATCTTAAAAAAAGCCAGAGTTCTCTTTGTTTGCACTCTAGCAAATTCATTTCATAAGCAATCATTTTCAAAATTTCTGATAATGTTGATTGCCATAATCTCTTGGCCAAGTTTGACTGAGGCTGATATCAGATAATAAGTCAAGAGTTACCGGTATTGCCCTTTAATTAATAGAAATGCCAGATTTCACTGTTTACACTTTAGCATCTTCATTTCTTAAGCAATCGTTTTGAAGTTTCACTGACAATGTTTAAAGCCATAATCTGTCAGTCAAGTTTGACATAAAACTTTGACCACAGGCACTGTTTCGTTTGTGGAATTGAAATGTTCTCACGGATTTTGTATTCAGTACAACTATGCTAAAATTTAGTAACTTGTACAGGCAATGAAGGCAGTTTTTCTCAGGTGAGCATCTTTAGGGCTATCTTGTTTCTAACAAGTTTACATTTGTGGAGCCTATGCCCCATGTTGCTGAAAATACTTAGGTAACTCGCAGGCTGATCAGGTTTTATGCTGTTCGCTGCTCCTCAGTGGTCTGGAAATGAGGATTTTGTAATTAAATTTGGTAAGGTTTAACTGTGGTTTTCTGCAGATCAGGCTTTATGTGGTACCTATTGAGTGCGTCAAAATGAGTCTATATGAGGGAAAGGGTTAAATAGATCCTCATTGAATCTTAAGGTCATATGTTGAGTTTATACTCAAATCCTTACTGAATCTTAAGGGCATATTTTAAGTTTATACTCAAATCCTTGTTGAATCTCTAGGGCATATTTTGAGTTTATACTCAAATCCTTACTGAACCGAAGGGCTTATTTTGAGTTTACACTCAAATTTTTCTGAATCTTAAAGGCATATAAAATTTATACTCAAATTCTTATTGAATCTTTAGGGCATATTTTGAGTTCATACTCAGAATTCTTAATGAATCTCTAGGGCATATTTTGAGTTTAAACTCAAATTCTTACTTAATCTCTAGGGCATATTTTGAGTTTATACTCAAATTATTTCTGAATCTAAAGGTTATATTCTCAGTTTATACTCAAATCCTTATTTTGAGTTGAGCATTAACATCATACTGTTTTTAGCTCACCTGAGCACAACGTGCTCAAGGTGAGCTTTTCTGATCGCCTTTTGTCCGGCGTCCGTCGTCCGTGCGTGCGTCCGTGCGTCCGGCGTCAACAATTGCTTCAAACAACATCTCCTCCTAAACGGCTTAGCCAATTTTAAGTATATTTTGCAGGAATGTTCCTTGGATGAAGCTCTACTAAAGTTGTATAAATGGTTCTGGTCCATTACATAATTAGGTCACAGGAGCTAAAAATAGATTTTAAAAATGCAAACTTTGAAAATCTTCTTCTGCAAAACTGCAAGGCCTAGAGCTTAGATATTTGGTATGTAGCATCATCTTATGGGCCACTACCAAGATTGTACAAATATAGCCCTATGATTATAAATGACCCCGCACCAGGGGTCACTTGTTTTACATAGAGTAATATAGAAAAATCTTAAAAAGTCTTCTTCTATAAATCCATAAAGCCTAGAGCTAAGATATTTGGTATGTAGCATCATCTTATGGGCCACTACCAAGATTGTACAAATCATAGCCCTATGGGATAAATGACCCGCACCAGGGGTCACTTGTTTTACATAGAGTTATATAGGAAAATCTTAAAAAGTCTTCTTCTATGAATCCATAAGGCCTAGAGCTTAGATATTTGGTATGTAGCATCATCTTATGGGCCACTACCAAGATTGTACAAATCATAGCCCTATGGTGATAAATGACCCTGCACCAGGGGTCACTTGTTTTACATAGAGTTAAATAGGAAAATCTTAAAAAATCTTCTTCTGTGAATCAATAAGGCCTAGAGCTAAGATTTTTGGTATGTAGTAGCATCTAATGGTTCATTACAAAGATTTTCAAAGTCTTGGCCCTACGGTGATAAATGACCCTGCGCCCAAGTCTTCTCTGAAACCATATGGCCCATTGCTTAGATATTTGGTGTGTAGTATTGTCAGGGGTAAAGTGTTTTAGATTAAGTTATATCAGAATTCTTGTCTGTTTAAAAACCTTGACATCAGTTGAAGCAATGGTACTCAGGTGAGCGAGGGTCCTTTACTTATTCAGTCCTGGTATTCACTTCAGTTGTAAAGATATGGACTTTGCATGCTTGCTTTATCTTCAGTAGTTTTCAATGAAACCTTATTGATGTTTTGCAAACGAAATGGATGTAATAAAAAAATGACTGTCCCCGGTGGCTGAATGGTTAGAGCAACTGCCTCGGGAGCAGGAGGTTGTGTGTTCGATCCCTGGCCACAACATATGTCGTATAAGTGACATACATAATTATATGGTGTCAAAAATGGTACCCCTATAGCTCCCTTGCTTGGAACTCAACATATAAGGGTAGTTCCAGGACTGATTGGCCTGGTGTCAGGATAATGTGACTGGGTGTGGTATCATGCTACATGTCTGTGGTGTGATACTGCAGTGTGGCAGCAATATATCTGTCTCAAGTAGACATAGTCTCCAAATGACTGAAATACTTTTGGTAGGATGTTAAACCCAACACACAAACAAATAACAAAGTAATTAACTTTTGAACATATAATATTCAGGGGCCCCACTTCAATAAACTTCGTACCAAATAAATCTTCGTAATTGTAAATTCAAAGATGTAAAAATAGTATTTTTCCTTTGAATTTTACTTTACAAAAAGTGTTGTGTTTGTATAATGCAATAAATTGGGTCATCTTTCTTCATGTTTTATTATGAAAATAAGAAATTAGTTGACACTATGTAGAACAAAAGACTTCTGAATAAGATCAAATTTGTTTGTAGGATGTTTAGTGAAACGGGGCACAGTTCTGTGGCACTCTTGCTATTTATTCATCACCTTGGTTTGGTTTAAATTAGTTTACCTTTGATTCTACTTAGGTAGTCTTTATATTTCATGACTATTCCAGGCATGAAGAATAGATATCATGATGATAGTTAAAAACTGTAGAGTGGTTCAAATATTATCATTACTTAAAATTAGCAAACCTTAGACTGGTGCATTTTTTTTTTTTTTTGGCTTTTTAGCTCACCAGATATTACTTTATTTTTTATCTTAAAATCTTCCTGAAATAGGATATTGCCGCCAAAGAAGTTGAGGAAATGCCAAGGAATAGCAACCCCATACGAACAGTTGACCGGTGCGTTATGACCTCTCGACCGAAGGGCTGTCAAAGAGAACATCGAGTCAGCCGCATCATGTGGCGACATTTTGCAGACTACAATAAAATGTCCGGAGTAACGAGAGCCGTGTGGTGAAGATTCAAACACATTGTTGTCTTCTGCGAACTTTTTACTTTTGGATATTTCAGTTTAACCCTCCTTTATTTCAAAGCTAATGTTGTGCAGGGATCTCATAAAACATGACCAGCATGCCTCTTGTATGTAATTACAAAATGTCTGAAGACATTTTGAAACTGATCAAACTAATTTTTTTTTCTGAAATATTTATATTGAAACCATATTGTTAATTAAACTGATGAAGAGAATGGGTTAATTAGCCAAAGGAAGGGAACAAATATCTACTGTTATAGACATTTTTATAAAAATTCAAGAATGGTAAAACAGAAAAATTCTTTCTCAAAAATTACTGATATGTCTTTCTCAAAAATTACTGATATGTCTTTCTCAAAAATTACTGATATGTCAATGATGTGAAGCATTTTTATTAAGATTGCTCATGTGATATTCTTTCTAGCGGTAAAGATTTAAGAATTACAAAATTGTTTATGTTGTTGTGTTTATTCATATGCCTGTACAGAGAGAAACATCCAAAGTAGTTGTTATGTTTGTCAGGAACTTGTTAAAGGAGGAACTAAATGATACATTGTAAAAAGGAGACCTAAACGGAAAGCCAGATAATGAGGAGTCTGACAGTATCCATAGTATGTATTATCCATAGTATGTAAGCTATTAAAAAAAATGGGTGTTTTTAAAATTGAGTATAATTTGTATGGGTGCAAATTTATGAAATAAAGGAGTTGCCTTCTCATAAGATTTTTTTTTCTTGAAAAAAAAATATGTTGGCAGAGTATGAACTTAGGTACTGTAAAATCAAAGGTACTGTAAAATCATTAATATTCGTTGACATAAAATTTCATTATCTACCTAAGGGACTTTCGTGGGTACATTTATTTGTGGATCTATGCTTTAGAAACATGAGATCTATATAAGATACAACTTTTCTGGGGGGATTAATATTCGTGTATTAAACTCACCAAATTGACGAAAATAAGTGTCCCACGATTTCACAGTATTAAGTCTCAGGAAGAGATATTCTTACTTGAAATCCTCTAATACTTAGCACTGAATACTCGTAAAGCAGTTGAAACACATTCAATCTTTCCTGTATTATGTTTTGCATGACTAAATGGACATATGTTAATGGAAGAAAAATGTTTGAAAGTTGTCTTTAAATGTACTACTCATAATTTGCCGGGATTACTTATGGTTTTTGTGTGTATCGGAACACTCAAATGATTTAATACAATGACTGAAAAACTCTTAAAAGTTCTTAAAACTGTTTTCCTATAAGAACCAAATAAAGCAGCTAAAAACTATCGCATATGGTGATTCATACCTCCATCAAATGCATTGATGCATTAAATGATTAATGAAAAGATTATCAGTGTCAAATGAAGGCAAGGTCAAAATTCTGTATGCATTCAACAAGGGCGATGGTACTGTCTAAATGAAGAGATATTAAAGATAGATTTCATTTGAAAAATGATAAAACTTAACTTGACATAATGTAACAGAACAGGACAGTAAGCTCCCCATCCAAAAACTTGTAATGAAGTATAATAAATCAAACAACTTACAATAGTAATATGTATTGTCTTATTAAATACAAAAATAAATAGGATTTCACTAAGTGATCCTTAGCAAATTTTTAGTAGTATATTGTTTAATTAGGTCCTTAACTACAAATTGAAGAGGGGTGCTTTTTTTCTGTGAAATTGAACAGTTTTTGGCCTTTCTCCTCTACTTAATCTTTTACATCTTCTTAGAACAACAAAGGCTCATGTTTGATCAGTATGAGGTGCCCACTGTTTGGATAGGGATAAGATCTGCCCAGCTGGTGTCTAGTTGATAGAGGGGCCGTGTAATGACCACAGGCTAGTGAGATCCATTGTGATGTAACGGTTACATGATATGACGGGACTACAAAGGGGTCTTACCTGGTGAGGGCTGATTGCAAAACAATTTTCAGTGCATTAAGAAATTGAAGGAGATAAAACAGTTTTGTGGTCATCCCTCACTTCTGGGAAGGGCCCACACTGGGTGTCTTGATATAACACGTGGGTGTGTGTGTTTACACACATTTGTGTAGACTTATGTAACAATTCTGTTGATATATGTTTGATATTAAAGGTGGTATATACATGCTGCTGTATACTTGTGTGTTTTAATAAATAATTGTTACCAATTATTACCTACTATGTGTTCTATTCCTTTAAATCTAAATTTGTGACAATTAAAATCAACTTTAAATATTTATAAATATCTTATTCAAAGGGAGACACTCAAAGCCCCCTAGACTCAAAATCCCCTAGATTTTGACAACCCCTTCATTTTTCATCTAGGGGATTTTGAACATTTTATGAATTTTTGGCCTAGGGGATTCTGAGTCTAGGGGATTTTGATATACACTCTATTCAAATTTTTGATATTCATTTTCTTACAATAAACATTTTTTTCATGTTTTATACCAGTTAGGGTGATTTTGCCTGGTGAAGAGGCAGGGGTGGGGGAGTGTAAACCTGGTGATGGGATTTTGTATGATTTGTTATATTTTAGCTGGATATGGCTTCAGTAGTTTTTTACTTGAATGTTATGCTTGAAAACAAGTGTTCTCTGGAACACATGTCACCTGCTTATCGTGACGGATTGAATGTGACGGACAGATAGACGGACGACAGAAAAGTGATTCCTATGCATCACCTCTACTTAAAGCAGGTGACACAATTATAAAAAGGATTGGAAAGAGTTTAGCTGAATCAAAAATACCATTACAGGATAGAGGGTACAGTGTTTAAAGGATTGCTATGTCTAATTTTCTACATAATTCCCACCGTAATATTTCAACCGGAGTAAATTTGTACAATTTTGTCCTAGGGTGTTTAACTTGTTTCAAAAACGACACATTCAGAGGTGATCTATTGTGACCTTCATAAACAGTTAACTATAAAACTAGGCCGATTTTCCCGAAACGTAACAGGGATGTTCCTTGGGTGGCCCCCTTTTCAAAGTTATCTAAAGAGTCAAATTCTTTGCAGAAATCTGGTTGCTATGGCAACTGATTTGGAAAAAAAAATAGGTAACATTTTCAACAAATTATCTTGTCCAAAACTATTGGCTGGATTTCTATGTATTTTGGCACAGACATTCCTTGGCCTTCTCCCTACCAAGATTTGTTAAAAAAAACATAGCTACCGAGGGCAGAGTTCATTTTCTTTCAATGTATATAGTACAAATTTGAAAAATCTTCTTGTCGAAAAGTATGATTGGACACTTAAAATGGCTCGACTCAAAATCCCCTAGCTACCGAGGGCAGCGATCATTTTCTTTCTATGTATATAGTACAAATTTGAAAAATCTTCTTGTCGAAAAGTATGATTGGACACTTAAAATGGCTCGACTCAAAATCCCCTAGGTCCAAAAGTAGTAGGGTATTCAAAATCCATCAGCCGAACTAGGTGTCAAAATCCCCTTGATGAAAATAAAGGAGTTGTCCCCAAGATGAAAGTAAAGGGTTTGCTAAAACCCCTAGGTCCTAAAATGGTTGGTATTACTAAGAAGTCAAATGGATGGACCCAAAATAAAAATACCTAAAATGTCAAACTGCATTTTTTTGTGGATAAAACAAAGAGATTATTTTTGACTGTTCAATAAACTGGAGATTGTCCGAGACATTGATGTTGGATACTGGATTTCACCAGAACAAAACAAAGTTGTACAACTTAGTTCAATGTTTATTTCAAAGCACAAAATAATCATCAAAAAACAAACAACAAAATATGTATGTGGAATTCTCTACACAGAATTTCTGCGGAAGTGAGTACACAAAGTTTATAAATATATATCAGAAAATAATAACTGGCTTTAAAATATGACCCAGCAAAAAGGTATATTTAAGGCAAAGAATGGAAACTTTTAACCCTTTACCTCATGAATATTCACGTTCCATTTTATGACTTTATGAATTGTAATTGACTGAATTTTAAATGGTATATGAAACAATGGATTTTTCATTGCTGTTCATTAGCTTCAATATAGTATGAACAAACAGAGGTGACCTTGATCAGACTGCTCCTTCCGTTGAATGTATGATCTGGGTCTACTCTGTTTGCCAAAACACCTCAATCTGAGGTAAAGGGTTATGAGATAACTTTGTCCTTTCCGTCACAATAGCATGGATAGTAATTTTGTCCTTTCCGTCACAATAGCATGGATAGTAACTTTGTCCTTTCTGTCACAGTTGCATGGATAGTAACTTTGTCCTTTCTGTCACAATAGCATGGATAGTAACTTTGTCCTTTCTGTCACAGTTGCATGGATAGTAACTTTGTCCTTTCTGTCACAATAGCATGGATAGTAACTTTGTCCTTTCTGTCACAGTTGCATGGATAGTAACTTTGTCCTTTCTGTCACAGTTGCATGGATAGTAACTTTATCCTTTCTGTCACAATAGCATGGATAGTAACTTTGTCCTTTCTGTCACAGTTGCATGGATAGTAACTTTGTCCTTTCTGTCACAGTTGCATGGATGGTAACTTTGTCCTTTCTGTCACAATAGCATGGATAGTAACTTTGTCCTTTCTGTCACAATAGCATGGATAGTAACTTTGTCCTTTCTGTCACAGTTGCATGGATAGTAACTTTGTCCTTTCTGTCACATAGCATGGATAGTAACTTTGTCCTTTCTGTCACAGTTGCATGGATAGTAACTTTGTCCTTTCTGTCACAGTTGCATGGATAGTAACTTTGTCCTTTCTGTCACAGTTGCATGGATAGTAACTTTGTCCTTTCTGTCACAGTTGCATGGATAGTAACTTTGTCCTTTCTGTCTCAGTTGCATGGATAGTAACTTTGTCCTTTCTGTCTCAGTTGCATGGATAGTAACTTTGTCCTTTCTGTCACAGTTGCATGGATAGTAACTTTGTCCTTTCTGTCACAGTTGCATGGATAGTAACTTTGTCCTTTCTGTCACAGTTGCATGGATAGTAACTTTGTCCTTTCTGTCTCAGTTGCATGGATAGTAACTTTGTCCTTTCTGTCTCAGTTGCATGGATAGTAACTTTGTCCTTTCTGTCTCAGTTGCATGGATAGTAACTTTGTCCTTTCTGTCTCAGTTGCATGGATAGTAACTTTGTCCTTTCCGTCACAGTTGCATGGATAGTAACTTTGTCCTTTCAGTCACAGTTGCATGGATAGTAACTTTGTCCTTTCTGTCACAGTTGCATGGATAGTAACTTTGTCTTTTCTGTCACAATAGGTTGGATATCGTGCTTCATTTAAACACAGTTTGGTGAATGCAATTGAACATTTTATGTTATATATTCCCCTTCACTTCAATCTGGTGTAAAATGTTAAATAAATAAAGAAAAAGAAATGTATTCCCTTCACCTAGACATAACCAATATAATTTCAAATTCATAGCAAAATTATTTCAAAATTGTACCAAAATCATTTCTTAATCATATAATAAATTATAACATCTATGTTATTGTGTTAACTTGAAGCAGTTTACATGTGGATGGTGTTAACATGCCAAGTCTACATATTTAAAGATAATGATGGTTTTATATTACTGGTAAAAGAGAAAAAAAATGTCAGTAAACGCAAAACTGCAATAGCTTATAAATAATTGTTGTCAAATTTTTTAAGTTTCCATTCCACAAGCCCGTGTCATTTTGAAAAAAAAAAA
>CM037784.1:16330873-16380873 GCA_021229015.1 Solen grandis
ATTTTCTAAAGCTTTAACAGATGGAGATATCTGAACAAGATTTAAACTTATATTAGATGAATTTAAAAATATAATGAGCTTAAACAATTAACAAAAAACTCTGCGGTTCCAAAAAACTATTCAAAAGAAGAAAAGAAAAAATTGATAGAACAGGAAGACAAAACAATGGAATAATATCCAAAAAATAAAAACTGTATAATATTGAATTTTTATAATACGTTAGAAAACCCTCCTCCATATTCTGATGAGGATTTTTATATTACTAAAAAATGTAAAAAGGGGTTCAGGAAAAAACATTTAAACACAAGCAAAAATTTTTTTTTTTTTCATTGTTTTTTTTTTTAAAAATTTTACATATGTTTTTTTTTTTAAATTTTACATTATGTGATTTTTTTATTTTTTTTAAAAAGAAAGAGTAGTAGTAGGTATTGAGCTTGTTTGGCGAGAGAGGGGGGGGGGGGGGGTGAGCCAAACAACCAATACCTCTACTACTTATAGGGATTTGACCAACCATGTAACACACATCCTTATAACAACATGATCTAGGATGGGAAATACGGAATGAAGTAAGTTTATAATATTGTATTCTTTTTGGGGCACCAAATTGCACCAAATCAAAAAAAAAAGATTTGGTGATGTAATATTGGTAAAAATTTAATCTTTTTTGGTTACATTTTCTTTTGCTTCAAATTGTGATGTATAAAGAAAATATTCGACTTGTGCTTCTTGTATACTTGACTGAACTTTCTTCAATGGTGGATTATTTTAGACATTTCGTTGTTCCGTGTCTTCATTCCGAAAGGCAAAAGGCGAAATAACAAAAACATGCCCTAAGTCGTTATTTAACCTTTTGCCTTTCGGTGCAAAAACACGAAAACACAAAATATTCCAGGCGAAATAATGAAATTTTAACAGGCAAAGCAAAAAAAAGTACCTAAATTTGAATAAAAACTTTCCTTCCTTTGAATGTTTAATGTTTGCGGGTAGAAACCATTTCATTTGGCGCCCTTTAGTTGTCGTGTTCTTGTGTTCGCACCCTAAACCTGAAAGGGAAGACACGACACTTAGCAGATTTCGTGTTGTCGTGTTTTTGCGCATCAAAAAGGAAAAGTCGAAATAATAAGATAGCACTATGGTTTCCCGCCCCCCGGGTTTTTCTATTTGTATATATGATCGGGGGACTGTGGTGGCTGATTTCTGCCATTTCGCCCGAAAGGCGAAATAACGAAAAATGCCACAATGTCTTTATTTTGCCTTTGGGGGCAAGGACACGACAACACGAAACATTCAAGCGAAATATACATTTTTTAAAGGCGAAAGGACAAAATGTTTTCGTCTTTGAATGCTTTGAGTTTCTCCCCTCCAGATTATCATCCTATATGGGGTCACCAGTTTCCTGCTTTGGCATATAGTCACAGTTTCCAGCATGTCTTACATAAGAACTTGCTTATATCATATATAAATTGAACTTTCCATACTAATTTTTCAGTATTACATTTCATAAAATTTATTTACTCTATGTCCTTAATGTCACATATTCTCAGTGATCAGTAAAAACCAGGGATGGCAAAACCAGAATGTTGTCATTTTTTCCTTCAACTTTTTGTTAGTCGAAAAAACTACAACAGGAAATCTGCTATATCGTGGTGTCTGATGTTTATAACCCAGGACATAAAAACATTCAAAGATGAAACTTTTCTTTCCTTCACCTATTAAAATTTGTTATTTGCAGGCATATTTTTGTGTCTTTGACCCAAAAAGCAAAAGGGAAATAATGACAATATGGCATTTTTTCATTCTTTCGCCTTTTTAGGTCAAGATACAATATAAGACAGATAAAGGGTTTTCTGACATAAAAGGTTTCGTACTGCTAACAAGAAACATTCAAAGACGATACTTTTTTCATTCGCCGGTTAAAATTTGTTATTTTGCCTGGCATATTTCATTTCTTCACAACGACAATATGGCATGTTTTCGTAATTTCCCCTTTCGCCTTTCAGAGTGAAGACAAGAACACACAAACTGCAGAAATCCTAATTTACTGCATTTCTAAAACTAAAATGTAATATGTAAATAAATTTGTTTACGTTTTGCTGCTATTGGAGATTTTGCATAATATCATTTTTGTGTAGCCTGACTATAGTATAGGGTTTTCTTTGTTTGGCGGCGGCGGGGTCCCCTTTTGCTTGTCCGAGCATAACTTTGTCACCAAAGTTTGAATACTTGAAACTTCATATGTATGTTCCTTTCAATGACATGGATGCAGTGCGCAAGAACCATAACTCTACCTTGTGCACTTTTTGATTATTCCCCCTTTTATAGAATTTCTTGTCCGGAGCATAACTTTGTCACAATAAGTTTGAATGACTTGAAACTTCATATGTATGTTTCCTTCAATGACGCCAAGTGCAGTGCACAAGAACCATAAATCTACCTTTTGCACTTTTTGTGTTATTCCCTTTGATAGAATTTCTTGTCCCGGGGCATAACTTTGTCACCATAAGTTTGAATGACTTGAAACTTCATATGTATTTTCCTTGCAAAGATACGGGGTGCAGTGCGCAAGAACCATAACTCTACCGTCTGCACTTTTTGAGTTATTCCCCTTTTATAGAATTTCTTGTCCGGAGCATAACTTTGTCACAAAAATTTGAATGACTTGAAACTTCAATGTATGTTCCTTTAATGACGCGATGTGCAGTGCGTAAGAACCATAACGTACCTTGTGCACTTTTGAGTTATTTCCCTTTGATAGAATTTCTTTTCCAAAGCATAACTTTGTCACCATAAGTTTGAATGACTTGAAACTTCATATGTATGTTCCTTGCAGTGACGCGGTGTGTGCGCATGAACCATAAATCTTCCTTGTGCACTTTTTTAGTTATTCCCCTTTGATAGTATTTTTGTCCGGAGCATAACTTTGTCACCATAAGTTTGAATGACTTTAAACTTCATATGTATGTTCCTTGCAAGACAAGGAGTGCAGTGCGCAAGAATCATAACTGTACCTTGTGCACTTTTGAGTTTCCCCTTTGATAGAAATTCTTGTCCGGAGGGTAACTTTGCACAATTAATTTGAATGACTTGAAACTTCACATGTAGTTCCTTTCAATGACGCGGAGTGCAGTGCGTAAGAACTATAACTCAACCTTGTGCAGTTTTTTAGTTATTCCCCTTTGATAGAATTTCTTGTCCGGAGCATAACTTTGTCACAAAAAATTTTAATGACTTGAAACTTCACATGTATGTTCCTTTAATGACGCGATGTGCAGGCGTAAGAACCATAACTCTACCATTGCACTTTTTGAGTTATTCCCCTTTGATAGAATTTCTTGTCCGGGGCATAACTTTGTCACAATAAATTTGAATGACTTGAAACTTCATATGTATGTTCCTTTAATGACGCGATGTGCAGTGCGTAAGAAACCCTTTAAATCTACCTTGTGCACTTTTTGAGTTATTTCCCTTTGATAGAAAATTTTTTGTCCAAAGCATAACTTGTCACCATAAATTTTAAAGACTTGAAACTTCATATGTATGTTCCCCTTTCAGGACGCGGTGTGTGCGCATGAACCATAACTCTTCCTTGTGCACTTTGTGTTATTCCCCTTGGATAGTATTTTTTGGCCGAGCATAACTTTGTCACCATAAAGTTTGAATGACTTGAAACTTCATATGTATGTTCCTTGCAATGACAAGGAGTGCAGTGCGCAAGAATCATAACTGTACCTTGTGCACTTTTTTAAGTTATTCCCCTTTGATAGAATTTCTTGTCCGGAAGGTAACTTTGTCACAATAAATTTGAATGACTTGAAAAATTCACATGTATGTTTTCCTTTCAATGACGCGGAGTGCAGTGCGTAAGAACCATAACTCTACCTTGGCACTTTTTTAGTTATTTCCCTTTGATAGAAATTTTTTGTCCGAAGCATAACTTTTTCACCATAAGTTTGAATGACTTGAAACTTCATTTGTATGTTCCCCTTCAATGACGCGGAGTGCAGTGCGCAAGGACCATATGTCTACCTTGTGCACATTTTGTGTTATTCCCCCTTTTATATAATTATCCCTAGGGGCGTTTTGTAAAAGTCACTAAGGCTAATAACTCTGTTATTTGAGGTCTGATTCAAATTTCGGTTTTTTTTCGTTTGTGTTTTCTTGTCATAATCCTAATCAAATATGATACATTCAATTTCTTTGTTTAAAATGTGATTTAATTGCGAAAAACCCATGATATCGCAATTCTGATTGCGATTCTAGTTTATTATTATTTTTCTAACCTTTTTTTGTGAACGGCATATCACCCTGAAGAAAAAAGTCACATTTCTGATTTTTTTACCCGTTTTGTCCATTGATCTGTATTTTATCCTAACGTTGAGAAAATTTTCATTTTTTGTCTTAGTTTTTTCCGCTAGGGGGCGTTTTGTAAAAGTAACTAATGCTAATATCTCTGTTATTTGAGGTCCGATTCAAACGCGGTTTTTTGCATTGTGTTCCTTGTTAGAAACTTAATAAAATATGATACGTTTTCAATTATTTGCGTAATAAAAATTTCGTGCTACAGGAGGTTTTAATGTCGAATCTCGAAAAAAGGATTTAAATAAAGGTAGGTCACGAAAAAAGACCCATTTTTTTCAGAGATGAGATAGGAGAATTTAGTTTGTTGTATATGATTCGCAAGACATATACCACAAAATATATGGTGTGGCGATTTTGAGAAATGCATTTGGGTTTTTCCACAGTACGCGGTCAAACAAAACCAATGTTTTCGAAAAATCAACATTTTTAAAAACATGACTTTTTTAAGGTTATTTGCAGCTCCTGACTTTTTCTTTGGGTTTAATCTTCATCATTTTTTCACGTTAAGCATTTTTATAAAACAAATAAAATCATAGAAAAAAATCACCCATAATATGCAAAGGGCAAGGTCATATACCAATTATTATTATTTTTATCGCAAAAATAGCTCCAAATCTAAAAATAATTTTATAGAAAGTAATGAACAAAAGTTTTTAGACTGTGAAGAGATCTTTCCATTGGTGTTTACTTTTTTAAGATCAGACTCATTTGATCAAAAAACTACAGTCCAAAGTTTGATCCTCTTTTCAAACAATTGTATATCAACATGTTTCCTCTTTTTTGCTGCTCCTGACTTTATTTTTTTTTCAATCTTCATCATTTTCACTGTTTATGCATTTTATAAAAGAAATAAAATCTTAGAAAAAAATCAAGCATAATATGCAAAGGTCAAGGTCATATACCAATTATTTTATTTTTATTGGAACAAATAGCTCCATATCTAAAAATATTTTAAAAAAAGGATATGAACAAAAGTTTTAGTTTGTGAAGAGATATTTCCATTGGTGTTTAGT
This sequence comes from Solen grandis, assembly GCA_021229015.1. Lineage (NCBI taxonomy): Eukaryota > Metazoa > Mollusca > Bivalvia > Adapedonta > Solenidae > Solen > Solen grandis. The sequence goes on from CM037784.1 coordinate 16,336,246, forward strand.
TTTTGAAGATCGGACTTCATTTGATCAAATTACCACAGTCCAAAGTTTAATCCTTTTATCAAACAATTGTAAATCCGAATGTTTCCTCTTTTTTGCAGCACTGACTTTTTTTTGTTCATTCTTATCATTTTTTCACTGTTTATGCATTTAAATAATATAAATAAACTCATAGTAAATAACGATGAATATATGAAAACGGTCAAGGTCATAATACCGCTTATTGTTATTTTTCTCGGCACAAAATGCTTCAAATCTAAAAATGTTTTATAGAAAGTATATGAACAAAAGTTTTAGTTTGTGAAGAGATCTTTCCTTTGGGTGTTTAGTTTTTGAAGATCGGACTTCATTAGATCAAATTACCGCAGTCAAAAGTTTGATCCTTTATCAAAAAATCTTAAATTAGTATGTTACCTCAAAAGTTTATTTCAGGTGGCATATTTCGTGATTTCGTGTCTTTGTCCAAAGTCGAAATAACAACAATATGGCACGTTTTCTTTCTTTCGCCTTTTCTGGCCAAGACATAAAGACACATGATTGCGTTATTTCCCCTTTCACCTTTAAGGGTAGTACACGAAAATAAGAAATGGCAGATATCAGCCATCTTAATTTACTGCATTTCTAAGACCTAAATTGCAATATGTAAATAAATTTTGTTTATCATATTCCGCTAAGGGGCACTTGCTTGATATCTGGGAAGAAAGTCCGGAGAGCTAATGTCAAATCCCCGGCGTCATTTTCGTCGTTGTCGTCCGTGAACAAACCTTTAACCTGGCTTATATCTTTTATATTCTAAGACATAGAGCTTAGATATTTTACATGTAGACAGCCCAATTCAAGATCTATCATTTGGAACTATGACTTTTGGCTTGTGACCTTGACCTTGGAGTTTGACCTACTTTTCAAAAACTTAAATCTTAGACAAAAAGTGCTGTTACGGCAAGCTATGTTGTCTTCTGACCACACTTGTTGTTATAACTAAGAAAGTTGATATTCTTGTTGAAAGCCTGATAAATTTGATAAATCTAAGGACCAAAAACCTGATTTTTTCTACTGGCTATAGAAGGTTGAATGTTCGAACCTTGCATAGACTTTGCAGACTTGTGTGGGTATATGAAAAACATTTCTTTGCAATCATCTTCAAACTTTGTAACAAATTTTGTACCGAAAGCCGATTAAAGCTTATATCTTTGAATAAATCACAGATTATGCACCTTTTACATAAAGCAGCAATTTTGTACTCTTAAGTATCAACACACGCATAGAAATTTATTTGCTTTTGTAATACAATTCGTGAATTGAAATGTTTGAAAAGAATGAGATTGAATTGCGAAAACCGATAGATATCGCAATTCTAATTGCGATTCTAGTTTTATTTTTATTATTTTTCCAATTCCACCCACTTTTGTGTCCAGCCTAGCGGCCAGATGAAAAAAGCTACAGCTATGAAATTTTGGGCATGAAGTCATCTTATCTGAACATGTGCCTAAATGGTCAAACGTTTTCACATTTATTTCTGATTAAGCCACTAGGGGGCGCAATGCATGTAATCACTGTTTTGCTAATAACTCAAAATATTGAAACCTGATTTAGATGCGGTTTTTTTACATAATGTTCCTTGTTGACAGCCCAATCAAATATGATGGAAATCTCATCATCGAGTACGGGAAAAAAATTGTTCTAGGAGAGGTTGAATGTTCGAACCTTGGAAAAAAGTGAAATAATGAGGGTAGGTCTACGAAAAACCTTCCCACTTTTGTTAGAGATCAGATAGAAGAATTCTGTTTGCTGCATACGATTTGCAAGACATATACGCACAAAATATATGGGGTGGCGAATTTAGGAAATGCGTGGTTTGTCCTCTAGAAAAGGTCAAACTTCACTAAATTTTAGGAAAAATTAAAATTTCAAAAACATGTTTTTGTCGCTCCTGACTTTATTTTCTGTTCATTCTGCATGAAATTTTTTTGTATTGTTATGTTTGAAAGGGCCCCACAATAAAAGAATTAAAAAAACATTGAAAAGGTCAAGGTCATATTACGATAATAGTGTTTTTATTCGGCCACAAATAGCTCCGAATCTAAAAATATTTCATTGAGAGTATATGAAGAAAAGTCTTAGTTTTAAAGAGCTCTTTCCAGTGATATTAGTTTTGAAGATAGGACTTGATTTGGTCATTATACGGCAGTCCAAAGTTTGATCCTTTTTTGGAATAATTGTAAATCAGGTTTTTATGCTTCAAATTCTGATACATAAGAATAAAAAGTTTGACTTGTGCGACTAGTATACTTGATTGAACTATTTGCTGCTTTGCTAGGTACCAACCAGTAAAATTTTAATCAATTTTCTTTCTCATTTTTGCCGCTAGGGGGCGCTTCTCTTGAAATCATTCTTTTGCTTATAACTCAAAAAGTTGAAGCCTGATCCAAATGCGGTTAATTGAATTATGTTCCTTGTTGATAGCCTATTAAAATATGATAGTTTCTAGGTATGAGTGGCTGAAACTTTTTGAGCTAGTAACGGAAGGTTGAAAGTTCGAATCTCGTAAAAAAACTGTGCAGATGAGGGTAGGTCTACGAAAAACCTATCCATTTTTGTTAGAAATCAGATAGAAGAATTCTGTTTTGCTGCAAATGATTTGCAAGACATATACGCACAAAATATTTGGGGTGGCGAATTTAAGAAATGCGTGGTTTGTCCTCTAGAAAAGGTCAAACTTCACTAAATTTTAGGAAAAATTAAAATTTCAAAAACATGTTTTTTTGTCGCCTCTGACTTTATTTGCTGTTCATTCTTCATGAAATTTTCACAAGTTATGTATTGTTATGTTTGAAAGGGCCTCACAATTAAAAAGTTAAAATAAACATTGAAAAGGTCAAGGTTATATTACGATAATTGTGTTTTATTCGGCCCCAAAGTGCTCCAAATCTAAAAATATTTCATTGAATGTATATGAACAAAAGTTTTAGTTCTAAATAGTTCTTCGTATAATGTTTAGTTTTTGAAGATCGGACTTGATCTTTTCATTTTACGACAATCCAAAGCTTGATCCTTTTTTGGAATAATTGTTATTCAGTTTTTTTTGCTTAAAATTGTGATATAAAAGAAAAAGAATGTTCGATTAGTGCGACTTATATACTTGTTTGAACTATTTGCTGAATTTCTAGGTACCTAATTGTAAAAATTTTTATCAATTTTTTTTCTCATTTTGCCGCTAGAGGGCGCTTTGCTTAAAATCACTCTTTTGCCTATAACTCAAAACGTTAAAGTCTAATTGAAATGCGGTTTTCAGCATTTGTTCCTTGTACCACAGAATGTGATGATTTCAAAGTATAGGGTAATGGGGAAATATTTGCGTTAGAGGAGTTTGAATGTACTAACAATTCCAAAAAAAAAAAAAAAAAAAAAACTGTGCAAATGAGAGTAGGTCTTCAAAAACCTTTGGGTTCTGTTTCATATTGAAAATTGTGGCTGAGTTGAAATAAAGTTGATTAGGTTAAAAGCGAAAACCAAGATACCGCTTGCGGTTCTAGTTTCTTTTTGATCTTGCAGTATATTGTTATCAGATATGTTGATTGATATTTGGAGATGACTTAGTTTTATTTTTGTTCTCTTCCTTTTTTTATCAGCCTCATGCTAGCTGCAATTAAAACAAGACTTATTTTGATCTGTTTTTTTTTATTATCATTATTATAATAATAATTATTATTTATATATCCTCTCTTTAGTCGAAACACGTTTAACATAAAATTGAAAATGACATTAAATATATGTACACATTCGAACATCATGTAATACATGATTAAATCGTATTAAATTGTGCTCCGCAAGTGTAATCAGGAATTTACGAAGATAAAGGACCGATTTCTTTTAATCAAACTGTCTCCCCCCCCCTCTTTGTTTAGAATTATAAAATTAACCTTTTGGGTTGGGTACTTTAATCAAAATAACTTAATGGTTTGATGTCATGTTAATGTCTCCCATTCGTTCGTTATTCCATTTCCTGTGTTACTGCTTACTGAACGTATTTTATAATTTATTACCGATCATTTAAATTTTAAAAAAAAATCAAAAGCCCTAAAACAAAATATAAATCATACCCATAAATATACGAAATCCCCTATCCTGTTGGGACTTTTAATTTTTTTTTATTTTTTAGCACAATGGACTTCACTTAATATTAAACAAGTCAACAACGAAAAAGGAACAGCCACACTAAACAAATTTGTCAACTTCAAATTAAGCAAAATCCCACTCTACTCTAAGTAAAAAAAAAATTTTTAAAAGACAGTTTATTTTTTTACAGTGTTTTTCCCTTATAAAATGGTGCTTATCTACTTGATCCTAAAACATTTGAAACTGTGCAAAATTAATGGGGAAAAGTTAAAAGTTTTTTATTATCCGGGGTTTTATAATTACCACAAATTTATTTTTTAAATTTTGTAAACGGAAAGAATTATGGGGAAGAAACATATTTTTTTTTTTTAAAAATAAAAAATCAATAATAAACCAATTTAGTTTTAACCTTTCCCGGGTCATCCTATTTCAGTTTTTAAAAATTATTAATTTTATAAATATTTGATAAAATAATGTTTATCTAATTTAAAAATACATAGTATTGTTTTTTTTTGTTTCGCAAAAAAATAACAATTTTTTTAACTTTTTTTGAAAAGATACTTTCTGAACAAAGGGTATACAAAAAACAGCATTTTTAGTGACAGCTTTTTCAATACAAAATCGTATGATTTTTTAAAAAAGAAACACTGGGGGTTTATAAATTTCCATCCCATGGGTATAGTACTATGTTACCAAAACTCATGCATCCTTTATGTCCACACCTTTTGCTTGACACCATATTTTTTTTCCCCGGGAAAAATAAACTCTCTTCCATCCAAAAAATCGTAAATTCAAGAAAATTTAAAGGGGGACAAAATTTCCCGGGAAAAATCCTAAATTGCTTGTAAATTTCTTAAAAGACTTATTCACCCGCCGTTTCTATCTGTTTTTATTGGTTTACCTTCAACCAACCCTTTATTTTTAGTAATACAAAAAACGGGCCTTTTCTGACTTCCGGCCCCGTTTTGGAAATTGCCATTCTCCGCCAAATCCTTGTCTTTTTAGAAATCAATAAAAATTTTTTTTTTGAAATATTTCAAAAAAGTTTTTGAAAAAAGGGCACAATATTTTAAACTTGTTTATCAAATTAAACTTCCATATATCCATTCCATTCAAAAATTACTCCCTCAATTTGCATAAAGGGGGAATTTATTTTGGAAGTACGCTTTCAAGGTTTTAAAATACACAAAAAATCGTATAAGCTTCCTTTACTAAAATTGTTTACAAACTCAGATACCAAATAAGTTCCTCTTTCGAAACTGATATATTTGGTGTGTTTAATAAAATCCCCCTTTTTTTTAAAAAAAGTATTTAATCAAAGGGGTTATTGACTTAACTAAACAGAAAAAGAATAAAAACACTTTTTTAAATTTAAAGGTAATAAAAAATTATATTGTTTTTACGATTTTTTTTAAATAAATGTAAGAAATAGTTAATATTTAAAAATAAAACCAGAAAACAATTTTTTTGGTACTTACAAACCTGTGGTATTTCTAGTGCTTCAGTTGTTTCTAAATTTTTTGGGCCAATTTTCAACAAAAAACCTCTGAAAATTACGGATTGAAAAATCGTTCTCTTGAGATACCCGCTTCAACGGGGCCCGTCTCACTGCCCATGATTATGGATCTCGAGTCTGTAAATAACTCATATGTTACATACATGTACAGGGATGCAACTCCATATGTCAAAGGTAGAAAACAAGACAATTCTAGATGCCATTGTTACATTTTTAATTGCGGTTGGCAAAATCTACAATTAATGTTTTACGAAATTGCGGTTAGGAGACACCATAAAATAGTAACAGGGGCGACTTTTCGAAAGACTTCTGTAAACTAACAAAATGAAAGAATTTGCAAATTTATAAGAAATGAGGACTAACCCCAAAATTAGCAGAGGTTGTGTAAGTAATAGTAATAATTATGTTTTATAAACTTTTCAAAATGCAAAGTGTAAAATAAAACTGAATAATTTTGCCTGTTTCTGATGCACTGCTGCCTATTTTTTTAATAAGTTCTTGATTCACTATTTGGCAAGATGCTTTCATATTCAATGGCATTGACAGACGAAGGAGTGATGCGTGGCAAAAGACGAGAATGCTCTGACAATGTTTTGGAAGTAGACACCACATCGTAGTACTTTCTATCACTTGTCGTGAATTGACTGGAATCTGTTGGAAAAAAATATCCATTTTATATGAACTATCATGGGGCATACAAAATGGCCTGCGCCATTGAAAATTTATTCCAATTCCACTTTAATGAATATGGAACCTTTATCAACAATTAGCAACGTCTGCTTTCTGAGGAACGGTAAAATTGGTGTGTCAATATGAGATAATCGGCTATAAAATATACTTAACATCGCAGAAAGGATAATTGGACTTGAAAATAAAAGGCAGAAGAAAATGATAATATGGCCCTTAATTCAGAAAGGTAAAATTTAGTGCATTGTTTTGCAGATTACTTTTCGAGATGGAATATGCTACGTGTATTTTATCTCAGAATATATGTTAAGTCTAAGTTTCAATGTGATACGATTTAAAATTCAACTTACGTAAATCTGTCTTACTGTTTGCTGTTTCAGTGTTTACAGGTATACTGGTTGTTGGATCAATTGTTGAAGCTGATATACCCAAAGGAGGAGTTTATGGGAGTTGGAGAAATCAAATTAGATATGAGGAGCGGTTGTAACTAAAAGGACTGTCTCACTGTTCAGGGTCAGTTCTGTAAATAAGTCATGTGACAAATACAAGATTAGGGATGCAGCTTTCATTATGTGACGGATAAAACAAGACACATTATATTTTAATACAAGGGCAGCTTTCGGTTTCATGTGTCTTTCGAAAGTGCTCGGTTGACAAATGTGAAAGCACATGAGGACAAAACATATAATTATCAGATGAATGTGCAAGTCGTATTAATGACCATTTCAAAATAACTTTCCAAATGAATGGTATAGAATAGAAACTCAATAAACTTGCCTTTGTCCAACGTACTGCTTGTTATTTCCACCTCGGAAGGAGTGATGAGTGACACAGACGAGAATGCATCCGAAAACGTTTGATAAGTGAACACCACGTCAGTGGACTTTCTATCGGTAGTCGGGAATAGACTTGGGTCTGTAGGAAGAAGATATCCATTTATATGAACTTTATGCGTTATCCAGATTCGCCTTAATATATATAGGCATCTCAAATCAAAGCAATTTCTGAGAAGCGGTGAATATTTTTGATATGAATAAAATCGTTTTCACTATACAATAACATATCAATACTTTACACATGCAGACTGATTTTATTTTATTTTATTTATTTTTTTTTTTTAGGGGGGGGGGGTCTTTTGCAAATTAGCATAAATAAATAAACTGGTAATTTTGTCACTTGTTGCAGTTGAACTATAGTCGGCAGATATGGGGGTTGAAATCAGTTCTAGTGATTGGTAGTATGTTATAATAGGGACTGTCTCGCTGCTGCCGATTATGGAACTTGCGTCTGTTAGTCATTGCATTCAAAAGGGAATATGTGACTTTGTTTTCAGTTATAATTCATAATGCTAATTTTTCCAGAACCATCTTTAAGATAACTACAATAATACTTAATCTTCGTGTTCTGCAAGGGAATGAAGTATCACTAGTCCTCTTAACATGCTAAAAAGGTATACAAGATTCCTTTTCTACGAAATATTTATTTCTCATATCTTCATTGACGTTTCTTGTTCAATTGAAGGGGCACAGAGCATTAAAATAAATTACTGTATCACATTTTACCTTTAATGTAACAGAAAATACAATTTAGAATAATATGTGGGATCAACTGCAGAAGAACATGGAAAAATGTTGTTTTTTTTTTTGTTGTTTTGTTTTTTCAGAAATTCTTACTTTCATGCAACTTCCTTATATGATGTCCGATTTTAAAAACCCAGGTACCGTTAGAAAGGTCTTCTGAATTCAAAACATGTACTTACTTTATGTTTAAACCTATCTGTTTTTGCGATATTAAAGTAATTCCACCCCCCCCCCCCCCAAAAAAAAAGGCAAAAAAACGGCAAAAAGATATTCCTATATAGGCCTATATCAACCATAATCGAACTCGACCAAGATTTTATGGTAATAAACATTGTCATGAAGATGATAGCTTAAGAAATTAAGATGCTGGAGTGCAAACTAATTGTGGACGACGGACGGAAGGCGGATTAACTAACGGACGGACGGACGGACAGACGGACGGACAACTGACATTCGTCGATTCTTATAGCTCATCTTGAGCACATGTGCTCAGGTGAGCTAAGAATTAACAGTTTCTTAGAAAAAAGCAACCAAGTGATTAGGACTAACTGCAGAAGTGCATGAAAGAACGGTTATAAATTATTGCCCTTCGACAAATAACTTATATGATGTCCAATTTTAGAAAAGAAAGGCCTTTATATTTCCAACATTTCACGTGTTTCATGTTTCAACTTTTCTGTTACGTGTTCTGAGATATAGAAAGTTATTTTTTCAAGGAAACGGCAAAAAATCGGCAAAACGATGTTCATGTCCATTATTGCCCTTCGACAAATAACTTTATAATTAATGGTCCGATCATTAAAATCTGCATAACATTAGAACCGCAATGTCTCACGCTAATAATACTATTCTTTATGTTATTTTCAAAAATTAATAGTTTCTTAGAAAAAGCAATCAAATGATAGGGATTAACTGCAGAAATGCATGAAAGAACGGTTTAAATGAATTCTTAATTCTCATCTAACTTCTTATATGATGTCCAATGTCCAATTTTAAAACGCTAGGTACCATTAGAAGGCCTTTAAATTTCCAACATTTCACGTGTTTCATGTTTCAACTTTTCTATTACGGGTTTTGAGATATAGAAAGTTATTTTTCAAGAAAACGGCAAAAATCGGCTAAAAGATGTTCATGTCTATTATTGCCTTTCGACAAATAACTTTGTAATTTTATGGTCCGATCATTAAAATCTGCATATCAGTAGAACCGCATTACATCATGCAAAAAAAAATATTCATTATGTTTATTTAAAAAAAAAGAAAAAAAGTTTCTTCGAAAAAAGCAATCAAATGATCGGGACCTACTGCGGGAGTGCATGAAAGTACGGTTTTACTGAATTCTTATTTTCCATGTAACTTCCTTATATTACGTCCAATTTTAAAAAGCTAGGTACCGTTAGAAAGGTCTTTTCATTTTTCCACAATTCCCTCGCTTCATAATTGTATGTATCTTTAAACACTTTGTAGATACGGGCGGTTAAACCTTGAGCATACGGCAAAAATCGGGGATAAATATGTTCATATCGTTTTGTTTTTCCCTTTAACTTATTGAATATTTGGTCAATCTTTAAAATTTAAACACCAAAAGAACGGCCGGGCATTGATCTACAAATTATATTCATACTCTTATTAACAAAAATCAATAATAATCGAGATATAAGTAGTTAATGAGCCTAGGGTTGCAACATTTTTGTTTTTCTGCAATAACTCAGCTGATTCAACCCCGATCTTCAAAAACTATATAACATCTGAAAGGCCTTTCAAAGCACTACAAATTATACGCATAGTGTCTCGATAAAATATTTTTCGTTTTTGAGATATTTAAGGCCAAAGAAAAAACCGATAACTGAAATATGACCTTGACCTTTGTGATTTTCCGAAAACGGATGTCACCATGTTCGACGGGACACTATGTTGCACATTAAATGAAGGTTACATGTAAATCGCTCAAAAAATAAAGCCTGCAGGGCCTAAGAACGGGTTATTCCATATGCAAAATTGCTTATTACGTTCTGACGTTAAATGACGTCATATGACGTCAGTTGTCATGGAGACAAAGAAGATTCCAAGACACATATGCTGTCCAATTGTCATGCTTCTAGCTCATCAGGAGCCTTTGTAATACGAAATTATGTTTTTATGACCAAAGTTCGAATCTCGATTTTGACATAAAATCTCGAACTTTTTGAATTTTGAAAAGTTCAGTAAGTATGCACATCTACATCCTAATGTACACTTTCTGTGAAAATATTAGGCCGTCTGGACTAATACTGACGGCTGCAGAGCGCGAACCAAATTTGGTAGCATTTTTCAACTGTGACGTCACATGACGTCATATGAAGATGAAAATTAATGCATTCAAAAGGGCCAAAGTCACTTTGATCACTGTTAAAATTTCATGCTGCTGGCTTATTGGCAACCTGTTTTAATTTGAACCTCAAAAGGAGGAAAAAATAATAATAACTAGAAATTTCGTTTGTTGAACAAACGATAGGACTTTCTGCCCTGCTTGACCTATGAAATCATTAAAATTTTTAAATTCGTCGTTAAACATCTTGGGATGTCAGACAATCTTGAAATGAAATACACCTGTAGAAGATATCAATCTATATGTTTAAAAACTATGGAGATCAGTACAGAAGTATCAGCTGTAGAGCATATACTTGTTGACAATGTCAGTTGAATGTCTGGTGACGTCAGACGAAAAATATCACTGCATTGCAAAAGTCGTTGTTTTAATTTTCTCCCATTAATATTTCATGACCGTAGTTACTTTGCATCACATTAAAATTAATGCATAAAAGAGTGGAGGGAAATGGTGTCCTCCAAGGTTCAATGCCAGGCCTTCCTCTTTTTGCATGCAGAAACTATTATTTTCAATTTAACTTTCTTATATAAAGTCTAATTTTAAAATGCTAGGTACCATTCAAAAGGTCTTCAAATTATCTACATTTCATACGCTTTATGTATAAACTTATTGTTAACAGTTATCGAGATAAAAACGGCTAATCTTGAGAAAACACCAAATATCGAGTCAAAATTATGTACATGTCATATGGTTTTTGCACTATAACTTTGTCATTACTGAACTGATTTTCAAATGCTGCATACCTATTGAACGGTACAAATGTGCTCTAAAACACTTGTCCATATTGTTATTTAAAAAAAAATCAATATCAACATGGCAAAGACGATAAGAATAACTGCAGAAAAGCAAGACAAAATGGTTATTGCGATCTATTATTTTTCTAATAACTTTCTTCAGTGAAGTCTAATTTTATAATGCTGGTACCATTTGAAAGGACTTCAATTCTTTACATATCGTACGCTTTATATATGAACTTATGTTTAACTGTTTTCGAGATATAAGCTGTTAAACCTCGAGAAAACTGCAAATTTGCAATAGAAAAAATAGTCATTTCTGATTCGATCTTAAAATGCTGTACATCAGCAGAAAGATAAGAATGTGCTCTGAAATATTTGCTCATTTTATTATCAACAAAAATCAATACTTTACGCGATATCAGTTGTGAAATGCTGTTGGGTCACTACATATCTAGTTTTCCCGCCATAACTAAACCGTTTCAAGCCTGATCTTCAAAAACCGGGTGTCATCTGAAAGGTCTTTTTGAAAGCACTATATATATAATACCCATAGTCTATAGATAGAATATATATTTCGTTTTTGAGATAAGAAGCTCCAAAGAAAAGAAGATGGCCCTAAATCGCTCACTGAGAAACACTGTTCTCAATGGCCTACTTTTTGACCCCAAATGAACTTGTTCAAGCTTTCATGCTAATAAACATTCTGACCAAGTTTGGTGATGATTGGATCATAAATATGGCTTCTAGAGTGTAAACAAGATTTTACATCAATTTGACCTCGTAACTTTTTGACCCAACGTGACCCAGTTTCGAACTTGTTCAAGCTTTCATGCAGATAAACATTTTGATAAGGTTTGGTGAAGATTGGATCAAAAATATGGCCTGTAGAGTGTTAACAAGCAAACTGAATAGTGCTAACACAATTTTTATGATTTGACCTAGTGACCTAGTTTGTTACCCCACATGACTCAGTTTCGACTTGTCCAAGGCTCTCATGCAGATTAACATTCTGGCCAAGTCTGGTAAAAATTGGCTTAAAAATATGGCCTCTAGAGTGTAAACAGGATTTTACTTTAAATTGACCTATTTTTGGACAACATGACATACTTTTTGAACCCACATGGCCCAGTTTCGAACTTGCCATTAAACATTCTGACCAAGTTTGGTGAAGAATGGGTAAAAACTGTGGCCTCTGAATGTTAACTGTTGACGACCGACGAAGCGGCATCACAATACTTCGTGCTCAGGTGAGCTAAAAACGATATTTGACATATGACCTTGACCTTTCATATTTTCCGGAAACGGAAGTTACCATTCACAATGGAACACGTATCTGCACATGTTGTGAAGAAAATATGCAAATCGGTCTAAAAGTAGCTCCTATAGGGCTAAAAACCACTATTTTTAAATTAAATGTTTGGTAATTATGACGTCATATGACGTCGAATTTCTCAGCATGTAAAGTAAACCTCAGGATACAGATGCTCTCCAAATTTCAGCCTTCTAGCACATCGAGAAGCGAAGTTATGCTTAAATGAATTTTGACGTTTTTGGTTCGAATCTTGGTTCAGCCATAGTTCCCTGGTCTTTTCATTTTTTCAAATATGGAAGAAGTATGCACATCTAGGATCTAATGTACACATTCTGTAAAATAATCATGAAGATCCGTCAAAAAATGTAGGCTGTAGACCGCGAAAAAACTTTTGTAGTAGTTTTCAGCTATGACGTCATATGACGTCACTAATAGTTGAAACAATGCAGATCGAAAGTGACTCTATTAAGCTGATCACTGGAACAATTTGAAGACTCTATCTCAATTGTAACTTTGTTTAATTACAACCTCAAAAGGAGGAAAAAAAGAATAATAATAAGAAGAAATATACATGTACATATTCAAAGCGAATGTCAAATGTGACTAAGAGACCTATTTTCTGACAAAATATCAACTTTGTATCTCATATAGGGCCGATTGTATAAGCATTTTAAAGAAGACGTCATTATTCGAATCTTGGATTCGCACTTACACCTTGGATTTTTGATTTTTGAAAAACTGCACCGGGATACACAAAAATAACCTATTATGCATATTCTGTGAAAGTTTGATGAAATCGGCGCATTAATAATGGCTCTGGACAGTGTACAAATATTTCAAAGTGACGTCATATGACGTCATAAACCTATGAAAATCTTTGATATCGAAATTTCAGATTCTAAAGAAAAAGTACTTAAATTTTTATTGCTTTTTGACCATTTTAACACATAAAAATGTTCCTGCAAATATAAGAAATATATTTATGTAAAATGACGTCACGTGACGTCATTTGACGTACATTTTCACAATTTTTTTAATACTTACAGAGATCAATTCACTGACAAAATTTCAACTTTCTATCTCAAATAGGACCGATTTTATAAGCATTTAAAAATTTGACGTCCTTGGTTCGAACCTTGGATTCGCCTTTGAACATTGGATTTTTTTAATTTGAAAAACGGGCACCCCGATGCACAACTATATCCTAATATACACTTTCAGTGAAATTTTTTTGAAAATCGGTTCATAAACAATGTCTGTAGACCGCTTACAATCTTATGTAGCATATGTGAATTGTGACGTCATATGACGTCATAGGTCTATGATAATTGCAGAATTAAAAAATCAGCAATTGAAACATAAGTCATAAAATGTTCATGCCTATGGACTATTTAAACATTATAGAATTTTCTTGTAAATATTAGAAATACATTTTCATTTTATGACGCCATGTGACGTCATATGTCGCTCATTTTCAAAAAAATCTTTTAGGCACCCAGAGACTAATATACTGAAAAAATTTCAACTTTCTATCTCATATAGGACCGATTTTTATAAGCATTTAAAATTTGACATCCTTGGTTTGAATCTTGGATTCGCCATAGAAACTTGGTCTTTTCGAATTTTGAAAACGGACACCAGGATGCACAACTAGATTATTAATATACACCTTCGGTGAATTTTTTATGAAAATCGGTTCATAAACAATGTCTGTAGACCGCTTACAATCTTATGTAGCATATGTGAATTGAACCAAGGCCTTTTTAAATTTTGAAAAACGGACACCGGGATGCACAACGTGACCTTAATATACACCTTCGGTGAAAATTTGATGAAAATCGGTTCATAAACAATGTCTGTAGACCGCTTACAATCTTATGTAGCATATGTGAATTGTGACGTCATATGACGTCATAGGTCTATGATAATTGCAAAATTAAAAAAATCAGCAATTGAAACATAAGTCATAAAATGTTCATGCCTATGGACTACTTAAACATATAGAAATTTTCTTGTAAATATTAGAAATACATTTTCATCTTATGACGCCATGTGACGTCATATGTCGTTCATTTTCACAAAATCTTTTAGGCACCCAAATGTCATATAATTTTCATTTCCATGGACCATTTAAACATATAGAAATTATCTTGTAAATGTAAGAAATAGATTTTCATGTTATGACGTCATGTGACGTCACATGACCTTCAATTTTACAAAATCGTTCAGACATCCAGAGATCTATATACTGATCAAATATTAACCTTCTATCTCATATAGGACCGATTTTATAAGCATTTGAAAATTTTCGACCTTGGTCCGAATCTTGGATTCTCCATAGAACCAAGGCCTTTTTAAAATTTTGAAAACGGACACCGGGATGCACAACGTGACCTTAATATACACCTTCGGTGAAAATTTGATGAAAATCGGTTCATAAACAATGGCTGTAGACCGCGTACAAACTTTTGTAGCATATGTCAAGTGTGACGTCATATGACGTCATATGCATATGAAAACTGTAGAATTCAAATAAACTTCGTTTGAAACAAAAGTCATATTATTTTCATTTCCATGGACCTTTTGAACATATAGAAATTATCTTGTAAAGATAAGAAATAGATTTTCATGTAATGACGTCATGTGACGTCACATGACGTTCATTTTCACAAAATCGTTCATGCATCCAGAGACCTACAAACTGACAAAATATCAACGTTCTATCTCAAATACGACCGATTTTATAAGCATTTGAAAATTGAGACCTTGGTTCGAATCTTGGATTCGCTATAGAACCTTGGTCTTTTCATATTTTCAAACAGGGAAGAAGTATGCACATTTAAGACCTAACGTTCACATTCTGTGAAAATTTCATGAAGATCCGTCAAAAATGTCGGCTGTAGACCGCGAACAAACTTTTGTAGTAGTTTTCAGCTATGACGTCATATGACGTCACTAATAGTTGAAACAATGCAGATCGAAAGGGACTCTATTTAGCTGATCACTGAAACAATTTGAAGACTCTGTCTCAATTGTAACTTTGTTTAATTACAACCTCAAAAGGAGGAAAAAAAAGAATAATAAGAAGAAGAATAACTAGTGTCATTCGTGAAAACGAATGATAGGACTTTCTGCAAACTGTGTTAATGCAAAAAGCAGGAGATAGAAGTTTTCATGTAATGACTCACCTCTGGTAGTATTTCATGTTCATTATATTCCGCGAAAAATAAGCATTTCGTTACGAAGAAAAAATAAGTAGCAGTAGTAGTAGTATGCTTATGACGTCATATGACGTCACGACTCAAAATATATTAAGAAATTATGCAGAACTGCAAACTGTGTAAGTTTCAACTTTCAATCTCATCCCCAAGTTTTTTAACCCTAAAATGAAATTTTTGGTCCTATGTTCGAATCTTACTTCAGCCACAATAATTCGGTTTTGCAGAATTAAGGTTAGCTGACAAAATATTCACGCATTAGTTTCAAGATGTACCATCTGTAAAAATTTGAAGAAAATCTGATCATTAATGGCGGCTGTAGAGCGCGAAAACCATTTTTCACTATTTTTAACTGTCACGTCATAGGGTGCTGACAATCATTGAAATCAAAATTTCCTCACGTGACTAATTACCCATAAAAATTTCATCGTCCTAGGACTATTACAAAATATTAAAATAAGCGTTTAGTTAAGAAGAAAAATAATAATAAAAAAATGACGTCACGTGACGTCAAAATGACGTTTATTTTCACATAATTGTTAAGACACCCAGAGATCTACTACTGACAAAATTTCAACTTTCTATCTCAAATAGGACAGTTTTTATAAGCATTTAAAAATTGACGTCCTTGGTTCGAATCTTGGATCCGCCATAGATGCTTGGACTTTTCGAATTTTGAAAAAGGACACCGGTATACACAATAAGAACGTAATATACACATTCTGTGAAAATTTGATTGAAATCGGCCCATTAATAATGGCTCTGGACCGGTACAAACTTTCGTAGTCAATTTCAAATGTGACGTCATATGACGTCATTACGCTTCTAATAATCATTGAAATCTAAATTTTAGCATCTGAATCATTTGTCATTAAATTTTCATGCCCTTCGACAATTTCAACATATAGAAATACTCTTGTTAATATTAGAAATACATTATCATATAATGACGTCACGTGACGTCATATGACATTTATTTTCACAAAAAGTTTTAAAACTTCTAGAGACCTATTTTACTGACTAAATATCAACTTTCTATCTTAAATAGGACAGATTTTATAAGCATTTAAAATTTACGCCCTTTGGTTCGAATCTTGGATTCGCTATAGAACCATGGACTTTTCGAATTTTAAAAAACGGACACAGGGATGCACAACTAGAGCCTAACATACACATTCTGTGAAATTTTGATAAAAATCGGTCCAGAAATAATGGCTGCCGCGCCACGCCGATTTAATGGACTTAATGCTTACTAAAAAACACTAACCTATTCTTAATTAACACTGACTAACTTAGAGTTTGCCCCGCCCTATTACTACGTTATGCTGCTTTATTAGAAGATGGCACCATATAAGTGCTACGTCAGCGTGTTGTTAAAGTATTCACACACGTGCACGTGCTTTCCAAATATGGATGTAACACATAAATTTCGCGCATTTTTTGACCGTCGGCTCATTTCTTTTTCAGATTTCAATCAATTTATGTGATGGCTGTTTTTTTTATTTATTTATCTTGTTTGAATTAGTTGAGAAATCAGAAAATATCAACTGATTGACATTAAGGAAAGAACGAAATATGTAAAAAATAATCGTTTAAAAAGTCGGTGTCAGCGAGAGATATCAAGGCTAGGAATACCCGGAAATACCAAATCAAACGAGATAACACATGATCTGTAAGTTTTTTTAAAAACGTTATTATCAATTATTCAATTCTTGTATTTACCAAATTCGTAAACATAGGTACTGGTATAGCTCCCTTGGTTTGGCGCTCAGCTTAATAAGGGTAGTTCTAGGACTGATGGCCCGGTGTCCGGATAATGTGACTGGGTGGGGTATCATGCCAACTGTCTACGACGTGATACTGTGCAGTGTGACAACACTACATTTGTCTCAAGTAGACATTGTCTCCAAAAGACTTAAATACTGTCGGTGAGACGTTAAACCTAATAAACTATACTTGTATTTTAATATTTAATTTAGCATCTTTTTCTTTCCTTAGGAGTCCCTTTGCAAAAAATATTTCCGAAACTCCTCATTCTTATCTATAAACATGATTATTTAAGCAACTTTAATAAATGTTTACAAAAGACGTCAACATGCGCCTGTGTGCACACCTCGTGTGTAGGGATCGGTGTAGTAAACACTGCTATATATGATATCAGCATGTTTCTTGAGTTTAACGTCCCACCGACAGTAATTCAGCCAGTCACGATGTCTACTTCATGCGGGTATAGGACTACCACACTTCAGTATCACGCCGTAGACATGTGGCATGATACCACACCCAGTCACATCATCCTGATACCGCGCTAACCAGTCCTGCAAATACCCTTATATGCTGAGCGCCAAGCAAGGGAGCTATAACAGTACCATTTTTTACGACTTTGGTATGTCGGGTCGGGATGGAACCCACGACCTTCCGCTCCGAGGCGGACGCTCTAACCACTCGGCCACCGGAAAGGGTACGCTTGTTTAACTAGTAATATCAATATGATATAAGTAAAAGTTTTTTGCAATTTATATGACTAATACATTGCTGTAAAATTACTATTTACATAATTAACGTGAAAGCGAAAGTAGGATATTTCTCGAAATTCTTACACTTGGGTTTATATTCGTATTTTGATGTAACTTCCTAATACTTTAATCAATTTTAAAACTCTAGGTACCAAAATAATCGTCTTAAAATTCTCTACATCTCACACGCTTTATGTTTAGGAATATTA
Organism: Solen grandis; assembly: GCA_021229015.1. Classification (NCBI taxonomy): domain Eukaryota; kingdom Metazoa; phylum Mollusca; class Bivalvia; order Adapedonta; family Solenidae; genus Solen; species Solen grandis. The sequence goes on from CM037784.1 coordinate 16,354,501, forward strand.
CTAATACTTTTTGAGATACAAGCTCTTAAACCACCTGAAAAAATGAAAATTCACCAAAGCTACATACACGAATTTCGTTTTTTCCCCATTCCTCCATCAATCTTTGCCAATCATTAAAGTTTAGGCATCAAAAGAACGGCCCCAAACATTGCTCTAAAAAATAATATTCATCATCATATTTTGAAAAATCAAAGGTTTTCGAGGTATAAACTGTTAAACACACTGGGGGTTACCAAATTTTCATTTTTCCGCCATAACTCAACCAATTCAACCCCGATCATCAAAAACTAAATATCATCTGAAAGGTCTTTCTAAGCACTACAAATTATACGCATAGTGTCTCGATAGAATATTTACCGTTTTTGAGATATTTAAGGCCGAAGAAAAACCCGATAATTGATATATGACCTTGACCTTTGGGATTTGCCGGAAACGAAAGTAACATGGATCCATAGAATCTAATACTGCATCTTCAGACAAAATTTCAAGCAAATCATACAAAAAATGAAGCCTACAGTGCTTAAAAACCGTTAAGTTTTTATACGAAAGTTTTAATAGCATTATGACGTCATGTGACATCATTTGGTGTTCATCTTTTCAGAATATAAAGAAGACCTAGAGATTAATATTCATCCAAATATCAGCTTTCTTGCTCTTCTGGAAGCGATTTTTTACGCATTTGAAATTTGACGTCATTAGTTCGAATCTTGGATTCGCCATGAAAACTTTTGCCTTTTCGAATTGGAAAAACGGACACCGGGGTGATAACTAAGCCTAACATACACATTCTGTAAAATATTGATGAAAATTGGTTCACAAACAATGGGTGTAACCGCGTACAAACTTTTGTAGCATATTTCAAATGTGACGACATATGACGTCATAGGCATATGAAAATCATAGAAATCAAAATTCCTCACGTGACTAAATAGTCATAAAATTTCATCGTCCTAGGAGTATTGCAACATAGAAAAATAAGCGTTTAGTTAGGAAGAAAAAAGAATAAGGCCTAGATGTCAGTCGTCTAAACGAATGATAGGACTTTCTGCAACCTGTGTTAATGCAAAAAGCAGGAGATAGAAGTTTCATGTAATGACTCACCTCTGGTACTTAATTCATGTTCATGCTGAACAATTAACATTATATTCCGCGAAATATAAGCCTTTAGTTACGAACAAAAAAAAAAAAAAGTAGTAGTAGTAGTAGTATTAGTAGTAGTATGCTTATGACGTCATATGACGTCACGACTTAAAATATATTAAGAATTATGCAGAACTGTAATTGTGTAAGTTTCAACTTTCTATCTCATCCCGAAGTTCTTAAACCCTAAAATGAAATTTTTGGTCCTATGTTCGAATCTTACTTCAGCCACAATACTTCGGTTTTTCGGAATTATGGTTAGCTGACAAAATATTCACACCTTAGTTTCAAGATGTACCTTATCATAGATGGCGGCTGTAGAGCGCGAAAATCATTTTTCACTATTTTTAGCTCTGACGTCACTGACGTCATGGGTGCTGAAAATGCTGTTTGAAAAGTGCATACTTTACTGCAAAAACTCTGAAATTTTCATTATTCTGAACAACTGGCATCATGTCGAAATCATTGCCCTAAAATGAAAATTAAGAAGTATGCTTATGACGTCACATGACGACATTTGACGTCATGACTCAAACTTTATTAGAAATTATGCAGAACTGCAAACTGTGTAAGTTTCAAATTTCTATCTCATCCTAAAGCTCTTTAATCCTAAAATGAAATTTTCGGTCCTATGTTCGAATCTAATTTTAGCCACAGAACGTCCGTATTTCGAAATTTCGGTTAGCTGACAGGATATGCACACACTTAGTTTCAAGATGTACCATCTGTGAAAATTTGAAGAAAATCCGACCATAAATTGCGGCTGTAGAGCGTGAACATCATTTTCCACTATTTTTAGCTCTGACGTCACATGACGTCATGGGGTGCTGAAGATGCTTTTGTTCAAAAAGAGCATAATTTACTATCATAACTCTGAAATTTTCATTATTCTGAAAAACTGGCACCATGTCGAAATCATTGCCTAAAATGAAAATTAAGAAGTATGTTTATGACGTCACATGACGTCATATGACGTCACGACTCAAAATATATGTAGAAATTCTGCAGAACTGCAAACTCTGTAAGTTTCAACTTTCTATCTTATCCTGAAGCTCTTTAATCCTTAAATGAAAAATTTTCGGTCATATGTTCGAATCTTATTTCAGTCACAGAACTTCCGTATTTCGGAATTTCGGTTAGCTGACAGGATATGCACACCTTAGTTTCAAGATGTACCATCTGTGAAAATTTGAAGAAAATCCGACCATAAATGACGGCTGTAGAGCGCGAACACCATTTTTCACTATTTTTAGCTGTGATGTCATGTGACGTTATAGGGTGCTGAAAATCATTGAAATCAAATTTCCTCACGTGACTAATAAGCCATAAAAATTTCATCGTCCTAGGACTATTGCAACATAAAAATAAGCGTTAAGGTTAAGAAGAAGAAAATAATAATAATAATAATAATAATAATAATAATAAATATAAGTAAAATGACGTCACGTGACGTCATATGATGTTTATTTTCACATAATTGTTAAGACACCCAAAGACCTACTAACTGACAAAATTTCAACTTTCTATCTCAAATAGGACAGTTTTTATAAGCATTTAAAATTGACGTCCTTCGTTCAAATCTTGGATCTGCCATAGATCCTTGGACTTTTCGAATTTTGAAAAACGGAGACGGTATACACAATAAGAACGTAATACATGTATACACATTCTGTGAAAATTTGATGAAAATCGGCCCATTAATAATGGCTCTGGACCGTGTACAATCTTTCGTAGTCAATTTCAAATGTGACGTCATATGACGTCATATGCTTCTGAAAATCATTGAAATCGAAATTTCAGCATCTGTATCATTTGTCATTAAATTTTCATTGCCCTTCGACAATTTCCACATATAGAAATACTCTTGTTAATATTAGAAATACATTATCATATAATGACGTCACGTGACGTTGCTCAAGTAATTATTTCAATTTAATTTAGATACTGACCAAATATCACTTTTCTATCTCAAATAGGACCGATTTTATAAGCATTTAAAAATCGACGACCTTGGTTCGAATCTTGAATTCGCTATAGAACCATGTACTTTTCGAATTTAAAAAACGGACACCGAGATGCACAACTAGAACTTAATATACACATTCTGTGAAAATTTAATGAAAATCGGTTCACAAACAATGGCTGTAGACCGCGTACAAACTTTCGTAGTCAATTTCAAATGTGATGTCATATGACGTCATAGGCTTCTGAAAATCATTGAAATCGAAATTTCAGCATCTGAAGCATGCGGTATTAAATTTTCCTTGCCCTTCGAAAATTTCAACATATAGAAATAATCTTGTTAGTATTAGAAATTCATTATCATATAATGACGTCACGTGACGTCATATGACATTTATTTTCACAAAATCTTTAAAACTTCTAGCGACTTATACACTGACTTAAAATCAACTTTCTATCTTAAATAGGACAGATTTTATAAGCATTTAAAAATTGACGGCCTTGGTTCGAATCTTGCATTCGCTATAGAACAATGGACTTTTCGAATTTTGAAAAACGGACACCGGGATGCACAACTAGAACTTAATATACACAATCTGTGCAAATTTGATGAAAATCGGTTCACAAACAATGGCTGTAGACCGCGTACAAACTTTTGTAGCATATTTCAAATGTGACGTCACATCACGTCATAGGCATATGAAAATCATAGAAATCAAAATTTCAGTGCTTGAAGCATGTGTCCTTAAAATTTCATTGCCCTTCGACAATTTCAACATATAGAAATATTCTTGTTAATATTAGAAATACATTATCATATAATGACGTCATGTGACGTCATATGACATTTATTTTCACAAAATGTTTAAAACTTCTAGAGACCTATATACTGACTAAATATCAACTTTCTATCATAAATAGGACAGATTTTATAAGCATTTGAAAATGTACGACCTTGGTTCGAATCTTGGATTCGCTATAGAACCTTGGCAATTTCGAATTTTGAGAAACGGACAACTAGAACTTAATATACACAATCTGTGAAAACTTGATGAAAATCGGTTCACAAACAATGGCTGTAGACCGCGTACAAACTTTTGAAGCATTTTTCAAATGTGACGTCATAGGACGTCATAGGCATATGAAAATCATAGAAATCAAAATTTCTCACGTGACTAATAAGTCCTAAAAATTTCATCGTCCTAGGAGTATTGCAACATAGAAAAATAAGCGTTTAGTTAGGAAGAAAAAAAGAATAATAAGAAGAAGAAGAACTAGATGTCATTCGTTTAAACGAATGATAGGACTTTCTGCAACATCTGCTTTATATAGAATATATATAGAAGATGACATAATAGATAATCTGTCCAAATTGCAACTTTCTATCTTCTCTATTTCTATATAAAATAGCACAAATAGAACACATTCTGTGAATTTTAATAAAAGTCCGCCCATATCTTGCACATGTAGTTTACATACAAAATTTATACTATGTCATATGACATGAAAGAAAAATGAATCAGTGTTCAAATGTAAGTTTCTAACTTTCATCACACGTAGAATTTCATCACTCCAGCTCAGTTGTAACCTTGTTTAATTTTAGCCTCAGTAGGAAGAAGTATTGATATTTGTATAGTGCTATATCCTTTCGACACCTGTAACGTAGTTAAACGTATTTAGCGATTTTGGCGTGTTTGGGCTTCCGTAGTTTTGCCATAAATTCCTGGAATTTCGAACTATGGTGATATTTTGAAAGGTAACATCCCAGCCTACAAACTGATGCAATATGAATATCGTTAGCATAACAATGCAGTTTTTAGATGGTCTAAAATGTGGGGCTGCGTGTTGAATTTTTCAAGGCTTGCAAACTGCTCGCTAGCTACATAGTGTTGCAAATACGGATTTTTGTCTTGTGCCGTTGTACATGTATTAACTTCAATGCTTATTTTGGAAACAGTCAACATTCGACAAAAAAAAAAAAGAAAAAAAAAAAGAACAAAATCAAGATATAGCCCATCAATTACAATTTGATATTTTTTTTTTTTTTTTTTTTTTTTTTTAAGTCGTTGCGCAAGTATTTAAGCCTGGTGACCCTGCGCGTGACCTTTTCCATATTTTTATGATGCATGATTATGAAATATCTTATTTTCCATGTAACTTTATTATACGAAGTCCATTTCAATAAACTGGTACCGTTAGAAAGCTCTTAAAACATGCTACATTTTATACGCATAATGTATAAACTTATCATCAGTCGTTTTCTGAGATATTGACTGTTAAATCTCAAGAAATACAGCATATTATCAGCAAAATAAACTTCATTTCATTTAGTTTTTTTGCTTATAGCTCTGTATTGCGTAAACCAATTTTAATAAACTAAATATTTTTGGAAACGTCAATATTCATAATTCTTAATACTTATTTCAAAAATGATATTATTGAGTAGGCATATATGCAGTAGGGGTGAAATCAAAATTTCCTCACGTGCCTAATAACCATAAAAATTTCATCGTCCTAGGACTATTGCAACATATTAAAATAAGCGTTTAGTTAGGAAGAAGAAAAGAATAATAATAATAAACAATTGACGTCACGTGACGTCATATGACGTTTATTTTCACATAATTGTTAAGACCTCAGAGACCTACTAACTGAAAAATTTCAACTTTCTATCTCAAATATGACAGTTTTTATAAGCATTTAAATATTGACGTCATTGGTTCGAATCTTGGATACGCCATATATGCTTGGACTTTTCGAATTTTGAAAAAAGGACACCGGTATACACAATAAGAACGTAATATTCACATTCTGTGAAAATTTGATGAAAATCGGCCCATTAATAATGGCTCTGGACCGTGTACAAACTTTTGTTGTCAATTTCAAATGTGACGTCATATGACGTCATAGGCCACTGAAAGTCATTGAAATCAAAATTTTAGCGTCTGATTCTTTGTCATTGAATTTTCATTGTCCTTCGTAATTCAACATAAAGAAATACTCTTGTAAATGTTAGAAATACATCTTCATTTATAGACGTCATGTGACGTCATATGACATTTATTTTCACAAAATGTTTAAGACTCCCAGAGACCTATATACTGACCAAATATCATTTAACCATCTCAAATAGGACCGATTTTATAAGAATATGAAAATTTACGACCTTGGTTCGAATCTTGGAATCGCTATAGAACCTTGGACTTTTCGAATTTTGAAAAACGGACACCGGTTACACAAAAAACTTAATATACACATTCTATGAAAATTGATAAAAATCGACCCATTAAAAATGGCTCTGGACCGTGTACAAACTTTCTTAGTCAATTTCAAATGTGACGTCGTAGACGTAAAAGATTTCTGGAAATCATTGAAATCGAAATTTCAGCATCTGAAGCATGCGGCATTAAATTTTCATTGCCCTTCGAAAATTTCAATAAATAGAAATAATCTTGTTAGAATTAGAAATTCATTATCATATAATGACGTCACGTGACGTCATATGACATTTATTTTCAAAACCAGAGACCTATTACTGACCAATATCACTTTCTATCTCAAATAGGACCGATTTTATAAGAATTTAAATATTTACGTCCTTGGTTCGAATCTTGGATCCGCCATAGATGCTTGGACTTTTCGAATTTTGAAAAACGGACACCGGTATACACAATAAGAACGTAATATACACATTCTGTGAAAATTTGATAAAAATCGGCCCATTAATAATGGCTCTGGACCGTGTACAAACTTTCGTAGTCAATTTCAAATGTGACGTCATATGACGTCATAGGATTCTGAAAATCATTGAAATCGAAATTTCAGCGTCTGAATCTTTTGTCATTAAATTTTCATTGCCCTTCGACAATTTCAACATATAGAAATACTCTTATTAATATTAGAAATACATTATCATATAATGACGTCAAGTGACGTCATGTGACTTTTATTTTCACAAAATGTTTAAGACTTCCAGAGACCTATATACTGACCAAATATCACTTTTCTATCTCAAATAAATCCGATTTTATAAGCATTTAAAAATTTACGACCTTGGTTCGAATCTTGAATTCGCTATAGAACCATGGACTTTTCGAATTTTGAAAAACGGACAACGACATGCACAACTAGAACTTAATATACACATTCTGTGAAAATTTGATGAAAATCGGTTCATAAACAATGGCTGTAGACCGCGTACAAACTTTTGTTGCATATTTCAAGTGTGACGTCATATGACGTCATAGGCATATGAAAATCATAGAAATCAAAATTTCCGCCTTTGAAGCATGTGTCATTAAATTTTCATTGCCCTTCGACAATTTCAACATATAGAAATATTCTTGTTAATATTGGAAATACATTATCATATAATGACGTCACGTGACGTCATATGACATTTATTTTCACAAAATGTTTAAATCTTCTAGAGACCCATATACTGACTAAATATCAACTTTCTATCTTAAATAGGACATATTTTATAAGCATTTTAAAATTTACGACCTTGGTTCGAATCTTGGATTGGCTATAGAACCATGGACTTTTCGAATTTTGAAAAACGGACACAGGGATGCACAACTAGAGCCTAACATACACATTCTGTGAAATTTTGATGAAAATCGGTCCAGAAATAATGGCTGTAGACCGCGTACAAACTTTTTCACCTGACGTCAAATCTGACGTCATATGACGTCGTATGAATATAAAATTCATTGCATCCGAAAGCTCATGGTTTGAAATATATGCCATAAAATTTTCATTGTTCTGAGTCAATGGCAACACCTCGAAATTAACACAAATATAAGAAGAAGAAGAACTAGATTTCATTCGTTGATACGAATGATAGGACTTTCTGCAACATTTTGAAATGTAAAGATTAATACCGTTAGAAAGAATATATATTATATTTCCTACCTTTTACTTTTTTTTCGTATGGACTTCTCATGCATGAACTTTGTGAAGTAAGCCATATGTCGAAAATAAATAAATCTTTATTTTGATATCGCTTTCTTATAACTTGACCAATTTTAATTGTTTGTTGTTGTTGTTGTTGTTGTAATGGGGTTTACCGTCACTGCGATAGTATTTCAATCATATAGCGACGTCCAGCTAATTACAGGTGGAGGAAGACCCCGAGTACACAGAGATACGCGGATATAACCACCGACCTACCGCAAGCCAGCTGGAAGGCTTCCTCACATGAAAAATCCGAAGTCCCTACCGGAATTCGAACCCACAGCGGTGAGGGGCTGAGAGATTCCAAGTTTAGCATTCTAGGTACCAAAATAAATGTCCTGAAAATCCCTACAATTCAACTGAATTTGGGTCTAGTTTTATAGGTTTTCAAAATATAAGCAATTAAACTTAAACATATTAATTCTGCATATCAAAATTCTTTTTTTTTTAATTTCGTGTACAGTCGCGGGAATAAAACCGTAAATGCTACTATGAAATAGATTCGTCGACGCGTGTAGCCTCGTGAGTTAAATTTCAATAATGCTTGTACATACGATGGAGACGACTGTATTCGTTATAGTGTTTATTAAGAGAGAATTTAACAGTTAAGAAGCCAGAATGAGCGTAGCGAGTGACGGCTTCTTAACTGCTTAATTCTCTCTTAGTGTTTAAAATTATATTTTGTCCAATGAAATCATTCCATTTTTTTCAAAATTTTGTCTCCATTTAATTCATTTAATCGGCATTAACTTGTCACTAAACACTATTCCGCTAAATCAACTGATCAATTTAAAACCTGCTTCAAACACCTTCACTGCGCATGTGCGTCAAGATGTGTCGAGAAGCGGAGCTTTATGTGTTCACCAAAATAGACTAAGACCACAATTACCTGCCCTTGGTTACCGGATGTTCCTACACAGAAAAAAGTGACCCTATTTAATGCTGAATTAAGGTGAGATTTTGACTGAAAGACGTGTAATAAAGGATTGAATTCTATAGAAAGTTAAAATAGTCATAACATGCCCAATTTGGAGGCCTTATTCACAACAATCTTAATATTTAGCATTACCGAGGGGGGGGGGGGGGATTTTTGAGAAAATTGGCATGAAATGGCCGACCGGTGCACTAAATTCATACGCATGTCATTTGGCCTTAAATAGGTCAAAAAGTAGTCGGGTGACTCCATGTTTAAAATGTACAGAATTATTTCTCTTGAATAGATCTATCTAATGAGGGTAAGTTTGGATGCCAATGTCCCTTACAGCACGCATGTGTAACGTGTTACAGGGATTTTTGATGTGAACGCATGAACATCGACAAAAAAATAATACACAGCAACCATAGAGAACAAACATTTACTCACCAGCATTCTGATTAATCCAAAATAACAAAAGAACTCTGTCCTTCCGCTTAGTTTAGTTTAAACATGTATTATTGCCTAAGTAATGGTGATACAACATTGAAGATTTAAAAAAATAAGTAAGAGGGTTTGACCACAAGTTCTAACAACATTAGTATCGGTCATCGCTTTAAAGACACTTGTGTAATTTCAATGTCTACACATGTTAACACAGAATGGGCAATATATAACTAATTACTAAACAAAGCGATTAAGTAAATATCCGATTAAATAAATTCAAATTGAAAAATGTATATAAATAATGAGAAGAGAAGAAAAAAAAAAAAACACTAACAAACAAGGGTAACTTAAATAAATAAAAAAATAAAAATGTCCAAAACACAATATATAGAGGTGCAGATATATGAACCTTTCTAAACAGTATCTTTTATTCAAATTTCAATCACCACTTTTTTGCCGAAGAGATCAAAGTCGGCTTCCGGTTCAATGCTCATTGGAGCGTAGATATACACAGCTAGAGCGACGCATTGACCTTTGACATAACATGTTACATGTCACGTGATGTAATTCACGCCGGGAACAGGTTGATAGGGCGGAGTCTCAAAAATCAATACAATATTTGGAATGTGCGACTGCGTTAAATTTCAAAATATAATTCCAAACACTAAGTAGGTTAATGTTATTTAGTAAGCATTAAGTCCATTAAATCGGTCGCGCGGCTTTGCCGCGCCACACCGATTTAATTTCATTAATGCTTACTAAAAAAAACACTAACCTATACTTAATTAACACTGACTAACTTAGAGTTTGCCCCGCCCTATTACTACGTTATGCTGCTATATTAGAAGATGGTACCATATAATTGTTACGTCAGCGTGTTGTTAAAGTATTCACGCACGTGCACGTGCTTTCCAAATATGGATGTAACACATAAATTTCGCGCATTTTTTGACCGTCGGCTCATTTCTTTTTCAGATTTCAATCAATTTATGTGATGGCTGTTTTTTTATTTATTTATCTTGTTTTAATTAGTTGAGAAATCAGAAAATATCAACTGATTGACATTAAGGAAAGAACGAAATATGTAAAAAATAATCATTTAAAAAAGTCGGTGTCAGCGGATGATACCAAGGCTAGGAATACCCCGGAAATACCAAATCAAACGAGATAACACATGATCTGTAAGTTGTTTAAAAACGTTATATCAATTATTTCAATTCTTGTATTTACCAAATTCGTAAATATAGGTACTGGTATAGCTCCCTTGGTTAGCGCTCAGCTTAATAAGGGTAGTTCCAGGACTGATGGCCCGGTGTCCGGTTAATATGACTGGGTGTGGTATCATGCCAACTGTCTACGACGTGATACTGTGCAGTGTGACAACACTACATTTGTCTCAAGTAGACATTGTCTCAAAAAGACTTAAATACTGTCGGTGGGACGTTAAACCTAATAAACTAAACTTGTATTTTAGTATTTAATTTAGCATCTTTTTCTTTCCTTAGGAGTCCCTTTGCAAAAAAATATTCCGAAACTCCTCATTCTTATGTAAATGTTTATCTATAAACATGGTTATATAAGCAACTTTAATAAACGTTTACAAAAGACGTCAACATGCGCCAGTGTGCACACCTCGTGTGTAGTGATCGGTGTAGTAAACACTGCCATATATGATATCAGTTTGTTTGTTGGGTTTAACGTCCCACCGACAGTAATTCAGCCAGTCACGATGTCTACTTCATGCGGGTATAGGACTACCACACTTCAGTATCACGCCGTAGACATATGGCATGATACCACACCCAGTCACATCATCCTGATACTGCGCTAACCAGTCCTGCAAATACCCTTATATGCTGAGCGCCAAGCAAGGGAGCTATAACAGTTCCATTTTTTACGACTTTGGTATGTCGGGTCAGGAATCGAACCCACGACCTTCCGCTCCCGAGGCGGACGCTCTAACCACTCGGCCACCGGAAAAGGTACGCTTGTTTAGTTAGTAATATCAATATGATATAAGTTAAAAGTGTTTTGCAATTTATATGACTAATACATAGCTGTAAACTTACATATTTTCCGAAAATGCTTCAATTTAACGTGAAAGCGAAAGTAGGATATTTCTCGAAAATTCTTACACTTGGGTTTATATTCTTATTTTTGATGTAACTTCCTTATACTTTGTTCAATTTCAAAACTTAAGGTACCAAAATAATCGTCTGAGAATTCTCTACATTTCACACGCTTTATGTTTAGGAATATTACTAATACTTTTTGAGATACAAGCTCTTAAACCACCTGAAAAATGAAAAATTCACCAAAGCTACATACACGAATTTCGTTTTTTTCCCCATTACTCCATCAATCTTTGGCCAATCATTAAAGTTTAGGCATCAAAAGAACGGCCAAACATTGCTCTACAAATAATATTCATCATCATATTTTGAAAAATCAAAGGTTTTCGAGATATAAACTGTTAAACACACTGGGGGTTACCAAATTTTATTTTTTCCGCCATAACTCAACCAATTCAACCCCGATCATCAAAAACTAAATATCATCTGAAAGGTCTTTCTAAGCACTACAAATTATACGCATAGTGTCTCGATAGAATATTTTCCGTTTTTGAGATATTTAAGGCCGAATAAAAAGCCGATAATTGATATATGACCTTGACCTTTGGGATTTGCCGGAAACGAAAGTAACATGGCTCCATAGAATCTAATACTGCATCTTCAGACAAAATTTCAAGCAAATCATACAAAAAATGAAGCCTACAGGGCCTAAAAACCGTTAAGTTTTAATACGAAAGTTTTATTTGCATTATGACGTCATGTGACGTCATATGACGTTCATCTTTTTAGAATATAAAGAAAACCTAGAGATTAATATTCAGTCCAAATATCAGCTTCCTAGCTCTATTGGAAGCGATTTTATACGCATTTGAAATTTGACGTCATTAGTTCGAATCTTGGATTCGCCATAAAACTTTTGCCTTTTCGAATTTGGTAAAACGGACACCGCGATGCACAACTAGAGCCTAACATACACATTCTGTGAAAGTTTGATGAAAATCAGTCCAGCAATAATGGCTGTAGACCGCGTACAAACTTTTTCACCTGACGTCAAATCTGACGTTATTTGACGTCATATGAATATGAAATTCATTGCATCCGAAAGCTCATGGTTTGAAATATATGCCATGAAATTTTCATTGTTCTGAGTCAATGGCAACACCTCGAAATTAACACAAATATAAGAGGAGAAAGGCAGAAAGTCCTAATAATAAGAAGAAGAAGAAGAACTAGATGTCATTCGTCTGAACGAATGATAGGACTTTCTGCAACCTGTGTTAATGCAAAAAGCAGGAGATAGAAGTTTCATGTAATGACTCACCTCTGGTAGTATTTCATGTTCATGCTGAACAAATGACATTATATTCCGCGAAAAATAAGCGAAGAAAAAAGAAATAAGTAGTAGTAGTAGTAGTATGCTTATGACGTCATATGACGTCTCGACATAAAATATATTAAGAAATTATGCGGAACTGCAAACTGTGTAAGTTTCAACTTTCTCTCTCATCCCGAAGTTCATTAACCTTAAAATGAAATTTTTGGTCCTATGTTCGAATCTTACTTCAGGCACAATACTTCGGTTTTTTCGGAATTAAGGTTAGTTGACAAAATATTCACACCTTAGTTTCAAGATGTATCATCTGTAAAAATTTGAAGAAAATCTGATCATAAATGGCGGCTGTAGAGCGCGAACACCATTTTTCACTACTTTTAGCTCTGACGTCATGTGACGTCATAGGGTGCTGACAATCATTGAAATCAAAATTTCCTCACGTGACTAATAACCCATAAAAATTTCCTCGTCCTAGGACTATTGCAACATATAAAAATAAGCGTTTAGTTAGGAAGAAGAAAAGAATAATAATAATAAAAAAATGACGTCACGTGACGTCATATGATGTTTATTTTCACATAATTGTTAATACACCCAGAGACCTACAAACTGACAAAATTTCAACTTTCTATCTCAAATAGGACAGTTTTTATAAGCATTGAAAAATTGACGTCCTTGGTTAGAATCTTGGATCCGCCATAGATGCTTGGACTTTTCGAATTTTGAAAAACGGACACCGGTATACACAATAAGAACGTAATATACACATTGTGTGAAAATTTGATGAAAATCGGCCCATTAATAATGGCTCTGGACCGTGTACAAACTTTCGTAGTCAATTTCAAATGTGACGTTATATGACGTCAAAGGCTTCTGAAAATCATTGAAATCGAAATACCAGCGTCTGAATCATTTGTTCTTAAATTTTCATAGCCCTTCGACAATTTCAACATATAGAAATACTCTTGTTAATATTAGAAATACATTATCATATAATGACGTCACGTGATGTCATATGACGTTTATTTTCACAAATTGTTTAAGACACTTAGAGACCTATATACTTACCAAATATCACTTTTCTATCTCAAATAGGACCGATTTTATAAGCAGTTAAAAATTTACGACCTTGGTTCGATTCTTGGAATCGCTATAGAACCTTGGACTTTTCGAATTTTGAAAAAGGGACACCGGGATGCACAACTAGAACTTAATATACACATTCTGTGAAAATTTTATGAAAATCGGTTCATAAACAATAGCTGTAGACCGCGTACAAACTTTTGTTGCATATTTAAAGTGTGACGTCATATGACGTCATAGGCATATGAAAATCATAGAAATCAAAATTTCAGCGTTTGAAGCATTTGTCATTAAATTTTCATTGCCCTTCGACAATTTCAACATATAGAAATATTCTTGGTAATATTAGAAATACATTATCATATAATGACGTCACGTGACGTCATATAACATTTATTTTCACAAAATGTTTAAAAGTTCTAGAGACATATATACTGACTAAATATCAACTTTCTATCTTAAATAGGACAGATTTTATAAGCATTTAAAAATTTACGACCTTGGTTCGAATCTTGGATTCGCTATAGAACCAAGGACTTTTCGAATTTTGAAAAACGGAGACCGGGATGCACAACTAGAACTTAATATACGCAATCTGTGAAAATTTGATGAAAATCGGTTCACAAACAATGGCTGTAGACCGCGTACAAACTTTTGTAGCATATTTCAAATGTGACGTCATATGACGTCATAGGCATATGAAAATGGTAGAAATCAAAATTTCCTAACGTGACTAATAAGTCATAAAAATTTCATCGTCCTAGGAGTATTGCAACATAGAAAAATTAGCGTTTAGTTAGGAAGAAAAAAAGAATAATAATAATAACTAGATTTCATTCGTTGATACGAATGATAGGACTTTCTGCTAAAATTGAAAAATATTAAGATTAATTCCGTTAGAAAGAATATATATTAAATTCTCTACCCTTTACTCTTTTATTTTTTTTCGTATGGACTTCTTTTAGCTTTGATGTCACATGACGTCATAGGGTGCTGAAAATTCTTTTGTTCAAAAGCGCATACTCTACTGTCGTAACTCTGAAATTTTCATTATTCTGAACAACTGGCATCATGTCAAAATCATTACCCTTAAAATGAAAATTAAGAAGTATGCCTATGACGTCACATGACGTCATATGACGTCACGACTCAAAATATATGTAGAAATTCTGCAGAACTGCAAACTGTGTAAGTATCAACTTTCTATCTTATCCTGAAGCTCTTTCATCCTAAAATGAAATTTTCGGTCCTATGTTCGAATCTTACTTCAGCCACAGAACTTCGGTCTTTCGGAATTTCGGTTGGCTGACAGGATATGCACACCTTAGTTTCAAGATGTACCATCTGTGAAAATTTGAAGTAAATCCGACCATAAATGACGGCTGTAGAGCGCAAACACCATGTTTCAATATTTTTAGCTCTGACGTCACATGACGTCATAGGGTGCTGAAGAAGCTTTTGTTCAAAAGCGCATTCTTAACTGTCATAACACTGAAATTTTCATTATTCTGAACAACTGACATCATGTCGAAATCATTGCCCTAATATGAAAATTAAGAAGTATGCTTATGACGTCATATGACGACATTTGACGTCACGACTCACAATATACTAAGGAATTATGCAGAACTGCAAACTGTGTAAGTTTCAACTTTCTATCTCATCCTGAAGCTCTTTAATCCTAAAATGAAATTTTCGGTCCCATGTTCGAATCTTATTTCAGCCACAGAACTTCGGTCTTTCGGAATTTCGGTTAGCTGACAGGATATGTACACCTTAGTTTCAAGATGTACCATCTGGAAAAATTTGAAGAAAATCCGACGATAAATGACGGCTGTAGAGCGCGAACACCATTTTTCACTATTTTTAGCTGTGACGTCATGTGACGTCATAGGGTGCTGACAATCATAGAAATCAAAATTTCCTCACGTGACTAATAACCCATAAAAATTTCATCGTCCTAGGACTATTGCAACATATTAAAATAAGCGTTTAGTTAGGAAGAAGAAAAGAATAATAATAAAAAATGACGTCACGTGACGTCATATGACGTTTATTTTCACATAATTGTTAAGACTCCCAGAGACCTACTAACTGACAAAATTTCAACTTTCTATCTCAAATAGGACAGTTTTTATAAGCATTGAAAAATTGACGTCCTTAGTTCGAATCTTGGATCCGCCATAGATGCTTGGACTTTTCGAATTTTGAAAAACCGGACACCGGTATACACAATAAGAACGTAATATACACATTTGTGAAATTTGATAAAATCCATAATTTTACTCTTGTTAATATTAGAAATACATTATCATATAATGACGTCACGTGACGTCATATGACATTTATTTTCACAAAATGTTTAAGACTCTTAGAGACCTATATACTGACCAAATATCACTTTTCTATCTCAAATAGGACCGATTTTATAAGCATTTAAAAATTTACGACCTTGGTTCGAATCTTGGAATCGCTATAGAACCATGGACTTTTCGCATTTTGAAAAAAGGACAACGAGATGCACAACTAGAACTTAATATACACATTCTGTGAAAATTTGATGAAAATCGGCCCATTAATAATGGCTCTGGACCGTGTACAAACTTTCGTAGTCAATTTCAAATGTGACGTCATATGACGTCATAGGCTTCTGAAAGTCTTTGAAATCGAAATTACAGTATCTGAAGCATGCGTCATTAATTTTTCATTGCCCTTCGACAATTTCAAGATGTAGAAATAATCTTGTTAGAATAAGAAATTCATTATCGTATAATGACGTCACGTGACGTCATATGACATTTATTTTCACAAAATGTTTAAGACTCTTAGAGACCTATATACTGACCAAATATCACTTTTCTATCTCAAATAGGACCGATTTTATAAGCATTTAAAAATTTACGACCTTGGTTCGAATCTTGGAATCGCTATAGAACCATGGACTTTTCGCATTTTATAAAAACGGACACCGAGATGCACAACTAGAACTTAATATACACATTCTGTGAACATTTGATGAAAATCGGTTCATAAACAATGGCTCTGGACCGCGTACAAACTTTTGTTGCATATTTCAAGTGTGACGTCATATGACGTCATAGGCATATGAAAATCATAAAAATCAAACTTTCAGCGATTGAAGCATGTGTCATTAAATTTTCATTGCCCTTCGACAATTTCAACATATAGAAATACTCTTGTTAATATTAGAAATACATTATCATATAATGACGTCACGTGACGTCATATGACATTTATTTGCACAAAATGTTTAAAACTTCTAGAGACCTATATACTGACTAAATATCAACTTTCTATCTGAAATAGGACAGATTTTATAAGCATTTAAAAAATTACGACCTTGGTTCGAATCTTGGATTCGCTATAGAACCATGGACTTTTCGAATTTTGAAAAACGGACACCGGATGCACAACTAAAACTTAATCTTAATTCGTAAATGTTAAAATTTTCAACATATAGAAATATTCTTGTTAATATTAGAAATACATTATCATATAATGACGTCACGTGACGTCATATGACATTTATTTGCACAAAATGTTTAAAACTTCTAGAGACCTATATACTGACTAAATATCAACTTTCTATCTTAAATATGACAGATTTTATAAGCATTTGAAAATTTACGACCTTGGTTCGAATCTTGGATTCGCCATAGAACCATGGACTTTTCGAATTTTGAAAAACGGACACCTGGATGCACAACTACAGCCTAACATACACATTCTGTGAAATTTTGATGGAAGTCGGTCCAGAAATAATGGCTGTAGACCGCGTACAAACTTTTTCAGGTGACGTCAAGTCTGACGTTATATGACGTCATATGAATATGAAATTCAATGCATCCGAAAGCTCATGGTTTGAAATACATGCCATAAAATTCTGATTGTTCAGGGCCAATGGCAACACATCGAAATTAACACAAATATAAGAGGAAGAAAAAAAGAATAATAAGAAGAAGAAGAAGAATAAACAGTACAAACCCAATATGACTTTCTGCCAGTAGGCAGAAAGTCCTAATAAGAAAAAACATAACAAACCCAAAAGGTCTTTCTGCTTGAGGCTTGAGGCAGAAAGCCCTAATAAAAGTTTGAAGAAAGCCGTTATGACAAATGCACCTCATTCTCTCAAATACGCATCGCAATTCCCCTTTCAACACGGGCGCTCTTCCCTGCGTAGGAACGTCCGGATCGTGGGTACCAACCCAATAACCGCCTCCTTCTCTTACTTCAAATTGCTAGATTTTCGTATACAAGCCCTTATCCGAAAAACATGAATATCTGCCATGTTTGTTGACGGAATCACTTGAAATTTTCAGGACTTTTTGCACATTGTAGGCTACGGCATTCGTGCAAATTTCAACTTCAAACATTAACTTGCCGATTTTATATGAATTTTTTAATAATTTCTGCTAAAATATGCATGACGTTATAATCACGTGACCAAACAAGTATTCCTTGCAGTATACATCACTTTACTTTTCAGTGTGTTAATCCTGAAGAAATCTTGATTTTTGACTCAAAGTTCATGAAACTACAGCGTTTCAATTTCGTTAAAAGTACACTTTTCGCCTCTCGGTCATAACTCAACCAATTCAACGCCGATCTTCAAAAACTAAATATCACCTGAAAGGTCTTTCAAATCATTACAGATTTTATCCACAGTGTCTAGGTAGAATCTTTTTCGTTTTTGAGATACACCTTGCCGAATAAAAACACCAACAACTGACATATGACCTTGACCTTTACGATTTTCCGGAAACGGAAGTGACTGAAGTAAATGAGATGCTATGTTGCACATTCAGTGAAAATTTTTTGCAAATCGGTCAAAAGTTAAGGCATGTAGTGCTAAAAAACCCTACATTTTGGATTAAAAGTTTGTTAACGCGTCATGACGTCATTTTACGTCAACCGACGTCAGTCTTTTCAGAGCTGTAAGAAATTAATAAGACACATGTTCTGTCCAAATTTGAAGTTTCTAGCTTATCTGAGTGCTTCGTAATACTTAAATAAATTTTCAGGTCCAAAGTTCAAAACTTGGTTCAGCCATAGATCCTTGGTCTTTATTAATGTTGCAAAATGTATATAATCCTGCACAACAAAGTCCCAATCCATACATTCTGTGAAAAAATCAAGTCAATTGGTTAAGAAATGACGGCTGTAGAGCGCGTACAAGCTTTGGTAGCTTTTTTCAACCCTGAGGTCACGTGACATCAAATGAAGAAAAAATATTCTGCAATCAAAAGCGCCAAAGTCACTGTGCATACTGTTAAAATTTCATGCTGCTGCCTTGTTGGTAACCTGTTCTAATTTCAACCTCAAAAGGAAGAAAAAAGTAGAATAATAATAATAAAAAACATAACAAACCCAATAGGTCTTTCTGCTTGAGGCAGAAAGCCCTAATAAACATAACAAACCCAATAGGACTTTCTGCTTTAGGCAGAGAGTCCTAATAAACACTAGATGTCATTCGTTTAAACGAATGATAGGACTTTCTGCAACATCTGCTTTATATAGTATATATAGAAGATGACATAATAGATAATCTGTCCAAATTGCAACTTTCTATCTCCTCTATTTCTATATAAAATAGCACAAATAGAACACATTCTGTGAATTTTATTAAAAGTCCGCCTATATCTTGCACATGTAGTTTACATACAAAATTTATACTATGTCATATGACATGAAAGAAAAATGAAACAGTGTTCAAATGTAAGTTTCTAACTTTCATCACACATAGAATTTCATCACTCCAGCTCAGTTGTAACCTTGTTTAATTTTAGCCTCAGTAGGAAGAAGTATTGAATATTTGTATAGTGCTATATCCTTTCGACACCTGTAACGTAGTTAAACGTATTTAGCGATTTTGGCGTGTTTGGGCTTCCGTAGTTTTGCCATAAATTCCTGGAATTTCGAACTATGGTGATATTTTGAAAGGTAACATCCCAGCCTACAAACTGATGCAATATGAATATCGTTAGCATAACAATGCAGTTTTTAGATGGTCTAAAATGTGGGGCTGCGTGTGAATTTTTCAAGGCTTGCAAACTGCTCGCTAGCTACATAGTGTTGCAAATACGGATTTTTGTCTTGTGCCGCTGTACATGTATTAACTTCAATGATTATTTTGGAAACAGTCAACATTCGACAAAAAAAAAAAAAAAAAAAAAAATCAAGATATAGCCCATCAATTGCAATTTGATACATATATATTTTTTTTTTTTTTTTTTTTTTTTTTTTATTAAGTCGTTGCGCAAGTATTTAAGCTTGGTGACCCCTGCGCGTGACCTTTTCCATATTTTTATGATGCATGATTATCAAATATCTTATTTTCCATGTAACTTTCTTATATGAAGTCCAATTTCAATAAACTTGGTACCGTTAGAAAGCTCTTAAAACATGCTACATTTTATACGCATAATGTATAAACTTATCTTCAGTCGTTTCTGAGATATTGACTGTTAAACCTCAAGAAAACAGCATATTATCAGCAAGATTAGCTTCATTTCATTTAGTTTTTTTGCTTATAACTTTGTATTGCGTAAACCAATTTTAATAAACTAAATATCTTTGGAAACGTCAATTATTCAGCTATAATTCTTATTCATACATATATTTACAAAAATCGATATTTATTGAGATATGGCTACATATATGCAGTAGGGGTGAAATCAAAATTTCCTCACGTCATTAAATTTTCATTGCCCTTTGGCAATTTCAACATATAGAAATACTCTTGTTAATATTATAAATACATTATCATATAATGACGTCACGTGACGTCATATGACGTTTCTTTTCACAAAATGTTTAAGACTCTTAGAGACCTATATATTGACCAAATATCACTTTTCTATCTCAAATAGGACCGATTTTATAAGCATTTAAAAATTTACGACCTTGGTTCGAATCTTGAATTCGCTATAGAACCATGGACTTTTCGAATTTTATAAAAACGGACACCGAGATGCACAACTAGAACTTAATATACACATTCTGTGAACATTTGATGAAAATCGGTTCATAAACAATGGCTCTGGACCGCGTACAAACTTTTGTTGCATATTTCAAGTGTGACGTCATATGACGTCATAGGCATATGAAAATCATAAAAATCAAACTTTCAGCGATTGAAGCATGTGTCATTAAATTTTCATTGCCCTTCGACAATTTCAACATATAGAAATACTCTTGTTAATATTAGAAATACATTATCATATAATGACGTCACGTGACGTCATATGACATTTATTTGCACAAAATGTTTAAAACTTCTAGAGACCTATATACTGACTAAATATCAACTTTCTATCTGAAATAGGACAGATTTTATAAGCATTTAAAAAATTACGACCTTGGTTCGAATCTTGGATTCGCTATAGAACCATGGACTTTTCGAATTTTGAAAAACGGACACCGGGATGCACAACTAAAACTTAATATACACAATCTGTGAAAATTTGATGAAAATCGGTTCACAAACAATGGCTGTAGACCGCGTACAAACTTTTGTAACATATTTCAAATGTGACGTCATATGACGTCATAGGCATATGAAATTCATAGAAATAAAAATTTCAGCGTTTGAAGCATGTGTCTTTAAATTTTCATTGCCCTTCGACAATTTCAACATATAGAAATATTCTTGTTAATATTAGAAATACATTATCATATAATGACGTCACGTGACGTCATATGACATTTATTTGCACAAAATGTTTAAAACTTCTAGAGACCTATATACTGACTAAATATCAACTTTCTATCTTAAATATGACAGATTTTATAAGCATTTGAAAATTTACGACCTTGGTTCGAATCTTGGATTCGCCATAGAACCATGGACTTTTCGAATTTTGAAAAACGGACACCTGGATGCACAACTACAGCCTAACATACACATTCTGTGAAATTTTGATGGAAGTCGGTCCAGAAATAATGGCTGTAGACCGCGTACAAACTTTTTCAGGTGACGTCAAGTCTGACGTTATATGACGTCATATGAATATGAAATTCAATGCATCCGAAAGCTCATGGTTTGAAATACATGCCATAAAATTCTGATTGTTCAGGGCCAATGGCAACACATCGAAATTAACACAAATATAAGAGGAAGAAAAAAAGAACTAGATTTCATTCGTTGATACGAATGATAGGACTTTCTGCTAACATTGAAAAATATAAAGATTAATTCCGTTAGAAAGAATATATATTAAATTCCCTACCTTTTACTTTTTTTCGTATGGACTTCTCATGCATGACTTTTTTGAAATAAGCCATATTCCAAAAATAAACAAGTAACTGGTGTTGCAAGCAACACATGAGTCCCCTACCGGTGAGGTGCATAATTTTTCCATTACCACATCAACCAGAATTTTGGTCCAAGAAAAACAAAACTTTGGTTAAAGTAAATGTAAGGGAATATTTAAGTTATGTCCATTTAAGCAAGACTTACATGTAGAGTTGTTGACTCTGCTGTGCCCACTATACAATTCATGCAAGCAAGACAGATGCAAGAAATAGAATTAATATTAGTTACCTTGCCTGATCCAAAATGTTTTTCTTTAGTCTTTAGTCTTGTTGATGAGAAATGAGAACTTTCACTCTGCATCACCACCCTGACTATATAAATGCCTTATAAAATTTATTATAAAGTTATCGCGGTCGCGGGATCCCATTTTTTGCCATATTTTCACTATTTCCGTTACCATAGCAACCACAATTTTAGTCAAAGAACAAAATTAAAATGATGTGCATAATCTACACATTGCCATCTAGTCATAAACCAAGTTTCATCAAGTTAGCTTGCTTAGTTATAAAGTTATCGCGGGGTCCCATTTTTGCCATATTTTCACTATTTCCGTTACCATAGCAACCACAATTTTAGTCGAATAAAAAAAATTAAAACAATGTGCATAATCTACACATTGCCATCTAGTCATAAACCAAGTTTCATCAAGTTAGCTTGCTTAGTTTGGATCCAGATTTGAGCGGACAGACAGACGGACGGACGGACGGAGGGCAAACCTATAGTCCTCTCCGGTGTGAACACCGGTAGGGGACTAATAAATCTTTATTTTGATATCGCTTTCTTTTAACTTGACCAATTTTACTATTCTAGGTACCAAAATAAATGGCCTGAAATTCAATTGTAGCATATTTGGGTCTAGTTTTATAGGTATTCAAAATATAAACAATTAAACTTAAACCTCTTAATTCTGCATATCAAAATTCTTTTTTTATTTTCGTGTACAGTCGCGGAATGAAATAGTAAATGCTACCATGCAATAGAACCGTCGACGCGTGTAGCCTCGTGAGTAAAATTCAAATAACACTTGTACATACGATCGAGACGACTGTATTACACAAAGTTACTAAATTTTGCGCTTTTAGCTAATGCCTAGGTCACACATTCAGGATTTTTACTGCCGTCCTTGATAGGACCATTCCCGATTAAAATGTGTCAAAAGTCTGATCAAGATCCTGTGATTCGTGGCTGGAAATTCAAACTTTTATTAAAATTTGTAAAAACATTTATTTAATCACGACAACAATCAGATATTGTTCAGGAGGCGTCCCGATCCAGCCGTTTCCAGCAGAATTCGTCCCGATTATCCCGTTCTCAATCCGATTCTGATCCGATACAGCAGAATCTGTCACGACATAGTCACGATTGTAATCCGACTAGACAAAATCGGCTGAGTTTCCCGAATGTTACGGGACGCACCTAACTGTCAGGAGTGCTTGGCCGACCTCTCCGGACCATTCCCGATCCGTAGGACTCTGTTACGAACATATACGACTGCGTTCAGACAATGATAGGACATTGAGGATAGTAATCCGACTTTTTCGCTTTTCGTGTCGTAGCGCTGTCTGATCTCAAACGGGAACCATAATCGGCACTGTGTGAACGCCGCATTACAGACAAATTAGCTTGCAGCGTCTTGAACGGATGACATGTGTTGATCATTTTGTTTAAAACGTCTACACTTATACACGCTCATGGTATCTCAAGCTGGCAATTAAATTACATTGTACTATAACATATATTTTCACATAGGTTATCATTTATCATAAATTTGGAATATAGCTTGTACAACATTTATCGATAGATGCAACAACAAAGTCGGAAAATTGCAATGTTTCAACAACGGTCTAAATGACATGTGTCAAAACGCTCAAAGGATTATGGGTAACACAATGCTGCAACTGATATTCATAAGTAACGTAAATAAAATGATTTGACAAAAAATTAAATCATTGTCAACACTAGTTTAATTTGTTTGTTTGTTTGTTCGGTTTAACGTCCCACCGACAGTATTTCAGTCATTTGGAGACGATGTCTACTTAATGCAGTTATAGTGCTGCCACACTGCAGTATCACGTCGTAGACATGTGGCATGATACCACACCCAGTCACATTATCCTGATACCGGGCCAACCAGTCCTGCAACTACCCTTATATGCTAAGTGTCAAGCAAGGGAGCTATAACAGTACCATTTTTTACGACTTTGGTATCGAACCCACGACCTCCCGCTCCCGAGGCGGACGCTCTAAACACTCGGCCACCGGGAACGGTACACCTGTTTAGCTAGTAATATCAATATGATATAAGTAAAAAGTTTTTTTTTCAATTTATATGACTAACTTACATTTTCCGAAAATGCTTCAATTAAGGTGAAAGCGAAAGTAGGATATTTTATGAAAATTCTTACAATTGGCTTTATATTCGTATTTTTTATGTAACTTCCTTATTTCTTGACCAATTTCAAAACTCTAGGTGTCAAAATAATCGTCTTAAAATTCTCTACATCTCACTTGCTTAATTTTAATACTTATTTCTAATGATTCTTAAGATATAAGCCGTAAAATTCTGACATGACGGCAAAATCGCTGAAATTCTATATGTTTAAATTCTTATTTTTGATGTAACTTCCTTATACTTTGATCAATTTCAAAACTTAAGGTACCAAAATAATCGTCTTAAAATTCTCTACATCTCATTCGCTTAATGTGTTGACTTATTTCATATGGGTTTTAAGATATAAGCCTTGAAACTCTTACATAACGACAAAATCGCTGAAATTCTACATGTTTAAATTCTTATTTTTGATGTAACTTCCTTATACTTGGATCAATTTCAAAACTTTAGGTACCAAATTAATCGTCTTAAAATTCTCTACATTTCACACGCTTTATCTATAGGAATATTTTTAATACTTTTTGAGATAAAGCTCTTAAACCTCTTGAAAAATGAAAAAATCACCAACGCTATATGCACGAATTTTGTTTTTTCCCCATTACTCCATGAATCTTAGGTCAATTATTAAACTTAAAGCATCAAAAGAACGGCCAAACATTGCTCTACAAATAATATTCATCATCATATTTTCAAAAATCAAAGGATTTCGAGATATAAACTGTTAAACACACTGAGGGTTACCGAATTTTTGTTTTTCCGCCATAACTCAACCGATTCAACCCCGATCATCAAAAACTAAATATCATCTGAAAGGTCTTTCTATGCACTACAAATTATACGCATAGTGTCTCGATAGAATATTTACCGTTTTTGAGATATTTAAGGCCGAAGAAAAAGCCGATAATTGATATATGACCTTGACCTTTGAGATTTTCCGGAAACGGAAGTGACATGGCTCTATAGAATTTAATACTGCATCTTCAGACAAAATTTCATGTAAATCATACAAAAAATAAAGCCTACAGGGCTTAAAAACCGTTAAGTTTTAATACGAAAGTTTAATTAGCATTATGACGTCATGTGACGTCATATGGCGTTCATCTTTTCAGAATGTAAAGAAGACATAGAGACTAATATTCAGTCCAAATCTCAGCTTTCTAGCTTTTCTGGAAGCGATTTTATACGCATTTGAAATTTGACGTCATTAGTTCGAATCTTGGAATCGCCATAAAACATTTGCCTTTTCGAATTTGGAAAAACGGACACCGGGATGCACAACTAGAGCCTAACATACACATTCTGTGAAATTTTGATGAAAATCGACCCAGAAATAATGGCTGTAGACCGCGTACAAACTTTTTCACCTGACGTCAAATCTGACGTTATATGACGTCATATGAATATACAATTCATTGCATCGGAAAGCTCATGGTTTGAAATATATGCCATAAAATTTTCATTGTTCTGAGTCAATGGCAACACCTCGAAATTAACACAAATATAAGAGAAGAAAAAAAGAATAAGAAAAGAAGATAAAAAAAACAGTACAAACCCAATATGACTTTCTGCCTGTAGGCAGAAAGTCCTAATAATAATAAGAAGAAGAAGAATAAACAGTACAAACCCAATATGACTTTCTGCCAGTAGGCAGAAAGTCCTAATAAGAAAAAACATAACAAACCCAAAAGGTCTTTCTGCTTGAGGCTTGAGGCAGAAAGCCCTAATAAAAGTTTGAAG
>CM037784.1:16380973-16430973 GCA_021229015.1 Solen grandis
AATAATTTATTTTATTAATGGGTATGCCTTAATTTTGATTTTACCTAAATTACAAAATTTTTTCCCAAATATTTTTTTTAATTTAAAAAGGGAAGTGTGGGAATTTTTTCTTATAAAATGCTAAAGAGGTTCTTTTTTTAATCCTTTTTTAAAAAAATTAATTATAAAATTCTTTGATAAAATTTTAACAAGGCTTTCCCTTAATGCACTTTTAAAAAAATGAATTGTGTATGGAAAAACCCGTATTATCCCAATTTTGTTTTTGGGTAAAAATATTAAAGAAAAGGTCTAAATTTATATTTTAAAATAAAAAAAAGTTTTTTTTTTTGTACCTTTTTATTGGGGGCTTCCTTTTAACTGGAAGTTACTCCGGACCCCTTTTGTAACTCTGCAAGGACGATAGAATTACTACTCTTGACACGGTTTACGGGGGACTAAGTGAAATTTTTTTAACTGGGTCACAGCGAAAAGGACCCCATGGTAGAACCGAAAGGGAGGGGAAAATTACTATCTCTATGGCCCCAAGGTTCTCGGTGAAAATAACCATTTCTAAAGGGGAACCAACCAAAGGCCTGTTTTCGAAAACACTTTTTTATGGACTGTAATTTGGAACTTTTTTGTTGGGGCACTTTTGAAGGTTCATAAAAAAGGCCATTATTAGATTTATGGGGGGCTGATGAAAAGAATTCAGGCGTTTTTTGACCAAAAATAAGAGACGTTCCGGTTTTTTTTTTTTAATTCTTAATTTTTTTTTTCCCTTTTTAAAATTTTTTTTTTAAAAAAAAATTTTTTAAAAAAATTTTTTGGGGATTTATTCTACCTTGAGATTGTAAACCCTTGGGTCATTTTGTTACAATTCAAGCCATGGCAAACAAATTTTTAAACCAAAATCAAATTTTTACTTTTTTTTTGACCATTAGACCTTCATTTGTGACCTTGACCCCAAAAACCCATAAATTTAAATTACTTGAAATTACATCATATGAACTTTTTTTCCCAAATTTTTTAAAAATGAAACACTTAAAACCCTAAAAAATAATATCACGGTAAGTCTGTTTGCACATTTTTGAAATAAAGACCTTCATTGTGACCTTGACCTTGCAAAACCCAACGATTTATTACGTGAGACCCCTTTCCACCATAAAAAACATTTTTAAAAATTTATTTTAAAATCGACCACCCAAAAAAAATTTACAACTCGGAAAAAAACGCGGGCTAACCAAAACATCAAAACCCCTTGTTCCCAGGGTGACTGAAAATTTTAGAAAAAATCATCTTTTTAATAACATCAGTTTGCTTCATTTTTTTCCCAAAATCATAATTCTACTAGGCCATTTCACCACTTAGGGAAAAAGTCCTTTAACAAAGTTTCGTGAGATATCTCAGAAACCGGGAACAAATACCTTACGTATTTATTGTACTTATTGATCCATTGACACCCAAGCACTATTTATATAACACAAAATTCCGACTATTATACCAGGGCCCGAAAAATTTAAAAAAAAAATTTTGGCATACTTTAAAAACCCACGTAGAAAAAATTAAAACCAGCACATTTATAAGGCAGGGCGAAAATGATGAAAACGGGCAACAACATAAGGGAGGGCTGGGGCTGAAATGATAAAAACAATAAACAAAAAAAACAAACATCAAATATGAAAATAACAACAACATAAGCAAATCAGTCAGAAAAAATAAAAAAAGCAACATCCCTAAGGGAATCTGGGCTGGATAAGGAAAATTTAACAACAAACAAACAATCGGTCCCGAAATAATAAAAATAACAAATCAAAGGGAACGGTTTTTATAAATTAAAGTAAGCTAGTAAAGAAGCTATCGTCTGGAAAAAAAAAATAACAACATCTAACAATCGTCTGGAAAGATAAAAAAATACGTACTAAGGCAATCTTTTTGGGAAAAGTAAAAATAAGCAACATGAAAAAGGGCATCTGGTCGAAATATAAAAAAAACAACATCAAAAGGGCAGATCTGCGGGAAATGAAAAAATAACAACACATAAAGCAAACGTTTGGAATAAATAAAAATAAACGTACAAAAGGGCAATCGTTTGGAAATGATAAAAAAAGTACGTACATAAGCAGATCTGGCTGGAAATATAAAAATAAACAACATCAAACAGATTTTGTCTTGAAATGATAAAAATAAGAACGTACATTGCAGTTTCGTTTGAATGAAAAAAAAAAGAAACATGCAAAAGGGCATCGTCTGAAATAAAAAAAAAGCCCCTACTAGGCAGATCGGTTTTGGGAAAAATGATAAAAAAAGGCACAAAACTTAAAGGCAACTTTAAATATAAAAAAAGCCTACATAAGGCAAACTTTTTGGAAAGATAAAAATACAAAAATCAAAGGCAGTTTGGGTCTTAAATAATAAAAATAAGCACGTAAAAGGAAATCTTTTTGGAAATGAAAAAATAACAACAGCAAAAGCAGACGGGTTTGGAAAGTTTAAAAAATAAGCAACATGCCATAAGCAGATCGGGTCTAAAATTTGATAAAAAAAAAGAAACGTACATAAGGCAGATCTTTTGGGAAAATGATTAAAATTAAGCAACTGCATAAAGCAATCGGGTTTGGAAATGATAAAAAAAGCACGAAAATAACAATCGGTTTGGAAATGAAAAAAATAACACAGCAAAAGGGCAGATCTTTTTTGGAAATTATAAAAAAACAACATGCATAAAGCAATCGGGTTTGGAAAGATAAAAAACCGTACTAAGGCAACTGGTTTGGAAAATTTATAAAATAACAACCCATAGAATCTGGTTTGGAAAAATGAAAAAAATAAAACGACAAAGGCAGTCTTTGGAAACGATAAAAAAAAGCCCCGTACATAGGCAAACTGCGGGAAATGATAAAAATAAGCACAGCATAAGCAATCTTTTTTGGAAATATAAAAAAAAGCAACATCCCATAAACAATCTTCGGGAAAATAAATAAAAATAAGCACTACAAAAGGGCAACCCTGGTTTGAATGAAAAAATAAAACGTACATAAAAATCTTTTTGGAAAGGATAAAAATAGCACGTACATAAGCAGATCGGTAGGGAAATATAAAAAAAACCAACATCAAAACAGATCGGGTTTTGGGAAATGTAAAAAAAAACACAAAAGGGCCAACGGGTTTGGGGAAATGTAAAAAAAACACGTACATAAGCAACTGGGGAAATAAAAAAAAATAAGCAACATGCAAAAGGGAAATCGGGTCGGGAAATGAAATAAAAAAAACTTTGCAAAAGGGCAGATCGTTTTGAAATGATAAAAATAAAAACGACAAAGGGCAGATCGGGTTTTGGAACAAAAAAAATAACACGTACATAAGCATATCTGTCGGGAAAGAAAAATAACACTGCTAAGGAATCTGGTTTGGGAAATATAAAAATAAGCAACATGCTAAAAGCAGATCGGTCTGAAATTTAAAATAAGCACTACTTAAGCAATCGGGTTGAAATGAAAAAATAAAAACGTCCCAAAGCAATCCGGGTTTGGGAAATAAAAAAATTTAACAACATCATAAGGCAATCTGGTTGGAAATGTAAAAATAAAACTACATAACAATCTGTTTTAAATATAAAAAATAAGCAACATGCAAAAGGCAGATGGGTCTGGAAATGATAAAAAAAAGAACGTACATAACAACTGGTTTGGAAATGATAAAAATAAGAACTACATAACAATCTTTGGGAAAATATAAAAATAAAACGTACATAACAAATCGGGTTTGGAAATGATAAAAAAAAAGCAACGCAAAAGGGAAATCTGTCTAAATGAAAAAATAAGCACGTACAAAAGGCAGATCTTTTTGGGAAATGATAAAAATAAGAACGCCCAAAGCGAACTTTTGGAAATGATAAAAATAAGCACTACATAAGGCTTACTGGTCTGGAAATGATAAAAAAAAAAGCACAGCAAAAGCAGATCGGGCAAAAGAAAAAAAAAGAAACTACATTAAAAGGAACCTGGTCGGGAAATGAAAAAATTTAGCAACAATCATTATTGGGCGACAGGGTCCTTAAGCAGATAGAAATAATCAAAGGAGCAACAACATAATCCAATCGGGAAAAATTTTTTAAACGGAAAAATACATAAACAACTAAATAATTAAAAAGCAACATAAATAAGCAATCGGAAATTTTAAAAAACAAGCAGCATAAAAAGGGCAACAAAAATATTCAAACGACACATACAAAACAGACTGGAAATAAAAAAACAAGCAACATCATAAACAACTGAATAATTAAACGAGCAGAATCTAAAAAGACAAAAAATGAAAACCCAACAAGCAGCATACAAAGACAGACAGAAATAATCAAAAAGGAGCTACCTACATAATACAGACTGGAAAGAATTAAAATTACAAATACTTTCAGACAGATCGAAATTTTTAAAATGAGAAACATATATAAGCAGATCGGAAATAATAAAACAAGCAGAAATGAATAAGCAAACGTGGAAATGATATAAAAACAAACAACAACTACATAAGACAATATGGAAAAATTTAAAACGAGCAGCATACATAAGAAACCCAGTAAATATTCAAAACATGCTGCATACAAAAGAACAAAGACAGACATGGAAATTTTTTAAATGAACACATACATAAGGCAGACGTTTATATGATAAAAACGAGAAACAGCATAAGGTTGACATTGGATATCCCCCAAGAAAAAATCGTCCCAAAATGATTTAAATACTGTCGGTTGGCGATTAACCCAACAAACAAATTTCATTCAATCTGATAAAAAATATAATCTACAACCATTTAAAAAAAAAATCTTTTTCTGAGTTTGTAGTTTTTTACACAGAAAAGCATAAAACCCAAAGGAAGTTCATCCCCGCAGCCCCTCTCGCTTTCTTTTTAAATCCAAGATAATGCTACCCCGATATTGTTAACACGCTGTTAAGCTAGATGCTATTGTAACAAAAGCCCCCCTGACTGTTATTGACAGACAGCGTAGGTCAAGCATGATGTCCGTTTTAGACTGCAAAGCGCTGGCGAACCCAGCTTAAACGATAATAACTAAATTTTTTTTACTTTGAAGTATTACTATGCAGGTAGGGGGGTTTTTAAAAAAAAGGTTTGTGAGGTCAAAAGTAGTTCATATTGAAACATTATCAGAGAGAAGGTCCCACGTTTTATAATTTCATTAAAAAAAAAAGTAATATCTACCTGTATTTAATATACTTAATATCTAAATATTATTTAATATACTGAAATATCTACATATATTTATAAGCTTTAATATCAACATATTTTTTAAATTATACTTTAATATCTCCCTATGTATTTAATTACTACTAAAATCCACATAAATTTATTTAATATCTGTAATATCTACAATGTATTTAATATTGAAATATCTCATATGTATTTAAAAATTTAATATCTACATATCATTTAATAAACTTCATATCTACATATCTATTTAACATACTGTAAAGTAATAGTATTTAATATACAAAATTTATCTACATAAGTATTTTAATATCCCTGAAATATCTCCATATGTATTTAATAACTAATTTCTACATATGTATTTAATAAACTAATACTACATATACTTAATATCTACATTTTAAATTAATATAAAGTAATATCTACAAATGTATTTGATTTTACTCAATATCTACATATGTATTTAATATACTTAAATCCACATATTTATTTAAATATTTAAAATCTACATATGTATTTAATATATTTGTTATATTCAATATTTTTTTTTAAATATATAGTAATTATGCATATTATTTAATATACTGTAATATCTACAATGTATTTAATATACTGTAATATTTACATTGCATTTAATATACTGAAATATCTACATATGTATTGATATACTGTAAAATCTACATATGTATTTAAAAACGTAATATCCACAAAAGTATTTAATATATTGTAATATCACATATGTATTTAATATACTGTAATATCTCAATGTATTTAATAAAATTAATATCTACATATGTTTTTAAAATACTGTAATATCTACCATATTATTAATATACTGTATATCTACATATTATTTAATATACTTAAATCTACATATTATTTCAAAAAACTGTAATGATCTACATATTTTTTTGATAAAACTGTAATATTTTACATATGTATTTCATAACTGTAATATCTACATATGTTTTTAATATACTGTAATATCTACATATGTATAATATACTTTACTACCATGCCTTACTTAGACAAGTAAACAACGACATATGTATGTTAGTAGCTTTTATATCAGTTTATTACCAAAAAATCGATGATGAAACCATGGTGAGATGATGAATGATGATGGATGCAAATATGATTTAGATTTTGGGAAAAACTTGTGGTATAAGACGATGTTATTGTGCTAAATAAAAACAATAATGACGTCAAACATTTTTTCTATATAACTATACAATTAGTCTTGAAAATAACTTCAGGGGCTGACCGGAAAACAAATATCTGTCTATCATGTCAATTGTAAAACGCGTTTTTATTGACGTCAATTGTTAAAAATTGTAAAAGAAAATCCCATTAATCCCATTAAAAAAAACAAAAAAAACACGTGAAACCACTTTTGTGTCATGTGGCCCTACCACTGTAAATGAATTCATTTTACTATCGCGAAAATCATATTTTGCATCGATTCAAAACCCTAATATTCCCCTTGTCAGTATCCCTTTTTTTCCTTACATTCGGGGAATTTTTTTATTAGCGATAGCAAACAAAATTTCACGAACTCGAAAGTTTTTCTAGAATGTTAATAAAAACTGTATATCTGGGCAACAAAATATGTCACAGGATTGACGAATTCCCCCAAGTGCATACTCAACGGTTTTTGTGAAAAACTTCCTGACATTTCTTTTTTACTTTTTCCCCACATTTTAAAAGTGAAATCACTACAGCATTACGCTGTACGAAATACACAATAGCTTGAATCAATGCATTAAATTTAACCATTTAAACTCCTACTGATCGTGGGTATTTGATTTTTTTCATAACCAACAACCAGTATTTTTAAAAATATACAAATGAGGTGCATAATTTAAACTCCCAATTTTCCTTTATATACCAAGTTTCACTGAGCAAACTAATAATATGTTTTTTAAGTAATTTACAGCATTCCAATTTCTGGAACAGCGGGGGGAGGGCAAACCAATGCACTATTAGGCTTCATAATCAATTGTCCTCTTAGTGTAACCATGACCTTTCAGCTATGAACCCGGAAAAGTACACACACATTGTATCTTTAACGGGCACTTTTTTAAACGAAAAAAATCAAAATTTATTGGGAGTGACAAAGAATGAGTGGCCCACACAAAAAAAAACCTTTGAACTTTTATGTGACTTAACCTTGGGCTACAGACCTGGATGCACACATATTGCTCATGATGGTGAACTTTTTTTACTCAATTTAAAACGCTATCAAGGAAGTCAGAATTATAGAACAACACAAAAAAGACCCCATTTTTTGCCCTTTGAACTTTTATTTTACCTTGTCCTTGGAACTGTCCTTGGAGCTACATGCCTAAAAATCATCAAAACACTGACCATAGTGGTAAGCATTTTTTAAAGAAATTTTTCAAAATTCTTCAAGGAATGTCATATAATAGAGGGAAACGAAATAGAGTGAAAACAAAAAATAGACACATTTTTTACCTTTAAACCTAAGTGTGAACTGACCTTAAGCCACATACCTTGAATGTCCGACACATCGCCTATGATGGTGAAATTTCACTGAGTAATTTCAAAATACGTCAAGGAAGTCAGAGTATGGACGAAACAAAACCCAAACGGACGGTTCAATTACTATTAAAAATTTACTATAATCCCAACTTCGGGCCATAAAAAATCATTGGACCTATGTATGGGATACTATATTCCGCTTCGCATCGCTATTATAACCATCAAAATGATTTAGAAATAAAATACTTATGCAGTGTTTCCCTCTAACTCGATACAAAAATATGCTTTTCGCGATAGCATCAAATGATGTCATATACAACGTGATATGGCCACTGTTTTATGCTATTGCTCAATACTCTGACCCCAAAGAGCGTTAGATTAGCACTATCGATTCATTGATGCCACATTGCAACGAACTTTGGTTTCCAATTTGGTCGGACCCCAAGTGCTTTGGAACTCAAAGTGCTTGTTTGTTTGTTTGTTGGGGTTAACCCCCACCGACAGTAATTCAGTCATTTTGAAGACGATGTCTACTTGAGATACACACCCAGTCACATTATCCTACACCGAGCCAACCAGTCTTGCAACTACTTTTTATATGCTGAGCGCCAAGCAAGGAGCTAAAACAGTACCATTTTTTTACGGACTTTGGTATGTCGCGCGGATCGAACCCACGCCTCCCGCCCCGACGCGGACGCTCTAACCACTCTGCTACCGGGACGTGAAACTCAAAGTGCGTTTCCACGTGGCTTTACAACTACATTAATCATTTGGTAGTTTATATCATTGGCCTCCCCTCGTAAGTGTGGAGGCTCTTTTGTGAATTAAAAGTTATTTTGTACTTTGCTCATAATTATTTATATATAAAGCGCTTCATAGCATATCTCGATGGAAATGATATTTTTACTTTAGCTTACATGTGGGACCCTGACGGGAATTTTGATATTTGCAACGGCCAAATGTACACTCTTATAATGGAGAATAAACATATTTTGTTTGAATTTTATTAGAAATTTAATACTTCAAGTCTTATCGTATCCTCTAAGTATTTATGTTGAGTAAATGATGTGTTAAATTTTCATGTTTGTTTGAAATACACACGGAATTACATATTTAATAGAGAATCTCTCATTGGCTTCAAATATATTATTCAAACAAAGTCAGGAGTTTTCTATTGACGTCCATTTGACAAACTCTCTAAATCAATAAGAACAATTTTACGCTCTTGAGCATCATCTCCACGCTTAAAACAAAGTAAACAAAGTTTCGTGCATGAATGCATGCGTATTAGAGAATTTATGGGCAATGTCCATCTTTCAAGCTAAAATAAGCAAACTCTTTGATCTGAAATTGTCTAAAGTAACTATAGTTTAAATTATTTATTCCTTATTCGCTACACTCTCAACCGAAAAAATCATTCACCCTTGACGCCTCCGCACACACAGGAAAATAAGCAAAACGATAATTTCAAAAGCATGTCTTGAGAGGAAATGGTGTAGCCGTTTTGTATGAATAATTGCATAGGTGAGAATTACTTCTGCTATAAAATAGTATAGCAATATTTTGGTTATTTTTAAGCAGTTTACTAAACTGAATACCTCTTTTAATATTTTCTATAAAATTGATTTAATTCTACAACTTAGCTTTCTATTATAGGCCGAATACACACAGTTTCTTGGGCTCCAGTGCGTTCTTGTATTTAATCAAGCTTGTACAATTCGATTATATCCCCAAGTTCTATGATATATTTTTTGTTAACTCCCTTTGTACTCCAGTCATGACGCAACAAACCTATAAATTTAAATAATATATAATTACTAATCTTTAATACCGTTTATGAAAATGATAAGTCGACTAGTGTTTTTCGTTCAGGAGCCGGGCGTTTCGTTTGTCTTCTAACCGGTCCGAGAAATACAGAAGTCATGTGTGTTTTACATCTTAAATTCAAGTGCTAGAAAAAACATAAGATATTATCCAGCTCTTATCGACTTTTTTTCTTCAATTTTAAATCATACGTGGGAAAGTGGTCGAGGTTATCATCTACTCTGTATTTTTCGCTTTGTGTTTCGTACAGCATTTGTATAAAATGTAGAAAAATAAATAAAATAAATAGAAATCCGATATTAAAATCTTACTTCTCGCTGTATGAATTCCCTCCCTTCAGTTTTTATTTCGTTTTTACTAGTTTATTTTTTTTTTTCATCTTAAAAAAATATGTTAGGCACGTCCTACCGTGCCTAAACGAAGCTTCACCAATGAAAAAGGTATATAATTA
Organism: Solen grandis; assembly: GCA_021229015.1. Lineage (NCBI taxonomy): Eukaryota > Metazoa > Mollusca > Bivalvia > Adapedonta > Solenidae > Solen > Solen grandis. The sequence goes on from CM037784.1 coordinate 16,390,950, forward strand.
TTGCCTTATTTAGAATAAATTAAATGAAATAAACCATAATAGTCCCATGCTTTTGTTTAATAGCGGCAGATGATTTAGTACAAAACCGTTTAAAACTTTGCTTTTCTTTATTTCAATAAAATTAGTCTATTGATCATTAAGTGTTTCTGACCAATTTTCATTCAAACATGATCAAATTTTATTCAGCAAACAAATCTTTTTAATTAAGATAATAATTGAGTTTCGAATAAATAAGAAATAGAACGAGAACAAAAAATGATGCTTTGTCGGTTTTTTCCTAAGATGGGGAAAATTATTATAACTTGCTTTAACCGATACAACAAATTTTTACGAACTCTGGTTACAGAGTATCGGTCTACTGACCCGAGTCAGGTTCGATCCTTGACAGATATCCACCTTGGGGGGATTAATATTAAAATATCAATAATGGCGAGACTATGATTATTCACAAGTTTTTATTTACATTGCATATCAATAGCTGTTAATATATCATGATAGGACTGATGTCACGTTGCAATTAATACCCGAAATGCCGTGGTCATGTAAATACTTATGCACATATATTAGTGAGTGTTGCCTCATAACGCTGTAGATCTCCAATCATTGATTTTCTCCAGGTGTTAAAAAATATGAGCTAAGGGTTTTCAAATCATGCGCAGGGAATTTTCATTCTTATTTGTGGGCAGTTGTGTGCTTTTTGTTTTGTTTGTTTTCCTTTAGGATAAGCATATCAAACGCATTTCTATCCGAGTGTCTTTCTCTACCTAAATAATCTGGACGTCACAATTGACTGAAATATCGTCGCAGCGACGGTGCATTTCAAAACAACAACACTACTACATTTAAAATTTTCGTTTCTTTTTTGTTTGTTTGTTGGGTTTAACGTCTCACCGACAGTATTTCATTATTTGGAGACGATGTCTACTGAGACAGATGTATGCTTCCACACTGCAGTATCACGCCGTAGACATGTGCATGATACAACACCCGTCACATTATCCTGACACCGGACCAACAAGTCTGCAACTAACCTTAAATGCTGAGCGCCAAGCAAGGAGCTATAACAGTACAATTTTTACGACTTGGTATGTCGCGGCCGGGATCGAACCCACGACCTCCCCTCCCGAGGCGGAAACTCTAACCACTCTCGGCACCGGACGTATATCGTTTAAAAGACAAGTTTGATGTTGACATATAATGCAAAATTTATACCTCCCTTAATTGGAGCTCAACATATAATAACAAGAAATGAAGAAAATTCTGCTTGACCAATATAAGCAAAACTGCACGATAGCTTCAACACTCAAATAAAGGACAAATAAAGACAACATTTTCACTACTTCATAACTTCACATGAATTTGACAAATATTTCACACTATATGAAACAGTAAGCAATAACCATTATCAATTCCGCACAGCTAATCACAACTTGCCTGTTGAAACCGAAGCAAAAGGAACACCTCTCCAGGATAAAAATGTCATCTTGTGATACAAATAGTGTTGGTGGTGAAGATCATTACTTGCTATTCTGTAACTTTTTTCCAAGAACACGAGAGAGGTACATTTGGACAACTCTTATCGCCAGCCACGGTTCTTATCATCTCTCCTTAATTGCAGAAGTCCTTACCATTTACGGCAAACATGTGGTTAACTCAATTAATAATGAATGCTATTAGTCCCCACCTAACTGATTTGTCAGATTTCCGCCTCCGACTGAACTGTTACCCTATATTTTATTCTTATTATTGCTGTCTGTAAGTAACCACACTGTATTGCAAAGTTTCTTTCCATTTCATGAACTAAAACATTTTGTATACTCAATACCTTATTTTCAAATAACCTATAAATTAGTATGAAAATTGTAAATAAACTCACCACCTCGTCTCCATTCTGCCGACATTCCGGCCCGAATCACCCACATGCATCCCATGGACAATTAGTTTACTGTGTTACCTCACGACCGCTGTATAACGCTTACATTTGTTTATATTTTTAGGATACGTTCCTTTTCCTTTAGAAACTTGTTTTCTCTCTTGATTTGCACAACATGCAACAAAACGGTAAATAAACATTTAAGTAAGGGACTAATACCTTTCAACATTTGTGACATTTTATATAACCATAGAAAGTGAAACCCTATTTAATATTATTTTATTTAGTTACAGCCCCTGAATGTGATTATTTTAGCACTTTGAGCCAAATTCAAGCAGATAACTCAAAATAAAATAAGCACCTCATAGGTTCAAAATCAATGATTCATATTTTATCCCTGTCTCTTTACAAAAATTGAAGAAATCTATCTATTCTACTTATAATAATAAAACTCTATCGCAAATAATAATTTAAATTTCGTCAAATTATCTCTCCTTTTTCAAGAAAAATGCAACATATCTACAATTTTGGAACAAAGCAGAACTCCTTTGCATCAGTTGGTTTCAAATTTTGTTTAATGACATTTGTAAAAATAATATAAGGTATCATGAATTTTTTTTAGTTATCTGCCTTGAACATGGCCTCAAAGTGTCAAAATATTCACATTCAGGGCAGATAACTCAAACAATTAGTCGCCGACGCCCAATTTTTTTTCTTCCATAAATTGTTTCTTTTATGATTCTCTATAATCATGTAAAATTTATACCTCCCTTAATTGGAGCTCAACATATAATAACAATGCCGTAAATCGATGATGCTCCCAAACTGCGCTTTGTCACTTGATGGGACTTATTATACTTATGAGCTCAAGCCAACTATATTAAATTAATTTAGTACTGAAATGGTTTTCTTTGTTTATCATTAATTTATCGACTGCTTTTGACATAAACAGACGTCAGTGGGGCTGATCGACCACACGATGCGACTAATTAAAGGAATCAATAATTCTACATTTCTTCTGCCGTTGAAGATTGTTTTAATAACACCATCAATTTATAAAGAACAAGAACCCTACGGGCTAACCCTGCATGTACTTGAGCTATCAAAAATTTCTCATGCCGCCTATCATACCGACAATAACATTTTTTCTCCTTTCCTCTCTTACAAAAATCAAACTAACAAATACTCTAATTATGCATCCGTCTCTTCGTTCCTTTGTTAAAAATTACGTAATGAAATTTACCGCTTAATCATTTATCGAAATATCGGGCTACCCGTTGACAGGTACGCGCGCTCTCGTTAACTCTCGAGCACGTTATAATTGGGAAAAAGCTGCGATCACTCACTTTCATTTATACACTGGATTACAGAAAGCGGTTCGAACCCCATGGGCAAGATTTTTCTTGCCCCCGAGCTTAGTATTGGTCCATCCAGAACTGTCAGAGAAAATTAGTATTATTTAAAAACGGAATTTTGTTTTCCAATCACGCACACTAAAAAAAAATAAAAAAATTACATCAATACAAGCCATTTTTGAAGCCTTGGCAAACCCAATTTAAAGATTTAACTTCCAGAACGTCTGATCAAGCTCCTGTTTGCTCATATATTACTGTAGCCCTGATTCCTTCAACCGCGGCAAATTAAAAATGTAAGTAAACTTTTTCTAAATCGACGTAAAATAACGTTTGTCACCGCCCCAGGAACCACAACGAACGTACATCCTCTCATTACCTCTTGTTTTCTTTCTTTTATTTCCCCGCTTTTTATGAGTGACCACTGGTCCTTTCGTCATGTGTCGTGTTAAATGTATATAACACAAAGCAAACAATTAATATATATATCATTACCGTAACCGTAAACCCAAAGACTTTTGCTCACAGCTGGATAAAGTGATCGGGTGTGATTCATGCCCGGTCTGGATAATGTGATTGGGTTGATATCATGCCACGTTTTTTTTTTTTTTTTTCTGGATAATGTGACTGGTGTGATATCATCCACGTTCTTGATAATGTGACAGGTTTGATATAATGCACATGTTTTGATAATGTGCCCAGGGTGTGATTCATGCCACGAGTCTTGATAATATATTGGGTGGTATCATCCCCGTGCCTGGAAAAAATTTAATTGGGTGTGATATCATGCCACGTCGTATAATAGAGTGGTGTGATTTTCAGCCAGTGTCTGGATAATGTGACGGGTTTGGATATCATGCCACGTGTCTGTATATGTTTGGGGTTGATATCATGCCACGTGTCTGTATCATATGATTGTGTGTGATAACATGCCACGGTCTGGATAATGGTAAACGGGTGTATATCAGTCACTGTCCTGATAATGGACTGGGTGTGATATCATCCACGTTCTGATAATATGTTTGGTGTATATCACCCCACGTGCTGTATAATAAGGTGGTGTAAACCCAAACCACGTGTCTGTATAATAAGAGTGGGTGTGAAAACCATCCACGTGTCTGAAATATAAGAGTGGTGTGATACCATGCCACGTGCGGGATAATAATAAGGTGTGACATTACCCACTTGTCTCCATTTTTTATCGTTGATACTTAAACCGTTAAATTAAGTCGAGTTATTCCGTTTACAACACATACGGCCACACATACCCCTTGTGTGCAAATAAAACTTTCAGGGCCAAATAGTTCAGGGCAAAAATTTACATTCGAACGCGAAAGTAAGGTGAACCCCTTTAGCGAGGATAAAAATAACAAACGAGATATAGGTAAAATGTTTTTAATTACCAAATCACTTGTTTATTGCATATTGAAAATTTTACTTATTTGTCAATGTTGAAAGAGTTTTAATAATACAAATATTATTGATGTTAAACTGGAATTCACCCAACCCCCGAAGAAATATTAAAACATAATACTGAATCATCTTTTTTACTATCTATATTTAAAATAAGCATAAATCAAATTACATAGGGAAAAGAAGGCGTATATTGATTCACAAAGACAATTAATACAATCAAAACAGCTCCTCACAGAGTCATTACGGCAAATTTTAGTTTTACAAAGTGTTTTGCGTCTAACAATACACATAAACAGGACGCATGGTCACCAAATGCCCCATCTATGGTCCCTAAAAAATTATGGTTTCCCATCACAGGTTTAACCCACAGAGAGAGGGTATGGAACTATATTTTTAAAATGGGAAAAACCTGTATTTAGATTTTCTTTTTTCCATTACCATCACTTGCCTGTTGTTATTAACATTTCGCGCATGCGCCAACGTTATAGGGCGAATACCCAAATCATTACCCTGAACTGGTGAAAAGCCATATTCAGAAAGTGTCACGTGGTACCACAACACTGCTTCAGTATACCGTAAAACTAATTTTGAACTGACTTCGTTTATGAAAAAAGCCTTTTTCCCCGTACAATATGACCTACACTGTCCCGAACAGAAACTAGCTATTTTTAAATTTAAATTTTACGATCAAAACAAATACATTACTAACCTCAACAAGGAGAGTAGTTATTTATTTTATGTCTAAAAATTTTATCGATCATCTGTGAACATCTGCGTAAAAGCGTCTGGAAATGTTAATTAAAGATAATACTTCATAAAATTTTTATAAGAATTTAATCAAAATGAAGGGAAAATATTTAATATTTTTGTGATAAAATCTGTAACATTTTTTTAAAGAACATATGACAAAATCAAGTCACATTTCCCTACACCTCTGGATACAGCCTCATGTACAAACCAGTTACCTGGTTCCCACCGACGATTTTAGTGATTTAACATCCGAAATAACACCCTGTACAAAGGCCAGTGACCGGATTCCACCCCAATGATTATGAAAATAAAAAAGAACATCTAAAAAATACAACCACTGTATAAAGCACTGACTCTGAAACACCCGACTGTGAAAGAAGAAAATCGAAAATGTTGTGGTGTGGGGGGGGGGGGGGAAAGAAAAAATGCCCATCACTGAATAAAAATTGTTTTCCCCGATCCCGAAAGGGTCAATTAAAAGGAAAAATTTACCTCTAAACGCCTGGGAAAAAGGGCCCCGAGGTTTCCAATTATAAAATTTACCTTTTAATAAACCCCAAATTCTGAACAAATTTACGAAGGTTCCAAAATATGGGGCCTTTTACCTCAAATTTAACGCCCAAAATTAAAACAGAGGCCACAATAATTCCAATTTAAAAGTCATTTTTCTCGAAAAACCCTAAAGGGGAACAAAGGCCACAAAGGTTTCCAATTATAATCATTTTCTCAAAATAAGGGCCCAAATTAAACAAAGGCCACGAGAGGATCCAATTATAAATTTTACCCCGAAAACCCCAAGGGGAAAAAAGGGCCCGGAAGTTTTTCCAATTATAAAATTTGCCTCGATAAAAAAGGCCTCCCGGGAAAAATTACTATTGAATATTCCACCTCCAAAAAAGGGCCAGGTCGGGTTGTGGCCATACCTTTTTCACGGGTTTCACTGGACATAATTCAAAAATCTTTTTGTCAAAAACTACAACTTTTAAAAATTAAGAGTCAAAACAATACAAAAAAAAAAATGCATAAAAAATTAGATATTCACTTTTTTATGCAAATCTTTAAGCAACAAAGAAATAAAACAAAAAAAAAAACCAAAACTAAATTGGCCCTTTTTAACCAAAAGGGGGAATGTCTTTATTTTTTTTTATATTCCCATTGTAAATGTTCTTTTGCTTTTAAACATAAGACCTTTAGCCAATTATTTTGGTAGCATAATTAACGACATGACATCTCATTCGCTTCTAGAATTATTTTTTGCACATTAATCTGATCACGTTCTAAAAATTTTTTTTTTTTTGGGCCCTTTAAATTTTCGGGGAATTGTATAACAAAAACAGCTGGTGCTTTGAGGGGTTAAAAATTTGTTCGTGTCAAAAAACTTGGGTTTGTTTAAAAACCAGTTTCCTGGGGGAAATATTTGGGATAAAAAACGGGAAAACACAAAATAATCAACCATGAGCAGATGATTAAAAGTAACGGAATAATAAAATAATAATGACACACATTATATATACGTATTTTCCCAAGATTAAAAATTAAAAATTAAATACTAAAAACCGACTCCAATACAAAGGGTCGACACATACCTCATAAATTATCTCTCCCTTCAACCATCCTGGAACTCCCTGATACTAACACCCCAAAGAAACTCCAAACCTTTTTTCATTCCTGACCAGATTGAACCCCGACTCCGGTCCGTGTAAAATTACAGCCATCTGAACTAACACCCATATTCCGCATTATAGCACTCAAAAAACTTTTAAACTAAATTTTTGCATTTTAACAAAATTTAAAAAAAAATGATTAAAAAAGAAAATATCAGTCATTAAACCAAAAAAAATCACAATAATAATTTGCTCATTTTTTCGAAGAAAAAAACACACCTTTCCCTTTACCCGAAACAGCTCTTCACTCCAAAATGAATCGGGACTTTTTTTTAATGTTTTGATCAAGGACCTTTATATCTTTATGAAAAAAAAAAAAATGAAGCTTTTTTTTTTCACAAAACCAAAAAAACAATACCGGCGGGTTTTTGAACCATTAAACTGATAATTTTAAAATCATAACTTATCTCATAACTTATTTTTTCTTAAATCTTTCAAAGAGAGATTTATTTTAGCCATTTTTTAAAGATTTTAACCATCGATATCAACTATCAAAAAACGAGGTCGGGGCTTATTATTTTTTTTCCCTTTCGTTTTTACAAATTTTGCTACATATAATATTAAAATAAAAAGAAAAATAAAGATATAAATATCACTATAAAACATTATGTTTTTTAAAATGAAATAGCATTAAATGGAAAAAAGACAAACCCAATTTATCATCATGTTCAGAAAATACTGAAAGTTTGCTAGGATTTAAAAGACCCGAAACTAAATACAAACCAGGGGTCCCATTTGAGTTTTTTTTTTTCCAATCATTTTCTCCACATGTTTAAAAAATCGGGCCCCGCCAGGATTTAAAGGGGCCTGTATCAAAAACAAACCCGCGGCCCATTGATTTATATTTTTATCCAAACATTTTCCCGGGCAGTTTAAAAAATTTCTTTCCCCCCCAGGTTTTAAAAGGGGCCTGTACTAAATATCAACCCGCGGGCACATGATTTATTTTTTTACCAAACATTTTCTCCCGACATATTTAATTTTCGTTCCCCCCGATTTTAAAAGGAAACCCATTTAAATATCAACCATCTGTCCCATTTTTATAGATTTTATCCAATTTTTACTCCGACAATTTAATTTGTCCCCCGCAGAAAAAAGGGCCTTATTTAAATTTTCACCTGGGGGGTCCCATTTTGATATTTTTTTTATCCAATCTTTAACCTCCGACATTTTTTTAATGCGCCCCCCGCAAATTTAAAAACCTGTACAAATATCAGACCAGGGCCCCCATGTTGTTTGTTTTTTACCCAAATCATTTCTCCACAGGGTAATTTTTCGGTCCCCCCAGTTTTAAAAGGCCCTTTAACAAAATACCCGACCAGCGGCCCCCTATGATATTTTTTTATCAAATCATTATCTCCACATTTTTAATTGTCGTCCCCCCGGGAAATTAAAAGGACTTTTACTAAATATCAAACAGGGGGGTCCTTTGATTGATTATTTAAAAATATTTTAAAACTCAAACTTGCAACATTGTTTATCTTTATGCCCCTTTTTTAATTTTTTTAACAACACCCTTTGTTTATCAAATTTATATCATTTAATGCCCAAAACTAAAGATTTTATTTATTCCAAAAAACCAATTTTTCCCCTTTTTGAATTACTTTTCAGTCGAGCTTAATTTGTGAAATACATAAATTTTACGTAGATTAAGTTGATGACTATACACTTTTTTTTTTATTTTGTTTTTTTTCTTTTTTTTTTTGCCAAAATTAAAAATTGTCAAAATTTTTCTACAAAACCCTTTTAAAACAAATCGAATCACACACAATAAATATATATAAAAAATCTATAAAAAATTTAAATATATATATTTTAATTTTTTTTTTTTTAACCTCATGTATTTTACCCATACATATATTAAACGGAATGCAGATCACATCAGCTCACATGAATTATCGCCCCGAACATTTGAAAATATTAAATTACCATCTGACTTTTTTGTAGAAGGTATACAAGACCTGTTTACACCCCTGTCCTAAGCAAAAAACTGTATTTACGCAATTTTAACTTCAAACTGAAAAATTTTTAAAAAAATAAACTTCTTTAGCTGTCACATCTTTTAGGCCACTTTCCTTGCCCCTTTTGACGGGTTTCGCTTAAGAAGGTTTTGCCCTTAATACTACACCCCATTCATTCGTGATTTTTTAAATGAAAACCGTAAAACCCGGGGAAAAGTACTTTTTCAAAGCTAAATTTTTTTTTGCTTTGCCTTTCAATTTTTACTTCCTGGGTCACCTTACCATTTGAAATTAACCTTTTCGTGATATTAATTCAACGAATTTGCTAGAACATTTTTTTCGCACCATTTAATTTGCGTAAAACAAAAAAGTTTTTTCTGGGAAAAACAGTTCATACTACGTGTATAAAAACTTTTAAATTAACTATCACAAAAGCTTCGGGAGTCTGGTTCTAACCCGGGCCCTGTGTACTCGGGTCTTCTCCACCCCAAAATTTCTGACTCGCACATGATTGAAATACTATCGCAGCGACGGAAATCCCCAAACAACAACAACAACATAAATATTTATTAAAAGGGGAAAAAAAATTGTTTATTTTTTTAATTTTAAGAATAACTTTCCCCCGGGATCTTTAAAAACCAAAATTTTTTTGAATTGGGGGTTAAAGGGGAAATTTTTCCGAAAAACCCCAAGTGAACTGCCCCCGGAAATTTTTTTTGGCCCGGTTTTTGGTTTCCCCCAAAAAACCCCCAGAGAAAGCGGGGACGGTTCAATTTGAAATTTTAGGTTTTTTTGGAAAAAAATTAAATAAACTAAAAAAAATAAAAATTTTAAAAAAGGCAAAAGCAAACCTTTTGTGGTAAAGTGTTTTAAAACTTTTAAAAAAAAAGGAGAGTTAAATTTTTGGGCCCTTTTTTAAAATTAAAGAAGTTAGGGAAAATAAATGTAAAAGGTTAAATGTTAAAAAGAGCCATTTTAGAAAAACGAAATTTGAGCAAAGAAGGCAGGAAACCTTTGGGGCCAAAATTTCTTAACCCTTCCTAAAACAATATAACGCACCAAAAAAATTGCCCCCCCCCCCGGGGCATGGAAAATTTGTAAATAATAAAATAATTTGGTTTTATATTTTATATAAGGGGCAAAAATAATTAAGTATGGGGTAAATTAGTGATTTATACAAATTATAAGAAAAATTTTTAATAATTGGCCTTTTTTAATAGACCAAAAAGAATTTTCGAACATTCTTTGTAATTTAATCCTTTTTTTTCATTTTTCGGCTATGAAAAAAAATCAAAAAATTTTTTTTTGCCAAAACCCCCTGAAAAATTTCCCCCAGAAGCTGAATTCCTGTTGTCTTATATGGGAGGAGGGAATTAACTCCAAAATTTTTAAAAATTAAAAAACTTTCCATCAATTGGGGTCCTTACTTTTAATAACATTCCCCAAAAAAATTATCCTTCCCTACAAAACAAATTGAACCCTTTTTGTATTAATAAACTTTAAACATATCAGTGTGTCAATGTAATAAATAACTGCAGATCACAATTTTAAAATACATCGGGTTTCCCCGGGAAATCCCTCAAAATAGATTTGGATTTCATTTGTTTTCCTTTTTTCGCGGAATATTTTTAAAGATTTTCTTTTTATTTGTTTTTTTTTTTAAAAATAAATAGTAATGCTTGGCCCTTTAACTATATTGCAAATTCCGTCGATGCGTCTTTTTAAGTAAATATTTATAACAATTTTTTGGGTTTAACCTCTTTAGTTATAAAAAACTCACAAATAAAACTGAGTCTTTAACTATTTTTTAGTACTATAATAATTAGCATATAATTCATTTACACTATTTAATTTTTAAAATATTGAAAAAAAGGGAAGATTACACAAAAATTCTTTTTAAATTTTAAATCCTTCAAAAAAAATCTACAAAAGCTGGACGATTTCACAAGATTTGACCATCGAACCTCCTTCAACAAGATAATCACCGAAAACCTCTTTGACAAGAAAACCCCGAAACTCCTTCACAAGAAACCACCAAACCCTGTCCAGCAAAAAGACAACCGAAAACTCCTGTCAAACAAATAGCACCAAACTCCTTCGAGCAAAAAACAACCGAAAAAACCCCGTCGACTAACCCCCAAACCTCCTTCAAGCAAATAGACAACCGAACTCCCGAGGCAAAAGACAACCAAAACCCCGTCGACAAATAACCACCAAACTCCTTCGAGCAAGATATAGACCACCACAAAAACTCCTTCGACAAATAAAACACCGAAACTTTCACAAGATGACCCGCCAAAGCCCTTCCCAGCAAATAGACCACCAAACTCTTCGGGAAGGAAAAGACCACCGAAAACTCCTCGACAAGTAAGACCACCGAAAGCTCTTCACCCAAAATAGACCACCGAAAGCCCTTCACAAGATTAACCACCGAAAACTCCGGCAAATAAAAGACCACCCCGAAAACTCCCTTTACAAAAATAACCACCGAAAACCCTCCACAAATAACCAGCTAAAACTCCTGTCACAAAGAGAAACCCCCGAAATTCATGTCAAGCAGAAAAAACCAATCGAAAGCTCCTGCCGAACTAATGAACAGCCAACGCTCCGTCAACAAGATAACCACCCCAACCTCCCTAACTAACATACCACCGAACCTCCTGTCAGCAAAAAAACCCTCAAAGCTTTTGCCGCAAAAAAAACACCCTAACTAAAGTCAACTAGATAACCACCCCCAAAGTCCCGTCGACAAAATAGACCACAAACTTTTGCACAAAAAAACCATCAAGCTCCTGCCTAACTAATAGACCCGAAACTCCTGCCGAACTAAAAGACAACAAAGCTCCCTTCGAGCAAATAACCACCAAAGCTTTTTTCCACAAAATAACCACCGAAAGCCATCACCAAAAGACCACCGAGAAAAAAACCAACCGAACCTCCTTTGAACTTTGATACAAACCGAACCCTTCGAATTAGTAACCCGTCGAAAGCTCCTCAACAATCGACCACCGAACCTCCTTCGTTTAAAAAAACCACCGAACGCTCCTCGAACTAGATAGACCGCCGAGAGCTCCTTTGAACAGATAGACCCCCAAGCTCTGTCGAACTAAAAAAACCCAAACCCAAAGCTCCGCCCAACTAAAACCACCGAACCCTCCGGTCATAAAAAAACCAAAACCAAACCCCCCCCCCCCCCGCCCCTTTCCCCTTGGGGCCGGGAAATAATAACCACCGAACGCTCCTTCCCATAAAAAAACCAACCAACGCCCCCTCCAACTAAAACCACCCAAAACCCTGCCTAAAAAAGACCAAACCAACGCTCCTCTAACTAATAAAACCCCCAACGCTCATTCAATAAAAAAAACCAAACCCAACGCTCCGCCGAACTAAAAGCCCCCGGGGCTCCGCAACGAAAGACCACCGAAAAATCCGTCAACTAATAACCAACCAAAGCCCTCCCCACAAATAGACCCAGCCCAACGCTCCTCCCATAAAAAAGGGCCAACCGAACCTCCGTCGAACTAATAAACCACCGAACGCTTCCCCGTCGAGTAAAAAGACCAACCAAGCTCCCCGAAAATAATAGACCTAACAACTTCCCTGAAATAATAACCACCAAAAACCCAGTCAACTGATAACCAACCGAACTCCTGTCGAACTAACAGACCACCCCAAACGCTCCTCTAAACAAATAACCAACCGAACCTCCTTGGGAAATAATAACCCCGAACCTCCTTCAACTAATAACCCCCCGAAAGCCCTGTCGACTTGATAATCAACCGAAAACTCCTTTGAACTAATAACCAGCCAACCTCACTCAGTAAAAAAAAAACCAAACCAAGCTCCTGCGAAATAGATAGACCCCGAACCTTTCCGTCGATAAAAAAACCAACCACCGCCCTGCCAACAAAAGGGCCCCATACCTCCTCGAAAAAAACAACCAGCGACGCTCCTTCAAGAGTCAGACCTCCCCATCTTTAAAATCTGATCACAACGGAACCTCCTTTTATATAATTTTTTATCCTTATGAAAAATTAGCAATATTTTTCCCGAAAATTTCTAACTAAAAGATAAATTAATTTTTCATTAATTTTTTTTTGTTTATATAAAGAAAAAATTTGATTACAAGGGCCCCCCTAAAAAAAAAAAAAAAAAAAAAAAAAAATTGATAACTTTTTGTTTTTGTTTGAACATTCTTTATCATATTTGATTTGTTAAATTCAAAACTCCAAAAAAAAAGAAATCAAATTTTTTTTTTATCCTTTTTTTGGGGGACTTTTCGTCTTTGGGCCCGATGTCAAAGAGAAAAAAAACCTGCCCACTTTGGGCAAGACGTAAACAAATACAGACCACCCCAACATTTACGTTTAGTCCGGAAGGCGCCAATTTATATACCTACGTATAGGGGATCTCCAAAAAAACGTTTAAATCAGCTCGTCTTTCGCGTTTTTCTCCATAAACCGGGGCGTCATACAAAAATTTTTAAAAATTACCATAGAAAATTTAAAATAAAAAAAAAACCATTATATTAAAATAAAACTTTTATATGTTTAAAAAAAAAAAACAACAACAACAACAACAACACAACCTTTATTATAAAATTTTTTAAATTAATTTTGGTGTAAAAAAAAAAAACAAATTCAAATTACTTTTCTTTTTTCTATCAAAAAACCATTGATTTTTGAAAACTTCTCCCAAAACGCTTGGCCAGGTTTAAACGGGGTTTAGGGACCTTCAAACACCGATTCATTAGCCAAAAAAAGGGTTTTAATTTTTTAAACTTTAAAATAAAAAGGGTTTTAATTCCAAGCACATGCGCAATTTCTAAAAATCAAAAAACGAATTTCATGATACATAATACAGTATACGGGTAAGGGGAAAAAAACACAAACTTTAACATATCCGGGACGGACAAAATCTTTTTGACGGCCCCACCCCGATCCCCCACACAAAACGGACTCTATTAATTAAGGCGACCCACCATACAGGGGATTTCCCCTAATTTGATTTTGAAATACTTTTAAATTTTTTTGTTTTAAACACAATGAACAATTTTTAAAACACCTGTCATTTTCCCTTGTTTCTAAAACGGCGGGCGTGAATTTCCCGTTTATCTTTAAATTTAAAGGGAAAAACTTTAACACGATGGTTTTTAAAAACAGGGCCCTCCACTATGTTTTCCCTTTTACCCGAACCCAAACAAACACCATACACGTTTCCCTTTTGAAGAATTATCGGGGACTCTCAACACTAAAACTACAAAAAAAATTTAAAAAAAAAAAAATGCCATATAACAACAAAATTTAAAAAATTTTTCCCCCCTTTTGCCAAACGATGATAAAAATAGAAATTTCAAATAGAAATCTAAATTTTTAAATTTTTAAATTTTATTTAAAATAAAGGGATTTTTTAAATTGATAAATTTATAAATTAGTAAGTGTTCCTTAACATAATGCGGAAAACGCTTGGCACCTCAGTCTCTTTTACTTCCCTTTTTCTGAATCTCCGCGAAATTTTTTATAAAACATAAACAACAAAACCGAAAAAAGTAAAAAGAAGTTTGGAGAACACTATAAGTTTACTAAATTATACGCTGTGTTTTTAATTTTCCCAACTTTCTTATTAAACATTCCCGTTATTGACTATATACAAGTCCCCCGGGATCCCATAGCAAAACTCTGAAAAAACGGATCCCCTCGGCATTCTCGGAAACTCGGGGAAAAATCTACAAGTGATCCAATGAAATTACCAGCATCCTTGAGAAAATCAAAACTATTTAAAAACCCCGAAAAATACATTAAAAACACAACATAAATTTTAAAACTTACTTATTCATTGACTAACTAATTAGTACAAAACATATCCAGTCTCCGCCTTTTGCAACGATTTTTTCCCCCCCCCTAAACAAAATGGGGATAGACCCTAAAAAAACATTTTATTTTAAAACCGGTAAATTTCAAAAATTAAATATTCACAAAAAGTAAAAAAATTGCTTGTAGTCTCTCTATTTAATTTTTCACAAATGGGTCCGAAACTCGCAAAAATTTAGTAGTATCAACATGGATCACAACTCGGCTTTTCTACAGGGTTAAACAAGTAATTGCTTTGTTACGCTTAAATAACCTGTACTATTCTTTTTTATTATGTTAATTCTTTAAAAAATACCGAATTGCCCAAAAATTTTTATAGATTTTTTAACTCCTCTTTCCCTTCTGTTGGTCACAGGCTCTCGAAACCCTTTTTGACCCATCACTTCGCTTTTTTAAAAGCAACCCTCACATCCTTGTTTCATTGTTTTTAAGTGTATTTTAACCATTGGGGTTTCGTTTTTTTACTTTTTATCATTTGTTGGTTTGTTTCAATAAAAAACTATATACATTTCTTACCATCCAAAAATTTCAACAACAAATCCTTGGGGGGGCCGGGGTGGCGCAACACTCGGAAATTTAAAGACCGGATTTAAATGTCTGCGGGTAAATTACTCCCGCAAGGGGAAAGTCTCGCGGTTTTAATAAATCAATCAGTCCTACTAGGGCCTTTTCCCGGGGCACAAATACTGGTCCAACCCAAAAACCCGGGTCGAGGGGATTATATATTTAAAGGATTTAAAGATATCTTGTTCATTTTTAATGTATTGTTTCTCCTTCAGGGATTTTGTATCGTGGCAGTAACGTTAAATCACCAGTCCTTCACGTAAAAACTGTGTTATATAAAACTGATTATGTTTACAGCGGGGCATGGTTTTAGTAAATGTTATAGTGAATTTTAATCCCTTGTCACTGACCATATAAATAAAATTTCCCCCCTTTCTTTCGTCATTTCGGAATCAATTTTTCCCAAACTCAAAATAAACGAATTCCACTTTATTGTATTTCCCAGACTAAGGGAGTGTCTTCCCAATAATTTGCGGTAATGCTATAACTTATATCCTGGGGATACAATTTATTTTTGGATTATTTTTATTCAACGCGTCTGCATTTGAATTGCCTAACCCAAATTTCTTTTGATTTTATTTTTTTAAACCCTTTTTTACCCTCAACAATATTCATATATTAATACTCGAAAAAAGTATAAAGGGACCCGGGAGTTATTGTCTCCTACCCCAAAAACAAAGGGCCCAAACAGGGACTGGGGCATGGGACTGGGTTGTCAACACCGCACATTTATTTTACCCTAGACAAATTCAAAAATGGGGGGGATATGAAACAAACATAACTCAAAATTTATTGTACCCCGGGGACTAAACTTAAAAAGGGCCCGTTCATCCCCCCGGTTCGTTTTTTTTCTCACCCTGTTTTTTGGCCCCCAAACTAACTTGAAAAACCTTTTTCCCAAATCATAATATTAATACTTATCTAAATACAAAAAAAAAAAAAGGGGTTTTTGAGAATAACTCTTTTTTTTTTTTAAACTATCAAAAAGAAACGCAGCGCTATGAATTTAAAAAAAACAACTTATGAAGTTATTATTATTTTCTAAGGGATTGAATAAAACTTTCCCTTTTGATCAATTGAAAAATCGTTAAAAAATCTTTTCTCTAACAACTTTGCAACACTCCCCATGTATTTTTTAATAGCATATTGAATCAGATAATTTTTTATACTTTTTTTAAAACAACACACCCCACACACACACACCACAAAAACCCATATTTTATAAAATATATAATAAAAATATAAATATTCAAAATAAACTTGCATGACGGCTCAATTAAGGGAAATGAAATTTTTTCATAATATAGAGAAAAAAGCACAACAATCTTCTTTTTTTTAAAATTTTTTTCACATTTTTTACAAAATGCCAACATAAACAATGAAAATCCATAACTAAGCTTAAAAAAAACTAAGAATATGTTACTTAGGCGAATGGGGGCCCTGTACAAAGTGTAGCAAATTTTAAAACCCTCCCGCATTACAATAAATTCCTTTAAATCAATAGGGATTTCAATAAAAAAAAAAACCCAATTTTACCCTCAATAAAAAAAGGTACAATAAACAACACTTTCATTTGATGCGGAAAAAACATAAAAAATATTTCGAAATTTCAACCACGACTTTCTGCTTTACCTGTTCAGTTTGCTAACGGACATTAGGATTCGCTCATCCTTTGATTTTCCCTTTTGGGTACGAACCAAACAAAAAACTGGTTAAACAAATCTTCGGCTTAAAAAACCCAAATTGTTAATAATTTTGTTTAAATAAAAAAATTTCTAAGTTTAAAACGTGTGATAGAAGGGGGATTGATCACTTTTTAATTCATTAAAAAATTTCAACAATAACCCCCTAAAACTTATTTAATACTTATTTCCCCTTTAAAACAGATTGTAACCGATAAAAATCTAAAATCCTTTACAGCACCTTGACGGGGTCGTGGGGTTTCCCCAACCCACACCCTAAATTTGTTAAAAATTTTCTGGTAGCTCCCTCTTTTTCGCTAACATAGATACGGGCTTTCCCGCGGTGGCCCGGTTCGAATTTTAACCTGACATTTAGATATATCAAATTTGTTGTTTTTTTACCCAAATTTATTTATTGAAAAACAAGTAAGTTTTCGGGGACAAAATGGGTAGTTCCCCAAATTTTTGTTTTTAGCTGAATGTTTTTGGTTTTGATTAACAATAAGCTACTGGACTCTAAATTTAATTTAAACCAATCTCGTATCAGTTTTTTCTTACATTATTATTAAATCTTTATAAACCGTTGGCAACATCCTTCCCAGGGGGCCCTATTAGCCTTTTCCGGGGAACAAGTCCGGTTTTTCGACTCGACCCCGGACATTTCAGGCTTAAAAAGGTACTGGAGCCCCCTAATCCCACAATTTTAAAAATATTTCCAAAATTGGGGCCCCCTGTCAAATAATTGACTGGGTGATCATGCCCACTTCACAAACCGGATACTGCGTGTACAGCACCATATATCCCTTTAAAACATTCTCCAAAAAACCCCAATTGGGTTTTTGGGGGGACTTCCACTCAACAACAAACAAAATCGTTCAAACAGTCAAACACACATTGATTAATACCATGCACAAAACATTTAAATTTTGTTATAAATCAAGCCACCTATGCGACACGATGGTCCTTTATATTCAAAAAGCTGTTTCCGGTTTCTATAACCATCACATAATTTATTTTTCTTATATTACACGTTACCAGTCGACGTAGAAGCTACATATACGCCGAATACAATTCCGTTCCGGAGGTTAGATAAAAATAAAAAAAATATTTAATGCGAAAATGATATAAAAATAAATAATGCTACCGGGTATCATAATTATAACGATACTTTTTCGGGAAATGCAAAGATTAAAGTTAGAAAAAAGTTTTAAATTAGATCTGCAATAGTTGAATATAAAATTTTTATTTTTCGAGGCGTTAACTTATGATTAAAGCTGTAATTCACTGTAGTTCGTTTAACACGCGATTTCCAAACATAACCAAGACCTCCGAATATTGTCTACATCCGCGGTATTCTTTTAAAATGTCAAACCTCCTAATAAATCGGATAATTTAAGAAGAAGACCCCGTTTCTCCCATTTGAAAATAAAATCTACTGATCAAAATCATACCGGAAACGGACTGAAATGTAGGAAAAACCTGTTATATATTAACAATTCGTTGCGATTACGAATGTTAGATCATTACTGTTTGGATCTCCTATTTTCTATTTATTTATTTTACATTTATCTAACAATGTCCAAATCGATTAAGAAAATAGAAATATTGGATTCACCAATAAGCAATGTAGACAAATAGTACGCAGCAAGCGAGACAATCCGCCGCCACGCTCTCTATGGCGACAAAGACTCCTACCATACCATGCGACGATGGTTGATCCTGCCGATGTAGTTCTGTATCCAATATCCACTCAGAAAGGCCATATCGACTATGGCTCGAGTAACACAAAGTTCATCGAATCAAACGAAAGAGTGGCTGAACTTGAACATTTTATCGAGAGCGAAGCTGGATATTAAAAGCTTGTAGACACTTTTACTAACAGGAAACCACGACGTCTGGATTTTAATTTTTTTTCAAAAGTGTAAAAATGGAAGCGAAACGTAAGAATTATCTCCACCCTTAACTATTCCCACTTTAGAATAACAAAAAGGAACGTCCTTCCTCTGGTTAACAGTCGAATTACATTATTCCCACGTCACGCGCGTGTATCTATATACAAGCTTATTGTGATTGAACTCGAACACTTGGATAAAATGTTTGATGCAACTTAATTGAATTTGTATGAGACAACACAAGTAGCCGTTTATTTTCATTTCTTGGTGTTAGATTATAAAAATAATTCGTCACAGTCCGTTCATTCATGTATTGTTTTTTTATAATCGCGATCTACAATCAGTACACACAGAAAATGCAATTTCATGAGGCTCGTTTGGTAGAAATTTGAGATATAAAATAGCAATTCAAATGTCAATCCTATTTTATTTTATTATATCCTTAAACACATGTACTGACCATGCAGAAATGAAGAGCACGTGGAAAATAATTAACATGATTTGCTGAAAAAAAACCACCTGGATTAATTTAAATAAATTCAAAAATAAATTTATAGATCTTTTGATGAGTACCGTCCGCTTGCGAAAGTCAGTCATATAGCCGCGTCCACAAAATACAGGAGAGGCAGATCCGAATGCACTGATGCAACCGGTAAGAACCACCGACTACCGCAAGCCACTGAAGGCTTCCTCACATGAAAATCCGAATGACCTTGGCCGGGAACATCGGAACCAACGCGGTGAGGCCCATGAGTGTTAATGCAGCGACCTATTCGCCTAGTAGACCCAAAAGCAAGGTTATATAATTGAATATTTATCTGTATGCGTCTGTGCGTTATGATTGCTACTATACACTGTAAGGTCCCTCTGGCGTCATATAAAGACTCCACTTGTTTAAGTCCATCGTCATGTCATTAACACACTTGCCGATCGATAGATCATCTTAGGGGTCTATAGATCATGTAAAATTAAGTATTAAAAACGGAAAAAAAACAAGCCGGGGGTATCCGACGATGGATAAAATCACGACGACAAAGTGACATGTGGGCACCTCACCCATCGCATACGTCTTGAAATTTGAATATGTGAATGAAAGTAGGGAATCGGACACATACCATTTAAGCACTTAATATGTAGCTACCGGGAATCGAGAATCCCACAGCTTTCCGCTGCAAGGCGTGTGTTACTAATCACTAAATCACACAACAATAATCATTGAAGTTGGTTTATTATATAAACTGCACATTGTGATTTGCCAAGTAGACCTATATAACAGATGCGCAGCAATTTTCTTTTTTTTTTATTTTGCCGATCGTTTTTCTGAAATCGCGATTGTCCGAGATATGAACGAGATTTGAAAATCAAAGCGTTCCATTTGAAATGATAAATATTTTCGAAAATTCCAAACTGCATTGAATTAATCAAGTACTGAAATGTTTCTTGTTAGTCCCATTAATTTTTTTTCGACTGGCTTTTGACATAAACAACGTCAGGTGGGTTTGATCGATCAACACGATGCCGACGTATAAAGGAATCAATAATTCTGCATTTCTTCGTTGAAGAATTTTTTAAAAAACACCAGTCAATTTATAAAGAACAAGAAGACCCCTAGGGGCTAACCTGCCATGTAATTGAGGCTAATCAGCTTTCTCATGCCCGCTCTGATCATACGATAATAACAGTTTTTCCTTTCCTTTACTCACTTTACTTATAATCAAACCTTAAACAAATACTCTAATTATGCATCCGATTCTCTTCGTTCCTTTGTTTAAACTCCACTGTAGATGAAATTTCCCGGCTTAATCATTTATATCGAAATGTCCAGCTACCCGTTATAGGTACGCGCGCTCTCTCGTTAACTCTCGATGCACGTTATAAGTCGAAAGCAGCGTACTCACTCACTCAACTTATTTTATACACTGATTACAGAAAGCGGGCATATATATTGTCATTATCCCTTGCTTGTGGTCTATGATCCATAGTCAATAAGTCCTTGCTACAACCGCGCTGTCAAAATAACAACCACAGAAGTCCGAATGACATGAACCATTTTCAGTGCCATTATCCTAATGTTCGGAAAATAAATCCCGGAAGTTAACAAATTACCAGAACAATCACTGACAACTTGAAATGGAACGCCGTGTGTTGTCCACAGAGTCTGATATGTGATGGGTGTGATATCATGCCACGTATCTTAAAAAAGGAGTGGTTGTGATATCATGTCACTTCTTATAATAGGAATTTGGGTGTGATATCATGTCACGTGTCCTTTATAATATGATGGGTGTGATATCATTCCACGGTCTTTATAATATGATTGGGTGTATATCATGTCACGTGTCTGTATAATAGGAATTGGTGTGATATCATGACACTGTCGTTATAATATGAAAATCTTCCCATATTTTTTTAAAGGAGATAAATTTTTAAAGTTTTCAAATTATTTTTCTTTTTGTTGCCATGGCAACCAGAGTTCTTCATGGATCAACTTTATTTTAGCAACTTTTGTAGAGCCTCACCCAAGGAACATTCCTGCCAAGTTTCAATTAAATTCTGTCCAGCGGTTTCAGAGGAGATGTCGTTTAAAAGCAAATTGTTGACGACGGACGACGCACGACGACGGACGCCGGACGAAGGGCGATCACAAAAGCTCACCTTGAGCACTTTGTGCTCAGGTGAGCTAAAAACAGACACAAAATGACAGGAAAATGTACGGTTTGAGGTGATATGATTTAAAATAATCTTAAACTCGAATGTTTTGATATCAAATAAATACTCGCATACTTACAGTATTGCAGGCTGCCCAATTGAGTTTTGATCAAAATAGGAAAAATATAGAATTTTTTTACAGGGTTTTCGATGACGCACAAAATTGTGCGTTTTGTCGCAAAATAATCTGAAATGACCCCATATTGAATGCTAGTGCGCCGTTAATGACGCATTTTCAAAACCAGGTTCTAAATTAAGACACATTCAAATTGATATCAAAAAGCTGTCAGTTAAACCTACTATATGTGTTTCCTTTAATTTGGAAACAACATGTGACTTTCCCAGACGTTCTTTTTAAATTTTTCTGCTTGCTCGAATAACAGATTAAGATATAGGACTTTCCGTTTCTTAAAATAGAACCGGGACTGCCGGCTTTGCATAAAACGATGACCTCACGTCCGTTGTCGTCCCGAATATAAGACTGTTTTGTTTACGTGCAGGGATGCATGATTTTATTTAGTAGACTTACTTTGATTTTTTTTCTCACCATAAAATCGCCCTTTCATATATTTGGATAAATTTTATCACAAAAAAATCCCTCTTTATAAATTAGTCGGGATGTTCCGATACGTTCTGTACGGTTTAAATAGACAAAGCGTACCATTAACGAAGCGTACCAGGACGAAAAAAAAAGCGTAACCATTTAATGCGGTCCAAGCGTACACTTTAAAAAATTACATCGGAAAATTGCTTGAATATGAATAAGTTTATGTTGCTGATGTTCATTAAGCATCCATAACTTGAAATTTATTTCATATTTGATGTTTATGTATTTTATTGAAAACAGCGACTTTCGATTTTTTGTAGAAAAAAATAAGACGCAAAAACCCTCACACGGCAACAGGATATAAACTATATACCGGGGAATGTCATTTTAATTTCAAATTCAATTTTGTATATCCTAAGTGTTTCATTACCATCCTACATTTATCTAAATGCATTCATGTTGGGGTTAAAAATTTAACAAAAAATGCCAACGCAATATTATAATTTATCTTAAAGTTGCGAAACCATAATGCATACAAGCATGATGCCGAACCTTTTAATCATTAAAGGCAATAATTATGTACAAAACATCCAAAAGCCGACTGTTAATTACTATTATCAAATCAATTTATGATTAATTGCTTTAATTAGCAACCCATCATAGGTTAGTGTCAGATTACCAAAACCGCAAATCGACCTGTCAATATACTTCAAAGAAAGCCGAATCCTTTAACCATATCCAACCCATACACTATGTAAAGCGCGTGTTAACACCTAGCTTTGCACAGAATCAAATTAACGTCACAGGGTCATGGGGTTTGCGCGGTCGAGTAGACAGTACACAATTTTAAATCAGCAATATTTCACATAGGCATTTGAGGAAGCACGACTTTTTGTTTGTTGATTTTTTTCTTTTAAAGACACCGTTCCTCTTCAATCGCATACGGATATACATTTGGATCCATAATAATAAGAGACTTGTTATGGATTTCTTAATGCCAAATTGCAGTTTTTCAAAATCGTGCGGTATGTTTAATATATTAATCCTATTCCAATATTGATCAGTACTTACATGCATGCATTTTCATAGTAACAACAAGACCCCGTATTGACTAAAATACGTCAAAAAACACACAAAAAAAAAGAAGATTATCTGATATGTAATCTGACATTATCGCGAATTAATCACTCGTTTTTTTCACTCAATCTCGTGCCTTTTATTATTATAATATTGCATGTTTGTCAAAATATTATTCCATTCTGTCACATATTACTTTTAAATCGATTCAATTTAAATAACAAAACATAAAATATTAGTGCTAAATACCTATTTTGAAAAAGTGGTACGCTTCGACCAAAAATGGTACGCTTCGGTAATGGTACGCTTCGTCCATTACCCGTCTGTACAACTAGTCCCAACCCAATGATGGAGAGTTGTTGCATAGCAACGTCATTCGGAATCATCGCAAATGCTGCAAGAATTGTTTATTATTATTACTACCTAGCGCAGGTATATCCCCCTAAAATTTCAAATGACCCCTAAATCAAATATTCGAGGGACACATGTCCCCAAAATAAAAATGTATATATTAAACCCTGTTTTTAATCATGAAAATATAGGAGTATAAGGCCACTTTTGGACAAAAATATAGGAATTTTCCAGTTATAGTCTTCACTCCAAGGCATGTAAAAAATCATTTAATTGTTTACATGTTATTATCATTAAACTTGAATTTTACTAAAAGCAAATGTTTCTTTTAAAATCTTCACTAAAGGCTGGATATTGTTTTTTCAATTTGTAAGTTTGGAAAACCCTTCATCAAAGATGTCCCAATGGATGAGCCACTGAACCTTTCAAAGATGGAGATACTCTATAGATAAAAATCAGTTGAAAACTGCAAATTTTTAGTTATCTAGTTTTTCTTTTCATTATGATTTGCGACATTTTTTTTGCCAAAAATATAAAAAAAAAATAAACAAAATATAGGAAAAATATGGTTTACAAAAATATAGGTAAATATAGGAATATAGGAATCAGTTGACGGCCTGGTAAAATTTCTAGGTTGTGTGCATTTTAGACGATCGTATGACACCACGCCCAGTCTATTGCTTTGACACCGGGGTTTTACCAGTCCCGGAACTTAAGCAACTTGCCGATTTAATGGTCCCTTTCTATGTTTCGAAAGGGGTTTTAACCCAAGTCCTTTTAGCTAAGGGTAAACTACTTAATTACCAGTGCATAAATTTCAAACGATTATAGAAAGTGATATTTGTAAAATATGCAAGCATGATTAATAAAGATCATTTCAAGTTTAACATGTACAATTCTAAAAAAGTTTGAAAAGAAAAAAAATCAAAAGCAAAACCAAAAACAAAACAAAACCAAAAATATCAGGGCGCGCGGGGGGTGGGGGGGGGGGGGGGGGGGGGGGGGGGGGGGGGGGGGGGGGGGGGGGGGGGGGGGGGGTAAATTTTACAGTACCGATCAAGAATTCAGATGGTGGGGGGGGGGGGGGGGGGGGGGGGGGGGGGGGGGGGGGGGGGGGGGGGGGGGGGGGGGGGGGGGGGGGGGGGGGGGGGGGGGGGGGGGGGGGGGGGGGGGGGGGGGTATAAAAAAAATGTTGGCAGTGATAACGCTTTGCTCCTGTTTCACTGGTCCTCCTCTTTGATTTTTTTCTTAAATTTTAAAATGTGAAATCGTGCATTATTGTGGGTGTTTGTTGGTTGTGTGTCTACATTTATGTATGGTCGGGAAATTTTAGTGGGGCACACGCCGGGTACCACTTTTTAGTCATTCCACTAGTATTTCTATATATAGTATATTATTTCTGTTTATCTTTACCCACTTTATACAAGATTCACGATATGAATTGATCTGAATAACAGAGAGAGAGAGAAGCAGATGTGAAACATGTCCTAACTCGAAATCGAAAGTAGCATATATTGTTTGAAAACACAATCATATACATACTTGTATTCGTAAATCATCAATACAGTTCCATACGTACTGATTATAATAAATATTTATTATAATAGATAAATGAAAGCCATTATTTAGTATTTATACAAATGTATTCAAGGATAAAGATCAATTTGACGATATTTAAAAAGATGAGAGTGCAGTTCATTTCATTTGCATGGAAGATAAGCCAACTAACATAATCACTCACTGACTGGTGCATTACAGAAACACAAAATACCGAAGAATACCTGTGAATTTTCAACTTTTTTCTGTCAATTTCCCGACTTGTTTCTGCTTTCTTTTCTTAGAAAAAGAGAGACAACTCTAAGTGAATTAAACGCGGACACTGCAATCAAAGCACTGAAAGCACAGAAGTTGTGTGTGTGCCTCAATGAAAGGAGCTCGTCAAACTGCAGAACTGCTGGGTCACTTTTTTTTTTGTGTCAGATACAAATGTTAAATAAAATAATGATGTACTGTTGTTTAGTTCGCCTTTTTTTAATAAAGATAATAGATATTGAAGGAAATCTTATTAACTGTAGGTAGGAGAATTAGGGGGAAAAAAATTGCAATGAGCTAATTGTTAGGGGTAGCTTGATGTGACTTTCAGATGTTACACAGCTTTGTATCAGACTTAATGCTTAATATGTGGGGTTATTATAACAACATAAATTACCAAAACCCAGCATATTTACCTTTTATTAAAATAAAACGAGATACCCTATATCCATCTTAAAAAAAGGACAAGTTTAGTACTTTACTTTTTGGTTCACATTCCCCCATACTTATCAAGGTAAAGTTGCCATAAAATCTTGGAGGCCATATATTCTGGGTTGCCAAAAATTTTTTTTTTCACAACACAATCGTGGTACAATATTTTTGTTTCCTTGTGCAAATTTTTTTCCTAACAACAAAAAAAACATCAACAATAAACAAGGGAGGGCCAAGATGGCCCTGGGTCGCTCACACCACTGAGAAAGATGATTGATTGCTTAAGAAATAAAGATGCTTGAGTGTAAAAGAAGTAAATCTGCCTTTTTTTTTTTATTTTTTTATATGGTGAAATGCTTAACCCACCCCCCCCACCAACTAAAAAAACCCTCCTACATTTTACCAAAGTCAATATCAGTTAAAAAAAATTGAACCCGATGTGAATTATTGATAAGGCATAATCATTGTCTTAAATTTTAAAAATGGATTTTAAAAAATGAAAGAGAAAAGTTGGTAGAGAATAAACAAAGTGAAAAATCTTGCATTTTTTATTGTATTCAAAAAGAAAGGGGCATAACAAAACTTCCTTGATCAAATGACCCATCTCAGCCACAATTGATCTCAAATCGAGACATTATGGTCATTAACAATGCATAAAAGTTTTGAAGATGATTGCTAAAAAAAGAAATGCTAGAGTGTAAACCATGTGAAATATTGGCTATTTTTTTTTTATTAAAAGGGGCAAAAAAACCCCTCCTGACCTACATACGATCTCAGCCATAATCGAACTCAATCGAGACCTTATGTCATAAGCATTGTCATAAAGTTTGAAGAGTAAGAGATTGCTTCAAAAATGAAGATGCTAGATGTAACAGACTTGAAATATGGCATTTTATTTTTTTTTTGAATATTAAAAGGGGCATCACTCCTGACCTAATGTTCCGATATCAGCCATAATCGAACATGGGGCCGTGATTTTATGGTTATAAACATGTTTAAAAAAGTTTGAAGATAATGGCCATGAAATAAAGATGCTAGATGCAAACAATGTGAAATCCTCTGGCATTTTTTTTTTTTTAATTTAATTTTAACAAAAGGGGCATAACCTACTGACCTAATGGTACGATATCAGCCATAATCGAACATGGGGCCGTAATTTATGGTTATAAAAAAACCTTGATATAAAGTTTGAAGATTAATTAATTGCTCAAGAAAAATGAAGATGATAGAGTCAAACAATGTTAAAAAAACCTAAGAAACTGCTTTTTTTTTTGAATTTTAAAAAGGGCATAAAACAACTCCTGACATAATGTTCCATATCTCCCCAATTAGACTTGGCCGAGATTTTATGGATATAAAATGGTTTTAAAAAAAAAAGTTATGAAGATAATCTCATAAAAATGAAGATGCTAGAGTGCACACCGAACAAAATTGGTGGACGACGGACAGAGACGGAACGACCGGACGGACGACGGACAATTTCCAAAATACATCGATCGCTAAAAGCTCATCATCCTGACACACGTGCTCAGGTGAGACTATAAAAAAATCAAGGCAGGGATGGCGGCCAAATTCTCTACAGGTGCAACTTTTTTTGGGCCATATAAATATGGCAAACCATATGTAAATAGTAGCATAACCCCCCAGCGAGCAACGATACGCCAGTTAAGAATTCTGCAAAATCGGTATACCCTAGTGTACAAAAAAAGTACTGTTGTCACCATCTTCCCAAAGGGAAAAAAAAAAATATCAAAACAATTATCAAAGTTACATATCCTTTAAGTGTAAATAAAAATTATCTTTCCAATATTGTATATGTTTTTGGTTGTTTTGGTTTCTTATTTTTTTGTTTGTCGTAAGTTTGTGTGTAAAATTCCGCCCAGGTAAGTAATTTTGTGTAATTTCGGGATATCCCGTGTAACTGACGCAGAATTATTACACGTATGTTAAAATGATATCGCAGTTGCGGATTATTAACCACCGTTTTTTTTTAGATTTTAAAAATTATATCACCATTACAAAAAGAATGAACTCTACCTCGCGGTTTTTGAAACTAACTATAAATGTCAAATTATTTCCGAGTAATAAAGTAGTGAAGTCTGGCGGCGTATTTTATGAAAATAAAAGAGTAAGTAAACTAGATCTTTATACTTCTCAAAGTATAAAGTCTTCTCTTTAAATTTGATTAATTTTCAACAAACAAATCATGCATATTAAAGCATCCCCCCCCGCATCGTCCGATGAAGAAAAATCAAACTTATTTACAAAAAAACCGACCGCTCCGGCGAATTCGCGATGTGCGGCCCCGCACGCCATATTGAATTTTTAAACCGATAATGAAAAACAAAACTTCCAAACGAACGATAATGTAAAGTGTAATAATGGATGTTTTTTCTTTTTTCTTGTTGATGTTTATTTACAACATCTTTCCCGGCGAAAAAATCCTTTAAATTAACAGATTTTTTTATAATTTAACTTTAGTGTATTCATTGTAATACACATTTTAACTTAGTTAAATTACTTTGTTTACCCCGGATAAATTTTTCGATTTCGTACCATAAACACGATCGTAATTCATAAACTACCTTCTAACACTGCACTTTGTTGAACATGTAAACCGCCATTTATTTTCCCAATGAAGGAATGTGCTTCATATACATATTAGTAAAATTTTCTTTATTCCTGAAAAAAAAATAATCGGATGAAATGCAATCCTCATTAATATTCATTCCCCGCCCAACCTTCTTTGGTGATGAAAAAAATCACTATAACCAATATCATTCTTCAATAGATAAAATCATGCATGCAAAACCTATCATTTTTTTTTTTTTCTCGAATCAAAATCTCAAACTTACATCTACTTTGAAAGAATGGAAATTCAATCAATATCGGAGTACAAACCTTAAAGTAAATGTTTTGTGGAGGAACATAGGACAATAACTCACTCATAAAAGTAAAAATAAACTAGAGAACTGCATAAAAACAACAGCTGTCTTAAGATAAAAGCCTTTAATTTTTTGTATTTGTTTTAATATACCATTAACTCAAATGATTAAAACAAATAATTAGTGAATCTGTACTCTTCCTACAATACATTATAAAATTTTAAAGTTGGTAGCATATATAACCAACAATTTTTAAAACCAACACTTAAACAGACCAAAAACCTCTTGTATTAATTGGTGTGTTGTGGGAGGGTCATTCCATATTGCAGCAATCAAAATTACAAAGCAAGCCCCATCTGTGTATAATAAATCAACTGATTGGAGAACCCACTTCCCAGCTGATAGTGATGACCTTATTTAACTTATAACAGAACTTAGTAACCTTTGAATTTTGCAACCCCTTTTATAATTAACAGTTGATGCTGCCCCATGTGGTCAATCACTAGGGAAGTAGTCTATGGTTCAGTCAGCCACCATGGGCGATTTATGACATAATTGAGCAATATTATGTAACCCTTATAATCATGCCAGTCAAATTCTGGAAAACTTGATTATAACAAATGTTGTTTTGGAAAAGTTTAGCTTTAATTTTTAATGTTCAATATTGAGAAATAAAAGCATATAGATTTATATTTGCTATAAATTTAAATTCTAAAGTAATACTTCTTTTTCTCATCCAATCTCCCTCTTTGCCTCTCCTTCCCCTCGTTTAATAAATATATCTTAACTTATTTATATATAATAAAAGAATCACGATAACATTTTTTTTTTTCTTTTAACACTTCCCAAACTTAAAACACTATCTGCTTCTTCTCTGCAGTGAAGCATAATATTGATGTGATTGATATCACATCTTTTTGAAAACCTTAATACCCCATAAACCATTATAGTATTTTTTTTTCTTATTCATACTACAATAACACATACTTAATATTGCAAATAAATATTGGAAACAAAATTTTGACATTAAAAACATTTTTTTTAAAAACTGACTTAAACCACATTCTTCCATATATATTAAATCTACTCCAGAATACTTTACATACCCATTGTCCATAAATAATGTCAAATCCTATTCATAAATATTTTACAATAACCCAACAGTATTATATTCACTTTCCATTAATTCCCTTTTTTTGTAAAGTAAATGAAATATGCATTAGATATTTTGAAATAAGTCTTTAATGTGCAAAACCTATGGGACAAGTGTCATACAACATATTAAAATCAGCTTATTAAAGAATCAGCATGAACTGAGGAGTCTTAACTTAAATTTTTCAACTATATCTTAAAACATGACAGACTTTCCCAAGTTTCACAAACTATAACCTTATGAACAATAGAAAATTTAAAAAAAAACATAATCTGACAGTTAAGGGGAAAGTGTTTTTGTTTCAAGTTTCACAAAATTTTCTTAAAAAAAAAAATTTAAGCATTTTTTTTGTAAATATACAAAAATTCCCACTGCATCAGAAAATCTTAATTATATCATCTTTTATTTTTTTTTTACAATAACCAAAATGAAAAATGGTATTTTAACAATAGAATTGGCCCTAAACAATAAATATTTGTGTTCCAATTTTCATCAAAAAACTTCAAAAAATAAAAATTTTAAAGCTTTTTTAGTTGGAATGTAGGAATTCCCACGCGATGGTTCCGTCGAGGTTTCGAAACTTCTATGTATTGTACAGTCCTTTTTTCTGAACTTCAGCTTTTTTTTTTTCGACCTTTAAAAATGCAATAATTTTTTTTAATTTTCAAAATTTTAAAATAAAAACAGTTTTGGAAAGTTTATCAAACATTTTTCCATCAAACCCCCCTTTTTAAAAGTTTTAAAAAACAATAAAAAAATGACCTGGGGATGTAAATAGTGAGGGAATAACAAAATAAGTTTTTTTTATCATTCATTGACAAAGTCCTAGGTAAATAGGTTTTTTTTCAGTTGGCAGAAGCATTTTTGATCGGTGAACAAAATAAACAAATTTGCTTGCTCTTTTATTAACAGTCATTTTCCCTTTTGCGAAACCAACTTTTTTTTAACAAATGTTTTTTCCCACTTCCCCAACTCTATGGGGAATAGTTTAACACAAAAAAAAAATATTTCACCGCCAAACGTGATATATATGTTCGTAGGGGAGTTGTGTTATTTAATTCATCCATAAATAAATTGTGATTGGGGCCCAAACAACAAAAAATCAAAATTTTTTATGTCAGCAACCCTTTATAAATTTTTGAGAAAAAGGCTTAACGACAAAGTCAAGGGAAGCGGTCTTTTTGGCATCTCCCTGCTTTAAATTTAATTGTAAATTTTAACTTCGGGTTAAACCACCCTAAAGCCTTTTTTTCCCTTTGGGGTGGGGGTCGTTTTTTAAAACTAGGCCCCTTTGGGTCTTTTGATTATGTACCGATTAGGGATTAAAAGGGTTTTTGGTTTAACGCCATAGAACGTAAGGATTTTTCAGGACCCCCCAGGCCCAAAGTACTGTATAACCCAGGAACCGTGAAGGGTTTGTAAACCCCAAATTCCCATTGGGCGAAAAAAAAAATAAGTCATAACCCCAAAGAAGCATTATCTATCATAATCACTTGCACAACATTGCCTCTTGTAAAAGAAAATTCTAAGAACACGGGGTTTGTAAGAAAAGATGGAATTTTCGTTTATAAATTTTTCTGAAACATTTTTCCCTAAAAATTTGAAAGGCACTTGAATTTGGTTTGACTTTAAAGACAAAGGCGAGTGAAAGTGAAAAATTTTTTGTCGGAACAAAAATATCCCCCCCCCCCCCCTACGCCCCACACCCTCGGGGTCAATATGCCCTTTTCCTTTTTGACCCAAAAAAATAGGGTTCTTACTAGTCAGACCAATCGCCCTATTTTTTTGGGGAAAAGGGGGCCCCAACATTCTCCAATTTTTGATCAGAAATGTTTTTCATTTAAGTCACTGTGACCTTGCCCTTTTTACCAAGTGACACCAAAAAAATAGGATCTTTTAGTCATGCCCAAATAACCCATAAGTTTTGGAATATGACCCCTAGCATTCCAGTTATAAATCAAAAAATGGAGTGGCTCCCGAGGACCAACAACAAACCGCCCGACCCCCGCCCAAACAACATTTGCAAAACGAAGACCCCCTTTTTTAAAGGGAGGGCAAAAAAACAATCCAAAGAGAGCTTGGGGCCACTTAAACTCCAATGTAACAAGTTTGTGAGTGTACTCCCAGCCAGTGAAGAAATTTTTGATTTGTCATTTTTTACTTTATTGTTGGTTCAAAGTGAAGTAGTAATAAACCCAGAATGGGACTTGCTAAGACCCTGAGTCATGGAGACTTAGAGAAACCCCCTGAAAAAAAAAACTTTTTTTCCCTTATCCAAAACTTGTTACAACAAATCATTTGGGGTTTATGAGAGAGACAATTTTATAATTCCAATACTATTTGTAAAAATTTTATTTAAGTCATAAAATATATATAAATAATCCCCTTAAAAAAAAAGAAATTTTCTACTTTGTCATTCAGCAAATTACTTTTTTACACCCTGATCATTGGATTTATTCTAAATCACCCAAACAAGGGGCTCGAGGACTAGCATGCTTGAAAAACCCTTGCATTCCCCGGGAAAGTGAACAAAAATTTAAATGGTGCCCCCAACAAAAAACGAACCACAGACCTGTGTTTGGGTTTTATGCAGCCTACTGCTGAGTCAGGACAACGACCCTTTTGAGTACATTTTAACAATTTTAATTTTTGGGAAAAAAGAAATTTAAAACTGAATGTAAACAAGGTTTTCATTTTACATCTAATGGAAATTAGTTATTCAGCTATTTTTAAAGATAGTATGCCATAACAAGAGGGCAAGATGGCCCTGTTCGCTCCCGATTAAAGATGGTTTGTTAGGAAAAAATGAAAAAAAAAAATCTATCAAAGGGGTTTTTTTTTTTAACATTTGACTAGGGGGCCTACTTTTTGATCCACCTGAATTTACCTGGGACCTATTTTTTTGACCCCAATGCCCCAAATTTTTTAACTCTCTGAGATATCATGTAGACAAACACCTACCAAGTTTCATGAAGTTTGGGCCCAAAAACTGTGGCCTCTAGAGTGTTCAAAAGGGTTTTTCTAAGTTTTTGCCCTGTGACCTATTTTTTTGACCCCACATGCCCCAAATTTCAAACTCATCCGATATATGTAGAAAAACACCCTGGCCAAGTTTCTAAATTTTGGGCCCAAAAACGTGGTCTCTAGAGTTTTTCAAAAGGGTTTTTCTAAGATTTGACCTGGTGCCCTTTTTTTGACCCCACATACCCATTTTTAAAACCCTCTGAGATTCATGTAGACAAACATTTGACCAATTTTCAGAAGTTTAAGCCAAAACGGGGCCCTCTAGAGTGTTCAAAAGGGTTTTTTTCAAAGATTTGACCTGGTGACCTAGTTTTCCCCCCACATGACCCAATTTCGAATCACCCAAAGATATCATGCAGACAAATATCCTGACCAAGTTTCATAAAGATTGGGCCCAAAAAACTGGGGCCCTAGATGTTCAAAAGGTTTTTCTAAGATTTCCCTGGTGACCTAGATTTTGACCCACATGACCCTTTTTCGAACCACAGAGATACGTAACAAACACCCGCCAAATTTCATGAAGATTGGGCAAAACGGGGCCTCTAGAGGTTTCAAAAGGTTTTCAAAAATTTCCCCGGTGCCCTAGTTTTTCCCCCAAATGCCCCAAATTTTCAAACCATCCGAGAATTATTAGACAAACATCCTGCCCAAAGTTTCATAAAAATTTGGGCCCAAAACTGTCCCCTCAAGAGTGTTCACAAGTTTTACAAAAATTTGCCTGGTGACCATTTTTTTGACCCACATGACCCAATTTGAACTCATCCGAGAATCAAAACAAACATCCACCAAGTTTCATAAGTTGGGGCCAAAACTGGGGCCTTTTAGAGTTTTTCACAAGCAATTTTTGACGACGGAGACGGCGACGCACGACGACAAAGGCGATCAAAAGCCCCCTTTACCTTTTGCTAGGTGACTAAAAAGATGAAATCTAAAAGAAAGCTCACCATTTTAACTGCCGGGCCACTAGTTGGCTATAAAAATTTAAAGCAATTATTAAAAAATTTACTAAAAAATTTTAAATCAGAAAAAAGCAATACCCAAACTCTTTGAACAATTGTAAAAAAGGTGGTTTGAACATTTTATGCATGAAAGAAAAGAAAATTTACACTTCCAATCCATTTTTAGCCAAAAAAACCCCAAGTTAACAAAAAAACAACATGTGTAAAAAAATTCTTTTAAAAATGGAATTTTGCGTTGCAAATTGGAATTCTAAATGGAAAAAAAAATATACAGTATAAAAAAACTAAGCATCATGAAGGTGATTAATACCCCGCAAAATATTTAATGAGGAGAAGCCAGTTTTCGGGCAGAGCATGAAAGAACCTTTTTAAAAAGTATATTGGTTTTTATAGTAATAATAAGTAAATTTTTATTTAAAGTTGATAAGAGTCAAAATGGTTGTTTTCACAGTAGTTTAAAAATATAAGGTTACAGTTTTTGGGACCTGCATTTCCCTAGTCCCATCTGTTTACATTTAGTTTCAATTTCCATGTATAACATTCGATTTTATGTTCAGGACAAAAAAACAAGGAAAAGTAACAAAGGGAAAAAACTCTGTAATTACTCTAATGAGTTAGGGTTCTTGTCACTGATTTCCTCATTTGGGTTGACCTTTGTATGAAATTTTTTTGAAATTCAACCAGATTTTACAAGTTATATCTGGAAAAGGAAAAGAACAAAGGGCAATAACTCTGAAATTTCCTATAGATAGATTTTGGGTTCTTGTGCACTGCACTTTCTATTGGGGTTTGACCTTGTAGAAATTTTTTTAAAAACCCAAACCAGTAGTTTACAATTTATACTCTGGACAATAAAAAGAAAAAAAAGGGGCAAAACCGAAATTCCTATAGATAGAGTTATGGTTCTTGTGCACTGCACTCCTCTCATTGTGCTTGCCCATTGTAAAAAATTTGTTTTGAAATAAAACAGTTTTTAAAATTTTATACTCGGACAAGAAAAAAACAAGGGCAATAACCTGTAATTATCTAGATAGAGTTAGGGTTTCTTGTGCACTGCACTTCCTCTCATTGGCTGACCATTGTATAAAATTTTTTGAATCCAATCACACTTTTAAAGTTTCTCCGGGACAAGGAAAAAATACAAAGGCAAAAACTCTGTAATTATCTAATAGGTTATGGTTTTGGCACTGCACTTCCTAATTGGGTTGACCATTGTATAAAAATTTGTTTTAAAATAAAAACTTGTATTTTTCAAGTATGCCCGGAAAGAAAAAAAAAAAAAGGGAAATTTATTTGTAATAAGTCAAGAGGGGATTTAGGGTTTTCTTGTGACCCCTTTCCCTCCCCATAGTTTTGATCATTGCATGAAGTTGTATTGAATTCCAACTTGGGGGTTTTTAAATTTACCCCGGAAAAAGGAAAAGCAACGGACCCGGACCGACCCCCGACCGACCGACCGCCCCAACCGACCGACCAGGGGGTGACCCTATAACCCCCCCAAACTTTTGTTTGGGGGATAATAAAATAATGAAACACTCCATAAAAAAAAAAAAAGATATAATATGAATTTAAAATTTTAAATGTATGTTGTTTTTTTAAAATTAATATATAAGTAATTTTAGTTCAGTGGTTCCAATTTGAAGAAGAAAACACAACAGGAGTCTGGCATTTAAAACATAAGTAAGGAAACCATCCTTCATTAAAGGTGATCATAGTTGATGAGTGTAGTGAAATTGCATAGTAAATGCAACCCTTTTATAGGCTTATTGCATGTCAGTGGATGCTTGAATCTGAGCTAAAATCTTTTAATCATTTGAGGATTTGATTAGATTTAAATGATGGATGGATTACCAAAAAGGGATCACATTTTTTTAATTTAAACTTACAAATGCTAACAGACAAATTTTTTGTGGGTAAGAAGAGAAAACAATGCAATGACAAAGATTTCTTCCCAAAAACCCTTGTTTAATCATTTAAAAAAGATGCATAAACAGTATTTCAGTCTTTTGGGGAAATAAAACTTATATGTCTGCCTCATGCAATACCACAACAACAGAAAAATGACTTTAACTTTTACCAAAAACTTACATTTTTCCGGTCCTGAAAAAGATGAAAACCCTTTTCCATTTTAAAGGATTTTGGTATGTCAAAGACATGAATTGAACTAAAAACCCTCTGGGAAGGGATGATAATCTGGAATTGGCCAAACAGCCCGAGGGGAATTTTGTAGGATTACAGTGAGAAGAAAAAAATTTTCTACCAGTTAATTTAAGCCACTTGAGAAACAACTCTCAAAAAATAAGATTCGCCTTTCAGCAGATGCCTTCATTTAGTCACTTCAAGTACCCAAATTTTTTTGTAAGATAATTGCAAGCAGTAGGGGTATTCATCTCTTTGGGTTGAGCCCCAAAAATTGTAAGCCTGCGTTCGGGGTTAAATCCTGATCATGCGCACATTTCTAACTTGGTTTGAAATCCCCAATTTATTTACCCTTTCGCAAAAGGTTTCGGAAAAAATTACAATAAAAAGGGTTGCAGCAACCAGAGTCCACTTGGGTGGTGCATTTTTTTTTCCATTACCAAATCAACCAAAATTTTTTTGGTCCAAGAAAAAGAAAGGTGGCGTGCAGAATTCCAACCGCCATCATTCGTAATTTTATTTTTAAGCGTTTTCCCCGATAAACAGACGGGGGGGAAATTTACTAATTCTAATTAATCTCTGGAGGGTTCTATTTCTGGCAAAAGGGGGACTACAGTAAGTTTTTGTGTATATACATTTGGGAAAATCAAAAACAAGTTTTTTTTTCATTGACAAATTTAAATACACAGGGTGTATTTTCTCGCATTGTATCCCAGGGTCCTGTGTTCGAATTCGGGCCCTTTTTTAGCATTTTTTTTTCCCTGGTTACATTTATCCCAAAAGGGGTTTTTCCCTGTACATACCGCCGTTTTTTTTGACAAGTTTCTTGAAGAACAAAGAAGGTGTTTTCCTATAAATTCGGGGACATTTTCCAAATGCGCATGTGGCCCAATAAGAGATTTGTTTAAGTGCCAGTTTTGACACAAACTCTTAGCGCAAAACCGGGCCCAACCCCTCTTTGAAATTCAGGAGTCCCCCTGAAAATTAAAGAGTCCCGGTGTCTTTAAACAATGACGGCTTTTATTTATAAAAAAAATTGGTGGCTAAGTTATGATTCATAAAAGGGGGTTACAGTAAAAAAATTTTTATGAAATGATTACTTTTGGTTTCCAGCAATGGGCTTTTTAATGTACTTTTAAAGGAAAAGTGTCCCAAGGGAACACCTGAAATCAATTCTAAAATTTCCCTTTCCCTATTTTGGTGTCCTCGACTTTTTGGGGACACAGTCAGTGTCGATCCTTAAATGTGCCCACTTAAGTCCTTCTGGCTATTTTTCCTCATCTATCATTTTTGGTAAACCATTTATAAATTGTTTCCATTGGATTAAAAAGAATTTATTTTGTTCTCTGTAATGTACCGAGGCCAATAATTCAGAATTGATGTTTTTTGTTTACGGCTGTTAAATAATCCACAAAGTATTTTAAATATTTGAACAGTGCATTATTCTCTTACCACCCTTCTAAAATCATTTGGGGGGTCATTTGTTCAAATCCCTGTTGGTTTTTTTTTTTTTCTTAAATTTTTATTACATTCACATGAATAAAATTTTTCAGTTAATTCGATGATCATTCTTTTGTTATTCTCAATTATTACATCTATCATTTTTCATAATTTTTTTTTTTAACCATCATTCTATAAAAAGGGAAAAAATTTTTTTCAGTGAATGGGGAACATATTATTTTATTTATCTTTATTTTTTAAAACTTTTATCTTATCAAGCCCTAGAATAAAGCGAAACAAAGCAGAAATTAAAATCTACACCTATTATTTTCTACACAAACAATATTTCAATGCATAGTTTAGAAAATTACAAAATGTCCTAAAAACGAAAACGAAAATTGAAGTTTTTTGTTAAAACTAAACACACGTCTAGATAATAAATTGATATTAAAAAAAAAATAACATTAATAATGCCCAAACTTTCAGCATATTTTACCCTAGTTATGCTTAAAAATATCATTCATTCATTTAAATTTCTCAAACAAAAAAATCTACCCCCCCCACTATTTAAATTTTACTAAAAAGACCCCCGTTACATCTTAACAAAGTAGCATTTGATAAAAACAGGATTAAATAATCAAAAAAATAAAAGTAAGTAGTTATATTTTACCTCTCCCCAATGAGTGGATGGAAGATTTTTGGGAAATTTTTTTCACAGAGTTTCAATTTCGTTTAATAGGAAACAGAACGATAACTCTAATTTTAGTTTCCCCGGGGTTGGCCTAAAACCCATTAAAATTATTTTCCGCAAGGATGCAATGAACACGCCATGGAAAATGGTTCCCGATGCATTACTGAAGGGGTATATAAAAAACAAAATTTTAAAAAATTGTAATTTACGTATAGTAAGTCATTTATGACTGAAATTATTACAAAGTTATTTATTTTTTTTGTTTTGAAAGTTAAAAAAAAAATCCATTGCGCGGTAAATATATTTCCCGGGAGCAATTAAATCATAGAAATGTATATGTGAAGATAAATAAAAGTAAATTTTATTTTTTTTTTCAGATTTTGTGTTTTTAATTAAATTTAAAATATAAATTAAAATTTTGGGAATTTTAAAATTATTATATCAAATGATGTCGTTTACCCCCGCAGCACCTCCAAAACACCAATGGAAAAAAAATATCTAAGGCATCATTAAAGGGTTTTTATCAATGTTTAATTCGACTTTTACACTCCCTTTGATGTTCAGAACGTGTTTTAAGCAGCATGGGATTAAATCTTTAGTTTTTTTCCCGTCAAATTACGATTTTTCAAAAATTTATTTGACTTAGTAAAAAGGCATAACTCTTTTAAAAGAATTAAAAGCGACGTCACCTTTTTAAAAATTTTAAAGTTAACTTTTGCTCTCGATAACAAAAACTAACGATACATACTGTTACTGGTAAATGGGAGGTATTGGTGTGCCCCCTTTATGTTTTTTTTATTCCCTTTATCTTTCAGAAATCAGTTAAATTTTAATTTTACGATTCCCCTCATTACGAGGGGGTCATCCCTCAAAACTCTGTGGGTAGTGGGCAATCTTATATGTATTTTTTATCTTTTATATATTATTGTTTTATTAAATTTTTGTAAGCGCGCGATAAACCTAAAATTTTTAAAAAATAAAAAATAACATATTTTCATTTTTTCCCACGCCGACAGCTTTTTCCTTTTTCCTCGCTTTTGGATCTTTCTCCCCTTTGATTTATGTAACGTGATTGGTCAGAGTAGTATCACTGTTACATTTTTAAGGCAAAATGCAAACCATACGTTATCAGTCGCCGTCGCATAAAGCTCCACCCATAAGCCCTTTGTCATATAGGCATCAAAACCTTTTTTTTCAAAATCACGACATCCTGATCATCGCGAATACCCCCGGGCCCATCGACAGAATTATCTATCATCAGATGTCATGTAATGAAACGGAATAAAATTTAGTTGGAGGTACCGATGATGGATCTTTTAAGGAATAAAAAAAAAACAAAAAACTTAAAATATCTGCAAATATGTGAACAAGGGGACAAAAATGTAAAAAGGGGGTTGGGGTAGATAAACTTTTTATACGTGTTTTTTTATTTAGCTTTGTTTAAATTCCCGAAAATTTTATTTTGAGAAAATCTTCTGTGTCGGGATTTAAATTTTCAGTTTCTTCGATTCGTTAGAAACAGAAAAAAACCTTTCGTCAGAAAAAAATTAAAAAACTGAAATGAAACTAAAAACGAGGGGTACTGAATACTGAAATTTGCTTTTAAAAACCGTTTTTGAAGTCCATGAGGGATCTAAAAATGCAAGGTTTTCGTTATCGGGCCATGAATAAGACCCTTAAAGTTCCCCCACGTTTTTGCTTAAAATTTTTTTTAGAAAAAAAAAAATTCCATATTCAAAAATGGGGAAAACCTCAAAAATGTTTAATTAACCACCGAAAGT
>CM037784.1:16431073-16481073 GCA_021229015.1 Solen grandis
GAGGGAGGTGCCGAGGATTATGAGGATTTTGATGACGAGGAGCATCTAGAGGAAGGAGAAATAAGGTTTCCTCCCTCCTCACAAGGTCACTTTCATCCAGCTATGTCTCATCCAGCATCCAAGACCCCTTGCAGTAAGAACATGGCATATTCTGCCATGCCGGCTCCCAGGAATGCATTGGTTACCAGCACTCCCCAGGGGGTGCCTGGCACTCCTGTTAACCAGCTAGCCAATGTTCAGAAACCAAACACTCGCATTAACAATAAGAAAGAAGTGGTTGAATCTCGGAATAAAAGTGACATAGTTCTGGCAGCAAATTGCTCGGGTCCAGATGTGGGACCAGGCAAGAGACAAGCTTCTCAGGTTTCAGACAAGGACGTGCGAGTCTCAGAAGTACAGGGTGGTATTAAAGAAGAGAAAGATCCCGGGGATCTGGAGTATAAACAAAGTGAACAAATGCAGGCCACACAAGCGAATGTTAGTGTTAAAAGTGAACCTAAACTGAAAGTAGAACTTAATAAAATGACAGGTGATAGTGTTCCTACTCAGAAAACAGACAAACCCCAACTATCTCTTGCTTTGGCATCACAGCAAACTCGGAAAGACAGGTAAACTAACACTTTTTTTCATAGAAAATTTTCATTTTAGGCACAAACCATTATGTATATTATCTTGGCCCCAAGTTCTCGGAAATAAACTAATGTAATAATAAGTTTGATTTCCATGCTTAAACACAAAGCAATGGCCATAAGATTCATAAGGAATTTGAGTTTAGTATTTGTGTCAGAGCCTGTGATTCTACACAAGCATTATCAAGAACTTGAGTGTTTTGTCTCTGTGTATTTTTGCGATTCAAAAATTTTGTTTTTGCATTTTAACCATATATTATTTAAGGTTGGGGGCATCATTTCTGTATTGAATGTAATGCCTTGTTTTTCATAGATTCAAAAAAGTACATGTATAGCAAACTCCTCTTAACCCTTGACTTCATATGGACTCATTTGCAAACAGAGTAGACCCAGATCAGACAGTTCCTTTAGGAATATTGTCACCGGGGTCTCCTCTGTTTGTTCATATGATATAAAATTATTGTAGCTTAGTTTCTATACAGTCCATGTGGCAAAGAAAAACCAATTATTTTATATACCATTTTAAGTTCAAGTCATAAATTTCTACATGGAACATTCATGAGGTAAAGAGTTAACTCCTTGAGAATCTGATAAACTTGTTTGACATACCCAATGTTCAATATGTGTTTGTGTGTGCCAGATATGCGGAAGGGAAAGGAAAAAGTTTTTTTGATATATTCGGGAATTTGATATATCCAGGTTTGCCATAATAAGGGCTGTATGTGGTTCTCAGAAAAAGTCGTGACATTTGAGTCTGATTGAGTTACTG
The DNA here is from genome assembly GCA_021229015.1 of Solen grandis. Lineage (NCBI taxonomy): Eukaryota > Metazoa > Mollusca > Bivalvia > Adapedonta > Solenidae > Solen > Solen grandis. The sequence continues at coordinate 16,432,472 of CM037784.1, forward strand.
AAATGTATTGGCACCTGCATGCAGAGTTGTTGTCTGTGATATGGTCAAATCATGTGATACAGACTGGTCTCAGTGGGCATCTGGTCAGAATGTCTGTCCTGGAATCAGGAGGTTGTGGGCTAGATCCCCAGCCATGACATATCAAAGTGGTAAAAATGGTACTGGTATAACTCCCTTACTTGGCGTTAGGCTTATAAGGGTGGTTAAAGTATTGGTTGGCCCGTTGTCGGGATAATGTGACTGGGTGTGGTATCATGTCACATGTCTACGGTGTGATAACGCAGTGTGGCAGCACTTATATCTCTCTCAAGTAGACAAGTCTCCAAATGACTGAAATGCTGTTGGTGGGTTGTTAAAAACCAACAACCAAACAAGTGATACAGTGACTGTGAGGCTCCATTACCATGTAATTTCACTGGGTCCAAGTCAAGATTCCATAGTATGCTGGATCATATATATCTGTGAGCAATGTCACAAATTATAGACTTGGTTGTGTTATTTGGGAATTTTGTTTTATGAAGGAGCCGCACTGTATGACTCCTTTTTTAATGGATCACATATAAGCATGCAAGAGAAAATTAGGAAATGGCCAATGGAAAGACAGAATTTGATAATATAATTATCTCCTTGAATGAATTTATGTTCTTTCATAAAAAACAATATCTGCAGAGGTGTGTGTATAATTACACATTATTATAATTATGTGCCACAGTGAAGATCCTTTATAGTGTGTTCATTAAAGCACTGTCCATTATTGTACCTTAAATGTGTATATTCTTATTTGCTTTTTTTGCATTTTCAGACATAATGCGGTCCAATATACCAGTAATGAATCTAGATTTGGACCCCAAATATTGCATTATTTATTTTATTATAACTATAAAATTTATAAAATTAAATTTTTTTTTTCCATTACTTAAAGAATTTAAAAGTATTATTTTTGTACCAAAATATATTTTAAGGCACTGAATTAAAAAAAAAAACATACTTATTCGAAGGTAAAATTTAGGTTTTTGATTATTAGTTCATTTATTTTTGAATTGTTGACTCAAAATATAAGACTTGAGAGGGTCAAAATCAAATTCATAAATTATAAACTTGTCATAATTCCACACTACATAATTTTACACTTAAGCAGCTTGTTCACAGAAGAGCAGTAGAAATAAAAAAAAAAATAAAAAAAATCTACTCTACCTAGTTCATGTTGATGAAGTCTTTGTCTCCTGACAAGTAACTTGAAACATTGCACAGGAAAGCACTATTTTCTTAAATGCAATTTCAACAAAATCATTTCAATATAAAATACAATATCCCCAATCCGGTGCTGGTCCCATGTGACAAGTTCTATATCATGGATGATGGCATTTTCACCAGTTCAGGGTAGTGATTTTGTAAGTTCAGCCTATGAATTTAGCACATGTGCAAGTGAATTTGTACAGCCAAGTGACAGCAAATGAAAATAAAAAATAGGTTATCTCATTCTAAATATAGTTTTAATACCGTCTATGATGATATTCCCTACTTGTTGTGGAGAAACCATCAATTCTTTACAATCACGGCTGTTTGCATTGAGTGACAATGTGTCTGTAGATGGGTATTGATAGACGTAATACACATAGAAAGTTAAAAATCAAATCTTTTGTCAATGACCATCTGTGAATGAACTTCTTTAAATTGGAAATGTAGCTCTTAATTTTACATGTCAGACAATATTGAAATTTCTATAAGTGAATTAAATATAAAAAATGTTGCATGTCAGTTTGTGCCGCAAAATATGAAAGATAAGAAATAGATTATTATGGTAATAGCACAATAGATGTAGATATATGTATATGATAGTACATGTATATTTATTTTACTGTTTATCCCTTCTAGGCTTGCATGCAGTGATGATGAAATGGACACAGAAACTCTAATACGCATAACAAAGGAAAAGCATAAAGAAAACATGTCAGAGGCTGACAGAGCCATTCAAGATAAACTTGGTCTTCTTTCATCCAAACTGAGCTGGATTGTCGAGTATCCCAAAGATTCCCCAACTAGTCAAGCACAAACTTTTCCAAATCAGGGGATACCTCATGTTTCCTACCATGGGGATGGGGAAGAGGATGAGGAGGAGGACGAAGAATATGATGAGGATGAGTTTGATGAAGAAGGTTTAGATGAAGAGGATAGGGCAGCGCTGCGTCAGATGAGGGAACAGAGGGAGAAAGCGATGAGGGAGGCAGAGGGGTATAGAGGGGAGGGGATGGGTGGAGATTATGATGAGGAGGAGGGGGGATACGGGGAGATGGAGGACATTGAGGAGCGGGAGTTTGAGGAGTATGAGGATTACAGTGAGGAAATGGGGCTACATGGGGATCACATGGGCATGGGGGAGGAGGGCATGGGGTATGGGGATCAGAACTATGAGGGTCAAGGGCAGCAGCATTACATGGAAGGGAGCGTGTCAGGGATGCAGCAGGGTCAGAATTACCATCCAGCAGGGGGCTACCAGATTGAGAACTTCATAGTAATGGGGCCCATCTTGGTAAAGTGCATGATTTGTAACAAGATAGTGAGGAAGGCTTTGATGAAACAACACAATCAGGTACATATTGAAGAAATGGAGGAAGAAGAAGAGGAGGATCTAGGAGAGGTGGGAGAGGAGGAGGATGGAGAGTTTCATGAGATGAGCGGGGAGTACGAAGAGGCGGAAGATGAGGCAGATGCTATGCCTGAATTCACTGCAGAAAAACTTATTGCTGAGAAAGTTGTAGTGCAAGATAAGGAGAAAAAGCCGGAGAAACCTACAAAAAGTACTGTGTGTGATATCTGTAACAAAACATACAAGACCCACACGAACATGCTGCGGCATCGGAAGCTTCACAGTGAGTCAAAAGGTGTCACATGTCCAGTGTGTTCGAAAAACTTCAAGATAGAGCAATACTTATCGAAACATATGAAGAAAGCTCACCCGAAGTATAAAGAGGTGGGTGGGGAGGAGGAGGACACAAAAGCAGAGTTCAGCTGTGGAGTGTGTCAGCAGGAGTGTCCGGACGAGGAGTCTCTCAACAACCACATGAAGTCTCATACTTAGTCTCAGAACAGGTGAGTAAGGGCAGGTGGATACTGGTAATATAGTCTTATTGTAATCCATCTATCATTAAGTTGTAATCATGGTCCATCAAATGATCATGGGGACTTTATAAGAAAATGCAAGCCTTTATAGACTCAGAGCAACAGAGGCTATTAACTCCAAGTCAGTGGATGCTTGCATCTGCACTGAAGTCATTCTTAACATTTGAAAAACCCTGATTATAATATAATGATGGATAGATTACCTTAATATCTCATTCTCATTTGTGGGGAAGTAAAGATATGTAATTTTTATTTTTCTATATACAACTTTATTGATTAAACTTCCTCAACTGGTTCCCTAATTAAACCAGTGTATTTCATCCATGGAGATGATGAACATCTTCGCCACTTTTTTAATTTTTGATACATAGTTACAATCTTGGGACCATTCAGAGGAAGCTGGTCATTTTATCATACTATATTAGGAAGAGCTTGTCTAATCTTGGACGGCTCTGGTTGCCATGGTGTCAAATCATATTTATATAAGGTAAAGAGTTTAGAATGTCTCAATATAGCATCAACATTCCCATTTACCTTCTTCTGAGGGTATTTATCCCCAAATTTTCTTGTGTACCCCAAATATCAAAGGAACTTTTTCTAAGCATGGGTTTCATTAGGAGAAACAGAAAATCTACCCCCTATTTTAATATTTTATGGGATCAGCTAGATTGTGAAATATTAGTATCTAACTTAAGCCTATTTAAAAATGAAAATGTTTGTTTCAGTATGTAAAAGAAGTAAAGAATTATCCATCCCAGGAGAGAGCAGAGATGCAGCATCCAGCATGAGGTTTTGTTTGGGTTAGATTCTAGGACAGGCATATGGAGATTTGTTTATATCCGTCTATTTCAATAATTTATGTGTTCACCAGTTTTATCAGTTACTTCAGAATGAGTTAGATTTTGTTGCCAAGCTATGCTGACTCCATAATTTTGTGAAGATTTATTTTAAAAATATTTTTAGCGGATTATTTTGAAATATCAATGTGAAATTAATATAATAAGTTTCATTGTAAATTGTTGAAAATGAAACTACTGAAATGTAATATGAAAAAAAAAAAATCTTTATAATAAGCACTGCAAATTTCAAAAAACTTGACAAAAAAAATATCAGTTTTGTTTTTTTGGACAAAAAAATATTTTGAATCAGATGTTTCATAAGCATTTTTTTTTCAGCCTCCTTTTATTTTTAAAAGTTTAAAGATGTAGTGTTCCACTGGTAGTGCACATGCCTGTGGATTCGATGGTTGAAAGTCCTAGCCCAGGTTGGGACAAGAACTTCCAAGAGAGAATGACTGCTGTAAGAACATAGAATGTAGATTTAACTAACATTAGATACAGATACAGTAACTGTTGTTTAGACAGCCTCAGGATCTCAGTACCCTGGTGTATTTAGGTTATGAAGACCAGGTGTAACAAAATAATCATGTATCATTATTTTTTTCAAACACTATAAGACTTTGTTGTGAACAGAAATATTACAAATTTTTTATGAAATGCAATCATTTTTAGAGGCATTTAAACCATTGAGCAGTATTATTAATGTTGATATTAAAAAAGCAAAATTTTTAGAAAATAATACAGCAAGTACCTGGGACATTTTTACTTTTTTTGTTTGCCTTTCAAATGGTCAGTAACGAACATCTGTAAAGTAATACCCCCTACAGGTGATATATAGAGAGTAATGGAATAAATCACTCATTGGTTTCCAACTATGACTTCTAGCCAACAGTTGGCTAAATTGGCCTTGAACCAGTGATTAACTTCAAAATGGTTACTTTCAAAATCAATTGAAATTTTCAGATTACTAAAAAATAGATTCAGTACACATGCAATTTACATGACATAGCCTCCTGAAAGTAAACAATACAACAAAGTCATCAGAGACATACAACTGCTTGAAGTTAGAGTATTTATTGCTGGCAGATCAACAAACTAGTCCTAGGAATATTCCATTGCTTAGTGATATTTTTTTTTTCTTCAGTTTCAGCAAATCGCTTTGCCCAAACTAAAAGAATATCGCAAAATGACAGAATATTCAAAGAACTACAGAAGTCGACTGACAGGCCATTTTAATAAGCACATAAAATTTCGGGAAAATAAAATGTTCCATTGGTAAATATTTCTAACAAGGATCAAGAAATCCGTTGTCTGATTTGGGAATTCTTCATGCTATGAAAAAAAAAATTCATTTGGAATGGGTCAGAATTTCTGACCTGCAGGGCACTTGGTAAAAGGCCTGTGAATGTACATTCACAGTATATCTCTATGAAAAATACTTTAACCTTGGATGTTACTGCACCAATTCCTTGGATTTAATCAGTATTTTTCATATAAAGAATTTCCGAGTGGCATTCCTATCTAAAGGGGGTTGAGCTTGGAATACATACTAGGGATCCATTTCACAAAACTTCATATGAAAAAGAATCGTCAGCATTAATTCACAGATGTTAAAAAATACTTTTCCTGTGACTTTTTCTTTAAATAGGGTGCTGCGTTTGTATAATGCAGTGAAAAAGGTCAACTTTCTTCATGTTTTAATGTAAAAAATAATACATATAAGTAGAAACTGTTCAGGACTACAGATTTACAACTAAGATCAAATTTGATTGTATTAAGTGAAACAGGCCCTAGAATTGTAAATGACATTCTGTTGGATTATTTGTTAATGATGTACAATGTGAATGACACAAATATAAACCAGTTAAACATGGCAGACCAGCACATCTTCACATCTTCCCTTTCATGGACTTACTATAATCATATACCTTGAATCCTAGACAACAAATATCTCTTTATAAATGTTCCACTCTTTAATTTTTAGCTCACCTGAGCATAGCTCAGGGTGAGCTTTTGGGAGACTTGATTGTCCGTCGGCCGTCGTCCGTCGTCTGTCAACAATTTGATGTTTACACACTAGAGGCCACAATTTTGATCCAATCTTCCTCAAACTTGGTCAGAATGTTTGTCTTGATGATATCTTGAACCCTTTCGAAAATGGGTCAGGTTGGATCAAAAAGTAGGTAATCTTAGAAAAATCTTGTCGTCCGTCAACAATTTTGATGTTTACACACTAGAGGCCACAATTTTGATCCAATCTTCCTCAAACTTGGTCAGAAGTTTGTCTTGATGATTCTTTCGTTGATAAAAGTAGGTCAGTAGGTCAAATCTAATAAAATCTTGTTTACACACTAGAGGCCACAATTTTGATCCAATCTTCCTCAAACTTGGTCAGAATGTTTGTCTTGATGATATCTTGAACCCTTTCGAAAATGGGTCAGGTTGGATCAAAAAGTAGGTCAGTAGGTCAAATCTTAGAAAAATCTTGTTTACACACTAGAGGCCACAATTTTGATGCAATCTTCCTCAAACTTGGTCAGATTGTTTGTCATGATGATATCTCGAACCAGTTTGAAAATGGTTGGGGCTGGATAGAAATGTAGGTCAGTAGGTCAAATCTTAGAAAAATCTTGTTTATACTCTGAGGGCAACATTTTTGGTCCAATCATCCTCAAACTTTGGCAGAATGTTTGTCATGATGATATCTTTTGTGGATGGGGTCAGAAAATTCCTGAACATTGTTTCACCTCATCATCTTAATTCTAAAGCAATCTGTTTTGTACAGGCAATGAATGATACTTTTCTCAGGTGAGCGATCTAGGGCCATCTTGGCCCTCTTGTTTTTAGTCTTGGGATAAGTTTGGTATTATGTATCTATTTCTTAACTCTTTTTCAGTTAAATCTGACAGTATCACTTAATTAAAATTGTAGCTTGTCAGTATTTTGATTGTTGTTAATCTTTTTCTATAAATATTTAAAGCATGCTTTTTTTTTTTCATTTGAAATTATTTAACTGATACGAATGGTCATTTGTATAAGTTGTCCTCCGTCTCAGACAGCCTCATGCTTTGAAGTCATTTACATACACAATCTGTTCAGCTTCAAGCTTGAAAAGCCCATCAACACTTCATCCCTCACGGCTATAACTGGGCAGGCTCTGCCGGACAGTTTACCTGCTATACGTCCATGTGTCTGTCAGTTGTGAACATCCGTAGGTGAAATCTATGACCGTTCAAATCATTACATGTACCGGTATATTATTTGGATGTATATATCATTTATACAATATTTGTATATATTTAACATCTCTCTGCATTTTTTCTTCAGTTTTTGAGGACAGGAAATGATGTCTTTAAGAATTCTAGTTCTTTTGATTCATGAAGGGTTTTGCATTCATGAGTATGATCCCATACTTTCATATTCCACCTGTCATATAGTGCTATATTGTACATGTTCATTTATGTATAAAAATTGTGGTACTTTTCTTTTTGTGATTAAATATGGAAATAGCATGTTGTGAGCTTTTTATTTCATACTTTTTGTGAGAGACTGAAAAATATTGAAGAATGATTTTTCTTATCATACACCACTACAAATATTGAAGAATGATCATGAATTAATCATAATAGTTGGAGGCCATGGGTTCAATCTCCATCAAAAACATAGTTGTTAAAAATGGTATTGGTAGCTCCCTGCTTGGCACTTAACATATATACAGGGAACGGTAGTTCAAGAACTGGTTGGCCTGGTGTCGGGATAATGTGACTTGGCGAGGTATCATGCAACATGTTTACAGCGTGATACTGCTGTGTGGCAGCATTATATCTGTATCAAGAAAATAGTCTGAAAATGACTGAAATACTGTCCGCACGCGTTAAACCCATCATATAAAAAATATATAGAAATTCAGACTGATTCCATCATGGATATTGTGACAGTGGGCATATAAGAAGTCTATGAAGGATTTTATTTCTTAAATTCAAGGAAAATCTTGATAATTAAATAAAAGTATAATCATTATTCATCAAGTGAATTTATGAAGAAGGGAAAGAACATGTCATATGTTCATCAAAGGGATATTAAATTGACTGAGCTGAGCTCAATTACTTATAACAATAGATGGTGTCGAATCAACACTTGAATGGATGAAACCATGTGTAATGCAACAAGAAATTTATCCACTGCAAAAATGACCTGCCTTGAAACCATATGTAATGCAACAAGAAATTTATCCACTACAAAAATGACCTGACCTCACATTTGGGCATTCTATGACAAGGGCCATAACCTTATGACTCAAATCCCAAACAAAAAACATTTTACTTGAATTGAGCGTGCCAAATATGCCACAACACAGTGTTTAATTTTTTTCCAGTTAAGGGCCATAACTCTGCCATGACTTGAATCTTTTTAATTAAATATCAGGTGCACAACTGCATCATGATGAAAATACAGGAATTTTCATCAGTCAAGGATAAAAACTAATGGAATTATGTGTGCCACAAAGTGTTGTTAAAATATGTCAATTTTTCAGTCATTGGCCATTATAATGTCTCTGAATTCTGGGGCTGTATTCATAAAGCTCCTTAGGAAAAAATATGCCCTTAGTTTCTAAAAATTTCCTTAAAATCACATGGATTTCACTTAGCGAAAGGATATATTTAAAACAAGAGGGCCATGATGGCCCTGAATCGCTCACCTGATTATAAATGAGCAACGTATGTTGGATTTTTATGCCCCCCTTCGAAGAAGAGGGGGTATATTGCTTTGCTCATGTCCGTCGGTCCGTATGTCCGTCGGTCTGTCGGTAGCCCAGACCTTGTCCAAGTGATAACTTAAGTTCTATTTGACCTTTAAGTCTCAAACTTCATGTGGTTGTTGCTTATGATTAGTAGATGACCCCTATTGATTTTGATGTCATTACCTCAAAGGTCAAGGTCACATGTTGTGTATGTATAATACCAGACCTTGTCCGAGTGATAACTTAGTTCTATTTGACCTTTAAGTCTCAAACTTCATGTGGTTATTGCTCATGATTAGTAGATGACCCCTATTGATTTTGGTGTCATTACCTCAAAGGTCAAGGTCACATGTTGTGTATGTATAATACCAGACCTTGTCCGAGTGATAACTTAAGTTCTATTTGACCTTTAAGTCTCAAACTTCTTGTGGTTGTTGCTCATGATTAGAAGATGACCCCTATTGATTTTGGTGTCATTACCTCAAAGGTCAAGGTCACATGTTGTGTATGTATAATACCAGACCTTGTCCGAGTGATAACTTAAGTTCTATTAGACCTTTAAGTCTCAAACTTCATGTGGTTGTTGCTCATGATTAGTAGATGACCCCTATTGATTTTGGTGTCATTACCTCAAAGGTCAAGGTCACATGTTGTGTATGTATAATACCAGACCTTGTCCGAGTGATAACTTATTTGACCTTTAAGTCTCAAACTTCTTGTGGTTGTTGCTCACGATTAGTAGATGACCCCTATCGATTTTGGTGTCATTACCTCAAAGGTCAAGGTCACATGTTGTGTATGTATAATACCAGACCTTGTCCGAGTGATAACTTAAGTTCTATTTGACCTTTAAGTCTCAAACTTCTTGTGGTTGTTGCTCACGATTAGTAGATGACCCCTATCGATTTTGGTGTCATTACCTCAAAGGTCAAGGTCACATGTTAAACTTGTCAAGTGATAACTTAAGTTCTATTTGACCTTTAAGTCTCAAACTTCTTGTGGTTGTTGCTCACGATTAGTAGATGACCCCTATCGATTTTGGTGTCATTACCTCAAAGGTCAAGGTCACATGTGTATGTATAATACCAGACCTTGTCTGAGTGATAACTTGAAGTTGTATTTGACCTTTAAGTCTCAAACTTCATGTGGTTGTTGCTTATGATTAGTAGATGACCTCTATTGATTTGGGTGTCAACATCCAAAGGTCAAGTTCACAATGTCACATGTTGATATATTTTCATTATAAAATTTCCCAAGTAATTTTTTTTTTTATCTTAAGGTCCTAACCTCATGTAGTTGTTGCTTATAAATGTAGAAAACCCTGTTTTCAAATTAATAAGTTGGATTCTTATAAATATTTTGTACGATTTAAGCACTGTCTGACTAATAACTCAAAATCTCATTGTGTCTGGTTTTATTTCAGTAAATGTTTAGTTCCACATTTTAGCACATTATATTTTCACTCAAAGTTTTGAAGTTTGAGAATTTTTTGTGACAAGCCAATATTATGAAGGCAAACTCCTTGCATGTAATATAGCTATATACATATTATGGCATATGAGGGGGGCATATATGTTTCACAAACATTTCTTGTTTATATTCACTTACTTTTTGACCCCACATGACCCAAATTTGAACTTGTCCCAAGATATTATGGAAACAGACATTCCAACCAAGTTTCATGAAGATTGGGCAAAAATGTGGCGCCTCTAGAGTGTTAACAAGGTTTTTATAAGATTTGACCTCATGACCAACTTTTTGACCCCACATGACCCAAGTTCGAACTTGTCCAAGATTTTATAGAGACAAACATTCTGACCAAGTTTCATAAAGATTGGGCCAAAAATGTGGCCTCTAAGAGTGTTAAGGTTTTTATAAGATTTGACCTCGTGACCTACTTTTTGATCCCACATGACCCAATTTCAAACTTGTCCAAGATTTCATGGAGAAAAACATTCTGACCATGTTTCATGAAGATTGGGCCAAAAATGTGGCCTCTAGAGTGTTAACAAGGTTTTTATAAGATTTGACCTCGTGACCTACTTTTTGACCCCACATGACCCAATTTCGAACTTGTCCAAGATTTTATGGAGACAAACATTCTGACCAAGTTTCATGAAGATTGGCCTAAAAATATGGCCTCTAGAGAGTTAACAAGCCAAATTGTTGATGACGCACGACAGACGCCGGATGAAGGGCCATCACAAAAGCTCATCTTGAGCACATTGTGCTTAGGTGAGCTAAAAACACCTTAGGAGATTTATTCCAGTTAAGGAATTATTTTCCTTAAAAACTAAGGAGCTTTATGAATACGGCCCCAGAAATAACTTTCCCAGGTGTACATCTGTGCCTCAAGTTATAACGTGATGTTTAATCAATTTAGACAATAAAATGCTTTTTTTCCACCAAGTAAGGGGCCATAACATTGTCATGATATACAATCACATAATGATTGTCAAAACTTAAAGTGGTGACCTTTTAAACTGATTTCAATAGAACTAATCAACAAACATTGCTACTTCTATCTCCTTGACTGTGGTGCCTTTTAGTTTATGCAAAAGATCATGGGTCTCTCCTTTGGGAGATGTTTGAAAGCTATGTGTGCAGATACTCATTCAAGAAAATTGAAAACATATATTTTACATGCAATGTGGAAGAAAATGCGATACTTAAAAGTGTAAAATTTGTAATTGAAAGCCTACTGCACAAAGCAGGAATCAAACTCGGGACCCATTGTATGGCAAGGAAGCACGATTCCATTTTATATGCTCTCCCTTCTTTCAATAATTTGTCTTCAGATTCTTGGTGTATGAATGTCTACATCGTCGAAGACCCCCGGCTGACTTATTCTGTTTCACTACATGACATCATGCTGTGGGGAAATAGGTGAGCAAACCGTCGTAATACAGTTGTTATTAATTTATCGACCAATGAATATGCGACTTTTAAATGCAACACTCTTCAAGGTGGAGGCTTGAAAGTCATGTAAACAATAAAATAAAGGATTGTGTTCAGCAGCTGTATACAACTTCCTCTATGATTGGTTTTAAAAACGTGATGGGAACAATGAAATGGTGCAATTTGACACACCGTAATACCCCACGGCCTTTAGATGATCTATCGATCGGCAGTGGGTATTAGTCGATGGAATGTCTATGACACATTCAAAGGGTGCCATACATTGGGTGCCAAATGTAACCAAGTAAAATCCTACTTCCCAAATCTGGAATCTTACATGGGACCTTGGTTAACCCTTTCCCTCATAGAGGAAACCATGAAAAGACCTATGCGAACAACATAAAACCAGATCAGCCTGCAAGTAACTCGCAGGCTGATCAGGTTTTATGCTGTTCGCTGCTCCTCAGTGGTCTGGAAATGAGGATTTTGTAATTAAATTTGGTAAGGTTTAACTGGTTTTCTGCAGATCAGGCTTTATGTAGTACCTATTGAGTGCGTCAAAATGAGTCTATATGAGGGAAAGGGAAAGCAATTCAGACACTCTATGCCAAAACATAAACTGTCTTCATGGCAAAGAAAATACAAGTGCCATGTTATATCTCCATTACAATATTTACAAATTGTGCAGAAGGGTAAGAACATATCAAATGTCCATACCAAATATTCATAAATAATAGATTACACAGTCTTTGTTTGGTAAACTTTTATTTAATAAGGAATGTTTATTAGGAATGTTTAAAGTAAGGATGATTATATAATAAAATAGTATATAACTATATTAAACACAAAACAAAAAGTAAATGTGTCATTCATGAAAATATATGCCCCCGCCAGTTATGACGAGGGGTTATCAAGGTCTACCTTTAATATCAAATCTAGAGGAAAAAACAGAGATCAAAAGCTGAGTAAATGTATATTATGCTCTAAAAATTAAGAAACACAGTGGTATCAAAAACATGCGAACACAAGATTCTGTTATAAACAAACAAACATAATAGTTTAGAAGTTGGAAATGTATACATGTATAAGAGACCTTATATAGTGTCACAGGCTGAGACTCGAATCTAAGGCATTTTGCTTACAGCACAAAAGAATTGTATGTTCTACTGACTGAACTACATACATGCTTACATATTCTTTTCCCCCAAAGTACAAATGCAAATGTTCTATACAATGCCAATGCATCCTTGTGAAAATTTAAGCTCTTGCCTTTTCCATTCATGGCTAGTTCAATTGCTCACAAACAATATTACAAAGAATACCTTACGTTTTTTTTTTTTTGTGTGTAAACCAGGTAAACCAATCATTTACTACCTATTCTCAAATATAGCTACTGGATAGCCTTAGGTCAATTTGAATACATCTATAACAATGGAAAGTTCCAAAGTCTTGTTTTACATTGCTGTGATTCAAACATAGCTCTAAAGTATAAGAGTGCCATGGTCCAGTGGTAACATACCCGACTGCGGATCCAAAGGTCCTGATTCGAACCCTGTTGGGGGCAAGGATTTTTCATGACCTTTCCAGATGTAAAGAACCAGTCCAACCCAGGAACAGTCAAGAGGGATAGTATTAATTAGTTATAAGAACTTGTTCCCCAATCGACTTAAAATAATAAGTTTGAAATAAAGTATGCCGGAGAATAGCGGTCACTTTTGATGCTATCCACAAACACATTTTCTTGTCTGACAGTTGTATCTTGATATGTCTTGATGATATATAAATTCAAAACTTAAATATGCATACATAGTGATGTAGCATTAGTTGCACCCCTGGAATATGTATTGTCTTTATAGACCATACTGACAAACCTGATATGCATACATGATGCAAAAGTCAACATTTCCATATAAAAATAAGGGGATTTTTTCTTCAGAAAAAATTAACAACAAAAAACGGTGGGATAAAGCTGTATAAGTCCAGATATTGTTACAATTACTGTCAGTTATGATCAAAATGATATCTCATATTGGTAATTTTTGTGCCCTTAGAAAAAAGGAATAAATCCCTGAACAGGATAAATAAATGATCTTGATGTTGGCTTAACTAGACCTCATATTCTGTTACCACCTTAAATACAGTGCAGCTTCATTTTATTCAATGCTTTTGGTGGATTTTAGGAAAGTATTAACGAATTAAAAATGTTTATATCCGCTAATTACCTTTTTAATCATTTTCACTGTTTTATAATGGGACTACTTTATGTTTCAAATGCTAATTTTGATAAACATTCATTGATTTGATATAAAAATTCTTCAAGAAATATCTGAAAGAAATTTTGATTACATAATTTCTTTGTGTTCATTCATTGCCAATTTTTTAGACCATAATGGTTTTATCAGTACAACTTCAGAAATTTGAGGCTCCCAGAGGGAAAAATTTATGATGAAATTAATTATGGCAAAGGCATTAAATAAAAAGAAGTGTAACAAACATGCAAATTAGTCCCTTTTTTGTTACTTATAATTTTTCATTACAAATTTGATATAAATCAAGACTGGTGGGGTACGTTCATGAGACACCCGTGTTAAATGTTTCAGATTCTTTGATGGTTTGAGTGATGAGTAAAACAGTAAAAAGCGGATCACATGCTTGACAAAAATATAAAACTGGATTTCACGATCACACAAGATTTCATAATCACACCAGAAGATACACGTAAGGTATAATAAGTAAATACATACACAATTATATTATTAAGTATTTATACGGGACATTGTAAAAATATAAAATTTTATTTACATACCCAAGCTAATATAATAGAATCCAAAATACAAACCACATTATTTCAGCTTTATATGAAATATATATACAGTATCATGAAAATGTGCATCATTCATAAATAACCCCCATCTTCACTTTTTAAAGTGAAGATATAAAATTAAAAAAGTCAAGTATCACAACAGGTTATGGAGATGCAACAGTTGCCTGAAAATGAGCATTATCGTAAAGCATGATGAGATTCAAACTTAGTACATGCGCGGATCCAACAATTTCTCTCGAGGGCGGGGATCTGACGGGGATAATTACCATACCCAGTTCCAACTATGAAATTCACCGTAAGCAGGGGCAGATTTGATGTGTCAAAACACTGGATTACTGGATTTTAAACATAATAGCCAAGGGTCATGCCCCTCCAACTCCCCTCTTTCATACATATTTTAAGCATAACAGCTAAAACCCTTTCCCCCCCCCTTTTATGCATATTTTAGGCATATTAGCCAAATCTCATGGGGGGTGGGGGAGGGGGTAATATCACATATGAAAACTTTATTGCCAAAGCAATTCTCTCTAAAGAATGAACATAATTTAAAATTGCAATTATATAATACTGTAATGTGTTCAAAATCTAGCCCCAAGTTCTTGAATATGCTTAATATAAAGTACGACTCAAACCTAAATCTCAAATTCTAATCTCTATTGAAATTTTTTTGACATACTTTAGGTCTGAGCATAAAAATCATACTAAAGTTCAGAATATATTTTTTAGAACTTGTGCACCTGTTCCTATATGAATATGTAAATATTCCTTGAGTAAATATAATACTAAAAGTACATCTGTAACCTTTCATTATTCTGCCCATTATATTTTCTAAAAAAGGGTCTGATATAATTAATAGCATTTAAGTTAAATTAATAGAAAATACTGACTGCTGAAAGAATTTGATTTTTTAGAGATTCGTAAAACAATGTGAAATTCACTATAGATAAATATTTTCTCCACAACAACCTATAAAGTCTACTAATATATTTTGATAGGGCAAGCAATATTGTTCAATGAAAGCACTGCCTAACAGCAGGAAATGTTAACCCAGCAACAACCTACAAAGCTATAACTAAGCTAAGACCCATCCTTAACAATGATATTATATACATCCAACATTAAATCTGATGTTATAGTATGCAAATCTTAAAATGTAATCTGGCACAGAAATTTAAAAGTTATATTTCTGCAGAGTAGCACAATTTCATTTCCAGTCCATTGAAAATGCCGTTAAAAGGTAACAATCAGAGGAGATTCATGTACTTTCTAAGGTACTATCCAAGCATTTCATTTTTTCCCCATTAATATTCAGATTATCCCTATTTTACTTTACCTAGACATTTCTACAACCAAGAACAAAATGGTCAAAGTTTTTTCACAACTTAAATGCCCATGTATTACTTAAAGCATGTAAATCATGAACTTAAACTCTGTTAATCTCCCTCATTTATCTCCATTTCAAAAACTGATTCCCATTTAGACCCTCCCCCAACTTCTCTCTCCCTAATCATAACATCAATTTCCTGCCCTTCCTCTTCTTCTTCTGTTTTGATGACCTTCTTCAAACCACCCACATCAACATCACTGTCAACATTCTGCTCTTGGTGACCATCCTGTATGGACTGTGAAATTGGTTCAGCTAGTCTAGGGTCCTTCAGGTGTACGTTATCAAAGTCAGCGAGACCCCACGATGTTGTGCCCAGTCCTGCAAACCCATGGGTCTTAAAAGGCTCGGCAGATATGTTGAACAACACACGTCCATCAATCAACCCTGCAGCAGTCCCATTCTGTAAGACGTTAAAAATAGTGTTTATTTAAAAAACAAGAGGGCCATAGAGGCCCTAGATTGCTCACCTGAGTATAGGGTTACCAAAGGAACATTCTGTACTAAAACATTGTGAAATCTGGCCAGTAGTTTTGAAAGAGATGATTTTTCAAGTTTTCTTCTTTCTTTTTTCTTTCCATTGCCATAGCAACCAGAGTTCTAAATAGATCAAGTTTATTTTAGTAACTTTTCTGAAGGTTCACCCAAGGATCATCCCTGCCAAGTTTAATCAAATTCTGTCCAGCGGTTTCAGAGTAGATGTCATTTAAAGATTTCACTATATACATATAAGGCAAATTAGCCCTGCCCCTGGTGGACATGTTTTTTTACGGATCGGAATAATTTTAGCAATCTTTGTAGAGAATTACCCAAGGAAAATCTGTACTTAAATATTTTGAAATCTGGCCTGTAGTTTTAAAGGAGATGATTTTTAAAGTTTCATAATTTATTTATTTCCATTGCCATTACAACCAGAGTTCTACATAGATCAAGCTGATTTTAGCAACTTTTCTGAAGGTTCACCCAAGGATCATACCTGCCAAGTTTTATCAAATTCTGTCCAGTGGTTTCAAAGAAGATGTCGTATAAAGTAAATTGTTGACGGAGGATGGACACAGGGTGATCATGTGCTCACCTGAGCTAAAAATCCATTGTTTCATATACCATTATTAATATTCATCAAGTTGTAATAGAGCACTGAATCAGGACATAGAAATGAGGGTTAAGACCACTAGAGTGCAAAGATTTTCCCAGGACATTACCATCTGCAAAGTACTGATCCTACCAAGGACCTACATTTTTTTTCTTTGCTTAGGATTAACATCAAAACGACAGTATTCCAGTCATTGGCAGGCCCAGATCCAGAATTTTTCAACTGGGGGGGACTAAAGACATGATTGTGATGTCAGTGCTAGGGTGGTCCGGGGGGCATGCTCCCCCGAAAAAAAATTGATTCTAGGATGACGGAGATGCATTCTGAGGGGTATCTGGGGGAAATATTGTAGCTTTTTTTATAGTAAGATATATGATTTATATATTGAAATCTAAGCTTGGGCAGGCATCTTCCCCCCCCAATAAAAAATTGAATCTAGGATGACAGAGATGCATTCAGGGGTATCTTGGGGAAATATCGTAGCTTTTTTATGATTAGATATATGATTTAATATTGAAATCTAAGGGGCGGCAAGTTCCCCTAGAAAAAAATTATACTAGGATGACAGAGGTGCATTCAAAGGGGTATCTTGGGGAAATATGGTAGCTTTTTTTATAGTTAAATATATGATTTATATATTATATTGAAATCTACGCCTTAGGCTAAGTAGTTCTATTGCTTGGTGACGAAATTTTAAATCAGCTTTCTTTTATTTTCATTTTTATGCTTTTTGTCCCTAAAATCAACTTCAATGCACCTTATTTTCTTCTGTTTTGACAAGATTCTTGACCAGGCGGGCAGTTAACCTAGCCATCGTTCTTGGGAAGGACCAGTACTAGACTCACATCCTCCGTAAAGATTTCGCATAAAAAAACCATAGATGGGTCCGAACTCGCAGCCCTCTAAACCATTATAATCTAGATCCATAGAAATATTTTTTCTGTATGATTTATATTGCTACTAATATAAATTATATGGCACTGGCTGCAAAGCTAGGTTGCAAGTTTTAGTACAGCTAGGGGACTTTTTGGCTATATCAACTCTCATTAAAAATAAAAAATCAATTGAAAAAAAGTTTAAATATGAAAATGAAAGTGATTGAGAAGTTTATCATTTTCTTTGCACAATATAGTATTACATATATTTATGGACTCTATTAAAAAAGCATAACTTGGTTACATTCTATTTAATTTATTAACACTGGCATGTGTGTTATTGTCCATTTGTTGTTTTAAATATGATTCCTTTCTATTTAAATACATCTATGTTCACCTTATATCTGTAAGATAGAGAGAGCACTAAAGCCGTCCATAAAATCATAAAATAAATGTTAGATTTTGTTGTTTTTTGTTGTTGTTTTTTTTTTGGGGGGGGGGGGGTCGCATTTAAAAAAACCTGATATATTTAAAAACACTGAATTTGATTTGATCCTTAGCCATTTATTAATTTTACTATTATATGCACAATAAATATGACTTAAATTTATACTAATCGCTATCAGTGAATTAACTGACGTCTGTGACATGCACACAAGCATAGGACTGATTCAGATTAGAGCAGACACAATGACGTTGCCAAGGTGACAGCCGAGATAAGTGTAACAACGGATGCTCTCACAGCAGGGGTTGGCCTGGATGACTGGTCATTTAGCTAACTTTTATTTCAGTAAGGGGTTCACAATGGGAATTTCCACTACTTACCACAAGCATTTACCCCAATCAAGGCAATTTCAGTCACCTAGAAAACTGTATGATCAGGCCAGCTGGGGGCGAGGCTTGAGCCCCGAAAGCCCCCCACCCGGTGAATCCGGGCCTGAATGGGGACATACATGTAGTGCTGCCTCACCTGGGTTCTTACTAACTTATACCTTAATTTAGAGCCGTGGACTCCAATATTTGGAAACAGGACTCCTGTTTTTTTTTTAGCACTTCCTATATGACTATATAGTAGGACTCTCTATGGCAAATCTTTATACAGGACTTGATTCTTTGGAATCCTAGTGAGATCCCTGCTCACTGTGGTATCATGCAATAGATAAGCAGCATGATACCACACTTAGTCACATTCTCCTGAAACTCGGAAAACCTGCAGTTATGGAACTACCCTGATGTGTTTGGCACCAAACATACCACAGATATACAAATGCATTTTAACAACTTTGGTATGTCATAGCTTGGAATCAAATCTAGAACTTTCTGGTTACAGGGCAGTAATTCTAACTATTTGACTATCAGGACCAGACATCTACATTGTACACTTTATCAAGAGGGATTGATTAATCCTTTCCCTCATATAGACTCGCAGGCTGATCTGGTTTTATGCTGTTCGCATAGGTCTTTTCATGGTTTCCTCTATGAGGGAAAGGGTTAAACAAAATTAATGTATACCAAATTAGCCCAGCATGAATTCTTATCCGTAATGCAACCTGGTGAAATCTTAAATACAGTGTAGCTTTGTCCACTTATTATCATTTCATAAACAGTATGAACTACTCAGTGATCTGATAGTTCATGAGTTAAATGATGTAAAGAAAATGTTCAAACCCTGATCAGAAGACTCAGCGTGTTCCATCCTGTGACGCTGATGTTTCCTGTTGACCCTGAGCGCAGGATTGACGATTGACCTGTAAAAGTAGCATGAATACAAATGTAGATTAATGATTTCCTACACACAGTTCAGGGCCCATTGAGTTCTTGAAAACTTTAGTATGATTTTCATGCTTAATTTTAAAGTATGACCATTAGCTTTAAAAGGGATGAGAATATGCTATTGAGTTTAAGACTGGATTAAAGTATTTTTGAGAACATGAGGTAAGGTAATTTTATCAACACACCGTCCTCGGTGGCCATGTGTTTAGGTCATCCACCTCAGGGCAGAAGGTCGTAGGTTTGATCCCCAGACATGATATATCTTAGTTTTTTAAAAAAAATAGTACTGGTATAGCTCCCTTGCTTGGGGCTTAGCATATAAGGGTAGTTCCAGGACTGGTTGGCCCGGTGTCAGGATGATGTGACTGGTTGTGGTATCATGCCACATCATGTTTACAGCGTGATACTGCAGTGTGGCAACATTATATCTGTCTCAAAGCGACATAGTTTCCAAATGACTGAAATTCTGTCAGTGGGACGTTAAACCCAACAAATAAACATTTTTATAAACAATAAATTCAACTTTCTTGAATTTTTTTAAATGTACATTACATAAGTTATTGATTTCTTTCTTTTAGATTTTTGCTACTGTATACAGTAAGGTACATGCTTAATCATAATACTGTTCTCACCAACATTTCCTGTTACAATAAACCTCTGAGTCTGCGGATAGACAAAGAAGAACAGTCCGGTAGTGTCAGGCATCCTACATCCGCCCTGAAATATCCGCCCCGCAATAAAGTACCCATCGGTGGAATTCACCTCCCCGAGTCTGGCATCCACTTGTATATATATGTCCGTCCTAGAGAGGATAATCAGGGAAAATTACATGTGTTGTCATTTTGTATCAGATAACTTTTATGTTCGCAACAACCCAAATACTTGCATCTCCATCAACTTGATCTCTTACAGTTATCTCTGTTCTGTATCAAAATCAAATGAATAAAAGTATCAGTATAGTGCAGTTCCAAAATAACTCTAAATTTGGCGTTCAACCTAGTACTAAATTTAGATGGCATAATACACTGCAACTCCAGTTTAATGCAAACTCCAACAAGCAGATACTGAATTACCTACCTTGTGTTAACAGTAGAATTTTGTGCACTCCATTATAATGCAATATGTGGGGCCTGAATCTCAGTACCAGTATATCACAAAATATTGATTTGAGGTACATAGTTGGACTGCTGCATGTTGGATTTCATGTAATAGTGAAGTACATTATAACAGCTCTACACTGTATTTCTCTTGTCTACTTCAGTCTGGTCCTGTATTCAATACTAACTATCAAATACACACACTAAATATTTTTAAACTTCTTTAGACCAAAAACATTTAATGAGCTGAAAATTTCAAAATATATATAACATGTATTTAATATGACAAGTGAGCTTAACTTTATATAATGGGTATCATAATAAAAGACCGACTTTTGCTAGTTTCTAGTGTATAATCTAAATACAAAGATACAAACGCAAGGCTCTCATATTCAAACAGTCAACACAAGCTTCTCAATAGCAAATTCTAACACATTAAAAAAATGCATTATAAATATACAAGGCTTTTGGCATGTTATTTTCCAATAGATGCACATAACATCTTAATAACTATGCAACGAGCATCATTACTTAAAAATAGAGTTTCGCTTTTAATGTTATATCACAGAATAATGCATGATGCTGCTTTCAGATGCTCTGAAATTAATCACTCAGAACTACAACCTCCATGATATTAGATTACTGAGCATCTGAACTTAACACTGTGCATTATTCTACGATATAGCATGAAAAGTGAAACTCTATTTTCTAAGTAACGATCACATTTCATATTATTCTGCATCAATGGAGCTAAGGTTATAAAGATGTTTTTTACCATTTCACAGATCCGATAATGTTGACAGAGAAGTTCAACTTCTCTGCGGCACACCAGTAGATCGGTATCTGGGTCACCATCTGTCTCATAACCTTGCCATGACCTTCACCTGTGTCCTTGACCTCAAATGACCCTGTCTGCTGGGCAAAATTGTTAGGTTCTTCAAACTCATTGTATTCTGTAACAAAGTATTCATAATTGAAATAACAAATAACATTTTTGTGTCACCTGCTGTAAGCAGAGGTGACATATAAGGATCACTTTTCGTTGTCTGTATGTCTGTCCATCACATTTTTTCCATCACCTTCAGCAGGTGACAAATATTTCAAGGACCACTCTTGTTATATACTCTACATTTATTTATTATTTTCATATTGTTATACAATTAATTTACATACTTGATGAAAAAAAAGTAAATGGGAAAATTTGAATTTCTACATGCATACAAACATGCAAAACAGATTCCTCTTACAACTTCCCTATGGAGTAATATTAATCAATACTCAGTTGGAAAAACAAGAGTGTTCTTTGAAACACGTGTCACCTGCTGAAGCGTGATGGCAAAAGTGTGACCAGCAGACAGACAGATGGACAGACAGATGATGGAAAAGTGATCCGATGGTTCATACAAATTTTCTGAAGCAAAATTTCAGTGTTTTTTAAGGGTTTTAAAATTCAAAATTAAGGACTTGTATAAAACGCAACTTTTGCTTCAATTTTAAAGGCAAGAAAGTGATGAACCTCAATTCTTAAACAACTTGATGAACACTTTTTTATGATCAATATTGTAATTTCAAATTCATGGGTTTTTCAAGACCTTTCAGTTAATTTTAAGTTGTTGTTTTTTTAAGGGTTTATAAGACAATATGTAATTTTCAAGGGTTTTTCAAGACAGACACCAATTTCAAGGGTATTTCAAGACCTGTGCAAACCATGGATCCTTATGTGTCAACTCTGCTTACAGCAGATGACACAAAAAGTGTGCACTCAGGTTCGTTAAATTGAGGGTTTTGGGGGGGGGGGGGTTTATTGGACTGAAAGCATTCAATAAATAACAAGACTAAAAAAAAGAAACAGGCAAGTCATGCATACTGGAAATGCAATATACCAACATAATATATTTAATACATTTGAATAACCAACCGCCTAACTCGCAGGCTGATCAGGTTTTATGCTGTTCGCTGCTCCTCAGTGGTCTGGTAATGAGGATTTTACAATTAAATTTGGTAAGGTTTGAGTTTGGCTTTCTGCAGATCAGGCTTTATGTGGTACCTATTGAGTGCGTCAAAATGAGTCTATATGAGGGAAAGGGTTAAAGAATTCTATACCCGTAGCTTAGAATAAAGAAAAGGCTTCCAGTTTACTTTCAAAGTCCTCCACATAGGGCAGTGGAAAATCTGTGTCTGCAGGAGGTTTTGGGTGTGATCCTCTGGAGCCTGTGGCCAGGGTTGTCAAGGTGATGACCTCATCCACATTCAAGTTCAAAGAGACTTCGCCACTGCTCACCTGTAATAGTATAAAAATGTTGAAATGACAACATTTTCTGTAGGGTAAGTTTGGTTGGTTGTTTGGTTTTACATATGTCCCACTTTCTGTATTTCAGTCATTTGGAGACTTTCTACTTGAGATAGATATAGTGCTGAAACAATGCACAATCATGTTATCAGCAGTCACATGATCCTGACGCCAGACAAACCAGTCCTGGAACTACTGTTAAATCATTATATTTTGTTGACATAAAATTTCGTGGAATCTGTGATCAAGTATATTTTGTAGATACATATATTCGTGGATGCATGTACGAGAAAACGTGATGTCTACTTAATTAAATGTATTCCTGGGAACTGATATTCGTGGATAAAAACCAGCCACCAAATCAATGAAAATTAGTTATTTTACAGTACTCTTTATTCATCCTGAACCCCAAGGAGGGATCTACCAGTACCATTTTTACCAACTTTGGTATGTCCCATCCAGAGATCAAACCAGCAGCCCTTTATGCTTGTGAACATGTATATGTCTATGGTACAGTAAATTACTGAGGTATGTGAACCAGGGGGCCTCCGTGGCCAAAAGGGTAAAGTCACTGACTTTAACACTCACTCAGCCCCTCAACGCTTGAGTTCGAAAACTGACAGGGTTATTTGGATTTTTATGTGAGGAAGCCTTCCAGCTGGCTTGCGGTAGGTCAGTGGTTCTACCCGGATGCCTTCGTGCATTTGGGGTCTTCCTCCACCTGTAATTAGCTGGACTGCTATATGACTGAAATACTGTCGAAGTGACGGTAAACTCAAATAGTCAAATCTAGTCAAGTCAGACATGTGCACTACAAAATTTTGTGATGAACAGAAGGTTAAACAGACTGATGAAGATATCACAAACAAATCCAGATTTTTGTTCACCTACTGATCACATGGTATACCAAAGCAGCCAATGGATAGTTCAGAGATTTCATTGGAATATTTCTTTAAACAATTGAAATTTCTTTTGAAGATTATCTTACCTGTATAGGTTTCTGGACCCTGAACAATGAGGAGGGTTTTCCGTCAAATCTCAGGTCACTTCTCCACATGTTAAGTTGCTTCACACTTGCCTGTATGACACATGATACACAGTTCAGAGAAATAAGTCTAAACATGAACTCTTAATGAAGGAAAGGAATACTATCACTTTACCAATTCCACTCAACAACAGGAAAAGGAACTGCCTTTTTTTTTAAGCAAGACATTAGACACCATGGTTTTATGGTAACATAACTGACTGCAAATCAGAAGGTTGTAGCTTTGAACCCCATTAAGGGCAAGGATTTATCATGGTGCATAGTACTGGTCCAACCCAGGAACCGAAAGAA
Organism: Solen grandis; assembly: GCA_021229015.1. Lineage (NCBI taxonomy): Eukaryota > Metazoa > Mollusca > Bivalvia > Adapedonta > Solenidae > Solen > Solen grandis. The sequence continues at coordinate 16,456,742 of CM037784.1, forward strand.
GGATAAGTATAAGTTGTAAGAACTTGTTTCTCAATTAACAAAAAATAAATACATTAAAAGTTTAAACTAAATTTGGTATAAAGGTACAACCTGTTTGATTCCTATATAGCCTCAACTTCACTTTAAGAAGCAGGCATAAAAGAATTCAACATATAATATCCTTGTTTAACTAAAAGATTTCAAATCCTTTATCACCACAAATATGATATTTTGAACAAATCAAAGTCTATTCTTTGTACGTACATGCTTATTATAGCACGTATGCATTTTATTTCTTTTCTTTAGACAGATCTACATAAACAAGAAAGTTCTGATTTTCACAATTTTGAGTTGCAGAAATTCTAAATTTACATCCAGTTGCAATAGGACAAAACTGGTGTAATGCAAATTAACTCTCAGGTCCCAGCAGAATTTGTTTTTCATTCAATGTAAAAAAGATGCGATGGAATGAAGTTTGGATGGAAAGAATGATGAACTTGAATGATGCACATTTTATAGGTCCCCAGGACCAATTAACATTTGATCAATGATGCGCTTGAACAAAGTGTTGTTCATTTTTTCACATCTACCAGAGTGACATGTCGCTCTCACCTGTTGGTCATAATGACATAATTAGCCAAACAGTATTGCATCAATGTGGCACAGTAACACTAATCATACAAGCAAGTTTGTTTGTTTGTACCAGTTGAGAACTTGTGTGACTATATGTCAATAGGTAACCTACAGTATAAATGTTGGTGATCATCTTTATTTTTGTATTTTCGCATTAAAGTAAATGATAACATGAAAGAAAAATAAAGAATATAGTGTCTTGTAACAATACATAACAATAATATAACACAAAATGGCATTGCCTATTTACAATACTATTGACTTTTATAGGGCATATACATGTCAATACAATGAAAACACCATCACCATGCTTATGAATAAGAAAAATGATGGGATGAAAGATGCAATGGAACGGAGGATGCGAAAGTAGTTGCAAACAAAGTAAATGAGTGGTCTGGTGCTACTTCTTTCCATCGCGAATGGACTGTAGATATATTTTTATGAAATGCAGGCCATGTTTAGCTGTCAGGAGATACTTACAAACTGTCCATACAACCTGAAGGTGACATTCTGCTGGGATACATTGTAGGGCGGCAGGTAGGGCCTGATACACTTTGAGTGGTCATGGCTCTGAAGACACACAGGTACAGCAAATTTACAATGTGCCCCTATTGGTCAGTATTAACAAAGAAACTTTTTTCTTTTTTTTTACTTTATATTACAAGAGGGCCAAGATGGCCCTAGATCGCTCACCTGAGAAAAGTATCATTCATTGCCTGTACAAAACAGATTGCTTAAGAATAAAGATGATGAGGTAAAACAATGTTCAGGAATTTTGTTAAAATTGGCCAAAAACTGTTTCGAGATATCATCATGACAAACAATCTGACCAAGTTTGAGGAAGATTGGATCAAAATTGTGGCCTCTAGTGTGTAAACAAGATTTTTCTAAGATTTGACGACGGACGACGGACAATCAAGTATCCCAAAAGCTCACCCTGAGCTATGCTCAGGTGAGCTAAAAAGTTATATCCAATATTGAGAATTTCTGCCTAATCATTCTTTAATTTTGATAAAAATGCCTATAAATCTGCTGATTCGAAGGTTGTGCGTTTGAACACCATTTGGGGCAAAGATTTTCCATGAGCTTCTAGGGCACCAAGTACTGTTCCAACCCAGGAACTGTTGAGAGGGATAAATATAAGTTGTAAGAACTAGTTTCAAAATCGATGTTTAAATAAATAAGTTTTAACTTATCTGGTATTTGGTTTGAGTTAAATATTTCAGAAAATATAAGATTTATAAAATGTTTCCCATGTTAAAAATTGTTCTAAGATATTTTATGAATATGCCCTTAGAATCCCAAGGAATTTTTTAAGGTTATTCATACCACAATCACTGTTAAATGCAATAATGCAACAGGACCCAAACAGAACAATATGAGATAGGACTTAGCAAGTTCTATAAAGCTCCCTCTCTCTTCCCCAGGAAAACGGATCAAAGTCACAAATTTGTATAGCTACAGTATAGTCAAAAGCATAAAAGCAAACTTTGCCAATAAACCATATTGATTGTTGTCTTACCATTGTTTCTATGACAATAGTCAAGTGTTTCCCATCAGGGCTGGTCAGGGACACGTAACTCCCTCCATGCTTTAGATGACCACTGCCGTAACCATGACGATAATACTTCCAACCAATCTCTGTAAACTGGGTTGTATGAGCTGGAATTTTAATTTAAATTAAATTGTTTTAAATATTGCATTAAAATAAAATAATCAATCTGTGTACATGCTTATATAAGAAGTAATCTTGCATTGATGATTTTTTTAAAAAGAAAATAAAAATATGACTGCATATGGCTTTGTGAAATTATTTATTGCAAAACCGACAAGTGAAATGATACCACGTATCTGAAAGCGGTTATGGAAGCCCTGGGTTCGAAGCCCGTTGAAAGCAAAAATATTTCATGACCTTCCCAGGAACCATTAAGTGGGATTAGTATAATTTGTAAGAATGTGTTTCCAAAACAATGTAAAATAAATAAATAGGTTAAAACTAATGTCCCACTGACCTGCCATCCATATCGGACTCTCCACCACATAATGACCACTCCAGGGACTCTCTGCTGTCATCAGTCCATCACGCGTGTAAGGCAGACTGTCGTAGTATGCCGCAATCAGGTTCCAAGATATGGTGCTGCAGTATTCAGATTATTACCCTCATAAGAAGACTCAAATGGCAGAGTGTATGTTTTGTGCAATTAAATGACAAAACCTAACATTTAAAATGAAAATTTCCCTTTATATTCAATGAAAGAGTGTGTTTAACCCTTTCCCTCATATAGACTCATTTTGACTCACTCAAGAGGTACCATATAAAGCCTGATCTGTAGAAAGCCAAACTCAAACCTTACCAAATTTTCCTCATTACCAGACCACTGAGGAGCAGCGAACAGCATAAAACCTGATCAGCCTGCGAGTTACTCACAGGCTGATCTGGTTTTATGCTGTTCGCATAGGTCTTTTCATGGTATCCTCTATGAGGGAAAGGGTTAAAAGCTGATTGATTTTTTTAGTTTACTGTCGCTGCAACAGTATTTCAGTCATATAGCTACATCCAGCTAATTACAGGTGGAGGAAGACCCAGAATGCACTGAGGCATCCGGGTAGAACCACAAACCTACCCCAAGCCAGCTGGAAGGCTTCCACACATGAAAATCCAAAAGACCATGCCGGGACTTGAACCCACAGAGTGAGGGGCTGAGTGAGTGTTAAAGTCATTTAAATGCTGATAAAAATTAAATATGGGAAAAAAATGTGTAATTGTACGTAAAAATGGCTGTAACATGACTTTAAGACAACCAAAAGATGCTACAAAACTGATTTGCTACTATGTAACTTCCGAGTGGATTCTGAGAAAACCCACGTCTGGACGAGCATCCACTCTACTCTCTCAGTCTCTTGTACGTAACCAGGATCAAACCCAGGATGCATTGATGAGAAGTGGAACACCTTACCATTACATTATCCAGAGACATCAAAAAGCTATTAAACACTAGAAATAAGGACACAAGATGCCCCCATTTGCACCATTTATCACAAAGTCAGGAGCATTAAGTCTCCTAAGCAAAAACCCAAAAGTAAAACTTCCCATCAAAGAGTACAACTTCCCATAATAGTGGACAATCCTGTAAAGATCTCTGACTCTGACTCAAATAATTTTGGAATATTGCCCTACACAAGATTTTCAAAGTGTGAGCATAAAGAAGAGTGAGAATCACATTAAATAAATAGATCATTTGTTGATTTTCTTTCACTTGTGGTCAAAGGATGAGCATTTCACAATTGGTCTCAACACTACGACCAAGTGTGAAAGAAAATACAATCATACATACAAATCAACACATCCTACCTTCTGTATTTGTAACACATCCTACCTTCTGTATTTGTCACAAAAAACTTAAGACATAAACAATAGGCAGGCTGATACTTACCCTGTAATGTTGCCATTCACATAATTCTGATTCAAAAGCTGAAAAAAAGAAAAATATAAAATTTAAACAACATGGTCAGGTTTCTTTTCATGTAACTTTCAAATTGGGTAAAGAATTCCCCTCAAAAAAAAAAAGTCATATAGACTAATTTAGGATAAAAAATGGACAATTTTGTCCCAGGCATGCTGTCAAATTTCACTATTTTGGGATTATGTTTTCTTTAAAAATATGTCAATTTTACAGGAAATTCATTTTCTGCATCTAAATCAATATATTTAGTTAACTATAGGAATATTACTTTTTAATGGTCAAATACCATAAAATTAATGGGTTATGTAGGGCACTAATTTTTAGTGGAAATTGTAGATGGTTTTATACATAATATTAATGAAACAAACAAAAAAGATCTTTTAAAGGACCTTTCATTTTCTGTACATGCATTCATGAAGACGTAACTGGAGCTTATATTTCTGTTCATATTTTTATCAATATTTATATTTCATTTTTTCTAAATAAATATAACTGAAAACCAACCTCCAATGAAATAGGCTCATGAAATTGACAGATTCAACAAAATATAATGTAAATGAAATAAAGTGATTGTCCAGCAGGTCTTTTTAATTTCATTATTTCCATAAGACAGGGACAGACGTACCCTGGCCCAACATCCCCCTCCCACGATGTCATTATACGTGCTGTAGTCTTCTGATGCCCAAAGTGGCTTCCCTGTAGACACTGCTAGGGGCGTGGTGATGGTCCCTGGGTAGTGACACCTGGTGAAAACACATATATATGGTATCATAGGTGATATTTACATGAATGTGCATGAAAAGATGCATCTTGTGTTATATACGGTATTCATATGCATCAAGATATTTGACTATATACATAGTGTTATAGGTTGTGGAGTTTACATGCATGTTGGTGCCAGGAAATTTTACCTACTGATATAATGATATGCAAATTAAATGCATCTGGTTATAGATAAATGTACTTGGTGTTGTATGTGGTATCTACAAACATTTGGGTGTCAGGATATGTACTAAGAGTTAATTTTGGTGGGTAAAAAGTAATGTACCTCATGTTATATGTGGTATTCACATGTATATGTGTGTACAGAAACTAGCCTTGTCTTATATGTGGTATTTATATGCATCTGGGTGTAAAGAACTGTACCAAGTGTTATATATAGTTGGGTGCTCAGCAGCACATACTCCATAATGGGAGATTCGTATGCACTTTGTACATACTTAGTTTATTGTTTGTATTTAGTTTGTACATACATACTCCATACTAAGCCTTTACCTCATGAATATTCATGTACTTATTTATGTTTGTTTGTTTGTTTGTTGGGTTTAACCCTTTCCCTCATATAGACTCATTTTGACACACTCAATAGGTACCACATAAAGCCTGATCTGCAGAAAACCACAGTTAAACCTTACCAAATTTAATTGCAAAATCCTCATTTCCAGACCACTGAGGAGCAGCAAACAGCATAAAACCTGATCAGCCTGCGAGTTACTCGCAGGCTGATCTGGTTTTATGTTGTTCGCATAGGTTTTTTCATGGTTTCCTCTATGAGGGAAAGGGTTAACAACCCATTGACAGTATTTTAGTCATTTGGAGATTATGTCTACTTGAAACAGATATAGTGCTGCCACACTGTAGTATCACACCACAGACATGTGGCATGATGCCACACCCAGTCACATTATCCTGACACCAGGCCAACCAGTCCTGGAACTACCCTTGTATGCTGAGTGCTAAGCAAGGGAGCTATACCAGTACCATTTTTTTTTTTTACGACTTTGGTGTGTCGCTGCAAGGGATGGAACCCACAACCCCCCCGTTCTTGAGGCAGATGCTCAAACCACTAAGGCACTGGGGTCGGTACAAATTTATGACTTGATGAATATTAATTAACTGAACTTAAAATGGTATATGGAATAATAATCTTTTTCTTTTTGCACACAGACTGTGTAGAAACAGAGCTACAGTATTGTATGAGCAAACAGAGGAGACCCTGGGTCTGCTCTGTTTGCCACTGCATCAAAATGAGTCTATATGAAGTAAAGAGTTAAACACTCCAGACAGTATTTCATTCATTTTGGGACTTTATAAACAAGAGATGGATAGACTGCCGTCTCTGTGGGATAGTAAGTCATAAACAAGCAGTAAGATACCACACCAAGTCACAAGAATCCTGACACTGTTCCAACAAGCCATGGTACTACTCTTTCAAGCCAAGCCCCAATCAAAGGCAATACACCAATACCATTTTTAACAACTATGGTATGCTGAAGCTGAGGATCAAACCTACAACTCTAACTCCTGGTTATGGAACAGATGCTCTCTACCAGGACACAATCCTGTCTGACGGTTAATACTAAAACATTGCCCAAATACCTAACATTACAACAACTTATCTGATACAACGCACAACCTTGATAAAGAGTCTTTTAGATCTAAATTACATTATATTTAAGGTTTCGTACACTTTTGTACACTTTCAGTCTGAAGCCAAATTAAAGTTTCTTCTACTCACCCGACAATGTCTATTGCCGCAGCCAACTCTGGATCCTTGACAAGATCCTTACAGATCTTCCAGTCATTTATGTGAGGTGCATCAGGGGCCACGATTCTCACATGCTGCAGGGTGGCCTTATCCAGCTCTCGCCGCAGGGTCTACAAAAGAGCATACACACTGTGTGGTGATATAGCGGCTGTCTGATGTTCAACAAATGACTGGTTGGGGTGGAGGTATCAACTAGACATATACATGGAGGAAGCAAAGGGCAGTGCAGCTGGGACATGGAGACAGTAGAAACTAGAGCTATCCTGGAGGGTGACAAATACCCTTGCTAAAATACCTTGATTCCACAACATTAAAAAAAAAAAAAATTCCTACGTTGGAAAATTTTATAGAAATTTCCTTTTACAAAGTGGGATCAAAAATGAGACAATATTAATACATCCAGTATAAAACTTGATCAGTCTAAAAGGATCATGCACAGTTAACATAAACTTTTAGAGTTTACCTTTATATAAACAGCATCATAATCTTTCTCATTCCAGATCTGAAACAAGCAGAACACGAGAATCAACAATTTGTTTAGTTTAAATTTATTTATTCCTAGCAATTTGGAAAAAAGGTTTTTACAACATTTACAAAAATCTTTATTGTTTAAATAATAGGTATATTTGTCTGTAAGGTAGCGACTTGTTAATACAAACTGTATCTGACCGAGCCATGTGCTCACTTACCCCGACATAGTCCACGGTAATGTTGTAGTGAATCCGGGCACCATGGATCCATTTGATGATGTAGCCCGCTGTCACCTTAGGGTATCTGTAGGGGTTCCTCTCACCAGCAGCATTCAGCCAGCCTGGGAACGCCCAAGGTAGCCCATATATCTTGATGTCAGGATTTCTCTGTTGAAATGTAAAAGGATGTGTATCAAAATTTAAACACAAACATTCTAACAGATATAGTATTCATATGATCTCTACTTTATATTATCATGAGAGAAACAAGAGTGTTCTTTGGTACACATGTGTCTCCTCCAAATGCTAGACGGAAAAAGTGAGGTGGACAGACAAACAAGTGATCCCTATCTTGTCACTTCTGCTTACAGCAGGTGACACAAAAATGTGATGGTAACTTAACATGTACTTGTTCTCATCCTTCAAATATCATATGGGTATAATGTGTAGATCCTTTCCTACAGACTGAATCATTATGTGAATACCTACAGAACATGGGCCATACCATGGACCCAGAATCAATATTGTTAATTAGCCATTTTATTTCAAAGCAGTCGATTAAAAGTGGCAACAAGCTTTGGATGCAAAAAATAGCATTTATTTCTGAATTGTATTGGATCCCCGCATATTGTGAACTGTATTGGATCCCTGAAAAAGTGTAATACTGGATTTGATCTATATTAGATGTGAACTGTTTTGGATGTGCACTGTATTGAATCCCTGAAACAGTGTTATACTGGATGTGAATTGTACTGGATCCCAAAACAGTGTTATACTAGATGTGAATTGTATTGGATGCCCAAAACAGTGTTTTATCAGATTAAATACTGATCCCAATTTATTTGGATTTCTTGTATTGGCCATTATTTCATTACATTAATCTCTGAGCAGTGTAAATTTAAAAAATTTTTCTTCAAAGCTGTGAGGTATCTGTCAAAAGGCATACACCAACTTTATGAAATTACCAATGTTTATGAAAACAGTAAAATTAGGTCAACAGATTATCAATCACTACCCTGGGTTATCACGTGACCAATGTTTGATCAGATTTACACAGAACACATGGGCTTTGTTTGTGATACTGTGATAGAGTTTGTGAGCAATTGACCTAGATATGAAAGACAAGAAGTGTTCCTTAGAACACATGTGTCCCCTACTGAAAGGAATTTGATGGTTAAAGTGTGACAGATGGACGGACGGACAATGGAGATACGTGTCACCCCTTTTTGCAGCAGGTTGAACAAAAATTAACCCCCTAACAACATGTAACGGCAGGGCTTAAAATTTCACTGGAAAGGTGCATGTTACATCAAGAGATCAGATCTTACCTTTTTGGCCTCGACCATGAGCCACCACTCGTAACCTCGCTGATAATTCTCATCCCAGCTGTTATGCATGTGGGAAGCCTCACTGCCATCTGGAAACACAAGCAGTCCATCAGCACTCCTCTCTATTTTTTATTTACTGACATTTACTTTTAGAAACATCATATGACTTAATGGGCCTCCTCTTCAGTGCTTAAGCAGAAATTTTAGAATACTGCAGAATCATTAATTTTCATAAGGGGCTAATTTTCATGCTTTTATGGATGGTTTCATCCACAAATTTTACCGGTAATCCTATGAGAACTGTTCATTAACAGGAAACCTCAAAACTGTTTATTTCTGTATAGCTTCTATAGCTTTTGTACCAACCTCTCCAATTTTGTACATTCATGAAATTGACCATAGATTCAACAATATAATTTCTGTTTGCATCCTATCAAAAATATTTCAATAATTTGGAAATTTTGTCTTCACACTACAGATATAGTGCTGCCTCACTGCAGTATGATGCTTTAGACAATTGGCATGATACCACAGAGAGTCATACAAACCTGCTACCTGAACAGCCAGTCTTGGAATTATCCTTATTGAGTGAGTGCAAGTACCCCTTTAAGCAAGCCTGGTATGTCACAGCCAGAGATCAAACCAACACCCCCCCATTAGGACAGATCAAAATCAAAATTTCTCCAGAAAGGGTAGGTATGAAAACTATATTTAGCAGTAATATTTCTATGCAGAATTTATCCTTTACAAGTGTAACAACTCAACGGTTCAATGATTTTGACACCAAAGGAGTCATTGTGTACATGTAAAGAGGTGTCTTAAGTACGATATACCTGTGCTCTGTCCATCTCCCCCAATCTCTACCTTCAGAATGTGTAAAGAGGCTCCAAAGTTTGGCTGAAAGTAGAATCAGTCTTTATATTGAAATCTTTATATCATATACAAAATGGAATGTCTTTTAAGCATGAGAAAAAATGTTCCTGGAGAATAACAATGAGACCATTATAATAAAAGCTCACAGCTCTATAAACCTTTGAATGAATGTGACCTATACCTGACACAGAAATGAAACTAATAGAGACCTAACAAGTCATGAACTAAAGTTTACAGAGGGTAATGAAATACTTCCAACTACCTTGGCTTCACTCAACCATATTGTACTGCTGGAATACCGATTATTCCAATATAGGCCTGTTCACAAAACAACAATAGTCACACTTGTTGCTACCTTGTTTGCTGCTTAATAGACAAAAGAAGTTTTAAGCAGAATAGCTTGTGATCAGTGTTATAAGTGTAGTATGGTGTGCAAAATGTTTTAGGAACACAGCATGCTCTTTAACCCCTGTAGAACTGGGGGTTTTCTACCCCTAAAGTAGGCCATGTACACCAATAAATTGTAGGGACTCTCTATATAACGGGGTACATTGTTAAAGAAAAACAGCAATTGTATCCTCAGTTTCAAAACTCAGTGGACACCCTGCTAAGTCTTTTGAGGAATACTGCAACATGGTTACAATAATTGTATGTGCTCCTGGATTACTTTGTTTACATGATTCCACATCCTATCGACAGCACATATCTAGGTTATTTAGGGACAATACAAACACCTGACAGTGAAGCACTGTCAGTGTGGTACAATGCAAACATGAGACTACATACAGACACATCATCTCTACATCAGACCAGCCAAACCTATAAATACCCTTATACACCGAGACCCCAGCATGAAAACTCTACCAGAGGCTATTTTATCAACGTTAGTATGTCATGGCTGAGGATCAGACTAACACAGGGCAGAGACTCTAACACTTGACCACTATAAGACTGGTCCTTATGACAGGCTGGCAGTGTTTGGTAATTTAAACCCCATACACTCACCTTGAACAGATAGTCCAGGATCTCACTTCTCTGGGGCTCAGGGTAGCTTATCAATAGCTTGGAGGTTGCCTGTAAGAAAGCAAATGGCTCGTAAAATTCTATAAAACTTTGTTATTTTCCCCTTAATAACTGAACCATAATCATAATATTGATCTTTGGATCCCTTTCCTACTTCCACCAAATGAAGGAATCATAGAGTTTAAATAACAGTTATAATAAAATAAAAACTATCACTGAAGGTGATTAATATCCCCACAAAATGCTTGGTAAAGGAGAAGCCAGACTCCAGGTGGAGCATAGATAAGAACCTGTATACATAGTATATTGGTTAAGATAGTAAGTAAGCAAATAAATAAGTCTTTATTTAAAGTAGATAGAGACAGTTATGGTTATCTGGCACAGTGGTTTAAAAGTGTAGAGTTACAGTTCTTGGACACTGCACTTCTCCTAGTTGCCTTCTGTTTACATTTTAAATTTCAAGTCAATACCTTGTATGATTTTCAAATTATGTTCCGGACAAGAAAAAAAGAATTAAACAGATGAAGATAATTAAAAAATGTGACCAGTCAGAATAACAGTTCTTGGACAATGCACTTCAACTAGTCCCTATGGGACCGGGTAGAGTAACAGTTCTTAGACACAGCACTTCTCCTAGTTGTCACCTGTCTATATTCTAAGTTTCAAGTCAATACCTTTGATAATTTTCGAGTTATGTTCTGAACAAAACAAAAAAAAAATTAAGGGAGATAATTTTAAAATTGGAACCAGGTAGAGTTCCACTGTTTGGACAGTGCACTTCTCCTAATCTCCATCTGTCTTTATTTTAAGTTTCAAGTCAATACCTTTAATATTTTCAAGTTATGTTACAGAAAAGAAAATTCCTAACGGACCGTTTGGCGTGGAGTATAATAAAGATCTCTGGATTGGGCATTTTACATTCATATTTATAAATACAGGCTAAATACTCATGACTGCTTTAAAATTCGGAATTATCACCCTAAAAAAATGAGGAAAAAAAACAATGTCAATGAGTCTATTTTAAATAAAAATATAATTTCTATTTGATTTTAACTGTTTAAGAATATATTGTAGAGAATTACTTTTATGACTTGATAATATTCCAAAAGCCAACTATAAAAATGTTCATCATTTCGGAGGTTCTTTGGTTTCATGATGGGGTCTCCATATTTATATTTGTGAATTTATGGATGCTTTGTTATACTGAGGCAGAAGTTGTTTCTGTTGTCATCAAGCAAGGTTTTATTTACCTGTGTTTACATAGGACAACATTGAAGATGCACATTTTACATTAACACCGGTAAAAGAAAAACAAAAGTACTACTTACCCCTCCTCCGCTAATTCCCCCGATGCCGTCAAACCTTCTTCCTAGACCATGACGATTATCAATATCATATACATCGTTTGCATTTAATGCACAAATACAGAAGTTCAGCAAGAACACGAAAACTTTTGCGCTGGCCATTTCCGTGTTTGGGTACCATCGATCCCGGCTACCTGTTCTGGGCACCAGCTGTTGTTTGTCACGGGACATTGAGTCACGGGCTTTGTTTGTTGCGCGCTAAATATAAACATCGATTTAAAGGCTGCATGTTGTTCTCAAAGACTCGAGCGTGTTTCCTCCTAATTAACATTTAACTACTGAAAGATTCATGTAGTTGTTAGAACCGAGTTTTATAAAAATTTGCCTATGTGCCACTCATGTACACTGGGCGCTCGTCAACAACTGGTTACTTACGAAATTAATAAAAAGACGAGTGATCGATAAGGGGGTTGCATATAGCACAGGACCATGATATTCAGTCAAATAAAAAATCGACCTCTCTATATATGTTTATTTATATATAGAGAGGTCATTTTTTATTTATTTATTTATTTATTTATTTATTAACTGAATTTCACGGTCCTGTGCATATAGGTACATCATATATGTACAGGTTAGAGACCCCATGTGCATGGGCAAACGTTTTCAGGAATTTTCCTGAATTTCAGGATTTTCAGACTGCCAAATGACTCAGAGTCTTATTCCGTATAAAACTATAATATATACATATAAAAGGTTAAAATCAGGATTTCAAGGTTCTTTTTTTTTTTTTTTTTTTTTTTTAATTTCCAACTTTTAGCCATGCAGGTGGAACATTATCTGGACCTCTGCAGAAACATCTTGCCTTAATGGTTGATATCATAGTCAGGAATGTCTAGAGCAAGCAGCGCCACCCATACGTTAAATGAATTACTATAATTATATCAACAAAGTGTCAAAAGTTAATTTATATTTCTCTACAAGATGCAAGACCAGTTAGTTTTTGTAGACCATAATCAAATGGTTATCACTAGAAATCTTAATTTCCTCATACCCCAGTCTCGAACATAGTCTCAGCTCTTTCTTCCCTAGAGCTATTCGCTATTGAAATAGTCTCTCAGATCACATTTTATCTAGTCCCAGCCTTTATATCTTAACAGAGAGGCTGCTACGGTGAACTTCCAATGCAGATTCTCAGTTTTATTTTCAACTATCCCACCATTTTATTGTTCATGCATATATTTTAATTGTTGTACCTAACACTAAACTAACACTGTTTCCCTTGACAACGTCCCCCAGTCATAACCTTCATTGATTGTTCAGGAGCAATAAGTAGAACTATGTAGTCAAGGAAGTTGCTTGTATGTGATTAAAAATATTCATGTGTACAGTAGTATTTTTGATCAATTAAGAGGAAGTCCCTGCAATGTGGTCTTGAATTTTGAATATGGAGCTCAATATAATTTCAGTGATGAGTAAAAAAACACACACACACATAACTATGCCATTAACAGACCCAAAAAAGTTTTAGACCGAGCTCTTTCATGATGGTCAAACAAAACAGTTCTGACACGATACATATATATCGGACCATATGTGAATACCAAAGTCTCGTCAGAGATTTTGATCTGAAAAACTTCAAGTTAGGCATACGATTGTTTTTTAATCATTTGCATAAATACTTTAAAAAATTTTAATAATAATATGACAATATAAATGCCATTATGAATGTGAATAACAGTTATCATATAAGTGTATTAAGAGACCCTATATAAACTAATAAGCCTGAATATATTTCCGAATATATATACGTTTTTATTTTATGCTAAACTGACGAAATACTTCGTTCTACCAGTGAGATAAAATACATATCTTACAGGGTAAGTGATATACATCTGCCGGGACTACTTATTTACTTATGAAGGAAATGTAGCAGCAGTGAGCATATAATAAAAAGAAAATTTTTTGTTTTGAGTGGATATGGATATATCTCATCTCGAAGTGATACAATTTTCACTCGCGCTCACTCGGCACTACGCACACAAACATAGATGGACGCGCGCAAGCACACACACGCGCACACACACAATACTAGCTACTATTAATAATAGTAATTATTGTTAAAATAATTCATATCATAAAAATTATAAAAATAGTGACCTGATATTATCATCTCACGGAACTATTAATTATAAGTAGATCAAACGAATCATTGTTCTGAAAAAAAAGTCTCACTATTAGTAGATGTTAACTTCTAAATTTGCAAATATCGGTTTTGTTTACCTGTAATAGTGCTTTCGAATTCTTTTATCAAGAGGAGCTTGGTAACGCTAGTTACTATCTATTCAACTTGTAAGCACGTCTCAGAAATGTCAAATTCTAGATTTTCCTATTTTTAGTACTAGTAGGTTTTTACCTGCGTCTTGTCCAGCTCTACTAGTAACGTTCTCGCAAACATTCAGCTTGTCACAGTAGTGTACATATGCGTGTATGTGCTATATATATGCGAGTGCCTAGGTATACATGAACAATATATGTAAATGAACGCATAAAGTATGTGTATGAATGCATATGTATACATAAAATACCTAACGGAATAAAAATAATCCATTGTTTTTGCTCATTTATTTTCTGACAAGATAGTTTTAATGCATGCTATCCAGATAACTTATTTATGATTGTTTGGGTTTTACGTCCCGTCTACAGTATTTCAATCTTGTTTGTCTACTTGAGACAGATATGTTGCTGTCGCACTGCAGTATCATGTTTGTAGACATGTGGCATGATACCTCACCCAGTCAAATTATCCTGCCAACGGACCATCAGTCCTGGAACTACCTTTATATGCTCAGCGCATAGAAAGGGAGCTATAGCAGTAGAAATTTTACGACTTTGGTATGTCGCAGCCGGGGATCGAACCCATGATCTATCGATTTCTGAGAGGAGGCTCTAACCAGTCGGCCACCGGGACAAAATCATCCGTGGTCGAGTTATTAGAATTAGATGGTCGCTGACATTTAACACTTAATATCACTTAGCTCCTAACCACTGTGTGTTTTCAAGAGTCTCTGCCTTGACCCTTTTATTTTCTTTTTTTCTTTTTTTATGCCGTGGCTTGTGGTATGTAATCACTCGATAAAACAATTTATTGCAATCTTTTATTACTTAAGTATTCCGTAATGTAAATCTATTTGAAAAATAAATGTACATGCACACACTTCAATAATGATAGTATTCAATGGTTGCTTTAATCGACCGAGAGACGTGGGTGAGCGTCATAACCTCTTAGGATCTCTTGTTATCTGTATATAAATGTGTCAGGTGGGTGCATTCTCTGTTACACCCGATTTCCAGGTCTAGAATCTCTTAGAAAGAGTTTTGTTAAAATAATTCAGTAATGCTCAGACTGTATGTTTCTGCCGTTTTGCTCATGGTCGGCGTGCACGGACAGGGTCAGCCGACGGAATCTTACACCCATATGCAGGCTCTGGATGCCGACGGAGCCTTCACACTGTATTGGAAGTACGACTCGGCCAGTATCACGTTTGAGACGCACGTTAAAGCGCTAGGCTACACAGGGTTCGGAATCTCAACCAATCAGAGCGGGACGTTCTTTGCCGATGTTTTCACGGGGTATGTGGAGCACGGGAAGGCTAAGTTCCAGGTAATTGATTCTGATTAGAATTATAGGAAGCAATTCGTTTAGTTGGGCTGCATTTGCTGGCAAATCATATAGAATCAGATCATTCATTTCACAGTGAATTGTGTAGGAGTATATGATCTTTTTGCAAAATATCCATGATGATTACACATAAAATTATAGTACCCCTAAGTTAAATTAATTATTAGAAGGTGGCGGATCTAGAAAAAAAATAGTCGATGTTCCCAAAAAGTTGCTTTACATTATTATTAAAGTATTGCAGTATTGTTCCTTTCTAGAATACAGTATAGTACGTACTAAAGCACATAGAAAAAGTGGATTCTTTACAATATCACTATTGTCCTGTTTATTGAAGAAAAAAAAACAAAAACGCCAAATTTATATTGCTGCGCGTTCGTTTCGCGCCTAATCCCGCAAAACTTTGAAAAAAAATATACAGATGGCCACTAGGAACAATTTTTTTTAGCTTGATAAACTCACATGCTGATCAGGTTTTATGCTGTGCGTTTTGCTTCAGTTTGCTTACAGGGGCCAAGATGATGACACTGTGAAACAGCTGAATCAACATTATATATGGTTTGATCGGCTTAATTGGTTTAAAACGCCCCAGAGCCAGAGGACAGTATTTCAGTCATTTTAAAACTTTCTAAAATAATAATGAGATGAATAAAAAAAAATGATGTAGAGATGTCCTATCTCACGCCGTAGACACGTATTACTAAAGCCATTTACATTATCCTGACAATGAACTACCAGTCCTGGGACTATTGCTATAGTCTGAGCGCCAAGCAAGGGAAATCTTTACTAACTTGGCACGTCACGGCCGGGGATGGAACAATTGCAAGCTTCTATGCCGACCGGAAAAAAAACCCCATTAATATGACAATGTTTCTGAACAAAAGTAGATTATAAATACAAATTCTTTTTTTAATAAGTTATGCCCGATGTGTTTTGGTTTCCCGCTTTAGGACTACTATATCGTGGGGACGGCGGTACCAGCGATAGACACCCGCAACGACTGGAACCTGTTGGACTTCCGAGAGACTCACACGGGCACCATGTTGAAATTCTCCCGGGCACTTACGACAGGGGACGACAAGGATCTGCCTATACACGTCAGTCTGCACTCTTTAGTTTTCTCTCTCTCCCTCTTTATTTTTCCATATCATACACTAATCATATAAAAAAAAGTCTAGGGTGTTTTATACTGGAAAAGTTCTCATATACCAGTCCTTAAGGTAATCCATCCACCATTTTGGTCCATCATTTATAGTAAATGCAAGCCTCTATAAACAATGAGCAAGACCAAGTCAATGGATGCTTCCATCTGCACTGAATCCTTTTGAGCATTTGAAGGACCACGATCATAATTTAATGATGGATGGATTACCTTTTTTTTTTCTTAAAAATGTATCAGAATTATTTCCATACTATAGCGACTTAATAGATTCAGCAAAGTATCAGCTGAAAAATAATAATTTTATGGTATCATGTTACAACACTATTCCTACTGATGTGTCATTTCACAGTAAAATGCAATAATTCGAGGATTGATGAGAAATATAAACTGTTTGGATAATTGCAATGCATGGAATATCGAGAGTATTGTTCATCGTAAGTTTATCATTTTAACCATGTATGATTCTCCGCATAGGGACTGAAAATGAGGCCATCATTAAAATATGTTTTTTGGCTATGTTCCAACCCATGATTTTTTTAGGTAGGTAGATAGGTTGACTTGTGCTTTTTTTTGACAATTGCAAAGTTTTACTAGTTTGAATAAAAGCTGCTGAGAATATCCGTTTGAAAGTGGCATGAAAATAGCTGAAAAAATAGCAGAAAAAACGAGCAAAATCAGAGAAATAAAAAAAACCCCGGGGTTTTTAGCCTATGTTAAATCAAGTGACCCCTGGGGCAGGGCCAATTTTGACCCCAGGGTCATGATTTGAACAAACTTGGTAGAGATCAACTAGACAATGCTACACACCAAATATCTTAACTCTATGCCTTGTGGTTTCTGAGAAGAAGATTTTTCAATTTTTTTTCCTATATCAGCCTATGTTAAATCAAGTGACCCCTGGGGCGGGGCCAATTTTGACCCCAGGGTCATAATTTTAACAATCTTGGTAGAGAGTCATAAGACCATGCTACATACCAAATATCTAAACTCGAGGCCTTGTGGTTTCTGAGAAGAAGATTTTTCAAGTTTTTTTTCTATATTAGCCTATGTAAAATCAAGTGACCCCTGGGGCGGGGCCAATTTTGACCCCCAGGGTCATAATTTGAATAATCTTGGTAGAGAGTCATAAGATCATGCTACATACCAAAAATCAAAAGGCTAGGCCTTGTGGTTTCGGAGAAGAAGATTTTTTAAATTTTCATTTTTAAAATCTATTTTTAGCTCCTGTGACCTAATTATGCAATGGACCAGAACCATTTATACAACTTTAGTAGAGCTTCATCCAAGGAACATTCCTACAAAATATTTTTCAAATTGGCCAAGCCGTTTAGGAGGAGATGTTGTTTGAAGCAATTGTTGACGCCGGACGCACGCACGGACGATGGACAAAAGGCGATCAGAAAAGCTCACCTTGAGCATGTTGTGCTCAGGTGAGCTAAAAAAATGGTCTGGGGCTAAAGAATAATTTGAGTCGGTACCATTTCTGTAGAGTCGGTTTTTAGAACGGCAAACAAACAAATTTTAAATGATGACCTAATGGGTCATATGGGACCGCCATATCCTTAACCCACTATATTCCCTCCCCTACAGCGAGGCACACTGAACCTGGTATGGGCATACACCAACTCTGACCCCCCGTCCTTGGACAACTTGCCCTACCACGACGGACACAGAGGATACACCCAGGCCAAACTCCTAGACCCAACCGGGGTGCCCGTTGGAAAGTAAACACCATCTGTATAGACTATTTCACCCGAGGATCGGCCACATCCGGTATAATTCGCTGATTTAAATTAACCAATCAGTGACTGTGGGGAAATCTCAATTGTACGTTTATTTCCCAGAGAACAATGTGTGGAATTATACACCAGGAAGTAGAGGTATTCTGGGAGAGCTAGTTTGTTTACGTAGGTTTACGTCTTTTTTCGGAGAGAAACAGTCTATATATGATAAATTGTATCCTACGCAGTGTATGATAACAGTTTATCGGCAAAAATAATTTCACATGGTATGATAAGGCTCCGGGAAACTTCAAAGACAAGGGAGAAAGAAAAATATGCACTAGTATATTTAAAGGGTAGTGAAAAGTAAGTAATAAATAGAACACTTGTTTATTTTATTTCAAGATGTATTTTCTTTATTCCATTAAAATGAAAATGTGTGTGTTTTCTTCTTTTTTTTTTACCTATGACCACATGATCTTGTAAAAGAATAAAAAAAATATTGCCCATGTTTATATCATCTGATATCGCAATCAAATCTAGGAGGGTGGGGAACAGGGGTTTCTGTTTCGCCGAAAAATGAGAATCAACTTGAGTTTTTAAAACAAAAGGGATACCTTGTAAAAAAACGCTTGGAACATTGTATAGTTAACAAAGGGGAATACTTTGAAGGCATAAAATAACTAACTCAGTATCCTGACATCTGAAATCCCTCTCTCACAGGTGGAGAAATACCCTCAGAGTCTACAATTAACCCACGTAGAACAACCAACCTATTGCATGTCAGTTAGAGGGGTTCCATAAATGGAAAATCCAAGTGACCAGGTCCACAGCTAGGAGGGGTCAGGTGAGAGTAAACCAGCCACTATATACACTTAGCATGGATGTTCCCTCCGACAGATATAAATTATGCTCATTTCAAGATAAATGGTCAACATAATAACAAATATAATTCAATATGTGTTCACAATATATTTTGATTCATGCAAAAATTATATCACATCTTTATGACTTTTTCTTGGTTGGTAAAAATGCTCTTTTTAAAGCTCATAGAAAGATACACATATTCCATACCTTCACTTTTAAGGCTAACATTAGAATTACCTTACAAAACCAGGTATTGAATATCTGTCTGAAAAGATGGCAATGTCTAAAGAGAGAGTGGGATCAACCATTTCCCTCAAATACTGTTTTGATGCCTTGGCAAACAGAGCAGACCCTGATCAGACAGCTCCTGGAAGGATAAATAGCACTTTATATAGAAGGAGAGCTGGGTGTGTCATAAAACTGAAATTAACAGCCTGAATTAACACAAGTAAACTTAATAGTCATTCTTTTTTTTTCATTTTTATAAACATACTACATTGCCATCAAGTTTAAGGAAAAAATAAGTTCTAGTGAGGCATTCTCACGCTTAAATGGGTAAACAGTCTCCCAGCATTAATATATATTAAGATTAGAAAAAAACCATCAACAATCTCTGGAAAAAAAATTGTTACATAAATAAATAAATAAACAATACATGTAGTTATGACTGTTAATATAAAAAAGATTCTTGAATGTAAATACAATAGATTGTACAGTCTGACAATGGAATAAGAGTATAATATGAATAACAATATGATTTTATCCAATAAAAGACTTGAATGGTCACAGAGTTGACTAATACCCCCATATACTGCTTTATCACAGCATGGAATATTTTCTAAATGTTGAAAGCAAACAACAAGCAATAACAAAAGTCTATTTTTAGTAACAATGACCTTTACCTGTCAGAAATCTCCAACAGCTTATAAAAGCTTCATCTTCACACGAGCTATTTATGTTTCAAACTTGATACAATATCACAAACCTGATAGAAAGTACATTCAGTTTTTGGGGACAATCTATTTTAAGTATCAGTGATCTTGAACCACAGAGCTCATCAATGCTTTCTCTCTACACAAAGTATACAAGTGCAAACATTGATTATAGTATATCATTCCTGAGTTATTAAGGACATTTCAGCAGGTTACCACTGATTATAACTTTGGTGAAAAAAGTTTTGAAATTCAAATTTATTTTTAGTACGATATTAAGGGAAATCCCAAATTTTATAAATAATGTATTCAAAACATGACTAATAGTTGTTGTTGTATTGGGGTTTACCGTCGCTGCGATAGTATTTCAATCATAAAGCTACGTCCAGCTAATTACAGGTGGAGGAAGACCCTGAGTACACAGAGGTACCCAGGTAGAACCACCGACCTACCGCAAGCCAGCTGGAAGGCTTTCTCACTTGAAAAATCCGAAGTCCCTACCAGGATTCGAACCCACAGTGGTGAGGGGCTGAGAAATTTGTAGACCATGACTGTAACTGCTCGGCCACGGCAGCCCCATGACTAAAAGTATATTCGCCAAATGCTAAGGGTACAATAAGTCACATTTCAGTGTTTTTTATGCCAATTTGGCTAAAATTTCAATAAAAAAGCAATTTTAGTGAAAAAGAAATGTGGTGAGGTATACATTTTTGTTACATTTTAAGAAAGCATTTACGTCAGAGGATTGAATCTGAAAAAATAAAGAAAATCTGTCTTGAAATATTTTCGTCAAAAAAATATATATAAAATTTCATAGCTTTTGGGTAGTTTTTGTTAACATTTTGGTCCTGACAATGGCAATTTTTGCTTGTTTTGAATTTTCCATGCACGTTTGACAGTATTTTCACCTGTAACTTATAAAACACATAATAAGTTACAAATTGTGATAAAATATTCTGAAAATATTATTTTGATATGTAATTAAAGTATTCAGAATGCAGTCTTTCTAATTTTTTAATGCTTTGATTTTTTTCAACAAATTTGAGCAAACAGTGGTGTTTTACCATAAATCTCTAAAATGAGCATGGTGACCACCTATTTTTAATTCAAATATCTTTTAGTTATAGTCTAAAATACTTATGTGCAATATCTTAGAAAAGTCTGTTAGAAAAAACCTGCTGAAACGTCCTGAAGAAAATCTCAGATTGCAGTACGCAGTAACAAAAGTCTATTTTTAGTAACAGTGAACTTGACCTTGACCCATCTAATACAAAACACACATTAAAGCTTAATCTTCATGAAAGGTAAAAATGACCCAAATTAGGTAAATATATGTCACTTATGACAAAAAATATTGAAGAAATTTGTTTTTTTGGGACAGACGGACCGAATAACAAACTAAACAACCAACCCACCAACAGAGTGATTCCAGTATACATGTACCCCCTCAAACATAAGTTTGCGGGGATATAAAAACAAAGCTCAATTAAATAATAACAAGAAAGTCAGTAGAACTGACAGATGCTCCCCGAAGAACGTCATTGTTACAAATAAGGCCTTGGTCAATGGGTGGGAGGATATGTTGAAATCCCCATTCCTAAATCATATCTATTCTCCTCATCAGATGAGATGTTTTACCAACTCTAATTTGGAGACTTAGTAACAGTTTACTATTTAATATGATAATACGTGTTACTCATCAGATCTTTCATTGATTTTTTTTAAAGTTTTTATACTACTAAAAATTAAGTCATACATTTCAATGTGTGCTCATATCAAAGAGGTTAACCAACACTCTTGACATATGACTGGATATTTGAAATAGTGTATAATGGCCTAAACAACAATTAGCTGACATGATTATGATTGACATTACTAGCATATTGAATTTTGTGGGGTTTTGTTTAAATGATATCTCCCATTAAATTAGGCAAATGACATGAATATTAGTCAACAACATGGTAATAGGGGCCATAACTCTCTTAAAAATTGAGGAACCAGGTCACACCGACGATATGTGTATCTACTCTTGGTGATAAAGCTTCCCATAAAGTTTTGTTGAATTCAAGCCATTAGTTCCTGAGAAATAGCCCGGACAAGAATCATGCAATATGTACTATAGGCCAAAAAGTCAATGGGCCTTAACTCTTTGAAAAATTTAGGAATCGGGTCATGCTGACGATATGCGCATCTCCTCTTGGTAATAAAGCTTCCCATAAAGTTTCATTGAATTCAAGCCATTAGTTCCTGAGAAATAGCCCAGCCAGGAAACGTACAATATGTACTATAGGCCAAAAAGTCAATGGGCCATAACTCTGTGAAAAATTGAGGAACCAGGTCACGCCGACGATATGCGTATCTACTCTTGGTGATAAAGCTTCCCATAAAGTTTTGTTGAATTCAAGCCATTAGTACCTTAGAAATAGCCCGGACAAGAATCATGCAATATGTAATATAGGCCAAAAAGTCAAGGGGCCTTAACTCTTAGAAAAATTTAGGAATCGGGTCATGCTGACGATATGCGCATCTCCTCTTGGTAATAAAGCTTCCCATAAAGTTTCGTTGAATTCAAGCCATTAGTTCCTGAGAAATAGCCCGGACAAGAATCATGCAATATGTACTATAGGCCGAAAAGTCAATGGGCCATAACTCTGTGAAAAATTGAGGAACCAGGTCACGCCGACGATATGCATATCTGCTCTTGGTGATAAAGCTTCCCATAAAGTTTTGTTGAATTCAAGCCATTAGTTCCTGAGAAATAGCCTGGACAAGAATCATGCAATATGAACTATAGGCCAAAAAGTCAAGAGGCCTTAACTCTGTGAAAAATCTAGGAATCGGGTCATGCTGACAATATGGGCATCTCCTCTTGGTAATAAAGCTTCCCATAAAGTTTCATTGAATTCAAGCCGTTAGTTCCTGAGAAATAGACCGGACAAGGAAAGTGTGACGGACGAACGGACGGACGGACAGACGGACGGACGAACGGACGGACGAAGCGGCGACTATATGCGTCACCTTCGGTGAGCATAATAAAAATTTCTGAAATTAGAAATATGTCTTTCTTAATTATACTGGTGTAACTATTTTGTCCTTCAGGACATTACATTCAAATCTCTGCAACAGAATACATCAACACAGTCATTCTACAGATTCTGACTCCTATGAGTATTTACATATCCATTTGTAAGACATGTTTTGATGCCTTAGCAAACAGAGGAAACCCAGATCAGACAACTCCATCAAGGAGCTGTCTGATCTGGGTCTCCTCTGTTTGATTATATGATGTTGTTGTTGTTGTATTGGGGTTTACCGTCGCTGCGATAGTATTTCAATCATATAGCGACGTCCAGCTAATTACAGGTGGAGGAAGACCCCGAGTACACAGAGGAACCCGGGTAGAACCACCGACCTACCGCAAGCCAGCTGGAAGGCTTCCTCACATGGAAAATCATATGATATTGTATCTCATTCTATACAGTCTGCACGACAGACAAAAATCCATTGTATCAAATTCAAATACATTGTATGCCATATAAAAGAACAACAACTCCTGCTATTCTGTAGTGGTGTTCTAGGTAAATTTGACAATCAAAGCTTCTCTGTGGTAAAAAGGGGCCTCTATCCACTTTGCTTTCTGTGGTATTTATGGTGCTTTATGGTTTACATAAAACATATCTATTGTGGGTGAGATATTCTAACCCATTCCAAAATAAAATTCTTTATAATTAGAATTTCAGATCTCAATTTAGTGACCACCTGCAATAAAAACCTTCTCAGATAATGCCCATGACTTGTCATTGCATACAAACTTGAGTGATTTTCACACATGGTCATCAGATTCACAGAGTAAAATTAATTCCCGTCTCCATGATGAAACTATCAATTTGTCTTCCTGGAAAGGTCAAAGGAGGTGATGATCAATATCATGATATTTACACAACGACTGTCTTGTAAGATGAAATTTACAGATGAGTCTTAGTTGAGACCACACAACCACACGGTGATATGGTGAAGCTGTTTCCACAGTAACCAGATCTAGGTCAAAGTCAGCTCAAGATCCTGCCTCAGCCTCCATGCATTTGAAGATTGTGTTCATCTGAATGTTGGAAGTGCCTTCATATATGGCT
>CM037784.1:16481173-16531173 GCA_021229015.1 Solen grandis
CGCGCCCATTTAAAAATCGAGACAGGCGTGTTTACTCAAGCGATTCGCCGACCACCAAAACCACAAACTACACACTTTGCCAAGCTGAGTGAATTAGATATGACCTTAAACGAGAAAAAAGGGGCGGGGCTTGGCGTTACCTGAATACGTTGACAGGATAATATAAAAGAAAAACGTTCAATAAACTACACTTTTTACTCATTTCGAAGAGAAAAGAGAACTTCATTTACAACCATCAGCTTCCCGTAGACCATCCTTAACATTGATTTGCCAAGCTTCTCTCTGCTTACTCGGCATTTACGATGATTTCCAGGTAGTATTGGGAACTACTTTTCTGGGCGGCGTTACACAAACCGCATCACGCCACGTTCATTCATAACGAGCGGAAGTGTATTAGTACACCATTCATAAAGGTTGTTGTTATATGTGTTATTGTGTTAGTTTACCAGAGTTCATTGGTGTGTCTAGTTGTGAATCGACTGTTTCATATCGGAAAGTGACGGACTTTTCAATGCGCCAACAAGTCTCTCTCACTGTAAGCATATCTGAGGATATGGCCACTGTTGAGGAAAACATTGCAAATGGAATTAGTGTTGATACAGTGGCGGAGTGTGTTGAGAATTCGCCGAACACGACGCTGGTGCTAGATTGCCGCCCATTCATTGCTTTCAATGAGAATCACATAATGACAGCAGATAATGTTTACTGTCCTCCCATCTTAAAGCGAAGGTCGAACGGGTTCGTTTGCTTGGAGAATATAGTCACCTGCGAAAGGAAGCGAAGTCTGCTCCGAGACGGTCACTTTGATAACGTTATCGTGTATGACACAGAGACGGAGGACTTGGCGCAGTCGGCCAAGGATTCGAATCTGTACCCCGTTCTTAAGAGTCTCCGTCAACAGGTAGAGCTCGGACAAGTCAGCTACATTATCGGTAAGGCTTTTCTGACTTTTTTTCTGTTTGATTGCATGATGGCATCGTGAATTTGTTATAAACTTGTGTTATCTAGAATATCTGTAGAAATTCTGTAGGGGTCAGTTCAAAACAAGAAAACGTTTTTAATAGAATCTCTCTCTCTCTCTCTCTCTCTCTCTCTCTCTCTCAAGGACATGTGTACTGACCATGCTTTCGAACAATACTGGTCTCTGTTTAAATAATCAAAAGCACGCGCTGGGCAAATCTTCGTACGAGAACACTGAATCACTTATCTCAACAAGGTAGTTACCATTTTTACCTGTAGAGAATCTCGCGTGCTCGAGTAGACAGAGGACACCAACTTGTAAACCGCGATAAGAGCGAGCCCCTGTACACAGATGTAGTGACGCTCTTCCATGGCCTGCTTTCCAGTATGACGCGAGGTCGGTTGACTAACCACCCGCGGTCCATTGTCCCGTGCATTGGTCTCGTGCCAGACGTATGGCCTCAAAACTTGGTTCAAAACGGTGATAATCTCTTTGTACTTTCTGTGTATCATTTGTGGTTGGTGGAGCCATATACGTTGAGAAATTGTTGTTCAAATATATTTTATCAAAAGGCCAAAAATATAAGTTGTTTTTTTTTTAACCGCTGCATTTTAGATACGTCGGGGGCGGGGGTCGACCATAGGCTTTAACATTTCAAGTTAAAGATCAGTTTCCTTAATATACATAAGACTTTAACGTTGGACGGGTTTTTAACCTTTCCCTTGAGGGAAAATAAAATCAGGGGTTGGCCTCGAAAATTAGCCCGTTTATGTCAGAGGGTAATGATATTTCCGTAAAGTAAATTAGATGGAAACAGAATCATCGGGACGGAAGACAAACTACTGTTGTTTCTGATTGACCATTTTCTCAACATAACCAAGGTAAATACTGATTTGGCAAGTGAAACGCCAGGTAGAGAGAGCTCATGCTTCCGCCAGGGAATTTGTTATAGACCCTGAATTGACGTTAGTCTTAATTCGATACTCCTGACCGATGGTAATTCGTTTATAACAAATTGAATTAGTTGCATAACGAGCAGTTGTAAGCTACCGTTGTCAGACTCAGTAGTCGCATGCAAGCAATTAGCTGGATAATTAATTCAGGTTTTAACCCCAGGCTCCCACAGAATATGCTCAATCACACGGGAGCCTATATAGCGCGTGTTATCGAATATATTTGATAAACATGACTTGTATCATTATATCTACCGATTTTTATACCTACTGATTTTCCCGCTTCCTTTAAGGGTTTCCTGGAGCCAAAAAAAACAACAAATTTATTGTAAATAATCAGAAAATTTTATATAATGATATTTGGGGTAAAATATATGAACTTATTATTTTTAAGTTTCATTCGTTCATGAAGTATATTTGAGTAATATAATTATCAGTTTCTTTGAAATCAAAAGTATGGTGTCTTTTTAGCTTGTGAAAACACTCGTTCGGCAGTGGGGAATCTGCAAGGAGTAGTGTTAATTAAATTATCAGGTCGAAAAGATGATTTATGTATGTTTACAATTCCTGTGGAAAATAACAAAAGTATTGGGTTATCAGTACATTATCCGTTGTGCAGAGTTACAAAACGTTCAGGTGCTCTAGTTTTAATGAAGCGTAAGGCAATCCTATGTTCATGTGTAGACATTCTAATAAGGAAGAAGTCCCGAGCCCTATCAAAGTCACGTGATGAATGCATGTTTGTTAGTCATAACGTGGTGTGTGTTCTTTTTTTAAACCCAGATTATGCAGATTGTGTCGCTCTTTAATTGTCGTCATTTTGAGAGAGAGAGAGAGAGAGAGAGAGAGAGAGGTACATGATTCTTCTGTACTTATCAAACGTACAAACTTAACACCTTCGTCACAAGATATCAAGTCTGTGTAATAATGATCTACTTTCTAAAGAATAAACATATACTTATATTAATCATTCTTATTAAATTTTAAATCTTTTAAATCTTGAACCATAAATCAATTTGTTTTAATCCTTTATACGCTGTGGGTTTGTTCTACCCGATAACCTAACATCTCAATTAATTTATTGGTTGTCGTAAGCGCAATATATTTTTTTATTTCTAAAAATAGACTGACAGACTACAGGTGTGTGTAAATACAGTTATTTCATCATCGTTTTCGGGCACAGGCAGGTCGTTGATTGATTTTTTTCTCAACATCTGGCTGTCCCAGTTTCTAGACCCCGTAATGCCGTGACCACCCGTAATTGAGTCACACCCAAATGTGGTTTTAAACTTGATCCACCGCACACTGCGGTTTTCCTTATATCGAAACCTGGACGATGATCATAATTATAAACCATCTCCAATCCAGTTGAATTCCCAGGTGGCAGCGTTATGTTCCAAGATTAAATCAAGGGGAAATAAAATATGAATAATGAAATGTATATCGTAAATTCAAAGTCAAGTCAAGCATGGTCTATTTTTGTGAAATCCGATTTTTTTTGTTTTTTTTTTTTTGTTTTTTTTTTTTTTTTATACAAATTTTATTTAAAAATTATTTTTTTTTTAAGCGATATCAATTTAAATGTAAAATTTTAGGACAATGTTAATCAGCTTTACTTCAGTTCTTGTTCTTAAATTTAAAACAACATGTACTACGAGCCAAATTTGTGTTTAATAATTCTCAAAAGAGCCGCTTCTGGATGTTTGACTTTGTTTTGGAAACTGCGACGGGTGGGGGCATCTGTGTCCTCTGGACACAGTTCAAGTTTCTACTGATATTTCGGGGCCGCCGGGGCTGAGCGGTTACAGTCGTGGACTACAAATCTCTCAGCCCCTCACCGCCGTGGGTTCGAATCCCGGTAGGGACTTCGGATTTTTCATGTGAGGAAGCCTTCCAGCTGGCTTGCGGTAGGTCGGTGGTTCTACCCGGGTACCTCTGTGTACTCGGGGTCTTCCTCCACCTGTAATTAGCTGGACGTCGCTATATATTTGAAATACTATCGCAGCGACGGTAAACCCCATTACAACAACAACAACTGATATTGCACGCAGGTGTCTTGAACTTCAGTCATGATACATGCGCACGTGCAGATGGGGAATCCCGGTGTGACTACTGGTTCATGTGCACTCGATTATTGGCCTTTTTGCACTTCGTCGCTCAGGGTTCGCTTTCCACCTGCACACACTCGCAGATAATAAGTAAAAGAGGAATTCCTTTGATAACCCATCCTGGTCTGTTTTATCTTGCATCGGATGTAGAGTTTCATAGAACGTCTGCCGACGAAATTATATTTATGTGGGTATAGTCAGATTTAGGTTTCCATTAATGATTTTTATCTATCCATTCATTCTAACTCACTCATTCATACATATCGTTCATTCAACCACGACCCATTCATGAAATCCATACATTCATGAAAACTAGGCTGCAGCAAGTTCACATGACCGTGTCTGGAACAGTTTTCAGTGTTGCATCGTCTCAATCAAAAGTGTCTGTATGAGAGTGAACTCGGCCACGAAGAGATGATCGATTTTCCACTGCCGTAAATTTAGGGCGTGTCTCCATTGAGCGCAGTGGAGGAGTGTTCCTATCATCGATTTTTCTTCCAGCTTCCCTCACCGGAAAATGCGAGTTCCGAGATCTAACACTGAAGTAAACAGGAGATTGGTATATTAGATCTACATACTCAGCTAAGATCCTGCGTGTTTGCAAAATGAAATACGGATATGTCAAATCTTTTCTTAAAATATTTAAAATCGGAACTTGAATTATTATATGAAAAGAGAAAAATAAAAATACTGTTTGCCTTTTATTAAAGATTAAAATTTTGTTGAATATGCGAATGTATACGAAAATGTATATATCGATGATTTTTATCACTTTTTGTACAATTAATTTAACGGTGATAAAACTGACCCCTCATTAACATTCTTATCATATTGTATTTCAGTTATCAGCTATAATCAAACAAGGGGACTTTTTCCAAGCCTGTTGATATACATGTACCAATTTGATATGAACATCTTCCTATAGTCATTATTAATCATTCATTATATCTTTCATTTCCCTTTTCCTTAACAGGGAAGATTGTGTTACATAGATAGCATTATATATTTCCTCTCTCTCTTCTTTTTTCTTTAACAATGGAAAATATTTGTAGCAATGAAAAGCAAATGGAGGAGAAAAAAAAGGCGGTGAGCTAGAGATGTCGAATGTGATATACAGGTCATGGGTGGACAGGGACACGTCTGTCACGATATAGGGGGTCAGGAGATGACATTACTAAGAGACTAGGTGCTAAAAAGAACTGCTTGATCCCGTGTGTTGATAATCTTTTTTCGTATTAAGAAATTAGGGCATTTGGGTTTTGTGTTTCATTACGTCACAGCGGCTCATGGAAAAAATCGCGGGTAACGTTTCATGTGTGATTTTCCTTTCAATGTTCACTAATTCGTTTACTTAAACTTTGCCGACGGTTATGATAAAATGATTACTATATTGATCAAAATTTATAAATTCAGAAGATATAACTCGATGACACCGTACTTCACAGTCAACCACCACCCCCCGCGGTCCGCACGTGCGAAATTACCCCTCCTCCTACAGGCACCGTCCAATTTTGCAATTGAAATAAGTACAGCTCTAAATGTTCAATTCTTACAAAGAATCGCTGTATTCACATCTCTTTTTTGGAAACAAATTACCGTCACAATCGACGCGAAATCGACGCCCAGTGTTTTGATTTACCCGCTTTTTCGCGTGACCTCATAGTTGTGTCGGATCCTAGCCTTTATTTACATTTAATTGACACTAATTCTCCATACAACCATTGAAAGACGTATTTAAGGTGAGGATGTTACACTAGTCCTCCCCCACGGAGCGCCATAATGAATACAGTTGTGTCTTTAAAACCTTAAAAAAGCAAATAGTCATGTTCCAACCCCCTGCTGTGTCTATATCCTTCTGATAACCTATTGCCAATATTTATATACACGGTTATTGGGCAGGTATTGAGCAGGACAAAACACAAGGTCTTTACGCGGTTGTAGTTAAAGAAATATAGCTTGCCAAACCGCAGACGTGGGATCACGTTCATTTGTTTGAGCTAATTTCTACAGAGACCGTAACAAAACATGTCGCCGATCTGTCACAAACCGCTCCCGTCATGGTCTGCGTCTTGTGTATCTATTCTGTCTGTGCCACCGTACATTCGTGTTAAAGTTACACGAATGTGTTTGTCTTTTTTTTTTCTTCTTTTTTTCGTTCTATCTATACGATCATGCTTTTTTATCATAGTCATAGTTAGATTAATGAGTGCCGGAATTGCGAGATATCTTGTTATCTCCCACGACTTCCGGTTTCTCTGCACGTGCGGTAAGGCCAGGGATCGGCAAGAGAGGATATCACCCCATTGACAGCTATCAACATCCGCTGTCCCATTGACACACTTTGTCACCCGGAAAGTTCGGTATAATGGAATGTGTCCAGTCTGAAGCACCCAGCATCTACATTGTGAAAGTAGTCCTTTCTAATTAGAGTAGCCACATCTGGCGGGTTGAAATGGTCATCTGTCTGTGACAGGAAATTGGTCCTGTCACTGACCGGAAATAGCTCCAGCTTTTGCATTCTGTCATATATGCTGCAGTGTGGTTTTAATCTTGTGGACTAATGTATTTAGAGAGAGAGAGAGAGAGAGAGAGAGAGAGAGAGAGATTGAAGGAGACATGTATTAATTTAATGAATAAGAACAGAACAGGACATAATTTTGTTTCCGACTTATACATTTGTACATAGCTTGTACCAGTGATGACGAAATCCCTCTAACCGCAGAAATCATGTCCCCCGTCGTTGGTGGTTTGTTATCATTCACAAACTACGTGTCTGTTTAGTGCCTACTTAGACAGTTCATGTGCCTTTTTTAGACACACGTGTAGTATAAGTAAACCTGATATAATTCCAGCTCATGGAAGGAGATCGACATTTTGTATCATATTTGCCGGTTTTTAGATTGATTATATAGGGGCACAGGTCCTCACATGTACAGAGGCATTGAATATTTGTTTTGGCAAAGTCACAACATATTCTAGGCGAATACCTTGAAAGGAAATTTATTTTAGCACTTACGTTTGAATAAATTAAGCGCTTTGAAAATGACTTGTGAATTACGGAGAATGCCTGTATATATTTTCGTGGTGTAAAATCACCGCCCACGCGGAAAACTGTTGTTGCTCCATCGTAAGTTTAAGCTTACTCGAACAACGTTATGTTACAGGAGTAAAGCCGCAGGCGATGAAAGCGGTCGGAAACGCAGATCATAACATTGTATAAGTCATTGACCTAGTAGAATTGTATATAGACATATAAACAGTAGATCTATGATTTGCATAGGTTGTAATAGAGAGGGGGGGGGGGTCTATAGAAAGAATAGAGAGGGGGATGCACTATATTCTATAAATATGTGTCAGATGCATTTGTACATTGATACCATTAACATATCTAACTGGACCGCTGAAGTGATCCTAACTGTATGTACATTGGCTGTTAAACGCTGGAGTATTGGTTTAAGGATTGTTTGTGAATGAAGTCGTCTGCAACAAGAAAATAGTTCCCGCCATATCGGCAGTCTCTGGCATCAATGAAAAGTGGGTTTCTGAAGCCTGGTTTGTCGGGTTGAAGGAGAGATAGTGATCCAGTAGTGGGAGTGTGCGAGTCCATAATAGCTCGTATCAGACAACTGCGTTGTTTACGTGCAGACGATCTAGGATGTTTGTATTTTGTTTATGAATGGAAGCGCCGAAAATAAGGGAGAAGCCAGGGTGTTTACGATGTAGTGCTGCGAAGCGTGAAATCTTAATCTTTGAACGGAAACCGCGAGATATACACCGATCTTCCGGGTATTTACCTCATCTAGGTAACAAAAATCACGCAAAAAATGTTTCCTGCACACATATGTTTACGTTTTCACACTGGCCGAGAAAAATGCATTTGTTGTGATCCATCAATTTGTTTTTTCGCCTGCTTTTGACGTCTGACCATGAACTCTTTTTTTTTTCGATTTACAAATACACGTACATTACTCTGAACCTTGAGGGCGTCTGGACAGATGTCGGTCGGTAATGATGAAAATAAAACTAACGGACCGAGAAGCCGAGCAATCAATCAAAACTTAACCCTGCAATTGAAATGCCAATTTCAAATGTGAAAAGGGGCCATTTAAATACACCTACAACAACGGAAATCTAAATTGTCGGAAGCGAGCCGTAATGACTTCCGGTATTAAAGGGACGTTTTACGGCGTTTGAGAGACTGGGCTATTGGTTTTATGAAGTAAAATACGCTCAATAATGGCATGCACTAGCGGAAGTTATTCACCTGTGCTCGTTTCCGTTCAATTGACTGATTTAAGTAGTGTTGTTGAATGGTTGGTAATAGGGGATTTTTTACCGCATGTGTTTTATGATCAACTTAAAAGTTGAAGTTTGTTGGTGTAGCATTAAGTAAAGTTTTGTTGTTGTTGTTGTTGTTTTTCTAGAGGGTTTATTAGTGCAGACCCCATGGTAACTGCTCTTGCATCTCTACCTGATATTTACACGTGAACATTTACCGCAACCTTTAATTGTAATGATTGATAGAGATTCCTCGCGCACCCATTTTCCTGTGGATAATAAAACATTGTTAAACTAAGAAATATGAATGTGTCATAATATTACATTCACGTTAACTTTCGTCACATGACCCATTTCTCCTCTGCAGGCGGCCATTTGTTTATAAATCACACACGGGCTCTATTTACCTTTTCTAGCCACACATATCACTTGTCATCCAAGGCTCAATGTGTCTTATTATGCAGGCTAAACACCTGCTTTGATGGATTAATTGTAAGGCGATCAGCGGTTTGAAACATGACTGCAGTCGTGAATTACCATTTATGGAAATGATTAGACACCACCGCCTACCTAAAGGCTGGCGGGGGGGGGGGTCAAGGTCGCAGTATATGCACATTTCTCCCTCACGTCAATAGAGATGCTTTTCTTTTTTTTTTTAAAAATAAGGAAAGAATCATAGAAATGAGATAAAGAGAGAGAAATTAGCTGATTGTTTTGACACTCTGTTTTGTCCATTTCAGGCGGGTTCAAGTCATTCCAGTGCCAGTACCCGAGTCTGTGTTTAGGACAGAACGGTAACCAGCCCACTATGACGCTGGCTCCCCCACCACGCTACAAATCCTGCAGTAAAGTAAGTCTCAATTTTCTTTTATTTCATGCTTGATAGGAATCACGTCACGCCACGTACTGTAGAAGAAAATCGGTATCTTTAAAATCCTATGAGAAACAGAAGTTAAACTTTACACATATATTTGTTCTTAGAAGGTCTATTTACCAGTGTTCTCTGGAGTTTTTTCCCCAAGAGTTATGGTCCCCTTTTACTAGGTAAGTTCTTGTATGTGACCTTTTTATATCGAGCCAAGGAGGTCGTAGCTGGGAGATTAGTCGTCTTCAGTGATAGCTTCAGTATATCTCAGTTTTCACACTTTGTCAAACAACAATACATATATGTTTTATCAGGATGTGTCAAGTCAAATAAAAAGTAATATTTATCTAAGCAATAAAATAACACAAATATCTTATTACATTACTTTTTGCACTATGGAGAGTCTATTATGTTCGACATCACTGACTTCTTACAAAGTGGCGTAGGGGATTGGTTTACTCGCATTCAATCGCAAACCGCAAATTAACAGTATTTGATCATCCATGATTATTCAGAACAGCCCGTTTACTATTATCTTCATTTGTGGTTAGAAAAACTACGATCCTAGAGTCACGTTATGTCTGGTATCACAGTTCCGGAGTTTGTCGGAGAGTGCCGAATGAAAATATGAAAATAATCAGGGAGGGGTTATTGGTTGATAAAAATGATAGGACTTGTCTGTGTTTGTATTGTGTAATATTGACACGCCTTTGTCCTGGTGTTTGTCGATGGCCAATAATGACCATTAGGCAATATATAGATGAGGCTTCTCTCTAAGATCCCATATCAGATGTAGTCCTACAATTATGTAGGATACACGTGTGGATTGTACTCGGAAAACTTCGTTGGGAGTCCATTGACCTAAACTTCCAGTCCAGTTCTTAAATTCGTCCAAATTCACGATTTTGAAAAATAAAAGTTTTCACCGATCAATATTTTTATAACTTAAAGGAAACCATTTCTGAGAAAATTTGCTCCTTTTGAATCCAGACTCTAAAATGTAGTCCAAATTCACGTTTAAATTTTCTCGCTAATTACCGTTGTAAAAACATAAATATAGAGATAAATTAGGCTTGAAATATTTCAGCATTCCAATTTAGATTGTTGAGTGACCGACATTTTTATAACAAGTGACGCAAATAAACTTTCTTAAGAGAGAGTGAGAGGGGGGGGGGGGGGGTAGCACGAGCGGTATTGAAGTTGATTCAGTGCCTATGACTATGGTACCAGTGCATTGTTTAGTTACTCACAAGTTGTAATTCGACTGGCTAGCAACACAATTGTTATCGGATGTTTTTTGTTGTTCTTGCTCGCTACCATGGTAAACCAGTAAACCATTTATCTATTATTTTCATGAATTAACTGATTGCTTACGTTGTTCAATGGGAAGATCCGTTGGTCTCATCAATGGAACGGGAGTGAGGGTCACGAAGTGATAATCACGTGTAAGTCACAACGCTTTGTTGTTGGGAAATCAATAGACAGAACGGTCTGATCATGGGGAGTGGTCAACTGGGTTTGACCGTGGTCTAGAGTGGCTCTTGATCAACATGGTCACCTTCCCAGGCCCGGGCTTGGGTATTACATGTTGCAAAACCGATGTTTTTGCCATCCCAGGTTGGACAGCAAACCGCAGTTTGGGAAACCAAGTGTTGTTGGTCATTTCCTCACAAATCAAAATTTGATGACGGTCACTTGTTAACTATCTCTCGGAATACTCAAGTGACAACTCTTGAAACGCCTTTCCACCAAACAAATTAATCCAAAAGCTATCGCGTGTGGTGATTCATGCCCCCACCACAGTCCCATGATGCAATAGATTATGACTGATTCGAACAGTGGATGTGTCATATGAAGATCAAGGTCACAGTGTTGTAGATAAGAGTGGATATACTGTTCAGAGGAATGTTTTATCTGAATCTGAACGATATTAACCTTTTCCCTCATATAGAATCATTTTGACGCCCTCAATAGGTATCACATAAAGACTGATCTGCAGAAAACCACAGTTAAACCTTACCAAATTTAATTACAAAATCCTCATTTCCAGACCACTGAGGAGCAGCGAACAGAATAAAATCTGATCAGCCTGCGAGTCACTCGCAGGCTGATCTGGTTTTATGATGTTCGCATAGGTCTTTTCATGGTTTCCTCTTTGAGGGAAAGGGTTAAAGATAATAGTTATTCGGAAAATTGGGATGCGACACGACGCAGCGACACAGAACAGGACACTGGGCTTCCGATATAGCTTCACACCAAAACTTGTTATTTGGAGTATGATAAATGAAGAAAAACAAAAAAGTAATATCGTAAAAACATAAGTAACACAAGTAAATAAGGTTTGATTTTGTGGTCCTTAAATATTTTGAGTAATATAGTACAAACACTGAAAAAATACTCGGGAAAGTTATTTTCCAAAGACACTTGCTTCTGACTGCCATTGACTGGACATGATCGGGAAATTATCGGAGAGAAATAGTTATACTGTTAGACTGTTCAATCACAAGAACGTCTTTCATTTGATTATTTTATCTAAATTCAAAATCTGCAAATGGCAAATTGCCCGAACGTAATTACTTACATAATTACTTTTACCACTCCCTTTCGTCTGCTGTTTACGACTTATCCCGGGCTTTGAAAATACTTACCTGTATACCTAACCTCACTAATTAAGTTTTCATGATACATGTATTACGAAACATCTGCGCATGCGCATCGTTTTTACTGATAAAGGCAATTCAATATGGACCGGAAGTAACCATAATCCACTGGCCTAGACAGATAGCGTGTTTGAGGGTTGAAATACGGGAACGCACAATGAATCCGATTACTATTCCAGACAAAATTACGCGAGACTTCGCGAGCAAAATGTAATACGGCACGCGAAATAACGCTATAGCCTGGCAATTATCATGGTTTTGGACCT
The DNA here is from genome assembly GCA_021229015.1 of Solen grandis. Taxonomy (NCBI): domain Eukaryota; kingdom Metazoa; phylum Mollusca; class Bivalvia; order Adapedonta; family Solenidae; genus Solen; species Solen grandis. The sequence goes on from CM037784.1 coordinate 16,493,265, forward strand.
TCCTGCAATTCGTTTCGTATTTCTTTTGGAATGCATTCTAATGACTTTTTTTACCGTTCTTAGCATTTAGTTTATATAAGAAACCGTATACCATTCAATTGCAAAAATGTTAAAGGTAAAAAAGAAAAAGAAAAAAAAAGAAAAATCGTAAAAACAAAAGTAACAAAATATTTCTTTCGTATTATCTCGACCTATTCATTTTATTCTTATACTACCAGTACACTGGTTATCATTTAAACAAACACATTATAATTCATCACCGGTGTAAATGTCTAACCTACCTGCCCCTATTTATTTTTATCACATTTACCTTGTTAATAAAGAGGCAATAAGACTTGTGTTATCGCCCGACTCTCCGGAAGTTCTTGATTAGAGATTTTAATGCACCGGAAATAGATGTAAAAAACGGAGTCGAGAGGCGGGGTTATCCTTCACCTGAGATGAAATCTTCGCACTATCTCGTCAATTTTCTGACAGGCAGGATTTCAATTCAATCACGTTGTAAAGAGGGTGTTAGATAGGGCTATAATACGCTTAGAGTAGTAATTGATAAAGGATTTGACAGGAAGTGCTCCACTTTTATGGATTGTTCTTGATTGTTACAATATCAAATCCCATGACCCCTGACCCTCTGGAACCGGAAACAGAATTCCCTAACTCTTTTTGATAATGAGAAGGGTAAATAAGATAAATAATCTGACCAATTATCGATAGGAAGTGATAAATAATTATTAGAATCCCAGTACGAACAAATAAAAAAAAATGAACAAGGGTACGAAGGGGAAAGGGCGATAAGGCATACTCTGTGCCCGCCCAGATCTTAAATTTGTAGCAAAAAAGATGAAAGGCCAAAAATGCACTTGGATTTGATATCCCGATTAGCCAAGATCAAAGAAACAATAAAAGATGTCGGCATAAAACGAAGGATTAAAGAAAACAAACATATAAAACAGATAAAATAGAGTGGATTGGTGTTAAGAGTAGTTGTTGTTATGTTGTCTTTTGGTCTACGGAGGAATTTCAAATGCTACATGATTAGACCTCAGTGTCCGCTACCTACATCATGGCGGATTCCTACGCCACAGGTCGCTATTGTAGTTCAAGTGTCGTGACGACAAGGCCGGTTTATCTTAATTACTATTACGTGATGTGCATTCCATGGTTAGGAAAATAATGCCGGAAAGAAGTGGAAAGAATTCTTTTGAAGTCTACATTTGCTCTTAAGTTATCAACCGACATTGCACAATGGTGATTTCCGGTTAAAGCATATGTACGCACGTTGCAACAAAAACCATTCTGTGGATGTATTTTTATGTGCATATTTATATATTTATTATTTCGAAGAAGATATTTTTTACTTATTTTTCGTCTGAAGACTTATACTCTAGAAATGCGCTGATAAGTTAACGCCTTAAATGTTACTTTTATCCTATATGTTTGTTAAAATTCAAAAACAAATAAGTTCGGAGATTTTTTATTTTGATAAACAGAAAATATATATACATCCTATTCATATAGCCCTTATCTTGCAAAAAGTGCTTTAAAATGAAAACAGTTTTTAAGTTACCGTGCATTTGAACGATGAATGGAATATTTTAAAAAGTTTGTTATTGTAGTTGTTGTTTTTTTGCAAAGATACGAAGAAAATTACCGGATGGATGAGCATATCAAAATGTTCATGAATTTAATTCATATTTGATGATATGTTGCTGTATTTTGGCACATTTCGTGAGCAAATATTTGCCGATGTAAAGTTGTTTTTCCACGTGCGCCCAGAGACCAGACGACGCATCTATTTATTGGTTGCCCATCCCGAATGTTTCATTCACAAGCGTTCTCTGTGTTGTACCGGTGGGAAGATGATCCAAAATCGATGTCAGTTGATAGTTTTCATAATAGGCGTGTATGTTAACAGTGGAATCGGGTCAGTGTAACACAAGGTCTCTGAGATCTTTTGTCCTGGAGCAGACGACATACTTGGCAGGCTTGTCTGTCATTGAACGCTGAAACATTCAGATTACTTCCGCTGTCCTGAATGGAACATCAGCACGCGTATGTTGGTGGAGATGAAAGAAGCTGTTTCATTGATCAATTCCAGCAGCAATCAATATTCAGTAGACCGACGTGCTGTGGGAGAGTATAAGGGGTTCCGAAGATCACGGTGTCGCATGAAATATGCACTGTGTGACATTATGGTGTTTCATACTGGGTTTTGTTTCGGTTACCTCACATATAAGAGTTAAAGTAGATTTTTAATTATATTTTTAACAGTCTGTGTTTGTTTGTCTTTTCCAGACGGGACCAGTGGAAATCATCCCCGGACTGTTCCTTGGCGACTCCCAACATTCCGCCCAAAACGAGAAACTGCGAGAACTTGGAATTACATCATTACTGAATGTCTCCACAACGTGCAAGAACCTCTTTGAACACGACTTCGACTATATGAACATCCCTGTCAATGACAACGACTCAGCAAATCTCTCATGCTGGTTCCACGAAGCTATTCATTTTATCGGTAAGATTGCAGTTACTGCATTTGCCTGTTGAATGTATAAAATTATTAACACATACAATTTCGGTTTTTTAATTTTGAAAAAAAAATATATTCGTGAAACCAATTTTTTACTTCTGCTCTTATTTCATTGGTATAAATCCCAACATGTAATATGATACAATTGCTTTGAACTATGCCATTTGATGCCATTTAATTGAGAGAAGAGTTCATTTAGTTTGATTCGAGACTCCAGCGCATGTATACCAGGATTATGATATATGGTTTATCCATGAGACATGAACACAGATGCATTAATGCGAAATTAATCATTAAGGTACATTTGGAAATAATTGAGATCATGTGATGAACTTTTTTTTCTTGATGTTCAATTCAATGAGAGAGGAAGATAGAAATCTGACACTATGTTTATATATTTATTTATTTATTTATATATTTTTCTTCTGCAGATAATGTTCGAGACAATGGCGGAAAGGTGCTGGTTCATTGCCAAGCGGGAATCAGTCGCTCGGCAACCGTCTGCATCGCTTACCTCATGTTCAAAAACAACATGACCCTCGAGGCGGCGTTCGATCACGTGCGCTCAAAGCGGGGTGTCATCTCACCCAATTTGAACTTCATGCAACAGCTTGTCGAGTTCGAGAAAGACATTTTCAGTGCAAAAGACTGCGACTTACCAGAATCAGTGTCCTCAATATCAAACTCTCTTGCGTCAGTTGAGTTTGACTTCAGCTGCTCCTCGACTTCCGCTTCCGATTACTCGGCATCGAGCGGCGCGTTTGACTTCACGTTTGCTTCACCAGCCATCCCTCCTCTTTCGCCGCGCGAGCTGGTGTCACCGAGTTAGAGGGACCGTTCACTTTCGGGGTAGATGCAAATAGACTGGGAGTTTGATACTCCTTAGATCTGAAGTTCCTGGAGTTTGAGTCTCCTTAGATCTGAAGCTGGTGTTCAGCATTGTTGCGACTTGGTTGAAAACCAGGTTTCTGGCCAAAGGTCGCTAGGCAACCAAAGAAGCTGTGCTTGGAGAGCAGTGATTGTCGTCTGCCAAAGACTTTGACGTCTGCTGGTCACGCGTTCATGTGCTGCCAAATAATCGTCTGTGATAGCATTTTGTACGAAACGATGTTGGAGAGACTTTGCAATGGACTAGTCGAGTGTATCAGAAGACATTCTGAATGTACAGGGCACAAGGAAGTGCATATATTACAGTTTACTGTTCCGTTTTGTTAATTTTCATGGTAGCTTCGTGTTTGTTCAATTTCTATGTATTGTCTTGGATGTTAACACATATGCTGAGTTTATCGGATTCTTTGTCCTTACTGAAACCTTTACTTTTTTCCAGCGAAATCTTTTATATAACTATGCACTTTTCACTTTCTTTTGATGTATATATGATGTACTGTAACTATTCTTATTTTCGTGATCTAGTGCTTCAATTATTGAACCAAGATAATTAAACATATACAGATTGGGAATACAGGCTAATGTCAAAACTTTGAATTGTCTTTATCTTTCAGTTTATTATGAAGTCGTTATTTCTAAAAGAAATGTGTATTTTAGTAGGAATCAATATACTTTAGTTTAAGCCTGAATATATTTTTCATATACAGTTATTCAGGAACCGATACGTTTTAAAGTTCTTCACAGTTAAAGTAAAGTAAGTGATTTTTTCTCACGCTGGGGTTGAATATTCTTTACAATGTTTTTTTTATCATAGACTTGAAATAATCATTTGTACAGCAAAGAAATATTGTATTTTTAGAGCAAATCTGTACATACCTGCAATAACAAATATGTGTATCTGCTTGATAATATAATTTTCATATGGTAAGGATTAAACAGGTTTAACATTTTGATTTTGTATATATGATTCTATATTAAAACTTACAGAGCATATTTTCATTTTAAAAAAAAGACCTAGACCGCATACAGGTACAATGCATACTAAACGTCTGCTGTTTTTTGTCAATTGTTTAACTTCGCCTTTCTCCGGAATTTTCCGTGTGATTCCGTAGAGGCTTGCTGATTATGTCAAAGTGCTAGTTTGTTTGGCCTAAATAAATACGACAAGGGATATTAATCAGCAACATATTTCCTTCCAGTCAAGGCAGTCTTAGATCTTATAATTTTGAAGTTAGATTTCATATCAGATTCTAATTTTATTGCTTTTTTAGGCTAGAAAATCGTCACAATTGTTTCAATGATTGTACTTAATTCCTGCACTCGTTTTGTGTGACTGTGAACCTGTCTGTGACACGTTCATTCTCAGGGACTGTCATCAACTGAAAATATACAATGTGCCTTTTATAAATAGATATAATTCTTTACAAGATTTTACCCGTTGTTGGTCACTTATTTTTGAACTCAATTGCAAGTTCAGGAAAATGCACCTTTTCACAATTCATGTTTGTTAGCCCATTATTGTTGGCAAATTTGTTCTGTCATTTTTCAAACATTTAGACGACATCGATTCATTAATCAACGATATATTTCTACACGATATATATGCTAAACCCTATACAACAGTATCGCTTAGACCATTCTCTTGTTAATGAAGTATAAAACCCCATTTTAATCCTTTTAAAAAGGACCAGGTCCATTCATAATCAGAATCAAAGAAATATAATTCACATATCAATTTCAAATACTGCTACACCCTTCTTGTATGTTAAACAGTAAATAAAATTAGATTAATATGTAAATGGGTATTTATAAAAAAAAATGTTATCGGAAGTGGCCATATTTTCAGTGTATTAAAATATGTATTTGAGAAAGACATTCATTGAAATAATTATTGTGCTCCCTCCGTAAACAGGGATTATATATATTCTTGCATTTTCAATGTAAATGTAAATTTCTCTTTTTAAGTCTGGATTTCCTTATGATTAAAATTCGTTATTTTGTAAAGTATTACAACATATTAACTTACATTTTCCAGTTTACTTCCGTCAGATTTCGTATTTTCACATATAATCTCTAGGAAGATATACATTTATGTCTTTGTATTTGAACATAAACAAAAGATGCTATATTACATGGACTTCAGTTAGAAGTCACCATGGTGCTGTAAATATGGTTACCATAGTAATTTATTTGTTTGTATTTGACTTTGGTTAAATAAATTTGCGAGAATTTACTTTTTGTGTTTGTCATGCTCATACCAATCTGAACTCGATCACGCGCAATACTCCCTCGAACAGAGAGAGAGAGAAAGAATGAAAGAGAGAAAGAGAGTTGTTAGAGCGTCCGTTCCTGGAGTAAGGGGTCGTGGGTTCGCGCTTCGGCTGCAACAAAGAAAAACATTTTCAATTCATTTTAAGCTCACCAGAGCACAATGTCCTCAAAGTTGAACTATTTGGATCGCACTGTGTCTGTTGTCGTGCTCGTGTGTCAACAATTTACGTTTTAAAAGACATCTTTGAAACCACTAGGCAGATTGAGCGGCCCTTCACAAAAGTTGCTATAAATTTGATCCATACAGATGTCTAGAAGTAACAGATATTCTTGTTTCATGTTCGCAACTATGCCAATACCACGTCTACAAAATCCCCAAATGACATGCATATTTCTAGACTAAGCAGCAAGAAAACTAATTGTAGTTTGTTCAGCCTAAGCGGTTGATGACGTTCGGATATCTGAGTGGTTAAAGCGACGGCCCTGCAAACGGGGTTCTTGGGTGTAATTCATGACCGTTGGTTCTAGGTAATTTATCATGCCTGGTTCTCAGATTTGACTCATTACGTCCTATAGCCTCGTAGTGGCGCATTTGCAAACAGAGTAGACCCAGGTCAGACCTAATAAGGGTCTCCTCATTTTGCTCAATTACTGTATTGTAGCTCAAATTATACACAGTCTACACGGCAATAAAACTAAATAATTGTTTCATATACCATTTAAAGGTCAGTAAGTTAATATTCTTCGTCAAATTTGTGTACGTGTATATAAATATTCATGAGATAAAGAGTTAAGGGTGTCAGGATAATGTGACTTGAGTGTCACTAAAATAACCGTCTCCGAATGACTGAAAAGTCTGTCCATGGGAACGTTTTTAAAGCCAAAACAACCAGACCTTTGTTAGAATAGTATAATTTTGTAATATTTTTCTAAAAAAAATGCATTATCGAATAACCCACTGCTACTGATTATCTACCCTCACATCATGACGAATGGAGAGTAACGACTGTGGGTGTCTGACGATGTAAAAAGTGAAGAGTTTGTACATTGCAATAAAATGTGTAATCTTTCTCTATGTTTTATTTAGCAAAAAGGGGATTAATATACACATCGCAGGACAGAATACTTACGAAGGAAGTTATTAATTGAAAAACGCTTCCAACCTCTCCCCCCACCCCCCCCCCCCCCCCGAACGATCAACTGAAAATAACCTTTGCTTTTCTATATATCATGTTTTGGGGACCGCCGTGGCCGAGTGGTTACAGTCGTGGACTACAAATCTCTCAGCCCCTCACCGCTGTGGGTTCGAATCCCGGTAGGGACTTCGGATTTTTCATGTGAGGAAGCCTCCAGCTGGCTTGCGGTAGGTCGGTGGCTCTACCCGGGTACTTCTGTGTACTCGGGGTCTTCCTCCACCTGTAATTAGCTGGACGTCGCTATATGATTGAAATAGTACACCCCAATACAACAACAACATATCATGTTTTATGACTCAAACGGGTCGTTACTACACTATGTCTTGGCTAATACTTAAAGCGGCTCGTTTACAGACGATAACAAATAATATTCTAGCCATCCTTAATGTTGCTGAAGTCTTTGTTCCCTGACAAATAAACCGAGGAAGTCACATTGCACGGGAAAACACTCTTTTTCTTAAGCGCCACTTCGGGGAAATCGGTTTAATATAGAGTACGCTATCCCCAAAGCAGGCGTTTTGGTACCACGTGACACGTTCTGCATCCTGGCGTATTCACCAGTTCCGGGTAGCGAATTCGTAAGTTCAGCCCGTGAAAGTGGGCTCATGCGCGAAGAGTGAACATGATAGGCGAAGGAACGTGAAAAAAGAAAATCTAAATATAAGGTTTGTGGATTTATATACATGTATAGGTTCAAAACCTCTCGTAACCCTATTATCTGTGATAGAGAAGCATCCATTTTTTTAACAATTACAGTTGGTTGCATTGGGTAACCATGGGTAACCATGCATCTGTAGATGGGTATCGATAGATGTGATACACTCATATAGGTAAAAATCAAATTCTTAGTCAACAAGTACAAAACTGCTGCCTGAGGCAGCACACTGAAATAAGCACGGCGACAAAGAAAAAAATTGTCTGATAACAGGAAAACATTTTTTTTTTTTTTTTACATAACTTTTATTGAGATGTGAACTTGTTTACATAAGTTTATATATTTAATTACATAAATAAAAAAACAAGTTCCAAGACTTGAAGTGAATCTTATATCTTAAGGCCTAATATACATATTTAGAGGACGCAAAAAAAAAATTCAATGCAAAAAAGAAAATTGTGCAGCCAGACTAGGACTGTAACCCGAGACCACTTACAAAAATCTCCCACTGATTCGCTGCAAATATGGAATTTGTTGCAGAATAACAGAGATGAAATTGATAGTGATCCTGAGAAACAAAAAGGCAGTATATACATTGGAGATACTATAATGATCACTTGTCTGGTGCAAAATAACTAAGAGAGAAAAAATGTTCAGCCAGACCAAGACTTCAGCCTGGGACCCCTAAAGGGTGATTGTTCTACTGGGTTAAGTTCTCTGTTAAGTGTTACTTATTGGCACTATATAAGTTAGTAAAAAAATCTGTTTAAGTTTATATTTTAGTATACATTAAAAAATTTTTTTTGGGAATAGTGGTGAATATTTGAAATGAAAATATTACAAATTAAAATTATGAGAAAATATATTGTTTTACTGAACTAAAACAGATTACTACCCTTCAACAAGAGGTGTCTGTAAGACAACATGTTCGACTATTTGAATGCTTGTCAATAAAAAATATTGCAGTAAAAGGAAAAATAAGAAACTCTGTATTATCAAAATATAACATGAACAATAAACATGCGCTTCAAGTTTTTAAAGCAAGATCTCAAAGAATTAAGTAAAAAAGTGAGTTAGTACAAAAAGATTAATCAAGTCAGAAAAGGGATATAATTATGTCAAAATCCAAGACAGAGTTATGTACTCTTGACATGTACAAACACAGGTCATGGTCATAAACAGGTATTTAAAGTTTCAAAGCAATACCTCAAAGGCTTAAGTGAAAAAATGAGGTGGTGTGAAAACTTTAAGCAAGATTCTTAAAAAAAAAAAAAAAGCATAACTGTTTTATAATTCATGACACAGGCATGCAATTTCATGTGTGAACTATGAGGGGCATCCATGGAAAGAAGTTGGAGATAGAAGCAATGTTAAACAAATTTTAACATTTTAAGTACAAAAATATTTAAGAGTTACTGTTCATGTAACTACTTGGACATACATTCCTGTTTCTACTGGTTGGTCTGATGTTGATAAACATGTGTGAATTTTGAGAGACATCCATTGAGTGAAAGTGAAGATAATAGCAATGTAAAATAAAACTTTAAATAAAACTTTAAAAAAAGTTAAATCCAAAAAGTGCTATAAATTTGCAAAAAAAATATTTGTAAAAGTTACTGTCCATGTTTCTACTCGTTGGTGTGATGATGATCAAGGCATGCGTGAAGTTTGGAAGACATACATTGATTTAAAGTGGAGATAATAGCATTATTAAACAAAATCTTAATGTTTTTCTAAGTCCAAAAAGGGCTATAGATATAAAATGGAAGAGTTGCAGTTTCTGATTCTTCTTGTTGATCTCATGATGGTCAAGCCATATGTGAAGTTTGGTGGACATCCATCAAGTAAAACTGGAGAAATAGCAATGTTAAACAAAAGTTTAACATTTCTCAAAGTCCAAAAAGGGCCATATATATGCTAAAATATTTGGATGAGTTACTGTTCCTGTTTCTACTGGTTGGTCTGTTGATGATAAACACATGTCTGAAGTTTCATAGACATCTTTTGAGTAAAACTGGAGATAATAGCAATGTTAAACAAAAGCTTAACATTAATTCTAAGTCCAAAAAGGGCCATAAATATGCAATAATAATTGGAAGAGTTACTGTTCTTGTTTCTACTGTTTGGTCTGATGATGATAAACACATGATTGAAGTTTGCGGGACATCAGTTTAGTAATAGTGCAGATAATGGCAACATTAAACAATTTTCAGCATTGAATACAATTCATTCCTGGATTATTTTTTTTGCGTATTATCCCTATATTTTTTATTTCAATCATGCTCCCTCAATTCTAGGCAAACAGTTCATGTTTTATTACGAAGATATACCGAAACTGCAACCGAAAGGATTTATACCTCCAAATCCGGTTCCATTGACAACCTACGAACCAAATACAGTATGCCCGGCGGTGATCCGCAGTGCAATGACCATATGTATGTATTGTATGTATGTATGTATTGAAGTTTAATGAGGGTCAGACTGCAGAATAATCCACACCATGCGCAGACCCCGGGGTGTGACCCTCACCCCTTAAAGATGTCCTTTTTATATTTCTTTTGCCAAAAGGTCAAATTTTGCCAAGGCCATCTGAATTTAAGATGGCTAAAGTATTTAATGAAAGAGTATGTTTTGAGTTCTAAACGTTATTCTCTCTATGAGATTATAATTGGCCAATTTTGACCTCCTAACCTATTATCTCATAGATTCTTGCCTACTTCTTGTTATTTATGATTATTGTTAGCTTCAGGGATATGCAAGCAAAAGTTCGCCGAAGACCACACACCCCGACAAAGGCAGCCACCCCTCCACAAACAAGGAGAGCGACATAGGAGGAAACTTGTCTGAAACCGAAATTTTGGCAAGAAATATTCTTGGATGGCCTGAAGTAAAATTTTAATTTCGAAGAAATTTCATATTGGTATTTAGTGGAGGTTTATATAATTTGTGGTTTAGACAAGTACCCACCCCTGACCTTCTATGGGAATCCTACTCGATCTATTCCTACAGGATATAAAGATAGTGGGGGGGGGGGGGGACATATAAACAGACACATATGGAGAGAAATTTTTTTTTAACATTTATTTATAGCAGAGCAATAAACCTAGGATGTCATATGTTATATTAAACTCTCCCTGTCATAACCTAGGAGAATCCTAATTTATGTTCTGGGAGGTGCAATGACCATCTGTGACCGAGCAGTTTTATAAATTCTAAGATATTTTTGTCTCGGCTTTAATTTTCTTGAGATCATTATGGATATGCATGTCTGATTATGATATATATGATATCCAAACTGCATTTCACTACACGCGTATAATTATAATATTTATATATGATATGCATACTTAAGGTGATCCATCCATCATTAATTTATCATCATGGTTCTTCAAATGCTTTAAAAGACCTCAGTGCTGATGCAAACATCCATTGACTTGGAGTTTTAGGCTCTTTTGCTCAAAGTCTTTCAAGGCTTGCATTTACTATAAAATTCCCACGATCTCTTGATGGACCATGATCATAATTTAATGATGGATTGGTTACCTTAAAATGCGTAACGCTAGTCGCCTGGAACTGAGAGAACTTCGTGCATCTGAGAATACCAGTGTACTCAGGGCTTAATGATCTTTCAGAAATATATAGTATTTGGTATACAAACAGTCCACTGATATATCACGACCTTACTTTGAAATAAGAATAAAGACATGCGCATATATACTACTACTTGTATTGGTATTTTTACGTCAGACAAAATACAAGGGCTGAGTGCACACTTTTGCAACTTTACTGAAACTTCCAAATGAGGGTCTGTAATTTTCGCTTTGGTCAGGTCCAAGATATTGCGAGGCTATGACAGAAGGGTGGTTGGTCTGGGTTGGTTGCTTGTTTGACTGGGTTTTAAGTCACGCTGTCATTTTTCAATCCTTTCGGTACATTGAGTATACGAGATACGAGATACACGCAGTCACATTATCCTGATACCGGGTCAACCAATCCTGGAAATACTTTCATATGCTAGTCGTCAAGCGCAGAGAGATGAACAAGAACCATTTTATACAGTATTGGTACTAGTATATCGCGGCCGGGGATCGAACCCTATGAACATCCAGCAAGCGGACGGACACTCTTGCAGCAAACCCATCGGAATCAATCATAGAATGTTACCCGTGAAACTATTAATACAATCTTAAATCTAGCATAAAATATTAATTTCAGTACTTGACTTTGCAGAATAGTCATCATTGCTTTTATGTCTCGGTGCGGTGAAACAAGAAATAAAGGGAAACTTCTTCTGGTTTTCGTAGCCTTACGATTATCCAGTATAAGAACTACTTTTGATGTTATGAATCATAAAGACTGTAGTTTCCTGTTTTAAAGGTCAATTGCCTGATTGATCATTCAATATTTATAAACAAAGGCTGACATAGCTGACCCCTCGGCTGTATATTGCTCCCCATCGCGAAGCTCTTCAAATGTTGAAGTTGTGTCACGTACATACAACTCGCAAGGTCATCCGGTACTGTGTCTTTATGCTCACGTTTTGCGTCTCGATCTTTGCTTTGAAAGAAATATGTGTGTCCTTATGAAAATGTCCACCGCATTATTGAGAGAAAATTGAAGAAGTCATCACCAAAATCCGGGGTCATCAAGTGCATTTTGCTATGTCAAATGAGTAGTTTGTTTTTTTTTTGTTGTTGTTTTTTTCCATGTATTTTTACACGAATGACCTCCAGGAATTACAGTATCTATAGATAGCCGTTTTACTTTTAATATAGTGGTCGTAACAACAGGCTTGGCTATATCTTAAATCAGTTTCTTGTCTTAAAACCGTATCCCATACTAAAGGGCTCAGAAACAGATAATAAGCAGCTAGGACAATGCTTAACGAGTCTATATCAGTATTCCGACATGTTACAGCTGTTTCAAAATCTTCAACGAAGTACGTAGGTCTACGTCATTTATTTGGATTAGATAAGATGATCTTTAATGAAATACACAAAACATGAAATGGACGCTAATCCTTCATAAACATGTCAAGAAGCTTACATAGCTGACCTTCCCGTTATCAGCAGGGGAATATGACTGAGACGAGTCGTCATCTGGCGCGTCATTCGTAACTATTCGACAATCTCCGGCAATCACGGAAACTACCAATGTGACCCGAACGCTAGTACGTTTTTATCTCGCGGTTCAAGGCTAAAGTTCTCAAGTGGACCCCACCCGAACTGTTTTAAGGTGAACTGGTGTATAAAAATATAACATATTGAAACAATTGTTTGATATCAGGACAAGCATCGTACCTGGACACACGTGGGCGAGCGATGGCCCGATTTGGTAAACATTGTCCTGGGATTTCATGAATGGAAATCTTGGCCCGGTGTGGTTGATTCAAAAACAAATCATTTAATATCTAAAATAAAAAAAAGACCATTGTATTTGCATTTTAAAATGGATCACGCGCAAACATGTTGCATATTGCTGCCTCGGGACACGTTTCATCATATTTCGCAGAACAAATTTGATCATAGTCATATTAAAGGTACAATTCTTCGTTGTGTTAACCAATTTCATATTTTGCACAATACACAAGAGAGATGTAACCATTTTATTGTATTCACTCTTTGTGAAAAAAGGAAATCACAAGAGTAATGCTGTTTTACATCTGTGAATTTACATAAACCACAATCTTTTTTTCCAGGCACATAGTGGCTTCTACCTTAATACTGGTAAAAGAAGACAACGAGTGCAATGGAATTTTCACAGAGTGTCTCGAATGATTCCTTACATGAAAAATCCGAGCGGCGGGCCGAAACCGGATGTTAGGGGTTAAGTGATACGTAAGTCAGCGACGTCTTTAACCACTCGGCTTCGAAGGCTCTAAATTATGACCACGATAATTCACAGACGCTTGCCGAGGGTCAGAATTTATTATGCTTTACAAGATATCTGCATATTTTGCCTATATTCACGAATAGCTTTTTTTCTATTTATTGTGCCACATAAAACATCATAACAACAAAAACACTAGCATAAAACATATTAAGCAACGCCCAGGAGGAATTCGTCTCAAATCCACTACTAAACGTATTTTAATGTTTATTCAACATGTAGAGATGGGATGGGGGAAACATAATTCCATACAACTCTATTGTGTTTTTTAATCTAACATGGAGGACAGGATTCAAAAATCAAACCATGCGGTAATATCTGACATTTGCGGTTAATAATGTCCGTATACGTTTCTTGTATACAAATTTACCTCTAATGCAAATCAAAGTCCTGAAGGCACTGAAGTTGTGTGTGTCTCAAATGAATGAGTGTTTGAAGAGCTGCAAGTCGATCACCGATAATTAAATTCACTTTGATAAATAAAAGAATTGTGACATTCCTGTTCTCTCAGTGCTATCAGAGCTTTGATTTGTACCTTATCTACAACAGTCTCTATTTATAGATTAAAGTAATTATGCAAATTTTCTGCATAGGTCAGAGTCTCCGAACTCATTTCGGACAGTAGATATACAAGTTTCGGTCATTTTGTAGTGCAAGAAATAACCTTGGAGATATCTGAGGTCGATAAATTGATGTGATTTTTAGTATGTTACAATGATTTGTTTTGGACTTCACATGGGTTTTTGTAACAGCCTAAAATGACCGAACGCTGCACATTTTCAAATTTATTTGCGAGCCACCTTTGTATCGAAACAAACTATATTCGTGCGCATGGTAAAGTGACCACTTGATAAAATAGTAACATCATTCGATTGCAGTTACAACAGCATAGAAAAATTAGTTCTATAATGTTTTCATGTCACAGGCGTTTTTTGTAGCCTGTAAGTATTTATTTTTACACAGCATTGATTTTTCAGCATTTTTGCTTCATTATAGTTTTCTTATGTTGTAGAGATATATACAATCGTTCGATCATATTTACACTATTGAGAGGTTATTCTGTTTAAAGGTAAAGTCCATGTAATGTTTCCGCTACGTCTTGGACCACTTAACCTCTTCCAAGATAACCAAGGTACCTTGATGAAACATTAGGAAACCTTGGTTTTCTCCGTGAAAGGCCATGAGGTCCGAAATACAGCAGACCATTACAGGGACTTTACCTTAAATCTAGGAGAACCTAGGTTGAAAACGTAGTACTATAGTTGGTGTGACTGACGTCACACACAACTAAAAACTACCTACACCACGCAATTTTTCATAAACCAGACATATAGAACTAACCTTAAAACGTCATCATACCTCTTATATTGCTAGCAAACTTCAACCGCGTTTCACAGAAAAACACATTTGCAAACGAAAAAATAAATAAAAATCACACCACGGTGTTATATATCAAAATATTCCCACGTAAAAAGGACATGATGAAATAACCCCTTGACAGTTTTTATACATCGTTATATGGAGTGACGTATTTAACATGTTTGTTAATAGTTTTGTTCTCGTTGTCTCAAAGCGTGAAATCATTACTTACAGGTATGAATGTACAACGTTACGTCACGCCTCTTTTTGCTAAATACATGTAAATGAAGACATTTTTCAGATAAACAGTATTTAACTAGGTTTCGCAATGCAGTCAGCAAAACTATAACAAATATGCAAATTTGTGAAAGAAATGGTGCTTTATTTACAAAGTAGATAATATATTTGATAATTTCCTCCCCCACACTTTGAAATATCAATGGATTCATACTTTAAAATGAGAAAATTGCCGAAAAAGAAATGTCACACTTTGTTATTCTAAACAATCTCGTTCAATTATTTATCAATGTTCTTTGATTTGTAAATGGCATGCCATTTGCAAATAGACTAGTCAATAAGTAAACAATCACGTGTAGCCAAATCGTGGAATTAAAAAAATCATTGTATTGTACGTATACCTAAAACTGTTCAACAATGTGGGATTGTGCCAAACGTCTTCAGATATTTTGACAGGATGCTGCTAATCAAAGTTTTCTTTCTTCCGTCTAAAATATGGATATCAGGGGTATTGGTCAAGAATTCAAATCAATATACTACATATACTATACAGGTGCAAATACACGTACATGCGTAAGATTTAGATCAAGCGTAACTTCATTTAAAAGGGGGAGGGGACCGGCTCAATTAGCGAGTGGTTATTGTCAACCCCTCACGACTGTACGTAGGCTCGAGTCTCCGTCTGATGACAGAGGTCCCTTTGATTTTTCATCTGATGAAACGTTTGGTAGATCAGGGGTTCTACCCGGATACTCTTCGTACACCCGGGGTGTTTCTCCATCTACACTTCTCTGGAAGTCTCTCTATGGCTATAATACTGCTGCAAAGAAGGCGAACTCAAAAACATCAACCGGGTTATCTATGAAATCAACAAGCGATGTAGTTCATTCCCCTACAGCCGGATGAATCACGGAGTGATAATCATGTCAACACGATCACATTATCACCAGTGATGGTTACATTTCCATGATTCAATACCAATATATTGTACCAATAAGGAAACACAAAAAGACCCTTAAAGTAATCCGTGACATATTGAAATGAACTAATTACAGAAGTCTATAACGAAATAACGGAGAGAAATTCGATGATATAATTATGAACAATTTTAATCAATCAAAGGTGCTTGTCAAGGTCACGCGATGACAAAGGTCAGTCAATGGTCAAGGTCGCGGTTATCTAAGAACGTTAAACTTTTTTTAAAGGAAGTAAATACTATTTCAATAAATCTAAATGTAAGTAGCTTTTCATGATTTCGTTTTAACTTAGTCCAAATCGGAGAAGTGACAGAGTTTATTAACACATTTCTAAAGACAAATAGAAGGCTGCAGCGAGGTTACGATCGTAGGCTCCTGTTTTTAATAGACTCATCGATTAGAGCCTAATTGTCCCATATAAAAATAGATTCTAATAACTTTTACTGGAGAGAAATACAATTGAGAGTCGAATTGCTAAATGTACTTTTCTTAATTTCCCCGTCTGTCACTCCCCGTACTTCGTTTATTAGTTGGCGTGTATTTTTCACAGAGTTGTAAAATTGTGAAATGGATACTTTGTGGAATATGAACTATTCTCCTGATGAAATACTAATACGAGTTTACTCGTATTTTGCTATAAAGTAAGGACATCCATACAATACGTTTTGCGCACAAAACTCGCCTATACTTACTAACTGCAAAATAGTTAAAATATACCTCTGTGTGTGTGTGTGTGTGTGTGTGTGTGTGTGTTGTGTGTGTGTGTGTAAATGATCTAATGAGATGACATTTTTACATTTTTTTCTCATTTTGATGTTATTGCTGTGCTGGAGATTATAAAGAAGACCTCGAGAAAAACCCAGGAAGAATAACCGACCTACCCGGGAAGGAACAATCCGAATGACCTTGCCGAGGACTCGAACCCATTCTGAACACCTTGACCTTTTCCTAGCGAAAAATTTTTTTTTTCATAGATATGGGCGAGATGTTCCGAATGGACTCGAACCGGTGAAATGTTCCGTGATAACTAGTCAGCTACTTTAGCCACTCAGCTACGGAGCCCCATCTCTTCTCTGCTTCCAAGTTTCCGTGGTAGAACATGTCCTTTAACTCGACTTATGACTTTCGCTTTCAATGAATGGGCTGGATGATATGATGACTGAAATAATGTTGAAGGGACGTAAAAAACGCAATCAATGAATCGGTCAGATTTGGGGCGGTGTAAATTCGTTAAATCTTTATATGAAGGCAACGAAATTATAACCCCTTGCTTAGATGGGTTCGAAGCCCTGTTCAATACGGGGCCATTTATGTAGAATTTGTCGAAATTTCTGTGAATGTTTTCCATTCACTATGCAGAAGTCACTGCGTCAACTCGTTAAAAATGGCACTGGTGCTTGGCGGATAATGTGTCTGGGCGTGGTAACATTTCTCTTATCTACAGCGTGATATCGCAGCACTATATTAGTCCCATGATGACCAAAGTCTTAAAATGGCTGCAATACTGTTAGTGGGACGCTAACAACTTATCAAGTACAGGAGTAGAGTATAGTGTCCCTTTAACATACTCTATTCTACATCTCCTGCTTTCTTAAATCAGCAGCAGCAGCAGCAGCACTTGTAGTTTCTGTCCTTTTCATCATCATAATCATCATCATCACAAACACCACCATATCCTACAACCTCCTTTTCTTTGGCTTGTAGACTCTGTAACATCCCACCGTTCCTCCTCTTCTTCTTCTTCCTTTTCCTCTTCTTCGTCTCCTTTCTAGTGCGTATTCCCAATTTCTCTCTATTCTTTTCTTTCCGAGAAAAAAAAAAAAAAAAAAAAAAAAAAAAACACAGAAAAAAGCGGGGGTTGTATTTATAATAAGTGACAAGACCTCACTTCCGATCAAACTGTGATTCACACACAGCTTGAAACTAAAAGCAATTTGACCGCTCCGGATAATGGACATCAAGAACAATAAAGAAAAAGGATTGGCTATTAATTACTCCTACACCACACAATTAATGATCTGCGGTTTGCGGCCAGGCTGTTCTTACATAGATGTTTTTTAGTCTCCACTTACAAAAATACTAGGAACAATTATAAAAGTGTAAATAGTGAATACCAATAATAGTTATACACGAGAGGCAGTATGGAGACTGTCGCCACGTGCACTCTTCTAAGTCTGTTGTTGTAGGGGCGGGGAGGGGTGCAGCATTAGGTTTTACCAAGACTTAATTTCTTAGTGAAATTGTTTGCAATATTTACTTCCATGCAATAAATATAGAAAAATAAATATATACAAACCAGGAAACAAATCTAAAGAAATCCAGCCATACGACCTTTAGAATGCACAGTCATTAGAGCTTCTTACATGTAATTCTAAACCGGGATTTTTTTCTTTCTCTCTTAAGCTAGCGACTTTTAATTGAATTAAATCAATTTGTCGAAACTGTTTTGGCAGGGAACTTTTTGAGCGTCCATTCTGTTTATAAATGTCACCTCACCGCAATATATACCTCGGGCAGGGAAATTTTTTTGACAAAATCCGTGCATATATTTGAACTATTATCAGAATTTTGAAACGTAAATAAATGCTTACCCACACTATAGGCGAATGTTGCATGTAGTGGTATCTTACTGGAAATAAAAAAAAAATAAAAAAAAATAAAAATGAGGAAATGTCCCGTTTGTTTGTTTGTTTGTTTGATTGATGTAATTTTAGAGGCGTTTGTCCGTCGCAGAAGAAGTGATGCCTAACATAGACAAGTGACATGATACCACGCCCAGTCACATTGAGTTCAACTGTCCTGAGACTCCCCTATGAGCTGAGCGCCCAGCACAATGTTTACGGAAAGACTCTCCAACTACTCGGAAACACGAACGTAATACAGAAGTGAAAAATATTAATGCTACCCTTCCAGGAAAGAAAGTCGTGCTTTTCTCGAAATCGAAGTGCAGTAAGTTAAATTTTAGAAAAATTTAAGTATACAGAAAAAAAAACCCAACGTCACTGAAATAGTTCACTTTTGTAATAATAAAAACAGAGAGTATCTTCGTTATACCATCCCTAATTTTAATTAAAACAAAGAAGAAAATGTACGTATACAATTGTAGATAATTTTCCTTTATCATTCGTTTCATTTATACACCAAGGAAATGCAGACACACGTGCAGTGCTTGTACTCGCTGTCCTTATGTCAATATTTCTGCCATATAGTGACAGGTCAGGCCCCGGATGCACAGAGCCGCCGACCTATATTTAAAAGCGTCTTTCTGAGATATATAAGGGAGGCAATTCGCAAAACTTTGTTTTTGTCTCTTTAGATTTAATTCCCTTAGACATTATTTCTCATTCACATTTGACCGCTCCAGGTGATACATAGTATCAGGGTCCTCTATATATACATATAGTATTAAGAGACCCTGATTATTTACATTGCATGCTTATGATAGTAATTTATGTTTGTTTGCTTGAACTTAACCCTTTCCCTCATAGAGGAAACCATGAAAAGACCTATGCGAACAGCATAAAACCAGATCAGCCTGCGAGTAACTCGCAGGCTGATCAGGTTTTATGCTGCTCGCTGCTCCTCAGTGGTCTGGTAATGAGGATTTTACAATTAAATTTGGTAAGGTTTAACTGTGGTTTTCTGCAGATTAGGCTTTATGTGGTACCTATTGAGTGCGTCAAAATGAGTCTTAGGTTAAGGGTTAACATCCCCACGACAGTATTTTAGTCATTGGAGGATTTTCATCATACAATGCTCTCACCGTCACATTCTAACCAGTCCTTGGCCATCCATTACATGCTGAGCACCATCACTATTCTCAGAACCATAGAGCCAATGGTCGTTTTTTTGCGGAACATCATTAGATTGGCTCACCTCTGGTAAAATGTCTGAACTATATCTCTCACGAGTTTACCAGATAAATGTGGCAACTATCTACTAGTTGACAATACAAAAACCCAGGGACTCTTCAAAGCCTAAACCTTTAAACGACTGTGTTGTTACAAAAATAATCCATTGTAATTTCAGATCATTATATGGAGTAATGCACTGTTTCAATCTAATACAAACATTATCTTTATATTAGGCAGTAATGCAGAGTTCCAGTTCCTGATTCCTATGATTTATTAGTATTATGTATTGCTTCAAGAAAGGAATGCTCTCTATTCCTTGAGCTTATTTAGCTGCGAGATCTTTTTTAACCCTTTCCCTCGTGTAGACTCATTTTGACGCACTCAATAGGTACCACATAAAGCCTGATCTGCAGAAAGCCAAACTCAAACCTTACCAAATTTAATCACAAAATCCTCATTTCCAGACCACTGAGGAGCAGTGAACAGCATAAAACCAGATCAGCCTGCGAGTTACTCGCAGGCTGATCTGGTTTTATGCTGTTCGCATAGGTCTTTTCATGGTGTCCTCTATGAGGGAAAGGGTTAAATAAAACAATCTGAAACTTTGGGAGTGTTCAGCCTCTCTCCCATACTGTTTTTGATATTATTTGCATGACAAATGAAACTCAAATCAAAGATGCATGATTTTTTTATCATTTATACATAAACCCTTTACTCAAGAATATTCATATACAAATTCTTGATTTGATGAATATTTATTGATCTTTAAATGGTTTATGAAAAAAAAAAATGGCTTTTTTCTTTCCACAAATTGACAATATATGACTCCTACATGAGCTGCCTGATCTGTTTGCCTTTGTGTCAAAATGAGTCTATATGAAGTAATAGGTAGTAGGCTGACAAGGAGTTGGGTGGCCATTAAGGTAGAACAAGCAATGTTATAGAAAGAAAGAAAGAAAGAAAGAAAGAAAGAAAGAAAGAAAGAAAGAAAGAAAAAGAAAAAAAGAAAATTATATAACAAAATGTTCGCCAATGTCTGTACTATATGAAACTGTCAGCATAAATTGCCAACGCCTGGTGCGGACTCGGAAATCCAAGATGGCTGCCATAAATCGCAAATTTAGTGAAAATATTTTATCTGTTTGTTACAGATTTATTTACAGAGGTAGTTCAAAATATTTGCATGATTATTACTCCTTCCATAATGTACATCAAATTCATATACAACAATGGCAAATTCAAGGTCAAGGTCATTTCAGGCTCAAAATACAAAAAATACTCCCAACATTTGCTATCTCCTACCTACTTTTTCTCATTTTATAAATGGTGAAGTTTATGAACCCAAACAATAGGTGGTGATGCTATGATGGATATTCAAGTTCACATTTACTGAACTTTGAATGGTACACAAAACAAGATATTTTGCCTTGTAAGCATCCAAACTACAATATTGTATGAGCAAACAGAGACCTCTGTTTGGCAACTATTTAATGACAAAAAGTCAGTTAAAGTCGAGATAGTCATTCACTTTCATATTTTGTAAAACAGGAATTTCTATGTAATGAAATAAATATTGCTGGTTGAATTCCCAGCCACATGAAGGGAACAATTTTCAATATTTTTGTGAAAAAAAAGAAAAAAAAAGAGGCCCATGATGGCCCTAAATCGCTCACCTGAGATAAATAGGTTGACCCAAGGAACATCTGTACCAATTTATTTTAAAATCTGGCCAGTAGTTTTAAAGAAGATGATTTTTAAAGTTTCCATTTTTTTCCTTTTTGTTCCCATGGCAACCAGAGTTCTATATGGATCAAGTTTATTTTAGCAACTTTTGTGAAGGTTGACCCAAGGATCATTCCTGCCAAGTTTAATCAAATTCTGTCCAGTGGTTTCAGAGGAAATGTTGATTAAAGTTTTCCCTATATACATATAAGGCAAATAAGCCCTGCCCCTGGCGGCCATGTTTTTTACGGATCGGAAATTTTTTAGCAACTTTGGTAGAGGTTGACCCAAGGAACATCTGTACCAATTTATTTTAAAATTTGGCCAGTAGTTTTGAAGAAGATGATTTTATTTTAAAATCTGGCCAGTAGTTTTGAAGAAGATGATTTTAAAGTTTTCATATTTTTTTTCTTTTTGTTGCCATGGCAATCAGAGTTCTACATGGATCAAGTTTATTTTAGCAACTTTTGTGAAGGTTGACCCAAGGATCATCCCTGCCAAGTTTAATCAAATGCTGTCCAGTGGTTTCAGAGATGTTGTTTAGAGGTTTCTCTATATACATATAAGGCAAATAAGCCCCGCCCCTGGTGGCCATGTTTTTTTACGGATCGGAATAATTTTAGCAACTTTGGTAGAGGTTGACCCAAGGAACATCTGTACCAATTAATTTTAAAATCTGGCCAGTATTTTTGAAGAAGATGATTTTTAAAGTTTTCATTTTTTTTTCTTTTTGTTGCCATGGCAACCAGAGTTCTACATGGGTCAAGTTTATTTTAGCAACTTTTGTAGAGCCTCACCTCAGGAACATTCCTGCCAAGTTTCATTAAATTCTGTCCAGCGGTTTCAGAGGAGATGTCGTTTAAAGCAAATTGTTGACGACGGACGACGCACGACGACGCACGACGACGGACGAAGGGCAATCACAAAAGCTCACCTTGAGCATTTTGTGCTCAGGTGAGCTAAAAAAAACTAAGGCTATTACTGAAGTTATTCATATTCCCACTACCCTGCTATTAATTTTTTTCAGTGATTATGATTTGGGTGTTATTTACAAGCTGATGTACCACCCAAAGTCCATGGCATTAATATGAGTCCGACATGTACCATCCCACCAAGGCAAATATTTTTGTCAAATGACCTGAAAATCCTAGTCAGTGAAAAAGTTAAAATCCAGAAGAGGCTTTTGGCATTTATAATGAATAACCTCTAACCTCTATGCATGTATGACTGGCAATATGGATCCTAGGCATGACACTTTGTCTTCATCAGACAAAGGTTTGTGGAAAATAATTTGAATTAAGCCCACACAACAATTTTTTATTATTGATTTTTACCCTTTTGACACCATAAAGTGTGACCTTGAGCTTCGAGCTAGCAATAGGATTCTTATACATGGCACTCTGTCGATATAAGACAGACGTTTGTACCAAATAATTTGAAAATCCACTGATTCTTTGTCTTGTTAGAGCCCTAGCACATTTCAGGAGAGACAGGCTGACAAAGTGACTCCAATATACCCACCCATTTCCACGGGTAGTGGGGTACAAGAAAAATAGTCAATAATTTTAAGCAAAAAATCACTTTTTTTTCTCCCTTAGTTGACCATAATGACAGTTTTTGAAATAAAAACAACAATAAACACATCCTTTATAATGACAATTTATTTATAACACAAGTCACAGCATTCAACAAAACATGAACAATTCTTATCTCTCTCCCATCTCTCTTAACAAATGGACAAACAAAAGCAAGACATCTACTTGCTTAGCAACACTTTAAGCACTGAGGGTTATGTACAGTTATGGAGCAAATTAAATCTTGATATACACAACTGTTCATCAGATAGTATCATATAGTTTGGTAAAATCTTGTTATAAACACCTTTAAAAGAATACACTCCTTTAAAATCAGATAATGTCCTGTAGTGTGGCAAGCTAAACTTTAAAATCAGTTCTTGTATATAATAATGCCTATGAAGGAAGAAAAATATGGAACACCTTGGTGATTCTACAAGAACATAAAATATTTCATCCCATCTGTATAGTGCATCCTTACATTGTTTTACCAGCTACAAGATGTGTTATGCTGGAGATAACAGTAACTCAGTCATATGGCGACACACAACTGAGTACTGATGGAGGAAGAATGTGCTTGTACTGAGGCACATCAACCTAACACATTCCAGCTGGAAGGCTTATTCGCATAAAAAATCAGAATGACCCTACTGGGACTTGAACCCACAACAGTCAGAGGCTAAGTAAGTTAGTATTCAAGCATTGTTTGACCTAAAGTAGATTTCAATAATTATAACACCATGTAAAATGATTACTTAAAATAGAATAAAAGCATACCTGGTTAATTTGTGGCAAGCACAGCATGACATTACTGATGAAGTTTTGATGGACTTCGATGAACTATGCATGTGTGAAAATATGTTTATACAAGAGTATGAATAAGATGTACACATTTTCTGTAATAGTCTTTACAGCAATTTGAAACAATACAAATATCCAATGTCCCAAACTCCCACTCTCTCAGTCACAACACACACAAGTAAATGGACGACACAAAACCACAGGC
The DNA here is from genome assembly GCA_021229015.1 of Solen grandis. NCBI lineage: Eukaryota > Metazoa > Mollusca > Bivalvia > Adapedonta > Solenidae > Solen > Solen grandis. Next base: position 16,517,423 of record CM037784.1, read on the forward strand.
TTATAAGACTGGATACATTAAATGAACAAACAGAAAAAGGAGCACATTTTGGTTTAAATATATAATATTTTGTAAGATCATAAAATAAATTGATATCTACAGAGTAAGGAACACTGATTACATAATGCCAGTTTTCATGACAAAACAGGGTGGAAATTATATGTCTTGATGCTTCATTAACATATCATGACAGTTAGAAATATAAAAACCTTTATGACAAAAGAAAAAAAAATATGTGCTGTTAAAATAACGTTGAAATAAAGCATTATTTACTTCTGGATTAATAAAATATATTTCTGTGCGAAAGAAGGCAGTGTATTTTGCAGTTACAACCTTTTACTGCAAGTTTCAAACCATGAGTACTTCACTGTATGAATAACAAAGTCAAAACATACCAACAATAAACAACAGAACATAATGGTAAAATCTTTGGATGGGAAAATCAGCACTATTCACTTTTTTACCTAAACCATACCAGTGTCCAAACACAATGATGTTTTCTGTGGATAAAGCCAGAGCTCTTAACATTGCGCATGTATAAGACCACATTACCCCAATATAAAGAAGCATGAAGGGAAAATAAAATAAATGTATCACTCTCTCATGAAAAATAAATACAAAATGAGTAAATGAGCACAATCAGAGAGTACTACACAAAATCATCGCACACATAAAAATACAAGGAACACTTCTTTCTGCAGCCACATGAATTGTATCCTGATCTTAACACGAACAGTCTCTTAGGACCAGGGACATGATACTTCTCTTTCGGGACCTTGCATGTGTCAATCAACCAAAATATTAACATCAACCAAAACAGTACCTAAAATATCAAGGACAGAAATGCTAACTAACAGACCAAATAAAGAAGGGTTAAAATTGAATTCAGCAACTGAGACAATATCAATAATAAAGATAAATATACAAATGAATACAGACACAAAATATGTGTCAAAAGGTAAAATGTACAATTCAAACAAAATAGAAAAAAAAGGCAAAAAAATTAAGGTTATAAAAACAAAGGGAAAAATGTCAAGTCATGAAGCCTGTAATAGAAATGTGAGATTTATCTTAATGCATTATATGTCGCTCCTAATAAAGTCTTCAAATAATTGGATCAAATATATTTCATTTATCATATTTAAGAGTTTCACTTTATAACTTGAATCTGGTGAAGCATTCTGGCCAAAACATGTTTTACCTTTTTCCTTTTTAAAACATCTTTTTACATTGATTTGGAAATCAATATTTACAACTTATGATAATCCCTTACAACAGCACCTGGGTTGGACCAGTACTTAGCGCCCAGGAAGGCCATGAGCAATTCTTACCCATAATAGGTTTCAAACCCCAAACACTCTGATCCCAAACCAACTAGGCTACCACTGGACAATGCACCTTTTTTGTTTGTTGGAACTTTTCTTTTGTGGAGTTAATCGACTAGAAAATGGTGGCAATGATGACTGCAACAAAACAAAAAAAAAGTCACCTAATTATAAAGATACAAGTTAGAATCTGATAAAAGTTCATGACTACCAAAGATTACAGCATGTCTGTCTGCATTATATGTGCCAAAAAGTTAACAAATATTAAATATACAAGTTTCAAAATGAACACATTAATTTGTCAAACAGGTTTTAAAACGATTATCACAGGGGAAGAAAGTTTCCTCTCATTAAATAAATAGATTTGTGATTTACAGAAATTTCAAAAATGTCATGACAAGAAGTACAATGTGTGTCAGATATTAGCAATGAAATACAGACTAATGAGAAATTAATAGGTGAACTGTTTTGTAAAAATCTAATTCTGAAATATCTTACACCAGGAATATTTTTTTGTATAAATCTAAGTCAAACAATGATATTCTTCCCAACAAGATTCCCCCTCCCCCCCGACAATTTGTTATTTTTACTCTTTTTTGTTATGAGGATTCCAAATGTTTAACTTTTTGAACTAACTTTTAAATTTTCATCATGAAATTATTAAAAATGTTTGTGTCATGATACTTTTTATAGTGAACATGGAATATTCCCAGTACTGATGATTTTAACAAGAAACAGTTTCCAAATTTGAAGGCCATATGATAATTTGAATAAAATGAATAAAAAAACAGCAAAAAACAAGAGCTGTCAGAGGACAGCACGCTCGACTATTCAAAATGCTTGTTGGTAAACCAAATGAAATCTTTTTCAATTCTTGCCCTTCACATACCCTGTATATAATAATAGTCAAAACTGATATACCTTGATAGTCTGATACCCCTTAATATTTTTATGAAGTCATGCCTAGTTACTGAGACATAAGCATAATAACACTGTGCATGCAAAACTTTAACCAAGTAGCCAAGTTAAAAAGGGCCATAATTTATATAAAATTCAGTCCAAAAGTTATCCTCCATGGTTTTCTGATGCCCCTGAATACACTCCTTAACTTTCTAGTCAATACCATAAATAATTTCTGAGATATAAGCTGGATAGTAGCTTGAATGCCAAACTTTAACCAAAATTTCTAAGTTTAAAGGGGGCCATGTGTTAATACATTCAATCAAGTGTTATCTTCCTTGACAGTATGGTACCCCTAAACACATGAAAGATGTTTCAAATCAATCTCATGCCTGGAATCTGAGATATAAGCATGAAAGTACCTTGCATGCAAAACTTTAACCAAAATTTCTAAGATAAAAAGGGGCAATAATTTGTAACAAATTCCTCAAGAGTTATCTACCTTGGTTGTCTGATGCCCCTGAACATATTTATAAATTTCAAGTCAATACCATGAATGGTTATTGAGATACAAACTAGATAGTAGCTTGCACGCAAAACTTTAACCAAATTTTCTATTGCATGCAAAACTTTAACCAAAATTTCTAAGTTAAAAGGGGGCCATAATGTGTTAATACATTCAATCAAGTGTTATCTACATTAACAGTATGATACCCCTAAACACATTAAAGATGTTTCAAATCAATTGCATGCCTGGATGCTGAGATATAAGCATGAATTACCTTGAAAAAAAAGAACATATTATAAACTTTCAAGTCAATACCATAAATGGTTATTGAGATATAAGGTTGACAGTAAATTGCATGCAAACCTTTAACCAAAAGCTTCAACGCTGACGCCGACGCAAGGGCGACTACAATAGCTCTCACATTCTTCGAATAGTCGAGCTAAAAACTAGTCTAAGTGCTATCACTGAAGGTGATAAATACGCCCGCAAAATGCTTTGATACATGAGAAGCCTGACTCCAGGGGGAGCATAGATAAGAACCTGTATACATAGTATATTGGTTCTGATAGTAAGTAAGTAAAGTTTTTATATAAAGTGGATAGAGAGTCAGTTATGGTTGTTTGGCACAACAGTTTAAAAGTACAGAGTTACAGTTCTTGGACAGTGCACTTCTCCTAGTCGCCATCTGTTTGCATTTTAAGTTTCAAGTCAATGTATAATATTCGAATTATGTTCGGGACAAGAAAAAAAGCAATTTAACAAAGGGAGAAATTAAAAAATGGGACCAGGTAGGGTTACAGTTGAACTGAATCAGTTAAGAAATGTAAAGTAGTTTGCGTCACAAGATATGTAGAGTCAAATCAGGGGCAATTACTCTGTAATCCTTGAGATAACTCAAGTGAAATTTATGTCACGAACCTCTTCACCTGATTATCAATGCACACACAAAATTTGAACTGAATAGGTTAAGAAATGTAGAAAAGTTCGCATCACAAGATATCTAGAGTTGAATCAGGGGCAAAAACTCTAATCCTTGAGATAACTCAAGTGAAATTTATGTCACGCACCTCTCCATCTGATTATCAATACACACACAAAATTTGAACTAAATAGGTTAAGAAATGTAGAAAAAGTTCACATCACAAGATATTTTTAGAGTCAAATCAGGGGCAACAACTCTGCATGCAAATCTTGAGATAACTCAAGTGTAAAAGTGGTTTGCATCACAAGTTTTTGGGATGGACGGACAGACTGACAAACCAACAGACCGACAAACCGACAGACTGACTCCTATATACCCCCTCTCAAACTTTGTTTGCAGGGGTATAAAAACTCTACACTCTGACACAGGGTTAAACAAAAAATCTACACTATCATCCAGAAACAGTAAATGCAATTGATATTGTCAATAAGCGAGGTTGGAACCCAGTGTAACAGCCCTAATTTTCCCCCCAGTCATTTTTTCCCCGGGAAGAAACTGACTGGAGAAAAACTTGACTGTTTCATCAGTACATCAAAGCTTAAATATACAGAAAATTAGATAAAAAAAAGCACTGTGCTGTAAACATAGTTATATTCATAAACAATAAATTATATTAGATATCAGGCAGCACTTGAAAGTCATCACAATCAGACAAGAAGTCATCAAGAGATTGTCAATATACCATTCTGAGGCCTAATTCTTTAATCACTTCAATCTATTTTTCACTCAGATTGCACATTTTCAAAGTGAAGTTTTTTCTTAACCTATAAATTAGGTTTCAGGGACTATAATCAGTATGTCAAATATTACAGCAAATTATGGTATTTTCATAAATTCATGTTCATATCAAAGAGGAATTTGACAATTTGAAAATTTTGAGTCTGTTTAGAGTCTGTAATATTGACCCAATGGGTTGATGAATAAGGTCTCTTGCCTGCATACCACTCACAAATGTGCAATCTTTCATAAGCTCCATACAATCAAAGTCAGCATATTGCAAGCTTCCAATGGCAATGGCAAATATCAGATGGTATTGAAATCTACTGTCAACATCTGCTTAAACATACCTTCAAGTGTCTTTTTGATGTGGTTCAAAGTAAGAAAGTATAACATTGACTATCACATTTTAAAGGAGAACATTATAATGAAGCCACACTATGTATGAGAAGGAAGCAATGGCTTTCTATGGTGGGATTTCTTTTCATGGAATGTAGATCTTATGAGCATCTCTTTATAATGTATCCTGAAAAATGAGCACTGAAACTTTAAAACACAACCCCCTAAGCTTCATTTTGTAAACTTAACAAAATCCTCATATCAATCAAAACTTCAAAAACAAAACTAATTCATATGATCCCATATGTATATAATCCTACATACATAGCAATAAAACCTCTGTAGGTACAACCCTAGATGAAGCAGCACTAACTAGTACTTGGGTCATGAAGTGGTATCTGCCCTGCATTTTACAAAAAAACTCAAATTTAGACTTTCCTTAATTCAGAAAATTGACAATCAAGAATGCTCTGATTAGACATAGCAAATTGTAAGTTTTCATGAATGTCATTAGCAGCATGTTCTTACAGAATTTGATGTGCAATTTCTTCAGAATTACAATAGTGTGTTGATAAAAATATTTGATTTTTTGAGCTTAGGAAAACTCTCATTTGTAGACATTTCCACCTGAGGTTTACCTCCACTCAAAAATGTCAAATTCTGTTTTAGTACCAGCATTTTGAAGCTTCAAAGATATTAAAAACATTTACTGTATTTGAATGCTTATAATACAACATACATATACTTTCTATTGTCTGGGTCAGTAACTTTAAGAAACAAGAGGGCCATGATGGCCCTGGATCGCTCACCTGAGTACCATTGCTACAACTGATTACAAGGTTTTTAAACAGACAAGAATTCTGATATAACTCAATCTTAAACATTTTAGCCCTGACAATACTACACACCAAATATATAAGCACTGGGCCTTATGGTTTCAGAGGAGAAGACTTAGTGCGGGGTCATTTATCTCCAAAGGGCCACCATTTTGAAAATCTTGATAATGAACCATTAGATGATGCTACATACCAAATATCTAAGCTCTAGGCCTAATGGATTCATAGAAGAAGATTTTTAAAGATTTTCCAACTCTATGTTAAACAAGTGACCCCTGGTGCGGGGGCATTTATCACCATAGGGTCATGATTTGTACAATCTTGGTAATAAACCATAAGATGATGCTTCATACCAAATATCTAATCTCTAGGCCTTATGGATTCATAGAAGAAGATTTTTAAACATTTTCCTATATAACTCTATGTAAAACAAGTGACCCCTGGTGCGGGGTCATTTATCACCATAGGGCTATGATTTGTACAATCTTGGTAATGAACCATAAGATGATGCTACATACCAAATATCTAAGCTCTAGGCCTAATGGATTCAAAGAAGAAGATTTTTAAAGATTTTCCTATATAACTCTATGTAAAACAAGTGACCCCTGGTGCGGGGTCATTTATCATCGTAGGGCTATCATTTGTACAATCTTGGTAATGAACCATAAGATGATGCTACATACCAAATATCTAATCTCTAGGCCTTATGGATTCATAGAAGAAGATTTTTAAAGATTTTCCTATATAACTCTATGTAAAACAAGTGACCCATGGTGCGGGGTCATTTATCACCGTAGGGCTATGATTTGTACAATCTTGGTAATGGCCCATAAGATGATGCTACATACCAAATATCTAAGCTCTAGGCCTTGCAGTTTTGCAGAAGAAGATTTTCAAAGTTTGCATTTTTAAAATCTATTTTTAGCTCCTGTGACCTACTTTTTTAACCAATCTGAATAATTTGTACAACTTTGATAGAGGGCATCATAAGGATGATTCCCGTGAAGTTTGGTCAAAATCCCTTCAGCGGTTCATGAGGAGATGTTGTTTAAAGCAAATTGTTGACGACGGACGCACGCACGCACGCACGCACGCACGCACGCACGCACGCACGCACGCACGACGGACGACGGACGACGGACAAAAGGCGATCACAATAGCTCACCATGAGCACGTTGTGCTCAGGTGAGCTAAAAAAGAAAACATCAACTTCATATACTTTGATAAAAGCATGACAAATCCGCAACAATACTTAGCACTCAGTAATACTTGCAATACTTACAAGCAAATTTCAAGACTTTTCTGTCTATAAAAAAAAATCCCAATTGTATCATTTCTACAGAAATATGTATAGGTTAGTTTATAGTTGCCTTTAACTACACAATATAGTCACGAGGGCGGAGCCTGATTGAGTATATCATGTAGCTAAAGGTAACTATGAACTAAGCTATTTAGCACATGGCATTTTCCTTTGACTAGCCACAAAACTTCACAAAAGTGCGAGTTGTGTGGTTGTATAGTCCACACTTACTGATTTTTACAAAATGTTATAGTGCATGGTGATTATGAACAAATACCAAGACCAGTGGGAAATGCCATGTGCTAATGCTAATTATTAACCCTTTCCCTCATATAGACTCATTTTAACGCACTCAATAGGTACCACATAAAACCTGATCTGCAGAAAACCACAGTTAAACCTTACCAAATTTAATTATAAAATCCTCATTTCCAGACCACTGAGGAGCAGCGAACAGCATAAAACCTGATCAGCCTGTGAGTTACTCGCAGGCTGATCTGGTTTTATGCTGTTCGCATAGGTCTTTTCATGGTTTCCTCTATGAGGGAAAGGGTTAAGGTATTAACTTCAAAGTCAATTTATTTATACACTTAACTATTTCGTTTTAACAGGTATGGTGGAATGCGTTCTACCTAGCTTAAGAATTAAGGCATTACAGAGCGCTAAGAATCATATGTAGAATTTGAACCTGAAGTAATATATCAATTTCATGCTGATTATCCTTTCAACATTCAACATAGGGGTAAATTTAGTGTCAGAAATAGATGTGTTGTCATAACAAACTGTATCAATGTCCAGTATTCAATAGTTTCATAAATATCAACAAAGACAAGTAGCCAACGACTGCGATGACTTTAATCCTATTGAGCAAGAACACATACTGATATGGAGGAAGTGGATGTTACAGTAACCCTGCAGCACAGTCAGTCTGGTCCCATGTAATATGAAATGATTTCAGCGACATGAGGTGAGGGTGTGGATCAGTGTTGGAAGGGAGGGGCTATTCTGTCCCCCAACACTGTTTCATGTACCCTAGGAATATTTTTCTTAGAATGAAGAGAAATACTAATGTGAGGTGCAGGTAGTTTCACAACACATTCTGAGCAAGTTTAAGCTACACAGGTCTTCAACACATATCTGGGGGTTGTTCTATAGTGGACATGTTACAAAACATTTCAATGTTGTTTACTACTAATATATAGATAACTTTTTGAAATGTCTCCGCTATATAAGTATATCTTTTTAATGTATTCATTTTTCACATCTTCACTCATATAACATTGGTCCAATATCGTAACCCATTCCCCTGATAATGTACATGCAATGATCTGACCTACTGTACAACACTAGATGACAACATTTAATTTCGACCGGTGTAGTCTTTTTATCTATCATTTTAAAGTACCCATCGTCACAACAATATTTAGTCATATAGCCACATTGGGCTAATAACCGATAAAAGAAACAACCTGAGTGCCCAGAGGCTGCTGAGTGAACCATTGACCTACCCCAAGCCAGCTGGAAGGCTTCCTCACATGAAAATATCCAACTTACCAGACCAAGACTTGAACCTACAGTTGTGTGGAGCCAAAGAACTCACCAATTACCAACCCATGTGTTTATATATTGCATTCAGCAATTCTCTTTGTGATCATCCAAATATTGTCTTTATCCATCAGTATGTAAAAACAATGGCAGTTTCTTTGTTCTAACCACACATGTTAACAAAAAATATACTGGATTTCATGGCATGTATCTGAACAAACTGCTTACATATCAAAAAACTAGAACATCACATCATCATAAAAACAAGTCATTTTACACAATTTTATCATTTTGGCCCATTCAGCCTACCTTTCTCACAACAATCATCTTCCTATCTAGCATTTTCCCATACAAGCCGAAGCTTTATAGCTGCCTTTGTAAGGTTCTCCACAATACTCAAGTCATGACTTACAACAGGTGACTTGTTACATAAACTCTTTAGTCATACTGGACCACTAGTCATAAAGCATCATATTAAAAAAATTAATCCCCTTTCAAAAGTTGTACATACCTAATTTTTATCATGTTAAATCTTACTTCCAACCTCAGCATCATGGCATCACAATCAAATAGTATTAATATCTGGGCATAAGTCTTAAATAACTGTAACATGTAACATTCAAAAACAAAATTAAGTTAAAAAAAAAAAAAGCATTTTGCATTGTTTCACTGCTAAAGAATATCAGAAATCAAGAATTCAACCTTATATTATGTTCTCTCAAATCTCTTGTTATTGAGTCATTACAAACAGCAATAATCCTAGTCAACTGGAGACCTTCCTGCTGTGATTACTTTATCTGGGTCTTTGTGTGACAAGAGGCATCAAGCTGCTGTGGAGTAAATCTACAAGGCATGGTGTCAGCGACATATTGTTCCACACAGTGATGTTAACCAGGATAACAAACCTTGGACCCAACTCATCCCATCAGTTTCAAACCCCAGTATACATAAGGACAATTGCAGTACAACTTTTTTTTTTCCCGTAGGATGCAGTATGCATGCAGCTCCAGTATGTCTTCGCCATTGCCTGCCGCTCCCCTGGTTTCCATGGTAACACTCAATGCGTGACAAGCCTCTGTAGCACCAGGGAGAGATTCACGCCCGTGGTTATGCCCAGCACAAGGAAGAAGGCCATCATCATACCGGCCCGCCCCATCATCTCCGGCTCCACCTCCCTGCAAGACAAAACACAAACATTTTGTGACACACATTCTGTTATACAGCCAAGTGTCAGGAGCAACCGGAGCTAACAATGAAGTGTAACAGAACCTATCACTGAGTTTGATAGAAGATCAAGAGATCCTAACCAATGGATGTCCAATCTATGTCAGAACTGAAGCCTCAATGAGTTTCCAACTTGTTTGTTTGTTTACTTAGGTTGAACATCACTTGACAGTATGTCAGTTCATTTGGGGAATTTGTCTACATGAGATAAATATAATGGTTCCTAAATAAGCTACCACACCTGGTCACCTTATCCCGGCAGTGGGCAAACCAGACCTGGAACTAGCAATATATACTGACATCTAAGTACCATTATTAACAACTTTGCTATGTTATTTTACACTGATCTTGAAACAAATTCTTACAACTTACACTAATCCTTCTCACAGTTCCTGTGTTTCACCTGTAATTTGCAACTGGGAGGGCTATAAGAGCATTTGTACCCAAAACCTGATAATCAAAGCCATATAATTATACTCTTTAACCAATATAAAGATTATACTGGATCTTTCTAGTAATAACAAATGTAATCAAATTGACTTATAACTACACAGGGATAATAGGCAGTCGATTGTTGACCGTGATTATACAAAATGTGACCAGTTTACCTAGCCAGGAATGGGCTAGACAGGAATTTAAACTTTACTGCTTCAAAATGAGACAGGTGTGTAAATACTCACTTTGGCCCGTACATCATGGTGAGACTACTGTAGTATCCGCTGGTCCACGCCATCACAATCCCCGCTATGATGTATGCGATGTCATTGTTGAGGAGGACCGGGAAGTTACGGGTCGCACCATAAGGCTGGTAGTTACACATGACAAACACCGGTATCAGGATCAAGGCGCGCAGCACAATCGGGATCCAGACGTATCGGGGACCAGGCTGTAAGTATTTCCTTTGCTTGTTAGTTTTCATTGCAACATAATGATGAGGTGCTCTTACAGTGTTTTGGTCCTAACATAACATCAAGGCATTTTTTTTATCTTTTGGAAAGATGGCCCGTACTTTATAGGCTTTCGAATTCAGAATGTTCATGCAAAGGTGTTATAAATTGGGGGAAAAAAAGTCATAAAATGGTAGTATAAAATATATTGATCAGTATATCATAAATTGCTATTTAAAGTCTTCATCACCAAGTTCATTACAGGTTGAGGAAAATAATGGGGGAACTATGCACATTATTTCATGTACAGAGGCCACAGACCCAGCACCACCAGCAGAAAGGCCATTCTCCAAAGGAAAATCTGATTGATCGATTTTTTTTTAGTTTAAGGTTGCCGCAACAGTATTATAGTCATATAGCAATGTCCAGCTAATAACAGGTGGAGGTAGATCCAGAATGCACTGAGGAATGAAAAATCTGACTGGGATTTACGTGAGAGAGGGTGGAGGGGCAAAATGATATAATGTCAATGTCCACTCTGTCAGAGGCCCTTAAACATATTTTACTGTCCTGGTAATATATATGCATGTATGTTACAAAGCATGTCCTATAAACCTAATGTATGCTTGTAGAGATTCATTTTCACATAGTTTATCCTAGTCGATGCATGTGAACGGAGATTATATCTCAATGAATAAATACCAGTATATTATAATCCAACTAATGCTGTACTTTAATTAGCTGAATTTCTAAGAGCACTGTCAAACATTAAACCAGATTGATGATTTAACCCTTTCCCTCATAGAGGTCACCATGAAAAGACCTATGCGAACAGCATAAAACCAGATCAGCCTGCGAGTAACTCGCAGGCTGATCAGGTTTTATGCTGTTCGCTGCTCCTCAGTGGTCTGGAAATGAGTATTTTGTTATTAAATTTGGTAAGGTCTAACTGTGGTTTTCTGCAGATCAGGCTTTATGTGATACCTATTGAGGGCGTCAAAATGAGTCTATATGAGGGAAAGGGTTAAATGATCTAGCTAAAAAGATATTACAATACTTGACTGCTGCTAGAGAATCCTTTTATCAAAAACTAGAAATGTGTCAACTGGATGTGGATGCCCCCACTCAGCACCATTTTCACTATCAGGGGCCATAACTCTGCTATAACTCCATAAATTTCAAAACGAAACCCCAGGTGCACGACAATCTATGCTAGTGAACTTTCCTGTCAAGTTTTTATTACTTTGGCTCAAATAGTTTGGTAGATATTCTTGACGGAAGATTCTGTGACTGACGCACATTCTTTAATACCAGAGCAAGATCGAGAGATTCTCTCTTTGAACTTAATAACATAAAAAAAAAAATCAAACACATAATGAATAAGAAACCCAAGAATGATGCAAAACACTGAAGAAACCTTGTAATGATAAATGCTAACCCTGATTCAAACCCTGACCCTGTAATGTTACTCTCCTCAGTGCCGACAGATAAGGGAAAATCAACCCCCCACCCCCTCTACACACACACAACAAAGTGGCTGCAAAATGAGTAACCCTGTAGTAATTTGCATATAAAACATTTCATACTCTCTCAATACTCACCCATTTGATGAACTCAGAGGACAGGTTGCCAATGAAAGCAAAGAGGCTGAAGCTCAGGAAACAGAAGATGGTGACCCAGTAACCCTTGGTTTCTGTAAAGTATAAATCAATTTGACTCAACATCTATCCTCTGGTTACCAAAGAACAACAGACTTTTTCACTGGGTTAGATAGAAAATTAAATAGAAACTTTCATAAAATTATATGAATCTTTTACTTTTTTAATTTGATTATTTACTTGTTTGAGTTTTGATATACCAGTGACAGTATTTCAAGTCTTTTGGGGACTTCAGTCTACACTATACTACTGATAGAGTGCTGCTTCACTGTAACATCACAATATAAACAATATAAAATCAATAGGCTTAACAAGGTCTATCACTGAAGGTAATTTATATCCCCACTACCCTAACTCAACCATATGAAATGATATTTTTGTAAAACGGACAAGAAGTGACAAGACTGAACAACACTATTCCTATATAGCCCTAACTTCAATTTGTGAATCAGCTGTGACATTATATTTCTAACACAAAATATAATATCTACAGATGTCAACACCAGCTACGATGCAATCCTTACCAAACTCATCAGAAAACAAGGTCTGCGTGGTATTGGTGCTCTCATCAACAATACGGGCCATCTTGATGTTGCTCTGGATGGCAGGGAACAGCATCAAGGTCACTGTGAAGGTCAGCCACACCCCAAACAGCTGCAGCCAGATCTGAAAGGGGACAAAACACCAGCTTCTTTACACAATATACATTTCCAGTTTTTAGCAGCGAAAATCTTAGCACCTGCCTTTCCATTCATGACTAAGTGCACTGCTCACTAACTGTATTTTTTTGTGATGATCACAATACCTCATACCACGACATACCAAAAAAGGAAGCCTTCCAGCTGGCTTGCAGTATGGCGGTGGTTCTACCCGGGTACCTCTGTGTACTCGGGTTTTTCCTCCACCTGTAATTAGCTGGATGTCACTATATGATTGAAATACTATCGCAGCGACTGTAAACCCCAAGACAACAACAACAACAAATGAAAAAGTGGAGACCGTTAAAGATTTAACATTATAAGATGAGACCGGCGCAATAGCTCAGTGTTAGAGAGTCTGCTTTGCGTTCGGAAGTCTGGGGTTCAAATCCCAGCTGGGGCACTTCCTGTGGTGACCCCGTCAAACCAAACACATATAAAATTGGTACCAGGTACATCCTTGCCTGGCACTCAGTAAAATCGGTTGCTATGGGAACTCAAAGTACTCAGTACTGGTTCTACCCATAAACTTGTCTCCCGTGTATCTGTGCTATAAACTGGGCATGTAAAAGAACCAAGGAGTCTATTCATAAAATGAGCTTTGGTATCGCACCCAGACTCCCTTTCTCTTCAGATACTGGATCTTCAACAAAAAACAGGACCCACACATGGGAAATCCTTGACTGTAAGGTCTAAAATATGGCCATAATAATCAGAAAATGATTGTTAGCCATTACAATAAAAGAAGAAGATAATTATACAAATTATCCAGTCAGGATTGCTTTGCTGATGTTTTGAGTTTACTGTAAATACAACAGTATTTATGTCAAAC
>CM037784.1:16531273-16581273 GCA_021229015.1 Solen grandis
AAGCCATTAACAAGAGACATTCCAGTTCGTCTTAAATGCTTATTCGATTTGATTGTGTTGCGCACTTCCTGAGAATTCAGTCAGTGTCACGCGCTGTGACGTCACTAACCCCGTCAAACGGAAACTAGATTCGCTGATTACAACTTGTAATCCTTCCTTGACCTTTGGATATTTCCTCGCAATTAACTTAATTATGGTGGCACACAAAGTTCCAGTGAAAAGCTGCACTATCTAAAGATGTGTCTCCATTTACGTCAAGAAAATGAAAGAAAATATTGTGCCTTTCTTTTAGTCCCGCCCCCGTCAACATATAATACACTCACATATATATATATATATATATATATATATATATATATATATATAATACACTCACATATATATATATCGTTGTTCGTTGAGAATTTGCTGTACACCGTATTAATGAATCGTGTATTTATTAGGGACAATTTGTACCGATCTTTAAAATGCGTGATTCTGAAATTCTACAATTTCACATCCTTATAATATAGATTTCTTATAAAGAAATTGTTGCAATATTTAAGGAAGCATGTTTTTGGGGTTTTTTTTCTTCTTCTTTGCAGTTTGTATCTTATCAGTTTATTTGCAGTTGTAGTTTCATAGGTGTTGAACTACCTACCTTTTTTATTTATTCATTATTATTAAACTTTTTTTTTTTTGTATGTAAATGATTTATAAGCAAGTATTATATAGCATTTCATTGTACTAGGGTGGAACTCAAATAAACATATCTCTGTCTGTTTGTCTGTCTGTCAGTTTTAATCTTCAAAATGTCTCTTTTCATCGTTTTTTCGACCACCCAACCCCATCCCCTTCAACTTATTTCATCTTCTAAGACCTAAAAACATTATGGTTGATTGTCCAAACTTCCGGTAAGTCACAAGAAATAAAATGTTTAGAGAATGTATTTATTTCATGTACAGACGAATTAGAACTCCGTGGTCCAGTGGTAACGTATCCGATTACAGATCCGAAGGTTGTGGTTCGAACCCCGTTGGAGGCAAGAACTCTTCATGCTCTTCCCGGGCCCAAAGTACTGGTCCAACCCAGGAACCATCAAGAGGGATTAGTATAAGTTGTAAGAACTTCTTTTCCAGTCGACGTAAAATAAATAAGTTTAAACCAACTCTAATTTCTGCGAACAATTCTAACGACTGGCGTATATCGATTTCCCGGGTCTAACCCGTAAATTAATGGAAACTTTAAAACGTTTTTACTGTTAGTCTCCCCCGCACAATACCAATAAAAGAGACCGCAGGTTCTTGCATTTCTTAATTTTAGCTATGTATGGAAATCGTGAAAGTATCTTCGCGAGGACTGAATTTGCAATAAAAGTTGATGCCCGATGAAGCACTTATAATTATATTATCCGATATCTCGAAAGTGATCCACGTCAATTTTATTTTTTTTTTTAATTTACTTTTTTTTTATTGCTAACGATCACTCCCTAGTATTTCAAACTATTCTATATGCGAAATTGCGTCCTATAGAATGGAATTGGAGTGTGAAATATTGGCGTCAAACATAACATAAATGTTGCCATGAAGAGTGTTAAAATAAGTAGATTTTCGTCCTCATCTTTTAAAATTCAAATTTATCTCTTATAATGGAGACTCGGGAATCGCACCAAAACATTTCTTCACATGTACATAGATCTACGGTAGTGTGTGATCACATAGATCTAGGCCTACGTTACAGAATAGTTAAAATATATCTTTTTTGATATGTATGATTGGCTTATCACTCACGGGTAGATAACAAATTTTCTAATGTTGCTGGGGGGGGGGGGGGGGGGGGTATCCACAGTGACTTATTTCATGCCTTTCTAACATATTTTAAGTTTTAACGTCATTTAGTTGTGACGTCATTTAGTTGTGATCGCGTCGTAACCTTTATTCTTGATTATAATCATATCATTTACTAATATCGTCCACTGCCAGCCAGACGGGCTCATCAACATGATTCGAGTCAAACCTGTCATAAGCGGTCAGTCAAGGGAACGAGAGAAAGTGGCCGCTTAACAGAGGTGACCGCTATATGAAGTTTATATATTTATATGTGCGCTAGAGATTGCTCTCATAAAAATGGCCGCTTAATACAGGTTGACCGCCTAGTACAGGTAGCAGCTAATACAGGCTCAATTGTGTATAAAAAGAAAGCTGGTGAACCATTCTGGCTTTCAATGGACGATTTATAATATTTACTCTATATTATCAAGGTGTTAGTTTCTGACTAAATACAGCATAAACCAATCTTTAATAATCATTTAGCCCTACACTTTTTATCCTTTCTCACGTGTCATTGGCTTGCATGATCCCATTATTATCTGCAATATTTTCTGTGTGCAGTTAGGAGGTTTATTTGGGAGAGCTTTAACTAAGTTTTGGAACTTGTGCTTTGTTCCATTTTAACTGTATTTGCAGTATATCAATTCTATGTAAATACTGCGATAGACTAGGTTTAAAGTATATATATTCTCTTTTTAAATATTTTAAACGCTCTCTGGTTTATACCAGACCAGCGTTCGCCACATTGAAATATTCATTGACATACAAGTAAAATGTAAAATCGATTATTTGTTTGACTTTAAAAATGGTCAAATAACTCGCGCCGGTTGATATTAGCGATTAAAATTGATCATCCCATTTAAATGACTGTCACCATTCTCTAAAGGTTATTTATACCTAAAGAAAAAGTTTTAGGCCAAAATATGACTGGAGGGAGGACAATTATACTATCGGGCAGAGGGGGTATCGACAGCTGTTCTTATCACACTGTTAACGAAACTATAATTAGAACAATTACAAGAATGCATATATACGGGCGACCGATTCTATTACAAATAAACATGTCGTATGTTGTCATCCGCTTTATTTGCTGTACTTTTGTTTGAAAACCCGAGCGCCCCCTAGGGGGTCGATACGCAATGTCTTAATGATCCATTTAAGATATTTGAATTTTATCACGGAGGTTTTTGGTGGGCGAAGCATTACGGTAGATACCTTATCAAAATGACTTGTACTTTTATATAAAGTACCATTAACAGATAACGAACAATGGATTTAGCCC
Source organism: Solen grandis (assembly GCA_021229015.1). Classification (NCBI taxonomy): domain Eukaryota; kingdom Metazoa; phylum Mollusca; class Bivalvia; order Adapedonta; family Solenidae; genus Solen; species Solen grandis. The sequence goes on from CM037784.1 coordinate 16,534,364, forward strand.
TTTTGCGTTTCTAATCAGTCTGAAAAAAAAAGTAAACCAATTTGGTGTTTATTTTAGATTCACCTATAGAATATATTCTTAAAATAGATGTATACTCATCATTTAAAAGTGCTATGTGCCAAATGGACCTACTGACCGCTTCTAGTGCAAATGGGTAGCTTATCATAAGCTGACATCAAATTTCGCTATATCTTAATCGTAAACAATATCTCTTCGAGGATTTTAGACAAATTGCGCGAGAGAAACACTAAAAGTTTACTGTAAAATCATTGATTTCCGTTGATATTTAATCTCGTTGATTATGTATGTAATGAAATTTTGCTGGTAGCTTTATTCGTGTTCAATTAAATGTATATCTTTTTGACAGAACAACTTCCATGTGGATTTATATTCGTGATAAAATCCTTAACGAAATCGACTAAAATTAGTTTTCCATGAAAATTATAGTTTTACATTAATTGGATTTGGTTTAAATGGCGACTTTTTAAAATCCTTTTATACTTATCATGAGTTTATGTAGGTATTTTACATTTACAGTTTTGCATTAAATTGTATACAGTCAAACCCGTCTAAAGCGGTCAGACAAGGGAATAAGAGAAAGTGACCGCTTAACAGAGGTGGTCGCTCAATGAAGGTTATATATATGACAAGATGATTGTTTGGTTATATCCAAATTGACCGCTAAATGCAGGTTGACCGCTTAATACCTTTGACCGCTAATACAGGTTCAACTGTTTGTGTATTATTTGTAGTTTCTGCCGCACCGAGCATTGTCCTCTCTCTCTCTCTATCTCTCTCTCTCTCTCTGCGTACCGGAAGCAGACAGGGAAGATATAGTGATAGGTTGCCTGAAACCATTTCCAAGTAAAGTATCTTATAAATATACCTTACAGTTTGGCTCAATATCCGAAGGTCGACTTAAATAACCTTTTGGTCGGCCAATTAAATCGTCGGCTCAAAATGCTTTGGTAGAACTTCACATGTTAACGGCAGTGAACGGAAATTTTAATTTTTCGGATATTACCAAAGCATTCCGACTGTTTTGGAAAGCGCTTTTTGATTGGACAATTTCGATGTCATTTTCTTATTAATATTCACGCAGTAAAAGGTCAACTCGGGACGATCTTTTACACGATATTGTCAGATTTTCGTCGCGTGGAGTATTATAGCGAAAATGAAGAGCTGATTTTAATGAGATTGAGTTCCAAGCAGGAAGCTACCAGTACCAATGTCATTCGGTCAGGGAGAAGTTATTGAAAAAACGGGCGGACTTAATAAAAAAGATAAAACAAGATTCAGTGAAATAAGAACAAACAAAAATATTTTAGAGCCTCTATATTCTATAATACGTAGGTAAATTTATATGATACTGTAAAGGCATTACTTTTCGTTGACATTTAATTTTGTTGATTATGTACCTAAGGGAATTTCGTGGGGACATTTATTCGTTGATTTAAAACGTGAAATCTATATAAGACAGGTTTTGGTGGGGATTAAATTTTCATGGATAAAACCTGCCGCGAAAATTAGTGTCCCACGAAAATTAATGATTTGACAGAACCTTGAGATATATCCTAGTAATTATCATAGCATAGAAATGAATGAGGAAGAAACTATCATAAAACAAGGACCTACATCGGCCGTACCGGAACTTTCTGATTTTTTTTCTCGTAAACACCAATGCCGACATGGATCTAGGGTGACTGCAAAAGTTCTTTTTTTTTTTTAGAATAGTCTAGCTGAAAATTAACGGAAAGGTTAGAAAAGATATAGAAACAGTGCGTGTATAAAGTTTAATAGGAAACTATAAGTAAATAAATCTAAGTCAAACAGTTTAGGAGTAAAATGTGTATACATTGACATATCCATTTTTAGTGTGTTTATCCTTACACTACTACATGTATATGTTTTGATGTTTATTAGTTAATCTCAGTAATCGGAAGCATCTAGCAAAAGTAAAAACGCAAATAAAATCTCTTAAAAGTATAGGCATGGTACTTTAGCAAAAATTGCTAACCCATTCTATGTTTAAAAGCTTTTGAACAAGACAAAAATCAACACTTCAAAAGCAATGCCGTAAAGCGGATTATTTCTGCGGATAGTTTACTTCTGCTATTCTACAGATGAAGACAAATCCGTAGAAATAAAATCCGTGGAAATCAAATAACAGAAGAAAAATGCTTGAAGGATAAAACTCTTAATCTCCCTTTGAACCAATTAAATATCGATCTCTTTCAAATACGTCCTGACTGTATTTTTATTACGAACATGAGTTTGTTTATCGCGAGCAGCAAAATATTACAACCAGTTAATGTAGTTCAGAAATCGCAGAAATATAATCCGTAAAAAACATACCCAATTTTACTTTTTTCTGCAAAACCGCAGAATATTACTCCCGCAGAAATAACTCGCTATACAGTATATACCCGAAGTAAATTTTAGCACTGAAGTTTAACCCAGTACTTATCATGTGCCATATTAAAATTGTTATTATAGGTATTTAAACTGGCTATGAAAATAATACGCGATTTGTTAATATACGGAGGATCGTTGAATGATCGATTCAAGGCCTAATACGAACCCATTGTCAAAGACAAGTAAGTGGGTGATCTATTTCACAAATGCACTTTTTATACTTAAAGTACTGTTTGGGCCTAAAAGGTAGGCTGAAGTCTGGCGAAAATAAAAATCGATCTTCAACGATAATTCACATACTGTCCCATCGATAGATGTTGACACCCCAGAAATAAACGCATACTACGGTGAAATGAAGCGGACATGGAAGACATTTTAATATCGCGTGCGCACGCGATAACCACCGCGTTCGCACGCAGTAGCTAGTTAGTTAGTTTAAACTTATTTATTTTACGTCGATTGGGAAACAAGTTCTTACAACTTATACTAATCCCTCTCGGCGGTTCCTGGGTTGGACCAGTACTTTGCGGCTGGGAAGGTCAAGAAGAGTTCTTGCCTCCAACGGGGTTCGAACCCACAACCTTCGGATCCGTAATCGGATACGTTACCATTGGATCAGGGCGCCCTCGAGTAGCTACACGTATCGCGTGCGAACTCGATAACTGCAAAATATGCACGCAATAACTATCGCGTGTGCAAGCAATAACTAATTTTATCGCGTGCGCATAGAAAACCCTCGCGTTTTCGTAGGCAAAAGTTTTCAAGTGAGCGCGCGATGTAAACAAATCGTCTATTTTATGCCACCATAGCATTCCTTTGCCCTTCATGTGTAATGTTAACCGTGTTTGTGTGTGGGGTGTTTTTGAGGCCATCAAGATGAGAAATGTAGAACCAAAATGCGGAGCAATTATATATCAAATGTGTTTACCGTATTAAATGAAATACAGAACATAAAGACTTGGTATATTTGAATAGCAAATGTATCGCTAATGAAAGCACTATTGTACTACAGGCTGGAAGGAGTAGATGGCGCCTGGGTCGGTTAGATCGAAACTTGGCCTGGAATAAATATCGGCAAAATTATAATATCATTATTATAAAGGTACAGGTGAGGGCACCGTTTATTAAACGGATATCAAAGCGACCGACTTTTATACTAAACACTCCACAAAAGATAGTTGGTGAATGATACGAGCTATAGATTCGAAATGATTACTAGCAAGTTTCAATGATTAATTAATAGCAATATGATTCCTAGTGGTGATATAATAATAGGGTTATTGGAAGGCCTTCAATTTGTAAAATAGTGTATTTGAAATATTGATGCATTTATTACCACATAGGAGGCTTTGTCAACATTTGTTGGGTTTACTTTTGGCTGATTTCTTCTTTTTTTAATTTTATAAAAAAACACTAATGATATGACCGTTTATGACCGAATTAATTAATTCTTAAACTTTTAATTGATTTATTTGTTTATAACTTTTATACATGTAGTTTATTAATCAAAGTGTATATTGTTTACATGCATTCATCTACTTTTTTTTTATATGTTTATAAACATTCCTTCTTTGCATATATCATTTAATTTATTACTTATTATAATCTATTTAAAGATGCATATTTGTTAATAGTATGTGTTAAGATATTTCATGCCGTCACCGGTGGCCGAGTGGTTAAAGCAGGAGGTCGTGGGATCGATTCCCAGTCGCGATATACCAAAGTCATAAAGAAATGGTACTGGTATAGCTCCCTTGCTTGACTCTCAGCATATAAGGGTAGTTCCGGGACTGGTTGGCCCGGTGTCAGGATAATGTGACTGGATGTGGTATCATGCTACATGTCTACGGCGTGATACTGCAGTGTGGCAGCACTATATCTGTCTCAAGTAGACATTGTCTCCAAATGACTGAACTACTGACGATGGGATGTTAAATCCAACAAACAAACCGGCAAACATATAAAGATATTTCATGCACATTCCAGGCGCTAAGTACTGGTCCAACCCAAGACTCGACGAGATGGATTAGTATAAGTTGTAAGAACTTGTTTCCTAGTCAACGTAGTACTACTATGGATAAGTTTAAACTAAACTTTACTTAAAGATTGACTGATTGATTGAGAGTGTGGCCATGAAATGAACAAACATTTTGCTGCTTTAAATTATTTTGTTAAGACACCTGCTATTTAATTTCATTATTTTGTACGATATCTGGCTTAGTTGATACATGTTTTACTTAATATCGTCAAAGCTCAATCATTAATAATAATAATATAATAATAAAAATGATGATTGAATATTAGGCGCAAAAATTATATATATATCAATTTCTGTAATCAATAATGGTATATTGTTTTGCTTTGTTTTTGTTTTTTTGTTTTTTGTTTTTATTTTACATAAATGATTTCTGTAATAGCAATTGCGCACAATCACTTTTCTCCATGTCAATAAATAAGAAAGTAGATATTAAAAGGCAGTCGAGAAAACGATTTTAGTGCAGATGCAAGCATCCAATGACTTAGAGTTTAAGGCTCTTTTTCTCAAAGTCTAGTATAAAGTTTTGCATGATCACAATTAAATGATGCTTGGATTACCTTAAGCGGGTTGCCAATGAAACTTAGTGATGTAAGTGCAAATTCTGCAAACTGTTGGTTAAACATGTATCGGACTGTTTAAAAGGGGGTAATTAAGACGTCATGGTCAAGTGGTCACGTTCCCTACTGCGAATCCGAAGGTCACGGGTTCGAATCCCGCTGAGGTCATAGCTTTTTCATGACCCTTTCTGGCGAAAAGTACTGATCCAAACCAGTAAATAGAAAAGGTTGTAAAGAGACAAGCGTTGACAAGCGTTGAAATAAATAAAATCGACCGCCTTGAAATACGGTATTCGAATTAACGTCTTAACGCCTTGAAATATAACAGTTGACGCATTTATGTTTAAGAATAAACACTTTGAAACATAAAATTAAATGCCTTAAAATATATGAATTAACGCATTGAGCGCTTAAAAATTATATTTTAACAGCATTCGTTCGTTCGTGATATTTAAGTAAAATTTGTCGAAATCTAATCAGTGCACACCCACTAAAATCAGGGAAAATGCATTGTGTGACTTTACAGCACAAACCAATTCTTTTGAACACGCAAACCACAAGGTCCAGACGTTTTAACTACTGATCGTATGTCAGTATGCACGGTATCCATGAACTACTGACTGACTGATATCTTGTTTAATTGGGGTCCGGCTGCCTGCCCGGCTCTGTGCGCGGACCCCGGAGTGTGACCCTTCACTCCTGAAAAATTTGTTTTAGAAGCCGAAAGAGGGTCAAACATCTGTAATTTACAGCTCTGTTCTAGTTATACCGAAAGATGTTATTTTAGTGCCTAAAAATGATTTGTAATTAACTACCATGAACTACTGATTTACGTAAGGCCATTACAGCGAATAAAAATCGACAACACAACAAGGTTTTTTTTTTTAATTTTTCGGACAGAAAAGCAAAGTGTGTGCTACAGATTTATAACGAGATGCAATGAATCTGTACATTCTCGTGTACGACACCGTATTTACAATGCGTAAATAAGAATTTTTTGTTTAAGATCAATAAATTGTTTACAAAAATATCTAATTTGTTTATTCCGCATATCTTTGTCAATTTTATGTCATTTTCCGTAGGCCTTCCGTGTTTCTCCGTTAACGAATCACGAGAACATAAATTGATGACGTAGCAGATGACGGTAATTACTGTCTTAGGGAATACTCGCCATTGCAAAATGTAAGCAGTGAGAGTATTTTGACATCCATAAAAAACTAAATTGCGTAATTTGATCAACATTTTCAGTGCGTTTTAACCGTTATCTTACTGCAGATTACTTGCACATTATGTACTATTTGAGTTAGTCTATGTCAGTTTTATTTTATCTTTTCTTTTTCATGGAAATTTTATCATAACGAAATATAATGTGCCTTTAATAAGCACCCAGTGCAAGAACTGAATTTATGTGACAAAAATGAAAAAAGAAAAGCAAACATGGTTTTAGGTTCGTTCGTTTTATTTTCCATGCTTGTTTGATCGTATTTTCACGTGTAAACTATTACATACATTAAAGGTTATAAATTGTAACGAGTTGGTGACCCCTATTTTTAGTTCCTATACCTTTTAAAGTCATTATACTTATAAAAAAAAACTTTTAGAAAAGAAAAAATGTCCGCAAGAAAAATAAAACCAAGCTGAAACGCCTTCAAATGAATATTTACGGTACAACTAGAACACTCAGTCTCAACTTTTTAGACATGAGAAATGTCATATCCCCAAGTTTTGTACTGTATTGTAGCCACATAGGTCTATGACCTTCTGGTTGAGCTTAAATCTGTTTATCTATCATAAATAAATCCATACACCTATTTCAGTATGCTCTCAACAATGACAAGCGCAATTATGAAATCTTAAATCGTTCACTCTAGACAGAGTTTTATATTTCTGGGGGACAGTCCTTCCCTTCTGTACTTTAATCACTCCCCCAGTGAAATATTTTTACAAATATTTCAGTCTTTTTATAGGACCAGTTTCTAGCGACAAAAATACCAGGTCCGTTCGCTTTGTTGACGAAAGCACTTATCTATGATGATTTATAGTCATAACTCGTGTGTACATATATATATAGATATATTCGAAATTCTTTAAGGAAATACTTTTAACCCAATAGAGTGTTTGATAGCACGCCTTAAATCAAACTTCCACGAAACCTGATCCGGTTGACAGCAAAACAAAGCGATCACCGCATTGTTAACTTAAAGTGCAGGATAATTTAAACACACCGGGGGCGATTTCAAACAAACGCCTCTTTAATTTTGAAACAAATTTGTGACCGGGGATATCGCACTCCAGAAAACGGATTCGTCCGTTATACAAAGTGCTTTACAAAAGTACATTCGTCTTGGTATTAGACCTTGTCGTATTTAAGCCACATCACTTTCGATTTGTTATTTCAACGTCTGACGTCTAAAGTACAGAACTTTTAAGCCGCCAACTATCGTAAGGTAATCCATCCATCATTAAAATATAATCATGGTCCTTCAGATGCTTAAAAGAGATGTCAGTGCATATGAAAGCATCTATTGAGGATGAGTTATAGGCTCATTTGTTCAAAGTCTTTAAAGGATTGCATTTACTATTAAAATCTCATGATCACCTGATGGACCATGGTAACAATTTAGTGATGAGTGGACTACCTTAAACGTATACCGTCGAGCAGGACCGTCTTCCCGAACGACTTCAATGAAACTTCACTTTGGTCAAAAATAAGTCAGCAATGATAAAATATGCTTCTGCTTTGTCATTTCTAAATTTTGTATACAACTACATGATAGTTATGATTGTAAATATTTGTTAAATTCATGTAATGTATATTTCAGAATACATGTATATATATAGGACGTAAGAAAAAAAAAAGCTTTACAAAGGTTCATCGAAGGATACCCCCGGCTGATTCATTTTGTTTCACTACATGACATCATGCCGTGGGGAAATAGGCAAGCAAACCGTCGTTACACAATAGTTATTATCGTCGGCCCAGGGCGGCGATAGAGGCGAGTAAAAAAGCAACTTTTTACACCCGCACCGCTGACGTAATAGTCACACAGGTTCCTTCTCAGTCGGTCGCAGAAAGTTGTAGTTATTGGGGTTTACCGTCGCTGCGATAGTATTTCAATCATATAGCGACGTCCAGCTAATTACAGGTGGAGGAAGACCCCGAGTACACAGAGGTACCCGGGTAGAACCAACGACCTACCGCAAGCCAGCTGGAAGGCTTCCTCACATGAAAAATCCGAAGTCCCTACCGGGATTCGAACCCACAGCGGTGAGGGGCTGAGAGATTTGTAGTCCATGACTGTAACCGCTCGGCCACGGCGGCCCCCCTCGGACGCAGAAAGATGAACAGCTCAGATTACCGGCAACAAGCTCTGGGAAACTGCTTTGAACGCTGGGAAATCTGGACTGTGTTAATAGACTACCGGAGGTACACGTTGCTCGACTGGTAGGCGCATAATTGGGCAGATTCGATTGGAGCACGCCCCTTTGTGGTAGCCATTTTTTCTTTTCGTTGTTGATGCTGAACAAAACAGACATGATCGGTCATTATATAAATAAAAGTATCATGAAATTTAACTTAAAGAAACTTAGTTGTTTATGTCATTGTCTGTAAAAGTATTCAGCACTATCAATAATTTCCAGTGTGTGCGGTATGGAGTGTACGGTACGGGACTATTAGCTTTTCTGGTACGGTATAAGACATTAACAAATCACCAAGGCTTTGTTGGAGCCAATTTTCTTTTCGTCGTTGACTGATGCGGAACCAATCATGTTAACATGCTATGAACCACTACAAAAAAAAAAAAATATTGCTTTGTCCTGCAACTGTATAATACGGTCTCTATGATTGGTTTTAAACTGATTTTTGATTGGTTTTAAAAAATTGATGCCACCAATGAAATAGCGTAATTTGACACACCCTATAACGACAAAACCCAGCCGTAAAATCCCGGGGCCTAAAGATGATCTATCGATCGGCTAGTCTAATGATGGTTCAAATACTTCGCTTTTCTCAATGGACACCAAAAAAAACAAAAAAAAACAAAAAAAACATGTAAACAAACATCATTTATTTATAAAATGAAATAAGACATTAAATACAGAAATAAATAGAAGCAAAAGGTAAGAGTGTGCAATTATCCCCCCCCTTTTTTTTATTTCTTTTATTTTTGACATCGGACGCCTTTGATCATTCAATAACCGGTTCAGTTATCCAAACAATATCTTATGCTTATCTAACAATATGCTTGTTCATTTGTTTTCAATAACCATTCTTTGCTAGTAGGACCTATTTCAGAACTTTGTAGTATATGCTTCATGCAATAAAATACTATTCAATCATACCAAAATATCAAATATAAATCACAGGAAAATGATGTTGGGGCCAAACACAATATGTAAAAAAAAGAGGAAGAAGATGGCGATGATATTTTGAAAATAACTATGATGGTGATGATGATGGTGTCGATGATGACGATGATGATGATGATGATGATGATGATTATGCTATTAATGCACTCGTTCCCCTTACGAGTTTTTGCACTCTTGAACTGTCACCCGTGTTACAATAACTGCTTATTCTCGCAAACAACTTAAGATCAAATTGGGGTATCTAATCAGTTATGAAGTATAACCGATCCGCGACCTTCACCTCTGATGAAATGTACCATGAGACTTCAAATCGGCCTATGTGATTAAACTTCCTTAAGACGTAAGCACTGTTACTGTATATTATACAATCAATAAAACGGTTTAAACCGTTTGGATGAATTGTTGTGTGTGTACAGAGAGAAATGGATTATTGCACATATTTTACACGTTACAGATTTAACTTTTAAATGAGAGGACGGTTAGACTGGACAGGTACATCGAACAGAGAGAGAGAGAGAGAGAGAGAGAGGTGTTTGGAAGGATTACGGATGGACATATTTTACACATTACAGATTTAACTATTAGAAGGGACGAAAGTTGGGCTCTAAAGGTAAATAGAACAGAGAGAGAGGGGGGGGGGGAGAGAGAGAGAGAGAGGGAGAGAGAGAGGGAGAAGAGAGAGAGATTTGGCGGAGGGGGTCAACATCGACGGAAGAACGTGACCTTTGCCAATTAAATCGATAAAAAGATGCCATTCGACATCTGCTTTTTTTAAATGCCCTTTCAAACAAAGTATAGGTACTGACAATTGTAATAAAGGGTCGATGTGCGAAATTTATGATTAAATTAGAATGAGTATGCCTCTAATTTCTGTAGAATAGTAACAGATGATACACTAACATATTTATTGACTGCTAAGAAAGCAATATCAAAAATAGTAGGATGCTTCCAAAGTACCATGAAAAATAGGAATGCATCGTTTTCATTGGATGAGGAAAAAAAGCTGGCCTCTAAATGGTAAAAAAAAAAAATTCGTTGACATTAAATTTCGCTGATTATGTACCTAAGAGAATTTCGTGGGTACATTAAAATTTTATTCGTGGATCAATGTTCTACAAAACGTGAGGTCTACATAAGATACAAGTTTTCATGGGGATTAATATTCGTGGATAAATACCTCCACGCAATCGACGAAAGTAAATGTCTAAAGTTACATTACATAATTTTCACCTTTGTCATAGACAATTTTGACAATATTCGTGAAGTTAGCGGCCTGGCGGCGTGAAGTTAGTGGCCTGGTGACCTAGCGGCCTGAACACAGCGGCCTGGCGGCCTAGCGTTCAGGCGGCGTAAACACAGCGGCCTGGCAGCGTGGTCCGGCGGCTCGGCGGCGTAAATTTTGAAACCTAAAAGAGTAGCGATCTTTTATCATCAATTCGTGTTTCTTATGTAAATATGGTATAAGTACTACAAAAGTTATTTATTTTCATGTATGATGGTGAATTATCATGTATACTTAAGAAAGTGATATTTTTATGTATTTTCTCGCATTCATATAAGTAAAAAAACTAATTTTACAGTTCATATTGAATTTGAAATTATTTTAATATACTATACAAATATTTCACTTTTATATACTTTTTAAAGTATCAATTACACAAAATGCTCTCTGTTTTTCTTAATATCATGATCTCTTTTCTTTTAACACTTCATTATACATACAGACATGAACCTGGTTCCCCCACTCTCACCACACACCCCTTTAACCCTTTCCCTCATATATACTCATTTTGACGCACTCAATAGGTACCACATAAGCCTGATCTGCAGAAAACCACAGTTAAACCTTACCAAATTTAATAACAAAATCCTCATTTCCAAACCACTGAGGAGCAGCGAACAGCATAAAACCTGATCAGCCTGCGAGTTACTCGCAGGCTGATCTGGTTTTAAGCTGTTCGCATAGGTCTTTTCATGGTGTCCTCTATGAGGGAAAGGGTTATACCACGCTTTAAAGGCCGATCATTTCATTATCAAAGGGACTGATGTTACGCAATATTTGTCAGAGATGTGCATGTATAAGGTGGGGATGGGGCAGCTTACTGGTCATCGCGCCATGCAAAACTTATATCGCAGTTTTTCGGGTGAATTTGTGAGATAAATGATGTACATACCACATGTCATTCTGTATCGAATGGGGTATAATAAAATTTATACCGGAAAACGTAACCGAATATTCGGTGTGTGTGTGGGGGGGGTAATTTATTTTAATTTTAGGTACTGGTATATATGAGAGAAAAAAAGAAGAAGGACAAAAATAGCAACACAATATTGCGATAAGAGATAGTAGTTCTGCATATTAACAATAAATTGCTATATACCGGTAAAATCGTACATCACATAATGTATTTATATGTACAAGTAATACATTTCATATATGATATGAAATTATCTGATTTTCTACCCCAAATTATTCTTTTTACCTGCTGCAATTGAACTGTTATGATTTGTGAGAAACGTAATGAGCCATAAATAGTTCTTTCTTTTCTTACATTTTAAATCATTATATTATTCCATTACTCGTCAGCAGACTCTCATCGGTCTATAGACAGTCTATTTTTTTCAGAAATATATAAAAATCATGACTTAAGACGTAAAATGCATATTTGGCGAGGTTTTCTCAGTTTTCATACATAAATAATGAGATTTTTTTTTATTCATAGAATTATCTAGTTTCAGGCCGCCAGGCCTCCAGCAGACTTTCAGCGACATAAATATTTGACAGAAGGACATCAAAAATCATTTATTCCGCCGTAAAATGCATATTTGAGGGGTCAGAAAGTTTTCATTCATGAATAATAAAAAAAAAAATTAAATCATATACATATTAGTTTCAGGCCGTCATGGGGCCGCCGTGGCCGAGCGGTTACAGTCGTGGACTACAAATCTCTCAGCCCCTCATCGCTGTGGGTTCGAATCCCGGTAGGGACTTCGAATTTTTCATGTGAGGAAGCCTTCCAGCTGGTTTGCGGTAGGTCGGGGCTTCTACCCGGGTACCTCTGCGTACTCGGGGTCTTCCTCCACCTGTAATTAGCTGGACGTCGCTATATGATTGAAATACTATCGCAGCGACGGTACACCCCAATAAAATACAATACAATTCAGGCCGTCAGACCGCCAGCAGACTTTCATCGGCCTTACGGAGAACACATGTATTTGACAGAAAGACATTATAAATCATGTATTCCGCCGTAAAATGCTTATTTGGAGAGGTTCACACAGTTTTCATCTATAAATAATGATATTTTTTTAGTCTTAGGATTATCTAGTTTCAGGCCGCCAGGCCGCATATTTATATATAATACGCTAGATGCATATTTAGAGGGGTTCAGACAGTTTTCAATTGTGAATATATATATTTTTTTCATTTTACATCATATCATTGTTTCAAACATTTTTTTTTTCAGAAATATATTACAAAATCATGTATTCCGCCATAAAATTCATATTTGGAGAGGTTCACTCAGTTTTTATCCATAGATAATGAGATTTGTTTATCCTGGGATTATCTAGTTTCAGGCCGCTAGGCCACAAACAGACTTTCACACAGACTTTTACGGTGGACATAAATATTTGACAGAAATACATCAAAATCATTTATTCCGCCGTAAAATGCATAATGGAGGGGTTCGCACAAGTCTACTCGCACATCATTGAATGAAAACTAAGATTTTCTTACTGAAATCAAGATTTACTACTACGCCGCCATTTCGCTAGAAGCCTTTCAGTGGTATTACGGTGGAAAATATTTCGAAAAAGTTCTATTTAACCGTTATTCAAGACTGAAATGCGGATATTTTCAAATATTCTTCACCAGTATATAATAATAAACAAGTTATATCCTAAAAGGCTGCCAGGCCTTTAGTAGTCAACCTGCCTGTCTGTCGCTTGACAAAGTAAAAATGTTAAAAATAAACATTAAAAATAATTTCAATATGAACTGTAGAATAAGTATCATCATCATCATCATCATCATCTCATTCCAATCATAACCATCACATCATATCACAATCATCTCATCATCATCATCATCATCATCATCATCATCATCATCATCATCATCATCATCATTCTTAATATCATTATCATCATCATCATTCATTTCCAAAAAAAATTTTTCCATAGAACGGAAACCAGGGCATCAGATTGACGCCATCGTTCATATTGTATCGCAATGTACTTTTAATAAGACTTTTATGTCGAGTGCAATGTTTTAAAAGCTAACATATGACATATTCTAGAATATTTCGACAAAGGACATCTGCACTGGTTAGATATTCTGCACAGAACAAATTAATATGATTAAATCGAGATGGATCAAAATCTGCTTCCTGCGACTGGTTCCCGGAAAATATGTCAGTAGGCCAGTAGGACAGTCTGTTATGTCCCAAGGGAACCAGTCTATATTTCTTTAATAATTCTATGGCATCATAATCGGGTCAAAATTTCAAGCGCCGTTGAATACGAAATATGAATTATTCACAAATTAATTACGCCTTCAAATGAGAAACTATAATTGCTATTACTGATACTGAAGCGTGGAATGAAAATGAATTAATCAAAACACTGAATGGCTGTTTGAATAAATGTTTTTTTGTTGTTGTCGTTGTTGTTGTTTTTTGTCTTTGGCAAATACGTGTCGTCGGTTTGACCTTGACATTTTATAGAAACGGTTGCATCGTTTTTTACCAGATGACATATTGGTATTTTTTTAAGTGAATTGTTGCTAGGATAAAAAAATGTTTTCATTACTCTAGTGACTAGATTCATGCATTAAAGATTTGAAGGGGGGGGGAGAGAGAAAAATAGAAAAAAAAATGATAATGTATTTAATTCAAAAGTATAGTTATTTCTTACTTCCAATGGAGAAATTTTGTTGGAAAAAAAGGATAAATGTCACCCTTTGATATATAAGTTGAACACGTGACTAGTTTGACACGTGACTGTGTCAGTTTGAACATTATTGTATTCGGTAAGAGCCGTAACTTGTGTTGCCAGAACTTGTGACTCGGTCCCATTTCAGTATCAATTTTGAAATAAAATAATGTAAAATCGTTAATTTTCGTTATTTATTTATTTGTGAGCTCTTTAAAAGGTTTCACGCCCTGGTAAATCTCTAATTTTTGTTTTAACTTTTGTATTAATTGATGTTTTTGATTTAAGAAGAGCTTTCCATTAATTTTCGTTGACATTATATTTCGTTGATTATGTGCAAAAAGGGAGTTCCGTGGGTACATCTATTCGTGGATATATGTGCTAGAAAACCGGAGGTCTGTATAAGAGACAAGTCTTCGTGGAGATTAATATTCGAGGATAAAACCCACCACGATATCAACGAAACTTAGTGTCCCACGAAAATGAATGATTTCGCAGTATTTTTAAACTAAACTGTGCGCTCGAAGTAAAAATCTGGACATCGCTAAATAAATGCAACCCTTAAACGCAATCTCCAAGAATAATACATAAAGAAAACTTTTTTTATAACAAATCAATAAAAGTACAAACTGTACTTCTTTCCTTTTAACAACTCAATCAAAGGAGAGATGAAACGTGCGGTGCGTTTAAAAAATGATGAAATTTAAACTGACTTAGCATGACAGACACGATGAAACGACTGTTGCTAGATCAGCATATACCCATATCATATTTCAATATCTTAATGTAAAGTTTGTAAAAAGAACACCAGCAAAATTTGAAAATGATAAGAAATCTCCCAACTGCGATGAAGCCGCGAGGATCAAAGTCACAGCTACAGTGATAACATCGACTGCGTTTTGAAGTTGCTATAATGTCCTCATAGCAAATCAATGTGCGATATTTTACATTTCTGCACTAACCGTAACTAAGTTATGGATGAATCCAATACCCAATACACAGTACAATTAGCCCACTGGCTTACTGCCCTACATATATCATAAATGGAAATATTTTAATATTTAAAAAATAAACGGTATCCAAATTCTATGGTGACTATGTCTGCCATCCTTGTTCGCAAAAACAGATGGTATTGAAATAGAAGTTCGATTGCCTATGCAGATACAGGGGATGAATGCTCTCATGGGCTATGCAGACACAGGGGATGTATGTTCTCATGGGCTATGCAGATGCAGGGGATACATGCTTTCATGGGCTATGCAGATACAGGGGATGTATGTTCTCATGGGATAAGCAGATACAGGGGATGTATGTTCTCATGGGCTATGCAGATACAGGGGATGTATGTTCTCATTGGCTATGCAGAAACAGGGGATGAATGCTCTCATGGGCTATACAGATACAGGGGATGAATACTCTCATGGGCTATGCAGAAACAGGGGACGAATGCTCTCATGGGCTATGCAGATACAGGGGATGAATGCTCTCATGGGCTATGCAGATACAGGGAAGGTATGCTTTTATGGGCTATGCAGATACAGGGGATGCATGCTTTCATGGGCTATGCAGAATCAGGGGATGAATTTGGGCTCATTTTAGCATAATAATTGGTTATATTTGGATATCATTGATTACATCATGTAGTCATGCGACTGGCTAGCATGAATGTTCTGACTATGTGTAGACACAAATATCACTCGTAATCATCGGCAAATAGCAATTTTAACACTTAAACTTCTAACGTTCGCAGGGGTTGTATGGAAACATGCAACATGACCATGCGATTAATCCTATAACCGCATTATTTTTCAAACATTTCGGGGCTTGTTGCAAAACTCTTGAAAATACACAGAAATCAAATAATCAGTCACGGTATTTTGTATCTAAACTTATCTTTATACTCTAATGGGAAAGCATATCCTTCAACTGACATTTCATCTTCAATTCATAGCAATATAGTAGAAGCAACCCGTTCGCATAATAGTCATCCGATTATTTTTAGACGGGCGGTAGCCGCCAGTCTTGCGTAGCCGGAAATCAAAAGCAGACACAGTTAATTTGCATAATTACCAAAACCATTTTAACTGTTTTGTATTGCTCCGCGCTCAGAAGCATATCAATACAATGCGATTACGTTCATTAGGTCATGACCTCCGTAGCTAAAAAAACAAATCAAAGCACTGGGGGAGAGATAATCATGAACCAAAAAGCGAGATTGTAACCAGAGTTGCAGGTAAACGTGCCATATGGCGTCACCCTGCTTAACCCTTTCCCTCATAGAGGACACCATGAAAAGACCTATGCGAACAGCATAAAACCAGATCAGCCTGCGAGTAACCCGCAGGCTGATCAGGTTTTATGCTGTTCGCTGCTCCTCGGTGGTCTGGAAATGAGGATTTTGTAATTAAATTTGGTATGGTATAACTGTGGTTTTCTGCTGATTAGGCTTTATGTGGTACCTATTGAGTGCGTCAAAATCAGTCTATTTGAGGGAAAGGGTTAAGGAGATCCACCGACAGTTTTTCAGTGCATTGTTCGCTTTAATGAAAGTGCTTTTATAAAAGCCAACTAAAACCTGCCACTAAATATGTTAGAGTTTCATCCTTGGCTGTTCTACAGATGTAAGACATTTTCCGGTCGTTATCAATCCCGTCGAAGTTTCTAATTACTGTAGAACAGCACGGAAGAACACTAACGTAATTATAGGTATACTCGTGTGATCTTGGTCGAATCCACCAACAATGTTATTCTTACCGCTAAGTAAAACTTCATAACTTAAGGGCGAATTTCAGAAGTCTTGTTTCTCTAATAAAATTCCCAAATGTTTCATTTCTTATCAATTATTGTTAATTATTAAAGTATAATTCATTTCAACTTAGTATTGTACTTGAATATTTCATAAAATAGTTTTAAAATTAATTGGTTTTGTTATAGATCACTTTATGATTATAACTTGGCAATTTGATGCCGTGGTCCTCTGGTAACGTTATCGACCGCGGATTCGAATATTGTGGACTCGAGTCATGATCCTCCCAGGCGTCAAGTACTGTTCCAACCTAAGAACCGCCATCAGAAAATAAACAAAAAGAAAAGCCCTTGACACACTGACCGATTTTTTTTAACAGTTTATTAATTAAATTGCACGAAAAGCAATTTCCAGTCTTTTGACACTCCCGAAATCAGAATAGCTGGCCTACCACGTTAATTAAATCTGATAATCCTTTTTCCATAGATTTCTCTGGAAACATAGAATAATAGCCGCATTAACGAGATTCTGCGAGATCTGCGTAAGAAAAAAAAAATGATTGCGTCATCTGCCTTGATTTTGGCGTCAATGGAACTTCTGGACCAATTTTCACTTCCGGTAAAGGAATTCCCGAAAGACACATTCTATCAAATAAATTCCGATAATTAAAATGGCGCTCACGTTGATGAATTGCCTAAAACGTTTAACTGGCATACTGACATACATCTTAATAGTGCATTGTCTCTCCCTTGGGCAAGTTATGCAATCTCTTCCTCTAATTTTCTCCATCGTCTGACGTATCATCCCACACAATGGTTTATATTTCCAGCAAGGATTTGAAAAGCACGCTCCTAGCTGATTTATCGATGAATTTTCCCAAATAATTTCTTTCCAGAAATAAACGTAATTTTCTCGAAGTATACTTCGATTTGAATAAAATAAATGGTTCCTTCAAGATAACCGAATGAACTGGTCGTGGTAGCCGAGCGAATAGAAAGTCCGCCTGAATAGCCATTGTACGAACGTTCGAACTCCGGTCGCGACATACTGAAGTTCAAAACAAAACTAGATTTGCATACTGCAAATGCACCGGTTTTCGTGATGATCAACAGTTTCAAACCTGATCAGCCAAGTTAAAATACCAGAAAAACAACAAAATGCAAAATGCTTTATATATCTTAGTGATTTTCTTCATTGGTGAATTCAGCTGTGACCAAAACTTAAAGGAATACGCTCGGCTGAAATGAAAATTTAACCATCAATAAACCTTTTAGTGTAGATCACTTTGACATGACTTTCATTTTTATACACGCTATATTTGTGAAGATATAGCTGTTTAAAGTTTGTGATTTCGATCGGCTATGGCCGCCGCCATCTTTGTTCATGTTTACCTTTCTGTGACGTCACAAATACCCATTGAACCATATCCCGGTCGATGAGTGCGATTAATAGGGGTTGTGATAAAAGCATTAAAGGAATACGCTCGGCTGATTACAACTAGGTTTCTATTGAAAGATATTGATGTAAATAAACCAATTAAATTTCTCATTTCATTGAATCAATCGTAATAAAAAAGAAATTGTAAGTTAAAGACGTCTATATAAACCAATTTGCTCCGCGATATTTTTTATTTCTATAATACGTCTTTGTCATTTTTACCGTGAAATGCTTGCAACTGCGGTTATTGAAAAGTTGTGTGGTGTTAAACTGATTGGATAAGAAATCCCTGGCAAGTCTTTGTAACAGAATAAGCGTCATATAAAATCGCACCTCAGGGCCATAAAACACGGCCATAAAACGAAGCGTGCGACCGAGTCACCTGTCAACAGACAATTGATGTGCACGTTTTACTGAAACGGACATGTAGAGTATACATGTAATCATCACCACAAACATACTAAATGCATTGTATAAATATGAAAGAAAAGTGTTGAATCCACGTTTTATATTATAATAATCTATATTATGCTATTTTACGGAAAAAGTCTGTTTAAATAAATATATAAGTAAAAATATCGTATCGCAATGAGCTCACGTTATTGTGATATACAGAAAGTAGTTAGCATAATTACAACACGGTGTCCCTTTGATTCGTCTCTATAGTATTTCACAGTTACCGTCATTGCAATTAGGTTTCTACTTACATGATACCGCCCCTTTTATATATTTATATGTTTGATTAAAAAACTGTTTAAAAATTGTAATGATTTGCGCAATTAAAATAGCGATGTTTGTGAGAATGTGCATGATTGCGTGACAAGGGGTATTGACTTTAGTTATGGTTCGATCACTATAGCAGGAAGTTTAATAAAGTTTTTGAGATGTTTCTTAAAATGGAGTGTATAGTTCCTTACGACTTTGAGCCCGAATATACTGAGGAAGAGCTGCAACTGCTTCAAGACAATGATGTACGTGAGGAGGAATATTTATGTGCTGAGGACTTTTGTCTGTGTGATAACTGTGTTATGATGCCATCCAATATGGAAAATGTATGTTGCAAATCGAGTGACTTTGTTGTTGGAAATTTAGATGAACTTACGTGCATTACGAACCATACGGACTTTCACACCTTAGTTCTGAATGATTCTGTTTTAGAAGTTGCATTCATTACCATTCTGGCATACAAAGGTCATAGGACGAGGGCTCCAGACTCTCTCACTCACGAGTAAGAAAACAATAAAATGATCATAGTTTAATCTTTTAATAATATATTTTCATCATATTCAAATAATAAACATTTTTCAAACAATTTCTCCACAACACACGTAATTCCCTTCTATATTTCAATGTATGTACGCAACCGGAAGTGTGTCTGTGACGTCACGATTGATGAAAAAAAGTCTCGCGAGACCTCGAGACGTAAACAATGTCTGCGCCCATGTCTCGGAGCAAATTGGTGTAAATAGACGTCTTTAACTTGCAATTTCTTTCTTATTACGATTGATTCAATGAAATGAGTAATTAAATTGGTTTATTTACATCAATATCTTTCAATTAAAACCTAGTTGTTATCAGCCGAGCGTATTCCTTTAAATTAAAGGCATCTCCAAAGGAATGTGATGTCCCACTGAGCCAGGCCCCCATCTGCTGTGATCAGACCTGTTAATATCTGGTCATCACTGCAGGGAGTCTTTAACCAATACAGTAGCTATGTGTGTAAAACCTCTGATGGGTTGATGCATAACTAAATTACCTGCTACAATGGAAGTGAGATAGTAGGCTAGTTTTACACATACATTCATGACCTGTTACATCCCAACTTAAAGAGCAAAGATAGCAGAGCAGAGTTCTAATTATAGAACATAGGTATCCAGTGAAGCACATTCTGTCAAATTTTCTCAGTTTTTATTCTGGGTCATGTATTTAAATTCTCTATAAATTCATCAATTCTCGACAGATTTGCAAAATTCTTTTTTTGTTGACGAGGTAAGACATTCTTTTTTCCAATGATGACAAAATATATCACACATTTAAACTTTAAAGGCTTTGAAATCAGTTCAAAGTATGACCAAACTTCAAACTGCCACCAAACAACCAAATCAACCCCTATCTGAAAAAACTAAATTTCTTCAAAAAGTACTCTTTAGAGGCTTTTGATTTTATCCATATTCTTTCGATAAAATATTTTTAGATTTTGAGATATTTAAGGTCAAAGAAAAAACCAATAATCGCAATATGACCTTGACCTTTGCATTTTTTGAAATTTTGAAACTGCGAAGTCCTTTGAAACAACAAACAATACAATCTGTGAAAATTTCATAAAGATTGATTAAAAAATAATGGCAGAATCATCAAAAAACTAAAAAAATGCCTATTCTCAAAAAAAAAATCCTCCATATTTTAGTGCACTTTGACCGCTTATTGAAAGCCATTTTATGCATTTTCTGAAATCGCCACCCCATATATTTTGTGCGCAAAGATCTTCGGAATCAATTTCAAAAAACAGAATGAGCGTATCGAATCTCTAACAAAAATGGGCATGTTTTTCGTGGACACACCCTAATTTGCCAGATTTTTTCAAAGATTCAAACATTCAACCTCTTCTAGCTCAAAAGTTTCAAAGATATGGATATTGCCACTCATCATATTTAAAGGGGCAGTTGACAGAGAACAGAATGCAAAAAACTGCATACAAATAAAATGTCAAATGACAGAGTTATCGGCAATTATATGTTTTGATGCTAAACGCCACCTAGCGGCAAAACTTAGTACTAAAATAAAAAACAAACTTAATGGTGCACAACTTCAGATACATGTGAGTATGCATGGAAATTTTCATATTTGTAGCACTTCTAATCATGCCGCAACAGCGGCCACAAAAAAAGTGCAAAGAATAATAATAATGGAAAAAAAAAAAAGGGAAAAAGAAACACAAGAAGAACAGTAGGTTTTCGCGGCTGCGTTGCAGTCCACGAAAACCTAATAACACAGAGATTCAGTCCCTTGAGTAGCGTTATTTGTATATGCAGTAATTTTGTGCTTATTCGAGAATCGAATATTCCGAGCACCTTGCCTGATTCGAGAATTAGTTCCAGTCTCATTGCGGACTATACTGAAATTAAACCAGTGCTTTCGTTTTATCGAATCTTTCGATTTTTCAAACATTTCAATATTATTTTTTTTACCTCGGAATTCCGAACCACGAGTTTCCGATTCACTACACACGCATATAATTTGCTTTCCAAATGACTCGACCATTGTTGTTCTTTGCAAATTGTATATAAATTGTTATAATTTGTACATGATATGTTTTTAACACACGCATATGGCATTTCTTTCAGTTTTGTGATTTATTTTTTTAAAAAAAAATTAAATAGTATTTTATTTCTTAGGAGCAAAAAAAAAAATCAAATCTTAACCCTTTTGCTGCCTACAGGAATAAACACGTCTTACAATTGAGACACCTTATTTGCCTACAAGACGGGTTTCATCAATTTTTGCGGGTTTCCCATGTAAAAAGACCTCCATTCTTGTCGGTAAATACGCTGTCTCATGTTTACCCGTCCTGTTGGCGGCAAAAGGGAAGAAGCCAGTACAGTAATAGCTTGTAATTTCTAAGAAATTTCTAAGATATTCCTTGGCGAAAAGCCTGTTTACATATGTTAGGGGACCTGGCATCGAGAGGGATGTAAATGATGAAGTTGATAAGGCTAGTAGTTATTGATTTTACACGTTTTTATTTCATTCTAAATTACAGACATATTGTAATCTTGTTTAGCCCTTTCCCTCATAGAGGAAACCATGAAAAGACCTATGCGAACAGCATAAAAACAGATCAGCCTGCGAGTAACTCGCAGGCTGATCAGGTTTTATGCTGTTCGCTGCTCCTCAATGGTCTGGAAATAAGGATTTTGTAAGTAAATTTTGTAAGGTTTAACTGTGGTTTTCTGCAGATCAGGCTTTATGTTGTATCGTATTGAGTGCGTAAAAATGAGTCTATATGAGGGAAAGGGTTAAACTTAGACTAGCCAGGGTCAGCAGCTACCCGCCTTGTAAGAGATTGACATTTCCAAGGCAGTCATTTTTAATAGCCCCCTCTTTTTAGACTGTATCTGAGAAAATAGGTGTCTTAGAAAATAGGTGTCTTTATCGACTTTAATCAACTGGTGGCTAAATGCTGGTTTGACGTACAGGTCTTAAATTGACTGGTCGCTTAATGCAGGTTTGACGCACAGGTCTTAAATGGACTGGTCGCTAAATGCAGGTTTGACGTGCAGGTCTTAAATCGACTGGTCGCTAAATGCATGTTTGATTTATCGACTTTAATCGACTGGTCGCTAAATGCAGGTTTGACGTACAGGTCTTAAATCGACTGGTCGCTAAATGCAGGTTTGACGCACAGGTCTTAAATCGACTGGTCGCTAAATGCAGGTTTGACGTACAGGTCTTAAATCGACTGGTCGCTAAATGCAGGTTTGACGCACTGACCTCGATTAAGCATTTATCTTAGCCGCTCTTTAAAAAGTTAAGCAGCAATCTGGAAGCTAAGCAACTTGCCGCTTACGGTAGATTCGACATTATTTACGCACCTTCATTTAGCAGTCACCTGTGATTGCCAAAAAAAAAAAAGAAACAACCCACAAAATCCACCAAAAGAACTCATTCATAAATATACGCCCGGATATGATTGACATACTTTTGACCGTTCAACAAACATTCAATGTCTAGTTGTATTTTGTAAAGTAAATATGATACACTTTAAATGACATCCCCCACATCGAAAGAGGGTTATTTTTGGAGAGCGAAGCGATAAAACGGTCCTGAAAGAGAATCAAATATATTATTCACCGAACGAGTCAAATACAATGTCAATACATTGATTTTTTTCTTCCGCCATTGAATGGTGCTAAGGCATTAAATATTTACGTCTTTGGTTAAGCGACATTATATATAGATATGTTCCACCCTATGAACTCAAGTCTTTAAAACGTTTATGTTCTGTTATTGTGGGAGAGCGAAATGTATTTCACTAGACTGAACTATTGAACAGGGCGCCGTGGTCTAGTGGTAAAATACCTGACTGCGGATCCGGAGGTTTTGAGTTCGAACCCCGTATGGGTCAAGGATTTTTCAACCCAGCATGAAAACTCCGAGTGACCCCTTGGCGGTGCTCGAACTTACAGCCGTGTCCCTTACAGCATATTTGAACAGCTATCACAATTAAATGTCAGCGCCGTTTAGGATCAAACAGCTGTTAAAGCAGCTCGTTCAGAGATGGTCATTGATTAAGATTTTCATTTTAATTCTTTGCGTGTATTAAGTCTATCAATACCTATCTACAAACACATGGTCACCCAATGTTACCATCTGTGGTTGTTAAAAAATGGTTGGTTTCCCTGTCTCAGGTAATACCGTAACAGACGGTATTGAAACTATATTTAGAATTATAAAACCTATATTTAGATTTCCTTTTTTTATTTGCCGTTACGTTATTTGCTGATCACGTTCGCTCTTTGGGCATGCGCCGAACTTACGAAATAGCTAATCTGAACTAGTGAAGACACCCTGTTGCGGAACGTGCCACGTTGCCGATGTTGCGCTTAAAAAACAAACAAACAAACGTTTACCTACCCTTGCCGTGTTTATTTGTCAGGAAGCATAGCCTTCACCAACATTAAGGAGGTGTATTTTAGTTTTAATGTCTAGCGATCATCTTTGAACGAGTTACTATGAAGGCAAGTATCATTCATAAAACTTTCTCACTCAAGAACAAAGTTCATACGGGTAGATCTAACACGTGTAGGCTGGATGTATACCGGTGTCAAAACCGGTCTGAGTGACCTGTGTGAAAGCGCTCAATGGATCATGGGTAAATCATGGCTGCGCCATTGAGGTCTCCTGCGTTGGAGATGATTTAGTTGTCAATTGATCATGCCCATGAAACGTATTTACTGCATTGCAATTTGAGAGAAAAAATACTTATCTGAATGAAATACATCCATGACAGCGATTTCCAAAAACATATGTGAAAAACAAATCTTATTTATATGGTTTGCTTAATCTACTATGAAATGTTGAAATTAAGACATAATGTGTCAACAGTGATAAAAACACATTAAATTATATTTAGGAATGCCAATGTTACTAACCTTTGACTACGAAATCCACGCAAATTAGTTCCCCACGAAAATTGATGATTTTACGGAAGTTGAGATAGCAACTTATGCAATCGAAGAATGCGCTCGAAGCCAAGGATATGTTAAAGACAATTATACAAACAAATTAAAAATAACAACAAAAAAAAAAATGGAAAATCTTGGCGACCAAATCGGTCCTTTCTTTGGTACCGTCAACGTCTCTTCCCACTGAATATAAGTACTTATAAAATAGGATATATACATTCACACACAAAACACACACACACACGGGCAACGTTTGAAAACGCATGCATATTTACGTACAAACAAGCCTGCAGGCACCCCCAACACACACACCATGCTAGAATTCACCATTCAGTATTTAGAATTCAGTATACCATTAGCCTGTTTCAATCAAACAGCGATATATTAGCTAGTCAAAGTTGGCGGACCGTCACCGGTGGCCGAGTGGTAAGAGGTTGTGGGTTCGATCCACGGCCGCGACATACCGTCGGAACATTCCGAATTGCAAACGTAAGCGATATTTTAGTAAATCTTAACAACAATACAGGGGGGAAAATGTATAACCGACCGTAAGTATAATTGATTCTTAAGTGTTGTTTTCAATGTGAACTGTGCATGTCACGTGTCAAGTTTCGAAATTGTCCGACAATCTACGGGGATTTTTTTTTTTTTTTTTTTTTGACTTTTCAAGTCAAAAGCTCAAATTACATTTTTTAAGTGTAAAAATACTGTGAAAGAATAAATGATGATTCAGGACTAGTCATGTATTATTAAAAAAAACAACGTTTCGTTGCCATCTGAAAGGGTGGTTTTGAACAGTATTATAACTTCATAATTTCTACAAGGAACATATCACAAAGTTTCTACGGGGGACTTACTTGGACTTTTTGGGATCTTTTTACAGCCTTATTTTTATATTTTCATTAAAGGAAAATACGGTATTACATAAGATCCATGAAAATTACATCTGTCCGAGAGTTTCCGAGAAGGGGTCGTACGGTTGAAGACTCAATTTCCGGTCTGGTCATTTGGAACTTCATTCTACTTCCGGTAAGTCGGGAAATCAGCGGAATATCACATGACTGAAGATACGAGGGGTGTCCGATAAGAATCCGGAAAAAGTATCTATTTAACTTATTTATTTATATAAGTGCATAAGTGCAATTAGTTTTAGTCGGATTATAAAATAATATAATATACATCAATGTATCAGTGTTAAATATTTCATCAATAAGCATATAAATAAGTTATGAAACTTTTCCGGGTACTTATCGAACACCCCTAGTATGTTGCAAAGACGATACCAAAAAGAATAAAACCCAGCTCCCGAGGCAAAAGTATTCTAAGATTTAAATTTTCTTCTTAGCTTATCAAAGATAACCAGATTCATTCAATGAAAGCATCATTTAAAACAAGAAATATCATTAAAAAAGATATTCGGCGTAGGATGAAAGAAAAACGAGATTTCCAGTCTTCTAGAACATTCCGAGGAAAAGCGCGCGAAAGACCGACGCACAACAAATTTAGTACGCTCTAGAAATAGTTCAGTATTTTTTCTATGAAATATACTTATTTATAGACTGTAATACAAAAAAAATATATCTGTAAATAGGCTTGTTTGATATTTGTTCATATCATTATTGCATATGACAATTATGATATAAAAGCGTTATTAGTTGTTTTTTTTTTTGGTGGAAGAATTCAATATACATAGTAATTAAGGGGTTGGATTCTTTTTTGTTGTTTTAAATCATTTTCACAAAGTAGCATTCCTCAATTGATGGAAAAGGATTGTATTTAACTTACTGAAATCACTTTCATGTTTACATCAAAAAGAAAAGTAATAACACCAAGCTGAATGATATATACAAGCTGCACCCCTTATTTACAGTAATTTTATAGTCCATAACGATGCGTTAACCAATAACAGGAATCCTTTTATTCAGCTTAGAATTATTTACCGCTGTTAGCGTACATTTGATTGGTTTAAGATGCGAGTTGAAATCGAAATTATACAGCTACGCCGAAAAAAAAGTACCCATCTAAATTGTTGGTCGGTACCATGATACATTCAGCCAAATCATTTTATACTCCCAGTCTGTCAAATTTGGATTGGGGAACTATCCCTGTCCCATGGGGGTGCCTCAATCTTACTTGATCGTCGTCGTTTAAGAAATTTAGTTCAAGGCCATTAGATGATCAGTTAAGCAAAATGATTTTGAATTCTGTTCAAGAGTTTGAGAGATTTTTTTTAATAGTTTCAACATCGATTATAGCAAGTAACTGATCCAATCCCTTAAGGTTTCTCTATCTAAGAAATGTATTTCTTTTAAGCAAGTATGGCAACTTGCTAAGTGGTGGGCGTTTGTGACAGAATCTGACCAGCTATTTCGTATTTATGAGATCTGACTTTGTAAAAGATTTTGCATGTATAAAGAGTACATTCGCCCGATCTTTGGAGCCTTATTTCTTGGGAATCAACTTGATTTTATCAAGCTCAATTGGGGTCATTATATTCTGAAAGGAATTACTTTTTTACCAATGGTTCAAAAGAATGTTCCGTCCCTGTGGTCTTGTGGTTAGAGCGTCTGTCTAGAAATCGACCCCCGGGCGCGATATACCAAAGCCGTAAAAATGGCACTGATTGGCGCCGAGTTCCATGACTGGTTGGCCAAATGCCGGGATAATATGACTGGGTGTGGTATCATGCCACATGTCTACGGCGTGAAACTGCAGTGGGGCAGTACTATATCTGTTACAAGTAAACATCGTCTCCAAATGACTGAAATACTGTCGGTGGGGCGTTAAATACAATAAACAAAAAAGAATAATAATTTTATTCTTTTTTTCTTTAATTTTTCTTATGATACCACCAATTTTACATTATCCTAGTACCGATTAACTACAGCGTATGTCTTATTATTAACAAGTGAGTTAATTTTGGCTAAGTTTGCGGCTTTTAGAATGATGTTCATGTAAGATCCTCGTCATTATTTGTTCCGCAAATATTGAAGACGATTCAGTTTTCGTATTCATTTATACTCACGAATATCCGCACCATTTTAGCAGACCAGTGGGAGAGCGCCAAATATAATCACAGCCAAAAAAAAAATATAAAAAAATAAAGACCTCGTCAATAAATTGATATTAACAGTATTTAAAACAGTTTTGGAGACAATAAAGTACGTAATAATCATAAAGTCATAATGTGCAATTGCGAACATTGAGCATTCAAAGTTTCATGTTCGCGCTTGCACGCACAGAAGGGCACGTTTTGCAATGAGTGGAATACAAAATGAAGGGGGGAAATTGATTAATTAACGAACAACAGGGATGGATGTTGCCAACGAAAATGGAATCAAATGCGATATATATATATATATAAACTCTTTTACAACAGAAAAACGTCATAAACGTCGTGTGTTTTGTTATCAATCGTCGTATAAAACTCACCAAGCAAAGGTATACACGATTGTTATATTCAAAGCAATTAACCAATATAAATCAATACAACCAATCAATAAAAGGAATTAAATTGATGCACTTACCTGCAGTTTATTCTTGTTACGTGACGAAGATCCATAATCGATGGGAAAAAAAAACTTGAAAAATGTCACAATATATCGATGAACACAGTATAATATACTGCAAAATCTTTTTTTTTTATTTTTTTTTTTTTTTGGCAATTAATTTCCATTCCCCGCCTAAAGGGAATTTCTTTTGTACATGTTCATTATTTAGTGCATTAATGTTCTAATGTTCTAGAAAACGTGACGTTGATAAAAAAAAAAGGCTTTCCATTCGTGGGGAATAATATACGCGGATAAAACTATGCCTGCACTGTCTCAAGGAATGTTACGCACATTATCTCTCTCTCTCTCTCTCTCTCTCTCTCTCTCTCTCTCTCTCTCTCAGTTGAACCTATATTAGCGGTCGCCTGTATTAAGCGATTTACCTGTATTTAGCGGTCAATATTAACATTACCAAACTAGCATTTAGATATAATATATAAACTTCATTTAGCAATCACCTCTGTTAAACGGCCACTTTCTCTCGTTCCCTTGACTGGCCGCTTAAGACAGTTTTGACTGTATAGTACACATCACTTTCCCAGAATGAAGTTCTTCACGAATAATATTGAGCACATTCTCCATTACTGAACTCTCTATCAATGCCGCATATCTTTGTGAAAGTTGTTTTTTCTAATAGCAATGCCCCACCCACTATCTGAAACGCCACACACTCTAAAAACTATACCAGTAAAATTATAAATTTTCATTGACATAAAATTTCGTTGATTTTTACCTAAGGAGATTTCGTATTCATTTATATTCACGTCTGATGAATGTCTGAAATTGTTATTTATTTTATCATTTTATTAATTTTCATATTAACAGCTGAACCTGTATTAGGAGCACCTGAACTAAGCAGTAAATATGTACTTAGCGGTTAGTTTTCATATATCCAAACTAGCATTTTGGCATTTATAACTTCATTTAACAGGCACCTCTGGAAAGCGGTCACTTTCTCTTGTTCCCATAACTGACCGCTTAATATAGGTTTGACTGTAGAAGGAGTAGTAGTAGTAGTAGTAGTAGTATTTTGAAAAATGAAGGCGCTGCTTGAATCAAACAAGAGATTTAGATTACAAGTCAGACTTTTTTATGTGAGTTACTGGAAAATTTTTGGCCTTAGTTCATATGATAATCTCTCGCGACGTTTCATTGATTGGATCAGTACATTGATTGGACCAGTACATTGATTGGATCAGTACATTGATTGGATCAGTACATTGATTGGATCAGTACATTGATCGGACCAGTACATTGATTGGATCAGTACATTGATCGGACCAGTACATTGATCGGATCAGTACATTGATTGGACCAGTACATTGATCGGACCAGTACATTGATCGGACCAGTACATTGATTGGACCAGTACATTGATTGGATCACTACATTGATTGGATCAGTACATTGATTGGACCAGTACATTGATTGGATCAGTACATTGATTGGATCAGTACATTGATTGGATCAGTACATTGATCGGACCAGTACATTGATCGGATCAGTACATTGATCGGACCAGTACATTGATTGGATCAGTACATTGATTGGATCAGTACATTGATCGGACCAGTACATTGATTGGATCAGTACATTGATCGGATCAGTACATTGATCGGACCAGTACATTGATCGGATCAGTACATTGATCGGACCAGTACATTGATCGGACCAGTACATTGATTGGATCAGTACATTGATCGGACCAGTACATTGCAGTTTCGGATCCGCTATCACTGCACTACGATATCCATGACAAAAATTAAGTAGAAACTTATTTATTCTTTATCTATTTATGAATTTTCTTATTTATTTGATGTATTACTTAGATATTTTTCGAGCAAAATTTTTTTTTTTAATTTTTTTTATTCATCTTTTAATTTATCCTAATTTTATTAATTTTTTAAATTTTTTTAATGTGTATTATTTATTTAAAATTATTTTTATTCGATTATTTTTTTTTTAATTTACTTATTTTCTTATACATCTATTCTATTCAATTATTAATTTTTTTTTTTTTTTTTAATTTATTTTTATATATTGATACAACAAATAAAGTTGACTTTGAGATTGGAAAAAAAATGAAAAACCCGATCAATGAAACCAAATTAACGTACTTAAAGTGCAATTTTATAATATCATATTTTCCCTCAAGCTTTAATATGAAACTTAAAAAATAACGATATTAATTTTAACGATTTTCCATTTTCGTTTTCGGTTATTGTGAAAGTACAAAGCAAGTGCGTAAAACCTGAGGTTTTCTTTCATTTTCTTTGCCTCGCGCATGCGCGTTAATATGGCGCTATTCGTTTCTTAAAGTACAACGTAGGCGTTGATGCCTCGCGAGATTTCGATTATAATATCAAATATCAGGCAAGCTTTAAACACGGAATGTACTTCTCTTGAGATACTTCTTTTAACACATAGGAGATAAATACTGGCCTAGTAGTACAGTCACTTCATTTTCCCATAATGCGCAATTGCAGATGCGAGCAAACTTCTTTCACGACAAACCTCTACTTCTAATTAAATGGCCAAGTTTTATCACTAAAAAGTGGCAATATCTCCTAGCGTAAGGGAATTCCAGTTCGCTCAAGTGGCTGTCCTGTATATATTTATACGCTTCTTAAAATAAGTTTGAAAAACTTATGTTGTATACTTGAGCGATGCACTTTACGTGAGCGTTCCTATAAAGCTGCGATAAAATCTGAAATACACAGCGTAAGATAAGTTCAGTCTGACAATGCAACACTGACGGTTGTTAATTAATTAAGCCCGACCCACGCGGAGCTTTTAGGCATTACTACGTACTTCGAAGACCCGGCGGATTTGTATTTCATACTTCGCCTCACTTTAATATCCATTTTGTGGAGTTTTATGTCCTGTCCTCCGTATTTTAGTTGCTTGTAGACGCTGTTTAATTACAGACAGATACGAAAACAGCCACATTGTAGTGCCCCTTCGTAGAATGATACCATACTAGTTACTTTATCCATTTAACATCAATGCTCCCCCATCCCCGCCCCCTCGTTTAAAGTTTTTCACCCGATGATTTAAATTAGGCTCCCTACATTTTTTTGTTTTTGTTTTTTTCTTTTGGAATCGTTTTCAAATTTCTCCGGGGTTAAACATTAAACTTTTCCAGATTCGGGTCGCCAGACTTGGAGCAGGTAGGCCTGAAAACATACTTCCGAAGAAGGGTATTTGGAAATGCGAGAGGGAATTTTAAACGTTTTCAATTTTCGGTGGGGGTGAGATTTGAAAACGTTTGCATGTTCCCGAGGTGGTTTCTAACCGGGTACCGGCGTCAATTTTTCAAATGGACATATATGTACAGTTCAAACATATAATACATAAGTCAAACCTGTCTTAAGCGCTCAGGCAGGGGAGTAAGAGAAAGTGGCCGCTTAACAGAGGTGGCCCTCTAAACGAAGGTTAAACTTACAGCAAGGTGCAATAGTTTGGTACTATTTAAACTGACCGCTAATATGCAGATTGGCCGTCTAATACAGGTGGCCGCTAATACAGGTGGCCGCTAATACAGGTTCAACTGTATAGACATTGAAAACGAGTAATATTTGCAGTCACATCAATGAATTGTACACCAGTATCGATTATGATGGAGCCGTTTGATATAATCAATGCACACATATATATGATTTTAATATGCATACTGTTAAACCTGTATTAGCAGCCAACTGTATGAAGCGATCAACCTGCATTTAGCGGTCAGTTTTAATATTACCAAACTAGAATTTTGGTATATGTTTAACTTTTATTTTGCGGTTATCTCTGTTAAGCTGCCACTTTCTGTTGTTCCCCTGACTGACCGCTTAAGGCAGGTTTTACTGTATACATGTACAGGCAGCCAAACACACACATACATCAAAACATTGTAGTCTCCAAATGACTGGAACTATTGTCAGCAGACTATAAATCTAATAAACAAACAGACACACATATAAACATACGCCTGGATATTATTGAAAGTGTTAAAATCCCGAAGGTCATGAGCAATATAGTTTATCCTGTATTAGCAACCACCTATACTAAGCGGTAAGCCTGTAAAACCTGTATTAGCACCCCTTACAAGCGGTAACCTGTATTAGCACCACCTTACAAGCGGTCCTGATTAGCCCCCAAGTAACCTGTATTAGCACCACCTTATAAGCGGAACCTGTATTAGCACCACCCCTTTTAGCGGCCACCTATATTAAGCGGTAAGCCTGTATTAGCGGCCACCTATACTAAGCGGTAAGCCTGTATTAGCGGCCACCTATATTAAGCGGTAACCTGTATTAGCGCCACCTATATTAAGCGGAAACCTGTATTAGCGCCACCTATATAAGCGGTAACCTGTATTAGCGGCCACCTATACTAAGCGGCAAACCTGTATTAGCGACCACCTATACTAAGCGGTAAGCCTGTATTAGCGACCACCTATATTAAGCGGCAAACCTGTATTAGCGGCCACCTATATTAAGCGGCAAACCTGTATTAGCGACCACCTATACTAAGCGGTAAGCCTGTATTAGCGGCCACCTATATTAAGCGGTAAACCTGTATTAGCGACCACCTATATTAAGCGGTAAGCCTGTATTAGCGGCCACCT
The DNA here is from genome assembly GCA_021229015.1 of Solen grandis. Taxonomy (NCBI): domain Eukaryota; kingdom Metazoa; phylum Mollusca; class Bivalvia; order Adapedonta; family Solenidae; genus Solen; species Solen grandis. The sequence goes on from CM037784.1 coordinate 16,567,211, forward strand.
ATATTAAGCGGTAAGCCTGTATTAGCGGCCACCTATATTAAGCGGCAAACCTGTATTAGCGACCACCTATACTAAGCGGTAAGCCTGTATTAGCGACCACCTATACTAAGCGGTAAACCTGTATTAGCGGCCACCTATATTAAGCGGTAAGCCTGTATTAGCGGCCACCTATATTAAGCGGTAAACCTGTATTAGCGACCACCTATATTAAGCGGTAAACCTGTATTAGCGACCACCTATATTAAGCGGTAAACCTGTATTAGCGACCACCTATATTAAGCGGTAAGCCTGTATTAGCGACCACCTATACTAAGCGGTAAGCCTGTATTAGCGACCACCTATACTAAGCGGTAAACCTGTATTAGCAACCACCTATACTAAGCGGTAAACCTGTATTAGCGACCACCTATATTAAGCGGTAAGCCTGTATTAGCGACCACCTATATTAAGCGGTAAGCCTGTATTAGCGACCACCTATACTAAGCGGTAAACCTGTATTAGTGACCCCCTATACTAAGCGGTAAACCTGTATACAAGCGGAAACCTGTATTAGCGGCCACCTATACTAAGCGGCAAACCTGTATTAGCGGCCACCTAGCAGCCACCAGTACTAAGCAGTAAACCTGTATTAGCAACCACCTATACTAAGCGGTAAACCTGTATTAGCGACCACCTATACTAAGCGGTAAACCTGTATTAGCGACCACCTATACTAAGCGGTAAACCTGTATTAGCAACCACCTATACTAAGCGGTAAACCTGTATTAGCGACCACCTATACTAAGCGGTAACCTGTATTAGCGACCACCTATACTAAGCGGTAAACCTGTATTAGCGACCACCTATACTAAGCGGTAAACCTGTATTAGCGACCACCTATACTAAGCGGTAAACCTGTATTAGCGACCACCTATACTAAGCGGTAAACCTGTATTAGCGGCCACCTATACTAAGGGCAAACCTGTATTAGCGACCACCTATATTAAGCGGCAAACCTGTATTAGCGACCACCTATATTAAGCGGTAAACCTGTATTAGCGGCCACCTATATTAAGCGGTAAACCTGTATTAGCGGCCACCTATATTAAGCGGTAAACCTGTATTAGCGGCCACCTATATTAAGCGGTAAACCTGTATTAGCGACCACCTATACTAAGCGGAAACCTGTATTAGCGGCCACCTATATTAAGCGGTAAACCTGTATTAGCGGCCACCTATATTAAGCGGTAAACCTGTATTAGCGACCACCTATACTAAGCGGTAAGCCTGTATTAGCGACCACCTATACTAAGCGGTAAACCTGTATTAGCGACCACCTATACTAAGCGGTAAACCTGTATTTAGCGACCACCTATACTAAGCGGTAAACCTGTATTAGCGACCACCTATACTAAGCGGTAAACCTGTATTAGCGACCACCTATATTAAGCGGTAAACCTGTATTAGCGGCCACCTATATTAAGCGGTAAACCTGTATTAGCGGCCACCTATACTAAGCGGTAAACCTGTATTAGCGGCCACCTATACTAAGCGGTAAACCTGTATTCAGCGGCTATTTTTTATATATATCCAAACTAGCACTTTGGTATTTATATAAACTCATTTAGCGGTAACCTATGTTAAGTGGCCACTTTCTCTTGTTCCCTTGACTGACCGCTTAAGCGAGGTTTGACTGTATTCTCTTTTAACTCTTTAAAAGAAACATGAAACCGTATGGATGACTGGCTTACCTCTACCAACACGTGTTCATCAAATATGATATTTCATAATTGCTTATAAAACCTGCTGTACTTGACAAAGAAATAGGGTTATGCATTACGTAATTTTATAAGTCGATGTTTTCGTACCCCAAAGATTCCTATTGAAAACCGTAAACAATAACCTTGCATTTTGAAAACGCCATGACCTTTTTTTTTTGGATGATTGATATTTCCTTATCAAAATACTTCCATAGTTTTTATAACAGCATTCTAAAAACTAATCTCAATAAAATATCGAATAAAAATCCACCAATCACCGTGTTTACTTTCCGCCTGTATAAACAATAACAAGGAAGCTAAGCGTAAACAGATCTAGCTTAACGATTACTTTGTAAAATTTGAAATAATACCGGGCCAATGTCAAAAGGCTTATTCGTCACACGGGGCACTATCCTGAAATGTACTCTACCGCGTACTGTTGTTTTTAGAATTTACCGTCGCTAGAGAACCAGTTGGCACGGCACATGTGCTGTCAGGCTTAGCGGATACCCTGGTATCGCTTTTGACCTATCACGGGCAATGTGGTAAGCTTTCTTAAATGAAAAGTTCCTATACCGCAACTCGAAACCACAACGTCGAGGGGCTGTGTCATCGACTTTAACTGATCGATGCCTAAGTTGGACCAGTACTTAATGCAGAGAATGTCGAGAAGGAATATTAACACCAACAGTGTTCGAACCCTCACTTTTCGTATCAGACTTATTGTTCGCATAAAAAAGTCTTTACAATTGAACCTGTATTAACAGCCACCTGTATTAAGCGATCAAACTGCATTTAGCGGTCAATTTTAATATTACCAAATTAGGATTTTGGTATATGTTTAACCTTATTTAGCGGCCGTCTCTGTTAAGCGGCCGCTTTGAATTGTTCCCATGACTGACCGCTTAAGGCAGGTTTACTGTATTTGCTTCTCAGACAAACACATTATGCAAATACCCACCTCCGGAGTGCATGTTCCAAAGTTCAATCCTTTATTGAAGACAATACCGACGGTACTTACAGCTGCCCGCTTGGTGCTTAATGTTAATATAATGGTATTTCCGGGACTTGATGACTCGGTGTCGAGATAATGTGACTAGGTATATTTGGTATCATGCCACATGTCTACTCGGCGTGATACCACAGTGAGGCTGCACTATAACTGTCTCATGTAGCCAAATAAATGATCGAAATACAGTTGGTGGGTCATAAAAACAAACAATTCGTTTTGTATAACCCCTAATTAATACAAACCTGTCCTGGTAGATATTTTGTTAGAGCGTCTGCCCCGGAATCGAGAGGTCGTGGGATCGATCCCCGGCCGCGACACAGCAAAACCGTAAAAATGGTACTGGTATAGATTCCTTGTTTTGTGCTAGGCCTATAAGGATAATTCCAAGGACTGGTTGGACCGATGTCAGGATAATGTGACTTGGTGTGGTATCATGCCACATGTCTACGGCGTGATACTGCAGTGTGGCAGCACTATATCTGTCTCAAGTAGACACAGTCTCCATATGACTGATATACTGTCGATGAGACTTAAACCCAAATGAACAACAAAAGTAATTACGTGTAATAGTAAAATTGATTCGATCACCCGATGGCCTGTGAGGAAAAATATAGTGCCCGTATAGCAAGAATAGAAAAATCCGAGAGTTCTTTGCCCTTGGTTTCTCCGAACCAGTTTGGAAATTACCTCAATAATTGCTTCTTGAAATGTCGAAATGCCCTAATAACCATTTCGCCGAATCTGATGAAAAAGGTTGTGTACTTTTATGTTCGCTCCACGGATATTGCAATTTCACCGAATTTCTTATTTTGGCGTGTTCCCAGTCAGTCATGCGTATTTTATTATGTTTTTCTTTAATATGCTCTTTTTATTTAAATTATAATATCATAATTTTACTAGTGATTAAGAGATGTAACAAGTAGTTACACGATATGCGGTTAACCACAGAAATCTTGGTTCGAAATGCGGTTTAACCTCAATGATTTAAGTGCCTCTTGTTTTTTGCGCCGTCATTCAATATTTTATAAAAAATCTGAGCGGTGTCGCCGTAATATATACAATGCTGTGACATTAGCTGTCACCACTACCCTGAAGGAAAGGTCATACCGATCATTTTAATTTTATGATATATCTCAAAACCTTTGGAATTATAAGAATCAAATTTTATTTCATTTTCGGGAATGTGAAAGGTGAACAATATATGCATACTTTCATTGAAAGTAGTTGCGAATTATAATGGCTGTAAGCTATGACGCAAAGCTACCCCTTAAAAGTCAAAGTCAAAACAGATAATTTAATCGTGTGATCTGTTTGAACTTTCCATCAGTCTAATGACGTGTATATAGCTCTTGGTATATGATGTTTTAAACATTTTAGGTGTCAAAATGCCCAGTTATTTAGAATCACTTAGACGCGTTTTTGAATGGTTGCAGGGAAAAAAATAAAAGGAGCTCAATATTTGCTCCTTGCTGTCTGATTTAAGGCAGGATTAATGTTCACCTTTAAATATGTTTAATCTTTCTGTCTTTCTATCCTTTTTCCCTCGCACTCTTACAAAGATCTATGATCAGTCTATTTTCAATGACTTATTGTTGCTGTTCTATGAGTTATACGTCTATGTATTTAACACAATGCCCATGTTATCCCCAGCCAGAACAAATGTTTTGTACTGTATTTTGTTTCTTTATCATTTCTCCATGTTGTACTTAATTGTTCTTGGATGAAAACAAACTTTTGTTCTATTCTTCTTTGCGATAACCACACACAACCTCCTCCGCCAACCCCCCACCCACTCATGCCACCATCCGTGCTAACGTCAAAACTTTTCCCAATCGGTATCGCTTTAACAGTTAAAATACACAGGTACGGAAATCTAGTCGGTGGTAAATGTTAAAAGTTTATTTTACATAGATTGCGGCGACAGACGAACTTGTCATTTTTGTGGGAGGAAACCGGAGAAAGCCCACGTGTCTTTACGGGCGACCCCATGCCTTTATGACATTTTAGAAATAAAAGATTATATTTACAATAGAAAACAAGCTTTTCTTGTTGTTGGCATGGTTACCAAAAAAATAATAAAATAAAAAAATAAAGGTTTATCAAAGTCAAAAATGAAAGAGGATAGGTTTATGCCATGATACGGTCTTCAATCTTTTTATATTGTAATTGAGATATATTTTAAAGAATTTTTCACACACAAAAATGATAGTTTCCGAAATCAACTTGATTGCATTTTTCTTTCGCCTAGCTATTATATAGTTACTGTCAAATAATTAAGAAACAAACTCTTTGATAAACCAAAGACAGGATACCGCCAGCTGTAGCGTGCATGGATGCAGATCCGAAGGTTATCGGTTCGAATCCAACTGGGGACAAAAATGTCATTTGATGTGTTAAGATTAATGGCAATGAAGATCATAACTCACAAAAGCTTTGGTCCGTGCTGCAGCCGGAGAACTGCTGACTGTTGCTGTCCATCTAAGTACTTGCTTTACGTTTTCCTTTCTTTTCATTTCGTTTCATCCAAACAGTTTTACAATCTTCATAGAAATAAAGATAAGACTAAGAAATATTAATAAGATTAGTTAAAGGGCACCGTGGTCCAGGGTTAACATACCCGACGGGAGTTCCGGAGGATGTGGGTTCGAACCTCGAAGCTTTATTTCTTTATTTTTGTATTTTAGTTTATTAGATCTAGGTGTATAGGGGAGCTGTGGGGCGGTGATCCCAATAGACAATCATTTTGAATATATAAGAAGACACCACTGTCTTAAGAGACCAGAAAAGCAATAATGGGGACCGTACAACACAGGTGAGTTAAATTCGAAGTTGATTTAGAAAAACAGACACGTTTCATTGTTCAGTATTACCCTTGGCTTTCAATACTTTTTTCTTTTACTTTCATTGAGTATATACGGTTGAATCTGTAACAGCGACCACCTGTATTAAGCGGTCAATTTGCATTTAGCGGTCAGTTTTAAAATTACCAAACTAGCATGTTGGTATATGTTTAACCTTCATTTTGCGGTAAGTTTTAATATTACCAAACTAGCATGTTGGTATATGTTTAACCTTCATTTAGCGGTAAGTTTTAATATTACCAAACTAGCATGTTGGTATATGTTTAACCTTCATTTAGCGGACATCTCTGTTAAGCGGCCACACTCTATAGTTCCTTTGACTGACCGCTTTAGACAGGTTTGGTTGTATATATATATATAATAGTAAAACCTGCCTTAAGCGGTCAGTCATAGCAACTGTTAAAAGTGACCGCTAAACAGAGATGACCGCTAAATAAAGGTTAACCATGTACCGAAATTCTAGTTTTGGTAATTAAAATCTGACTGCTAAATGCAGGTTGATCGCTTAATACAGATGGTCGCTAATATAGGTCAACTGTATATGATTGAGTAGTTTATCTTTCTGACTGATTAATGATTAATCTTTGACTTAAATACTAATACTTGCAAACTGATATTTTATACTACAGACTGTACTAAAAATTTAAAAGTTGTTAAACATAAACTATGATAAATATCAATATACAGCGATGTGAATGCGATTTTAGACTGATCTCGTGTAGCGGGAAATGAAACAAAGGGGCTGGGGCATTGCTGTTTTTCCTTATTGCTGCAGCCGAATCATGATCTCAATGGGTATACAATTTTGAAAGGAGTCAGGGTCACGGCCCTCACTCCGGTCATTATGAAACAAATCAAAGCGCTGAAGGCACTGAGAGACTGGCGGGGTTATCATGAAACAGACACTGACTTACTTATTATCAGAGTCGCAGGAAATTGTGTGGAGTTTCGGGTTGTTTCTTTCTAGTTCCATCCCGCTAAAACGCTATAGTTTTAAATCATAGCAAATTCATGTAAATTCTGCCGACTGTCTTTCAGTGCATTCAGCGCTTTGATTTGTTACAGAGAAAGGAAGGTTTTCAAAGCTTTTCACATTGATCTTTTTCACGGGATCTTGTTAAATCAACATCGCACTGGAAATTTTGCCAAGTATATCCACCAGGTACTACCCTAACAGTGCCGAGCGTGTCAAATTATTCGATAGATCAATAATTACATGATTCGAAAAGATCCCCCGCTGAAAGTCTATTTAAATAAAATGAATGGGTATTTACCGTGGACGAGACTTTCAAAGGTGGTACTATAGTTTTGAATTATATAGGTATCACCCCCATATATAAAGAATGAAGAAAATTGACATAGATCAAACATCGAGACGTTAGCTATGCAGACGATACCCTTATAACGGGTTACTTTAACTTTTTAACTTGGGAAATGTGTTTTTCCTTTTTGACGAAAATCCAGAAAACTTTAATGGATTAGAAAAGACGTACTAACTTGGAAATACCAAAGCGATATATTTCATGAAGTATATGAAACAACATGTATGTATCAGCTTATCAATCTGACATTGTAATCAACGAGATCCAAACTTTGGATTTATTTACTGAAGAACTTGTTGACAACGCAGACGACATTGTTGTTGAAGAAGAAAACGCAATCAACGCAGTGCAATCACGTGCAGAAGAAACAACGGCCGCCATTTTTGCGTAAACATATACGCACTTTAACAAGTTCACTTCATATTAGTGATCAGTCTATCGATTTAAAAACGTCGTATCATATCAACTAACAGGCAAAACAGATTTTTTTTATATCGATCTATTTTAGCCAGATAATGTTTAAGTACATTTGTGCGTGACTTTATGTAAATACATAATTGTTTAACAATAATGTGTGACGAAATAGTGCCACGAAAACCTATCAGCATTTCTGGAAACAGATTGTGAAAGTTTGACTCTAACTGGTTATGTAAACTTTCAAAATAAAACCAGTTTTTTAACGAAATCCAGATCGGATTAATAAATATTACTTATATACGACACGCTCCAATTTTGGGGTTTTATTACATGTAAACTTTCAACGATTTGCAGTTTATGCAAAAGAGATAAATGACACTCATTCTCAGTTACATTGAAAAAGAATCTCCTTACGATACACGTCATTGACTAATGATATTTGAACGACTTTGAAAAAATTCAAAGGACAAATAACCGACGACGCCATTTCTTGGCTTGATATAAAAACAAAAGTACAGAAGTAGCCGCAGCAGACGTTTAAAACGTCATTTCCGGCACTCGACGAACGCTTCCAGGAAAGAAGCAGACGACAAGTTGACTACTGTGTTTCCGAGCTAATACAACAGCGGACGAAAAACGCACGTACCTTAAAGGTATGCAATTTTACTTAGTACATATATTAACAATGTTAGCAGTCTGCGAAACGTTCTGCGCTGTCAACAACATTAGTCATTCGGTTGAATCTCTCTCTCTCTCTCTCTCTCTCTCTCTCTCTCTCTCTCTCTCTTCTAATGAGGATGAAGCAGCATGTCGATATCGTAAACATAGTAACATGAAAAAAATCTACAACAATTATGAGTACATTTTAAGACATATACCTTAAACCATTAATAGTTAATAAAGTCGGGAATTTTAATTAGAATAAAAAATAATTAAAAACAATTTTAAATCTTAAGCGAATTTCGAAATACCTTCACTTTTTTATTTTAATTAAAAATTGAAAAACAGGTACAATATCATCTTGGGTTTCTTGGCTAATACATAGTTAAATGTCATAAAGGTTCAGACATAAAAGCAAAAAAATAATAAATACATAAATAAATAAAAATAAGATAAATAAAAAAGTAATTGTGTTTCTGGCTCGACTGTCTGTGTTTGACCGCCGACCGTGTCTTTTTAAATTATAATTTCATTTATTTTATGTGTAATCGTTTATTATCAATAACTTATATCAATGAAATTACAAGGAATAAAAATTGTATTTCCGGAATTTTGAATAGAAAAATTGATAAGAAAAAGAAAATATTATTTGCAAAAATAAAATTGACACTAGAACTGGCATAGGTATTTTAGGATCATGATAACTATAGCTACTTTATATAATGTCTAAATATGATTATGCTCCAGCAAAAAAGGAGGGGAGAGTGAGACCATTTTGAGCTAAAAGATGGAATTATTTTAAATAAATCACCAGAAATAAAATAACACTGAGAATTGTACGTAATTACACAAGAAAAGATTCGTTTAAGACACTGGTGTGTGTGTGTGTTTTGTTGTTGTTGAAGATGTCAAAGATATAAATATTTCCAAATACAACAACATTTTATCTATTAAATTCTGAAAAAAAATTGTTTTCATCGAAAGCGATTTTTCTTTTTATTTAGACCGTATGAGAGATAGGGGAGGGAAAACACGGGGAAAATTCGAAAAGAAAATGAAAGAGAGAGAGAGAGAGAATAATTAATCCTGATGTATTTAGTTAGAGAAAGCGAGGGTAAAGAGTTGTGATTCTAAATTTGATCAAAAATCATTGTAACTGAGCATTATCTATTTCCTTTCAGTATCTCCATTGTTTAAATTTGATAGATAAAATACTTATATATAATCTGTAGACATTACCGGTCCCGGTTGCCGTGTGGTCAGCACGCCCGCCCCGGAATCGGGAGGCCGTATGTTAGATCCCCTGCCGCGAAATACAAAAGTCAAAATACTCGTATTGTTGGCGGGGCGTTAAACCCAACAATAAAAGAGATATAATCCTTAGACAAAAACATATAAACGAATTCTATTAAGATGTCTACAAGCATTGCAATAAGAACATGTAGTTCATTGTTTGACTGAAAGCGAGGCTTCCATAGTCTAGTGGAAAAAAAAGAAAAGTTTCAAACTGGAGTTCAATCAGATGCCTCAGCTAGAGGTTATGCAAATTCATTAATTTTCGTTAACATTAAATTTCGTTGTTTATGTACCCAAGGGAATTTTGTGAATAAAACCCTCCACGAAATCGACGAAAATTCATGTCCCACGAAAATTTATGATTTCACAGAAGTTTGGACATGATGTCTAACTTCTGTATTGCTAGATTTACCGTACTTGGTACAAACAGGACATTGCTTGACCATCGTTCCATGGAAAGCTTAGTGTAAGACCTCTCTCCTCAGCATAATCTCCACAGTTTCGTACATAATAATTCATGTCGTATATTCAGAATTTGAACCAGCAAATCCTCGAAAATAAGCGACTTGTATCACTCAACCAGGGATAAGTGAAAGCTTATTGTCAACAAAATACGATAGTCACGAACATTAACGATCAGTCACGGACAAGTCCGATCAGTCACGGACATCCCGATCAGTCAGGAACGCGCCCGAATTCAACACTGCACTAGACCGCAAAAATACGATATTTTATTTTGTCCATCTATACTAGATTATGTTTTCATATATAGTGAAGGAGAACGAAATTCCTTTTTAATCGTACATATCAAAATTCCAATCTTCGGTTCTAACGCCTGTGGGATTCAGAAACAACAACAACAACACAATAAATAAATAAATAAATAAATAAATAAATAAATAATAATGCCGATTCCCATTACAACAGTGTTACATGATCGTGTCATTTCATTGACGTGATGTTTACAAAGCAAGGGCGTGTTACCAAGTTTCATCAAGAACTAACACTTGATTGGTTCCCAATTTTACAAGAATGACGTCATAGGTAATGCGTACAGTGCCCCACGCCCAACGACGCCTTATTCCAATATTTTTTCACCAGGTTCTTGAAGGAAAACTTGGGCCTAGAATCATATTGAAATTATTTTGGTAATCTTCTAGTGGGAACGAAATGATACTAAAGTATATAGTTAAACTGATAAAAGTAAACGTACATTTGAAATATTTTGAAAATATATATCTTTAATCAGTTTTAGCAAGTGATAGTGTTCCCTCTCGACGGTTCCTGGGTTAGACCAGTACTTTGCGCCTGGAATCGGTTTTGAAATATCTTGCTCCCAAGAGAGAATCGAACTCGAATTCGTACACCCTAATGCCATCATGCTTCATGTTTGTTATTTTGTGTTATTGTTTTTATTATTATTTAGTAGTAGTCATGATTATCATCATCATCATCATCATCATTATTATCAACATCATCAGATTCATCATCATCATCATTGTTATTATTATTATTATTATTATTATCATCATCATCATCACATCATCAGATTCATCATCATCATCATTGTTATTATTATTATTATTATTATTATTATTATTATTATTATTATTAACTTCATCATCATCAACAATACCATCATTCTCGAAAGGAAGGAAAATGCACTAATTGCACTTCAATTGGCCTCACCAGCATCATGATCATCACCACCACCATCATATACTTCGCTACCAAAAACACCAATAGTATCATCATCATCATCATCATCATCATCATCATCATCGTCGTCATAACCTCCGCCACCTCGACATACACCATTGCATGATTTGATATCCCTGATATATGATATCTGCAAAATAAGCCAACTGAAAAGTCTAGACCATTTCAAATTTCACGTTCTTCATCACTATTTTGACAAGTGTGACCTAGTTTGAATCTATCTTCAGATGTACTGATTCTGTAAACATCATTGCCTAAATCATACTATGGAGCGTCTGTCTTGTTGTTTGTTTGTTTACTTTTATTAATCTTTCCCTCGACAATATTTAATTCATTTCGTGGCAAATATATCGTAGTGCTACCTCACAATAACATGTCGAAGATAATTGGCATAATAGCTCACCCAGTCACATTATCTTGACCTCGGGCCAGCCAGTCCTGGAACTGCCCTTATGAACTGAGTGTCGGGCACAAGGAAAGATATACCTGACAGTGTAAAATTTAAATGTATGGCGATTTTGGCACGTCGTAGCAAGGAATCGACCAATCGACAAGCAGGGTGATTTAAGCCGTGCGTCGGCATAAGCAGTGTCCACCAATTTTTAATTTGCACAATCAGACATTAAGGAATATGATAATATTAATCCTCTTATACTAAATCATCACCTTTTCGCGAAGAAAATGTAACAATTATAAAAAAGTTTAAGGTAATCCATCCATCATTAAGATATGATCATGGTCAATCAAGTGTTTTGGGGTATGTGAATGATGGTTGTGAAATTTCAAGCTTACAGAAGGCATGACCATTTCAATTTCGAGATAAATTTGGCCCAAGCAATCTCACAATGGTATGCTTAGCAAAAATTGAGTTGTATACGTTTGACAAGAATAATATGCCGTATAATGCTTGGGCCACAGCACTTTTTACCCATATAAGGCGCGATACTGTGCTGTGACAATACAAATTTGACCCAAATAAGATTCGACACAATACTTTTTACCAAAAAGATACAACAAACTATGCTGCGACACTACACTTATGACCTAAATATATACTCCATAGTATACTGCGACACTACAATTTCCCAAAATTTTGATACACGATGCTAAGTCTCGACACTCCACTTATGACCCGAAAAATCCACCATACTATGCTGCGACATTACACTTGTTTGCCACGTGACAGATCGCTAGGTAAGATGATGATACAAAAAAAATCAAAATGCACTTTTAACTTTTTTGTAAACACTGGTTTATACTGCAATGTACTCACAGTGGTTAACCGCTTTTGTGTTAGGGGCATATACATCCAGTTTATATATCGGTGACACCTGCTCGCAAAATGAAGATATAATTGTTCAATTTAAGCGGAAAATGTAAGAAAGTTCTGACTTAAAACGATTGGAGAAGATTTTGTTTTCTCTTTTCTTTTTCACAATATGTCGGTTTACATGCTTATGTTAGCCCTATCCCTCATAGAGGAAACCATGAAAAGACCTATGCGAACAGCATAAAACCAGATCAGCCTGCGAGTAACTCGCAGGCTGATCAGGTTTTATGCTGTTCGCTGCTCCTCAGTGGTCTGGAAATGAGGATTTTGTAATTAAATTTGGTAAGGTTTAACTGTGGTTTTCTGCAGATCAGGCTTTATGTGGTACCTGTTGAGTGCGTCAGAATGAGTCTATATGAGGGAAAGGGTTAAATAGTATTCATACTTCTTTTGTATTGATGTGTCCCTGAGGAAAGCTACAGATATCTAGTATACGTTATAAGTCACCGATTGCAAAACTGCCGGTCAATATCGATCACATGACTGTGGGGTATATTGTGAATCCTTAGAGATATTTGAATTTTCCCTTTTCTCACTTGACACATGAATCTTCTAGTTAAATGCATTTGATATACATAGTGTGAAAATATATAATGTTTGTCTTTATAATTTGTTTGTTGGGTTTAACGTCCCACCGACAGTATTTCAGTCATTTGGAGACGATGTCTACTTGACACAGACATAGTGCTGCCACACTGCAGTATCATGTGGCATGATACCACACCAAATCACTTTATCCTGACACCGGGCCAACCAGCCCAATAACCACCCTTATATGCTGAGCGCAAAACAAGGGAGCTATAACATGCTATAATTTGTACTTTGTATGAAACGTATATCGTGTAAAAGACGATGTTTCTATGTACAAGTCAAAATAAATATTCTGTCTGTCTGTTTGTCTGTCTGTCTGTCTGTTAAATAATTTGTGTTTTTTTTTCCAAAAATAAGAAATATGTAACACATTTGTTTTTTACATTATACGAAAAGGTTAAAAGTTTTAGAGTTATGATTTAGAGTTTTTTTCCCCATTTTGAAGAGTGTTCCAATAAAATTGTGTTTACCCGGTATTTACATGTATATTTTCGTTGTCAAATTTCTATGATTTTTAGGTATTTTGTGAGACATAAACACAACGTTTTTTTTTGTAGTTTTGATTTATAAGTTCGCTATCGTCGGTTATGCATTCATAAGGCATGCGCGAGCCGATACCCCAAAGATACAAACTTGAAATACAACCTTGTATCACTGAGTTTGTTGGGGTTTTTTTTATTACAATAATTTGCAACTCGTGTTACATGTGATATTAATGTGCTGAGTTATGCAATATACTATAAACTTGTGTTAAATATGAAACAGTCTAGAGCCAACTTTATTAACTATGTGTTTAGCTCTGAGAGAGACGGGGGGGGGAGACAGAAAGAGGGAGAGAGAGAGAGAGAGACAGAGGGTGAGGGAGAGGTTGTTGCTATTTTTTCTATATGGTAAAAACTACTGTGCTTAATACAGAGTTAATCATATATTTTTCATTGCTGTACTGGACTTTAAACCATGACTTCATGAATATTCATAAGCAAATATATGACTTAATTCAATGCACTCAAATGATAAACGAAATAATGGATTTTTCTTTGCCACACTGAGTGTGTAGAAACTGAGCTCCAATGATTGTACACGCATATACAGAGGAGACCCTGATCAGACATCTCC
>CM037784.1:16581373-16599288 GCA_021229015.1 Solen grandis
GCCTTCTCTCCATCACTTAATTAGCTCATCTGTTTTTCAAAGGAAAAAGTTGAGTTGCTTTGATACTCAACAAAAATGGGTAACTCCATTGTCAGGATAGTGTGACTGAGTGTGGTTATCATGCCATGTGTCTTTGGTATGGTTTAATAGAACAATAAAAAAAACCCTAAATGGTTTAAGTATCAGCATATCACATATACCTGTCCACTTATGAATGTATATGAGGGTTTTCCATGACAAATAAAACTTGCCCATTGTGACCAATGATTTGTCTAAATGATCCCCAATATTTCAACATTTGTCTCTTAATCTCTATGTCGGTGGGGTTTTTGACCCCCATTTGGAAAAAAAGATATACTTCAGTTTAATATAATATTTTGGTTAAAAATAGACATTTCCTTATTTTACTATTATTTTTCAGTGTGGCAACCATAAAAGTAAAAGGAAAAAGGATAAGGTAAGTAGCATTTCCAGTTATAAAATTTTAAGACTTTAAATTGTTTTGTGTTTTAGAATTGAAATAATCATTTCCAAGAATCACTTAAAGATATTAAAGTAATCAAAGTAAAAGTTTCAGATTGATTTACGGTAGAATCACAAACAATGTTTTAAAGCTTCCACAAGTTACAAGTATTGAATGTTCAGCTTACTGTTTTGTCAAAGAATATTTAATATTTTCAGTTAAAAGTTTTAGAAAGTATGTTCATGAAACAAAGTAATAAATTAATATTGGTAGAGAAACTTTGTATGTATATAAAATAATGATTTCTGTATCATTTATGGTGTTTAATTTTGTACACTTCTCAATATTTATAAGTTAAATTGCAAGTTTTCATGGCATACTGGCAAATTGAATGCCTTCGGTCATTTACAATGCAGATATGGTAAAGAGTTTAGAGAATGGAAATGTACAATATGAAAAATATGTAATACACAATGGTTAGATTTCATACTGTTCCAGTTACATGTTTCTTGTTTCTGCTTTTTACAGAGTGAAAACTCCAGTTTGCAATGCATTGAAGAAATTGAACAACTATGAAGGCTAGTATACTAAATGTGTTGTCACAATATATTTGTGATTTTAAGCTTAACATTTGCTTGTAAAATAATCAATGTTATTTAACTTTAATGCCAGCTGAAATAAATGGTCGTTGGTAAAACTGATATATTTTCCCCAGATTTTCATTTTTTAGGCCAATTAAACATAATTCATATGTTCTAGTTCACATTATGAAGTAATCTATGGTATTGCAGTATTGAAGATAGCTGATAGTTTATTGCCAAAAAAAGAAAATTTAACAATGAAGTAAATAGGGCTGGGTATCGCCAGCAAAAAACTATCACTATGTATCATGATATTGTAGGCCCGATACGATACAGTATCGTGATACTTGATATTATATAAATAATGTAGTTCTAGCATGGCCAACCAATAGTTTTCTGCTGTAAATTAGATTTCCGTGTCCATATTGCCATGCCTCTTAGACACATGGACAAATGATAGAAAAATGCATTTTTAAGTTAATTTTTAATATAAAAAGTCTTTTATTTTATTTTGAAATTTAGTCTACCAGTCAATCTAGTCAACAAAAGGTAACAACGACGGAAATAGACACTTTATTCCGAAGATTTAAGTTGCAGGCCAGGCAGCATATTCAATTTTGCTGGTTTACACCAAAAACTGTCATCCATTGAAGTATTGTTTGAGAATCGATTCTTGAGGTTAGAATCACGATTAGGTATCGTCAGCAAAAAATGGCACTATATCGATGCATCGATGAAATTGACCCAGCTCTAGCAGTAAAACATAGTCATTCATGCCTGGATTTTACACCAATGTATGTGTTCATATATATGTAAGGTACATTGTATTAAATCTAAACAGAACCGAAGAGAGAGCCTGGTCCTAGAGTTCCAGAGAAAATTCGAGTAGAGTTTCGCCCTAAGACCAACACAGCATGGCACCATGTGCAGTCCATGGCCCAGAATCCTCGGCTACGGGTCACAGTGAGACCAGAGAGAAATCTGCAGTCCCTTGTAAAGTTCATAGAAACCAAATGGAAGCCACACAGATTGAAAATTGTATCCTTATGAAAAACCTGCAAGAATAGGAAAATGATGATGTATAGTTTTTTGAGAACAGTTTTGATTGATATTTTTAGATAAGTAAAGAATAATTGATAGTTTGAATATCTTCATAATAATAATAATAATCTCTGTCACTTTTTTTTACGGTGTCAAACTTAAAACCATTTGAGATTAAGGATTTTCCTTGACACATAATACTGTCCATTTTGATCCTAAATGCCTAAATGACCCTCAGATATTCTAAAATTTGTCTTAATTATCAAGGAGTCATTTGTCCGCCATTAGATAAAGGGGGAAAGGGAACTCTGGGAATCGGACAATCATTGAAAGTTGTCAAATTCTTAAAGACCAGCAACAAAATTATGCACACATCCCATGAATACTATGCATACAGTGTCAAACAAACATGTACACTATTTGAAATCCTATTGTTTTGTGGATCTTTCTGGGGCTCAATTCCACTTTGTTTCATCAAGTCTTTGATCATCATATACCAAGTTTAGGTATTGTCAGAGAATTTTGTAATCTGTATTCAGATCTAATAGACTGTACCAGTGTTTGCAGTCAGATATATTCAAATTGACTTATGGCTATCCAATAGCTTCAATGGGGTATGAGGTAGTCAATGGTTGACCTGATTTATACAAAATAACATGTTTTTTTTGTTTTTTTATACCATCTGCGAGCAGTTGACCTAACCATGAATGGAGAAGGCTGCTTTAGGGCATGAAAGGTGCATTTTGGTACCAAATGAGGCCTTTTTGTTCTATATTCTTGCTATTTATATGAACCTTGACCTTGGTACCAGAAAGAGGGTTTGAATGAAGTAGAGCCCCCTCGGCGTGAGTTAAGAGTGTATCCCCACAGGGACAGTGTAGTGCGGTGTGTGAACCTGAGTGCAATAGATGAACCAGTCCTTCAGTTCTGTCTCACCAAACACAGTAAGGACAGTGTCACAACTAGTGAGTATACATACACTGTCACAGAGGTTCTAGATAGTTGCACTTTTAGCTCTTCATTGCCGATATATGCCATTTTACACAGTATCTTGCTGTTGCTGAATGTATTGTGGCCACTGCATGTATTTACACATTAGACAATAGAAATGTCAAATAATACTGATTTAAGCCTTCATTAACTTGTCCAAATATTCTGACCCATTTCGGATTGTAAATTTTTTTCAACATGAAAAATCCTGAATTTTCATATATCATTCCATAATGTCATGCTTTCAATTCTTAAGTTCTTGTGAAATATTTCTCAATTTAGTGGATCATTTTATTAGCCCCTACCAGTGTTTACACCAGAGGGGACCATAGGTTTGCCCTCCGTCAGTCCCTCTGTCCTTCAGTCTGTCCGTCCAGATGTCTGGAAATCTAGATCCCACAATAACTTAAAAATCGTTTAAGATAATTTTAAGAAATTTGGTATATAAATAGATGGCAGTATGGCGGTTCTGCATGCCACTTTTTTTTTTTTCTGACCAAAATTCTGGTTACTATGGTAATGGAAAAATTATGCACCTCACTGGTAGGGGACTCATGTGTTATGTGCAACACCATTTACTTGTTCTTTAAGCCTTGCCTTGTCATTTCAATGATTCTGTAGCTTACAGTATAATACCTGATCAGCCAGTTAGTAGTTTGATTTTGTACTGCCTATAGTATAGACCAATTGGTAAAGGTAATATGTTGATTTCACCAGAGGCTTGACTAGTTTATTGTTCACCAGTTGTTCTTGTTAGGGTTAATTCCTTTGTGGCCAGTGGTTAAGGTTTAATATTTGGCTGTTACATACCAAGAGAGGTTTCAGAAACTACTGAGTCAAGAAATCAGTCAGTGTATGCCTCCTTACAATACAGTAATGACCATCAACATAACATGCAAACCATTTGAAGTTCAAATAATTAAAACTGACATATGATGAGAGATGAACCCCTTTTTCTGGTTTACTTTGAATATTTTGCTGTCTTTAAACAATAGTGTATCTTTTTTGAATCAAATTTTGATATAAAAAATTTATTTTTAAAAATATGTCATATAAGAGATTGTGTTAAAAGCGTTTTTCATGTATTTTCCCTTAAACATTTGCATGGACAACATCATAATTGAATGAATATATTTGAATTACAGGTCCATCATCCAATAAACGCAAGAAAGACAAAGATGTTAGTGTTGCAAACAAAGGTGGAACAACACCGGCTAATTCTGACAATTTGGAAGCATTTAAGGCTGTGATATGTGATACAAAGTGCTGTGCATGTAAAGACGAGTGTACATCGTGTATCTATAAAGACCCTAAGGGATCCCTGTCCAAAGATGCAGGGAAACTCCTCTCTAAATGTCAGTGTAAGTGTCAGGGAGATGGAGAGAGGAAAGAGACACAGGCAGCATCTGGGGAAGAGAGGTTGGGGGGTGGGGCATGTCTTGTGTCTGCCGGGCAGAATGACATGAACAGTTTTAGTGCAATTACGAATTTTGGTTCTCTGTCAGATGCAGATAAAAAGACAGGCAGTGGTGCAGATTTGAAATCCAGCAATAAGAATCCATTATCAGGAAAGGATGGGTCTAAGTGTCTTGGTGAGATAATAAACTCAGGAAGCAGTCTACAAAGTGCTCGAACGTTTTCTGTGCCTGAATTAAGTGTGATAGTTGACGGAGAAAATGCTATGTTTCCGGATTTACTTCCAGTTCAAGACCATTCCGTCCAGCAATCCGAAGCGGAGGATCCGGATATTAAACCTGAGACAACTGCAACCGATAGCCAGTGCAGTCCAAACTCTAAGGCTGGGAGTGCATTTTTGGAGGATAATACATCAAAAGAAGAGGATGTTCATTCTCGTATGAGTGTTAATTCTAGTCAGAGTGAGTTTGAGCGTGTGTGCAGAGACATAATGACTCAAGGGTGGACGTCTGGTGATGAAGAAACTGTGACGTTAGCTGAATTATACTTGATGTTTGGGAAGAATGGTGAGCTGAGGTTCGAGTATGACTGGTTAAAACTGAAGCAGCCTATGGAAAATCTACAAGAATCTGTGTTACTGAATCTGAACAATATGTTGCGAAGACTGTCTCATTTAGCCACTGTTGAGTTCACAGATTTCACAAAGGTATTCTATCATCAAACTTTCCTCATATACAGCCCTTAACTAAATACGGTTGTAAAGCATGGCATTGATATAGATATAGCACTCTTACAGGGATGTAAAATAAGTATCACTCACTTGTTCCATATCTGAGGTAAAATCAAGAAAAATACAAAGAAATGTTCTGATTTTTTACTTGCCCTGCTCTAATGTTCTCTCACTATGAATTAGGGCCGAGTATTGTCCTCCAAAATCATATTGTGATACAACAGCCTCTGTTTTGCAAAACATGTTTATGCGTATTGGTGTTCAACTTATTTTCTTTCTTTGTTCAACTTCAAATGCCCAAATATTGCTTTTTGTGGTTTTGTTTGGAGCAAATTTGTATTCCTCCACATCAAGATTGTCACTGGACGCTATTTTGAGACACATTGACAAGGGATGTTACTCTTAATTGCACTGAAAAAGTACAGAAAATCTTCCACAACTTTTCAGCAAAGTTAAACCATGAAGGGTGTTTGAAAAATTGTTTTAAGAGTTAAAATTGATGAAAAACACTCTTGACCTTTTGGTAGACGTTTTTATATCAGAAAAAAAAAACAACAACAAAAAAACGGTATAACAGATTTTTACCGATATGTATCATTCCTAATCAGTTTAAATCACAGTTTTGCAGTGCACTGGTGAATCGTTGCATCTCAAATATGAATGGAATTTTACACCCTTGTCTTGCTTGGCACATTTCATCTAGGCTAGCTACAGGTTTTGCTAGCCTGGAGTTAGGATTATGTGATTTATATAAGGCAATATACCATAGTAGAATCTGTCTGAATCAGTCTCCTGTAGATAAAGTATCTAAATGAAATGTTGGTGGGACAAATTATCCAAGCTACAGTCAGGTCAGCAGTTTTGTATGAATGCTAAAAAACATTTCACAAAATCCTACTGAAATGTTTGCTAAATACATATAGAAAGATTTTTTGAAACTCTCTGTTGAATGATGTAGCTTCTTTAACTTCCACTTAGAATCATTTCAAAATTCCCCTTTTTTTCTGATTCATTGTCATTTTCAAAATTGAATTATGTTCAGAGTTAATACTTGCTTGAACTTGCTTAAAAACAGAGTTATGTAAACTCAGTATATACATCGTACCATTTATAATATGTCCAGTTCTTTAGTTTCTTCCTATATGTTTCAGTCCCCAGGGGCTGGTACCCCTTGCCAGTTGTGTGGACATATGCAGGGAGCCAATAAGAAGGGCAAGGACAAAGGAAAGGCCAAGGTTGCCAAGACTGGAAGGGATATTGCCACACAAACCCGTGCGATAACTCCCAAAGAGGTACGTTAGAGAAACATAAGCTATTTGGCCTTCAATCTCAAAAGAGTTATTATGGGAAGATCTGAGCAACCAGTTGATGCTAAATCAGTTAATCCTCTTAATGGTTCCTGGGTTGGACCAGTACTAGCAGCATGGAAAATCATTGAATTCTCTTGACCCCTGTAGGGCTTTTCACAAAGTGGGGCTTTATAGGAATTATGCATATCTGTTGAGTCAAGGCAGTGTAGTGGGTGGGGTTATTAATTACCTTCATTAATCCCCCGCCGCGAAGCGGGAGGGGGGTTATAGGAATGCCCTTCGTCCGTCAGTCCATCCGTCAGTGTGTCCGAAACATTTTCGTGTCCGCTCCATATCTCGTGAACGCTTGGACACACTTTCTTCAAACTCGGCTAAAGTGTTAACCTAATTGAGCTGATGTGTAGAAGGCATGTGGCGGTCACGCTGGCTCAAGGTCAAGGTCATATTTGAAGGTCAAATGTTATTTTCGTGTCCGCTCCATATCTCATGAACGCTTGGACACATTTTCTTCAAACTCGGCTAGAGGGTTAACCTCATTGAGCTGATGTGCAGAAGGCATGAGGCGGTCACGCTGGCTCAAGGTCATACTTGCAGGTCAAATGTTATTTTCGTGTCCGCTCCATATCTCATGAACGCTTGGACACACTTTCTTCAAACTCGACTAAAATGTTAACCTCATTGAGCTGATGTGCAGAAGGCATGAGGCGGTCACGCTGGCTCAAGGTCAAGGTCATACTTGAAGGTCAAATGTTATTTTCGTGTCCGCTCCATATCTCATGAACGCTTGGACACATTTTCTTCAAACTCAGCTAAAATGTTAACCTCATTGAGCTGATGTGCAGAAGGCATGAGGCGGTCACGCTGGCTCAAGGTCAAGGTCATACTTGCAGGTCAAATGTTATTTCCGTGTCCGCTCCATATCTCATGAACGCTTCGACACATTTTCTTCAAACTCGGCTAAAATGTTAACCTCATTGAGCTGATGTGCAGAAGGCATGAGGCGGTCACGCTGGCTCAAGGTCAAGGTCATACTTGCAGGTCAAATGTTATTTTCGTGTCCGCTCCATATCTCATTCAGGAGTGTTTTGCCCCTTGCCTTACACAGACCACTTCTTGACCTGGATTGCACTTCCACAGTGATTTATTGTACTCGGTAAATAATAGTATGTCATGTTCACAATCATACAAATTATGTCATGATATATAAAGTTTTTAATTGAGTTACACATGTATTTTGTGGTTACCTAACACATCCTATACTTCATTGATGTTCATTTTTTGTACTGTTTCCCATGTAAAACTTGTCAGTAAACTTTTAATATATGTGCCTCCGAATTCTGAGATTCATACATAACTCCGGAAAGTTAAATTGTCTTAAACTGATCTTCTATGTCTGCTACAACCATGCCAGGTTAAGGTGAACATAATCCTATGACCAAACAAATTCTAATATTTGGCCAGCGGCGGGGGATATAGCTGTCCTTTGGACTGCCTTGTTGATAGGCTAGCTTTAGTTAATTGATAAAATCAGGAGCCCATCAAAATACAGTTCAGTGTATTTACATGTATTTTTATACTTTCATGACAGGTTCCTATCAGCATCGCCCCTGTTGTGACAAACAATGATGGAGTGTTCCGTGTGCCTGTGATAGCCCCACACCCAGGGTCCCAGCACCGCCCCATCAACGCTCTCGCCAGCAGGGACCTTATGCAGCGGATGGCACCAGCTAATGTATGCAACACTTTTTGGAAAGGGCTTTTATTCTATTTTTTTTTGAGGGGGGGATGTGCCATGTTCTTGATTTTGAGGAAAAGAATATTCTTGGGGGTATATGGGAAATTTGGGAAAAACTGGAAATTTATAGAAATTGTCAGAGGGGAGGAGGCCTAAGAATGGCCCGTGAAAGACTGAAAAGAGCCCTGACACAAAATAAAGCTATATTTTTCTGAATTTTTCTGTTTAATAGTTTAAGGTATAAAATCAGTTAATTTAAAATCTTTTTATTGTAGGTAAACTTAGCATGCTAAATTATAAATGAAAAACTCAAGTATAGCTCTTCATAAGTTACCTACATGTTTTGTAAGTAGTTAGCTACATGTTTTATGATAAGTAACTTACATGTTTTGTTGCCTTGCAGTGTTATTTTAGAGGCCATCTTTTTTGATGTGTAATTTTGAACATCAGATATTATTCATCTATTCTTATTCACAGAAACCTTTGATGCGGCCCAGAAAACTGAAGCCTGTCACCAGGTCCAGGCCAGTTGCAGGAGGCGACATCGTACAAAGAACCATTCTGCCCAAGAATTCCCAGATGGTCACTTTCTACCCGGTTGTGGCGAATGCCAACTTGTCAGGTCAGCCCATGGAGAAGAGCATGGTCAGTCAGACAATTGTTGGACATCCTATCAACGGTATCCAGTCCCAGCCTGTTGCTATAGCAACCACAGTGCCCAGCACAACAGCTGTAGCATACAGTATGGGTCAGTTTGGTTAGTGATCTTATTCTTTTAAGAATGTCAAGGTCATTAATTAAGATGTAATATTTTTGATTGAATGAATCTGAATAATGTTCATATTTTAAAAGAAAAAAAGTATGTATTAGGTAAATATCATATAGAGTAAAGCTCACTTATAACAAAATCGATAAAATAAAATACCGCTTAATACAAAATAAAGTCATTCTCTGACTACTCCCTTCATATTTCTATGGACCCCAGCCCGCATAAGATAAATCGGATACATTGAAAAATCGGCTAAGACAAAAGAATTTGTAGGTCCTTATACTTAAGTTTACCTATGAGATGGTTCAGTTAACACAAAATTGACTGTCATTATCACAGTTTGACAAGTGGTCACAAATGTCTGTCACCTCGGGCGGTAAACAGGACACGACTATATGTACGTCGTTACGTAATTAATTTAAGCCTGCAGAACGGCAGTTTTGTGTGAATAATAAACGCATTTCACTCACGTTTTTTATTCTAATTACCCTAACCTACGATAAATTTGTGTTCACGGAATCTAAAGGTAAGTATATTTTGTTGATTTTTGCTTTCTAATTAATACATATGCCATACAGATACAGGGTTCCCGCTGGCCATCGCCATTGTCGCCAATGGCGCCAGAAAAAAAAATCTGGCTCCAAAAAAATTGAAATGGCGAAAGGTTATGACGCCTTATTTTTCATAATTGGCGCCGCATAATAAACTTGTGTTTTTTGCTTGGTTCCCGATTTTTCATTCTCCGCATATTAACCGCAATGAAAAGCGGATCACCAATCAGTTTACTCAAGCGTGTTTACCGTTATCGTGTAATCTTAATGATGGGTCTATTGTTTGTCACAGCAGGTGACAAAAGATTATTCTTATCCATTCATCGATTACGTAATCATGCTGCAGTAAATGACCAGAGGGCATGTGACCTCACTTACTTTGGCAAACAGCAAATTCTGGGACAGTGTTTGATCAGCTGATTTTGACATGTCGGCTGCTAATTTACAGATCCAGCCATGATCAGTTTGATGTAAATTAGTCTTTGTAAGTAAAACATATTGAAGTATGAAATGCAATAATTGTAGAGGTTTAGTTTGAGATTTTGATATATTCAAGTAGTTCTTGACTTGGCTAAGTTTGGTCACAAGGCTGACTAGTTTTGCTGCACCGAGTTTTCTTTCTATCAATGTTTTTTTCCATTGAAAAATATTTCCACTACTAAGACAAAGTTCTAAAACATGTTTTTCTTTTATTTGTTTTATTTTTGAGGTTTTTCAGTTATTGCAGGTAGATAGATCAAAAGGGAAACAAATCAATTGCATAATAATTTAAAGTTTTTCTTCCTCCCTTCATAAAATTTACAATTATTAAATAAATAACATCTCTTTAATTAAATATTATATCCTGAGTGAATGTGTGTGTGAGTAGTTTGAATATACCTGGTAATACAATTTAATACATATGGCACCTGTTTTTAAAGGGAGAAAAAATAAACATAATAAAAATATATATTTGAGCCATTGGCACTAAATTTGGCACAAACTTCCTTAATTTGGCTCCAAGTTTTCTCGTTTGGCGAAAGTTGTGGCGCAAACTTTTTTTCAGCCAGGGTGAACCCTGAGATAGTTCAAAAGCAAAACTGGGTCATTCAAGAGGAGTAACTATTACGGAACAATATGGTGTCTTCTAACGATTATGTACATAATGTTTACATTTTGTAAAACAAGGTTATTGTTGTTTTTATTTCACAATTTATTCCCTTTTGTAACTATTCCTTTATACTTGTTGGTATTATTACCAAATTATTTTAGTAGCAAGAATGTAAAACGAAATTTCACTATATGCTAACATTTATAACGAAATTTCGTTATATGGATAAGACAAAATTTGGATAAGATTGAAATAATTGGCAAGGTCCCCATGATTTCGTTATAACTGAGCTTTACTGTAATGTGTGATATGAGTTTTTCAGGGTTATATTTTTATTGACTTACTTTTTCGGTAAATTAAGGGACATGCAGGGGTGTAAAATTTTCTTTTAAGTCAGTCGTCCTGTAGGACGAGTAGGTGAAAAATTTTACTCGTCCTTAAAGTTAGCACATCCTATTTGCTTCCTGTTAAGTTGTATAAAGCTTTTGATATTTTTCGGAAACACTGCAAAACAATTTTCCTTCTTTTTTCGTCAACCACGAAAAGCCAGAAAACCAATGATCCAGGGCTTTTCTTGTGCGTTTCGTTTTATCGTAGGCGCTTTGTTGCTTCCTATGTCTTAACTCTCACTTTTTTGTATTTTCATCATCTCCTCCGCCGATAAGAGTATTCCATGACAATTGTTTCGACATTTTTACTGCCAGAAACAAAACATATTTGCAGTCCCGGACTGTGCCGCAAACAAACAAAAAACGCATTGAAAAAACACCGTAGAATATTGTGAACCAGTCTTCGCTAGCACCTTACGGATCTTTCTGAATATGAGCGTCACTATGGTGATATTTTGTCAAAATTAGCTCCTCTGATCAAGTAAAGAGTATTATAATCTCGATTAACCATCGTAACAATATGGAATTCATTTTTTACTGAAACATTTCTTTCTTAGCCGCAAAAAGTTACTGGTCCGGTCGGACGAGTGTTCAGGGAAATTATCTCGTCCGACCGTGGAATTCTCTCGTAAATACGAGCGGACGAGTGGATTTTTACAGCCCTGACATGTATATATTTGTTTTATAGAAATTAAGTTGGTGCTTTTCGGATGCTAAAGTTGCACATTGTTAACAACAGAAATAGGACACAGTTGGTTATTATTGATTAATGTTTTGTGTATTTAAGACAATATACTGTTGTTATACAGGAGTGTTGACATGTATTACAGACACGGTTACAGTGACATCTCCATCTTCCACCACCCCCCTAGGAGTTGTTGAGATGTCCCTGTCACCAGATGGAGACCAGACTCTCATGAAAATCCCAGCTGCACATGTAAGTCATATGTCAGACATGATAACTGGCAGATTTCAACAAATTATTTTTCCATATCTATGACATTTGAGATTTCTTTGGCATAAAATGATCACTTTTACATTGATTTTTGCTAGCACTATAAAGTTAATTATAAATTTTCACTAATCATTCTTCTGAATGATAATAATAGGAATTACTTAAATTGCGGGCTTTTATTATGACAAGCTTGTTGTAAAATGGTTATTGTTTAAAGCTTCCCCAGTTAACACCATGTTAATTCATTGAAAAACAATCGGACTCATTCTCCCTATAATATAAAACCTGATTAGCCTGAGCTACAGGCTGGTTTGGATTTATACTGGTAGTAAAGGTCTTTGGCCCTTGCATTGAATTGAGTAAATATTTGCTCAAATTAGTGAGTAAAAAAAGCTGCTGCAAGCAAGGTTCATGTGTATTTTTTGTTGATTTGCTTTTTCTATGGTTTGACAGTTAAGAACATTAATGACTGGCGTAAAATCACTTCTTTAATAGATCTTGCATCGTAAAGGATTAATGTCAATAGATTAAATATGAATGTGTTGATCTTCCCTGTTTCCAGATTGGTTCTATGTCAGCTGAGGCACTGAAGGCAGCTGGCCTGTCAACCACCCAGAACCTCATGTCATCCTCTCTGTCAGGGACAGCCCATCAGTTGCCTGGCAGCAGTAATCCAGTGTCAACCTCCACCCCTGTTGCTGTGACGAAGGGTTCCATCTCACCACCTAACTTATCTGCATTGCTTGACATCTCATTACCTAACATGTCAACAGGTTTGTATCAAATTCATTTTTGGATACAAACTCAGGGTTTTCTCTTGATTTTTTCCAAATGGGTGTCAAGTGACCTCTTCATATAAAGATAAAAGGACATATTTTTAGCTCACCAGAGCACATGCTCAAGGTTAGCTACTGGGATCACCCTCCATCCATTTTGTGTCGTCCATTGTATGTCATCAACAATTCTCTTCAAACGACATCTCTGAAACTGCTGGGTAGAAATTGATCAAACTTGGTATGAATGATCCTTTGGTGGATCTTCACCAAAGTTGCTAAAATAAACTTGATCCATACAGAACTCTGGTTGCCATGGCAACCAACTCCATTTTATTTTTAAAAAAAACAAAAAAACTTTAAAAATCATCTCCTCCCTTGCTTGGCGCTCAGCATTATAAGGGTAGTACCAGGACTAGTTGGCTGGGTGGTAGGATAATGTGACTAGGTGTGGAATCATGCCACATATTTACGACGTGATACTGCAGTGTGGCAGCACTAAATCTGTCTCAAGTAGACAGTCTCCAAATGACTGAAATACTGTTGGTGGGACGTTAAACCCAACAATCAATATGTTTCAGCTGACAGAAGAGATTCAATATGTGGGATGGGTATTCTCAAATGCTGTCAAACTATTAAATTTTCAGAAAGCGAAAGTAATGCCAGGTATATGGAGCTGGAGACAAACACAACTTTCACAGGGCTGCTGAATGACAATTCCAAGCCCCTATCAGTGGACCCAGGACTGACGACTCCTCCTATCCGTCCTGTCACAGACCAGCAACAGTCGTCTCCCCTGCACAGTCCTCCCGTCAGATCATTATTTAGGACATCACCAAACCCAGAAAATAATTGGCTAAATGGGGATGTAAGTACATGTGAACCTTTGATGATAAAGATTTTTCTTTTTTTTTTCTCCACAAAAAGTTTTAGATGTAGATGGTCATTACATTTTTAGCTTGACTATTCAAAGAATATGAGAGCTATTGTAGTTGCCCTTGCGTCGACACTTGGCGTTGCAGCTTTTGGTTAAAGTTTTGCATGCAAGTTACTATCAACCTTATATCTCAATAACCATTTATGGTATTGACTTGAAAGTTTATAAATATGATAAAGAGCATGAGACAACCAAGGTAGATAACTCTTGACTGAATTTAAT
This sequence comes from Solen grandis, assembly GCA_021229015.1. NCBI lineage: Eukaryota > Metazoa > Mollusca > Bivalvia > Adapedonta > Solenidae > Solen > Solen grandis. Next base: position 16,595,326 of record CM037784.1, read on the forward strand.
GTAAGTTATGGCCCCTTTTTAACTTAGAAATATTGGTTAAAGTTTTGCATGCTATAGAAAATTTGGTTAAAGTCTTGCATGCAAGCTTCTATCCAGCTTGTATCTCAATAAACATTCATGGTATTGACTTGAAAGTTTACAAATTTGTTTAAGAGCATCAGGCAACCAAGGTAGATAACTCTTGATGGAATATATTACAAATTATGGCCCCTTTTTAACTTTGAATTTTGGTTTAAGTTTTGCATGCAAGATACTCTCATGCTTATATCTCAGTATCCAGGCATGCTATTGATTTGAAATATGTTTAGGGGTATCATACTTTCATGGTAGATAACTCTTGATGGATTACTTTGAAAATTTGGATAAAGTTTTGCATGCAAGGTACTTTCATGCTTATATCTCAGGGTCCAGGCATGGGGCTGATTTGAAGCATCTTTAATATGTTTAGGGTTATCATACTTTCAAGGTAGATAACTTTTGATGGAATATATTAGAAGTTATGGCCCCTTTTTAGCTCACCTTAGCACAACGTGCTCAAAGTGAGCTTTTGTGATCGCCTGGCGTCCGTCAGGCGACGTGCTTCATCAACAATTTGGCTTGTTAACACTCTAGAGGCCATATTTTAGGTCAATCTTCATAAAACTTTGTCAGAATGTTTGTCTCCATAAAATCTTGGACAAGTTCGAAATTGGGTCATGTGGGGTCAAAAAGTAGGTAACGAGGTCAAATACAGAATTGGTTCATGTGGGGTCAAAAAGTAGGTCATGAGGTCAAATCTTAGAAAAACCCTGTTAACACTCTAGGGGCCACATTTTTGGCCATATCTTTATGAAACTTGGTCAAAATGTCTGTTTCCATAAAATCTTGGACAAGCTCGAAAGTGGATCATGTGATGTCAAAAACTAGGTCAATATGAAAAATCCAACATACGTTGCTCATTTATAATCAGGTGAGCAATTCAGGGCCATCATGACCCTCTTGTTTATGTTTGAAATTTTGGTTAATGTTTTGCATGCAAGGTACTTTCATGCTTATATCTCAGAGTCCAGGCATGGGATTGATTTGAAACATCTTTAATATGTTTAGAGGTATCATACTATAAAGAAAGATAACACTTGATGGAATATATTAAAAATTATGGCCCCCTTTTAACTTAGAATTTTGGTTAAATTTTTGCATTCAAGCTACTATCCAGCTTTTTTCTCAGAAATTTATGGAATTGACTAGAAAGTTAAGGAGTGTCTTCAGGGGCATCAGAAAACCAAGGAGGACAACTTTTGGACTGAATTTTATACAAATTATGGCCCTTTTCTAACTTGGATACTTGGTTAAAATTTTTCATGCACAGTGTTATTTTGCTTATGTCCCAGTAACTAGGCATGGGATTGATTTTAGGCTTCATAAAAATATTAAGGGGTATCAAACTATCAAGGAATATCATTTTTGACTAATTATATACAGGGTATGTGAATGGCAAGCATTGAAATAGATTTCATTTGATTTACCAACAAGCATTTTGAATAGTCGAGTGTACTGTCCTCTGACAGCTTTGTTTGTGCAGTTGTGGTGATTAAGACATTCTGTAGATATGCAAATATATTATGACATAAGTAGCTGTTTTGTAGTTTGTGATGCAAATGAATAAAATGTGTTATTATAGGGGAATAGAGTACAAAGCCTCTATATCGCGGACTACTATTTCGTGAGTTTTGCGGTCAGTATTTAACATGCTAGTGCACTGACACGCGGAAGTGGTAACAATTTAACACCCCAGGTTGGTAAGCTATTGTGTTTGGGGGCAGTTGATGATTATGCAATCATGTGTTAATGATCGGCAACAATGCAGGTTTGTCGGTATAATTATCCAACCACAGTAATCAGCATTTAATGGTATGGACATTCAATACCAAGTAGATAGTCAATAAAATACACACACATTGTCTAAATTCCACTGCATAAACCTTAATAATGGTATTTTTGTTTATTATGCTAGCGTGCATAATTTTACCATGAATTAAAAAGTCCCGGAAAATAGATAATCTTTTAACCACTTCCCATCACCATACCGTACACATTACTCTGTGAATCTATTACAGTACAATACAGTACAAAAAAAAAAAAAATGAAACAGGAGAAAACCCAGAATCAACGATTATGGAATTATATAAAATAACTAAATAACTCTTAATTGCTTTATATTAAGGTTTTTCAAGAATTTATGGCTATCACAAAGACACATATAGCATTCTCAAACCTACTACGCGGTCCAGTAGAACACGGTATTTGGGCTTGGACCCCAAGAACCATGATATAGCGGCGTTGTACTGTATAATAAATTTACCGTAAAATCATCAAAGTTAGTATTGGACTAATATTATATTTTATGGATTTCATGGATTATTTATCCATGCAGAATATTAATCTCTGAAAAACTTTAAATTGACTGACTTTAACACTTATTCCACATACCCAAGAAATTAACTCTAATAACCATTTTTTAAAAAAAAACTTAGGTGTAAACAAAATCACAATTTTACGGAATCGCTTGCCAAAAAAGTAAAATAATTTGTTCTTCATTTTCTTCTTTTTGCACATGTTCATCATGATCAGATAATTTCTTGTTTAACTTTTGATGTTAATGTATGTATTTTTCAATGTAGGCACAGGATCTATCCCTGACAAGTTTCCTGGAGTCACCATCGAAGCCTGCCACATTTACACAGAACACCACATCCATGTTTAATCCCACCCTACCTTTGAATCTGTTCAATGAGAGCTCCAGGGATTCCCAGTCCCATAAAATAGATGTAAGTAGTTTGTGTATGTATGTAGTTAGTAGAGTCTTTATTTTAACAGGCAGCTAGAATGTCCACTCAGGAATCAGGAGTTTGTGGGTTTCATCCCTGGCCGTGACATACCGAAGTCGTGAAATATGGTACTGGTGTAGCTCCTTGCTTGGCGATCAGCATATAATGGTAAATCCAGGACTGGTTGGCCTGGTGTCAGGATAATGTGACCAGGTGTGGTATCATGCCACATATCTACGGCATGATACAGCAGTGTGGCAGCACTATATCTGTCACAAGTAGACATCATCTCTAAATGACTGAAATACTGTCGGCGACACCTTCAAAAAAAAAAAAAAAAAACTTTATTTTTAGTGGACATATTTGGTATAAACCTTCAAAATCAGTGTAAAATTACTTGTTAGCAGCAATATCTCGAGAAGATGTATAGTCACTATATGAAATACCGTATTGTTTATAACCACCGTTTCTTCAACTTTCTCAAAATAAAACTTATTTCCTTTTATGTTGAGTGGGAACTAAACCCTTACAACCAAATCTTTTATTGCTGATTTGAAGCATTACTTAGCACTTTGGAATGTCATTAAAGTGTGTGTCCCCAGTGTGTGTTTGAACCCAGTCTTAAGCTACAATTATTATCACTACCACTGGACCAGTATGACTTTATTAGTATCAATACAATGCATTATTTTCTTAAAGATTTTGCGAATAAGAATTGCCTGCGGCCATTATTTTGTGTTTTTTAATCATTTTTTGAACACAACTCATTAAACATCTAGATGGTCTGATCAAAACCTGATCAAAACTTATATAAGTTTTATAAAGTTGAACTTCTGTGACTCTTTATAGATGTGTGGCCTGGGTGCCTGGTTAACGTAGTGGTAAGGCACATTGCAACTCAACAGTGTGTCCTGGGTTTGATTTCTGGTCACATTAGTGAGAGGATACAGTGGTCATCTGACAAGTTTTAGTTTTCTCTGGTTTCCTTCCACAATAATGACAACATTCGCCGCCACCAGAGCCATCGAGAGTGATTAACCCTTTCCCTCATAGAGGAAACCATGAAAAGACCTATGCAAACAGCATAAAACCAGATCAGCCTGCGAGTAACTCGCAGGCTGATCAGGTTTTATGCTGTTCGCTGCTTCTCAGTGGT
>CM037784.1:16599388-16632784 GCA_021229015.1 Solen grandis
AAAATTTTTTGAAAAAATCTATCACACATTTATTGATCACATTAAAGTTTGAAATATTACCTTTATAATGTCAAAAAATCATTTTGTAGTTGACACATCAATTGATGTAGTCATTTGTCCACCATCTTGATGTGTTAATCAGTGTTATGTAAAATATACGGAATAGCCGAAAATATTTAGATGAAATAAATAAAGTCAAATTAACGATGTTGAGTGGGACAATTCTTATTCACTGATATATTATCATCTGTCACATCGCTTACTACACGATATAAATGTTTCCAACATTGGAAATGTTTTCTTTGGACTTTAAACACAATATAGTTTACAAGACAAACTTCATCTACCCAAACTTTGTGTTCCCAGTTTTACCCTGACTGTACACATTTTTTTTGGAACCCATCAGTGTTGTTTGTACGTAATGGAGGATATAAACGCAAAAAAAGAAAGTGAAGTTTTTGATAAAATATATCACCCTCTTAATGTCTATGTATGACATTTTCCTTAACTAACAGGGTAAGTTATTATGTCTGCTATAAGTTTGTTGTGTTTTCATAGTGAATTGCCAATTTTTATGCCTATGATAAAGAGAAATGTAGAGCGTTAGAATTCACATGGAGTTTGCTACATCAATGTATACGGCGAGCCATAAGACATAGCGTATCAAGGAAATGTCAAAATAGTAAAATCGATATGCTATGGCTTATTTATATGACTAAAGACTTGTCTAGTGGCCGGCTCGTCGGATAGCAGTAGTCATCGGACAACCTCTGTATCAGTCTATGTATCGACCAGTCCACCTATCTGCCTTTTCTTTTTTGACTCTGCTTTTGGTTACTACTAGCAGGTGTTTGTACTCTTTTGCAGCTTCTTGACCAAGTTAATCATCTGAAAGTGAAGATTGTTGTCAAAATCTGATTCATAACCACAGAATTGGAACAAACTTCAAACTAATTTAGCAAACCCATTGTGTTTTTTTGCTTTCTATATTGAAAATTAATTAAAAGTTAGCAATGTTGAAGAGTTAGGTAACATGCAGGTAATTATACCTGCAAATGAATGTTTGAGGGGGTATACTTGAATCACTTATTCGGTTGGTCCATTAGTCTGTCCCCAAGATCAAATTTCTTAAATAACTTTTATCTGAATTTACTTACTAACTTTTTTGGTAAGCTGCTGGGGTTCTAATGGGTTATGGCCAAGGTCATTGTTACTCAAAATAGACTTTGTTACTCCATTTACTGCTTGCTGTCTGCTTTCAACATTTAGAACATACTTCAAACTGTGGCAAAATAGTATGTGACAGTTCTGGTTCATCTTATTAGCTCGACTATTCGTAGAATATGAGAGCTATTGTAGTCACCCTGGCGTTGGCGTTGCAGCTTTTGGTTAAAGTTTTGCGTGCAAGTTACTATCAATCTTATATCTCAATAACCATTTATGGTATTGATTTGAAAGTTTATAAATATGTTCAGGGGCATCAGACAACCAAGGTAGATAACTCTTGACTGAATTTAATATGAATTATGGCCCCTTTTTTACTTAGAAATTTTGGTTAAAGTTTTGCATGCAATAGAAAATTTGGTTAAAGTTTTGCATGCAAGCTACTATCTAGTTTGTATCTCAATAACCATTCATGGTATTGACTTGAAAGTTTATGAATATGTTAAGGGGCATCAGACAACCAAGGTAGATAACTCTTGATGAATTTATAGAATTATGGCCCTTTTTAACTTAGAAATTTTGGTTAAAGTTTTGCATGCAATAGAAAATTTGGTTAAAGTTTTGCATGCAAGCTACTATCTAGTTTGTATCTCAATAACCATTCATGGTATTGACTTGAAAGTTTATGAATATGTTTAGGGGCATCATACAACCAAGGTAGATAACTCTTGATGGAATATATAACAAATTATGGCCCCTTTTTAACTTAGAAATTTTGGTTAAAGTTTTGCATGCAAGATACTCTCATGCTTATATCTCAGTATCCAGGCATGGGATTGATTTGAAACATCTTTAATACATTTAGGGGTATCATACTTTCATGGTAGACAACTTTTGATGGAATATATTACAAGTTACGGCCCCTTTTTTAACTTAGAAATTTTGGTTTAAGTTTTGCATGCAAGGTACTTTCATGCTAATATCTCAGTATCCAGGATGGGATTGATTTGAACATCTTTAATACATTTAGGGGTATCATACTTTCAGGTAGATAACTTTATGGAATATTTACAATTTGCCCTTTTAACTTAGAATTTTGGTTAAAGTTTTGCATCAAGTACTTTCATGCTTATATCTCAGTATCCAGGCATGGGATTGATTTGAAATATCTTTAATATGTTTAGGAGTATCATACTATCAAGGTAGATAACTTTTTATGGAATATATTACAAGTTATGACCCCCTTTTAACTTAGAATTATGGTTAAGTTTTTGCATTCAAGCTACTATCCACCTTATATCTCAGAAATTGCTTGTGGAATTGACTAGAAAGTTAAGGTGTGTCTTCAAGGGCATCAGAAAACAGGAGGATAACTTTTGGACTGATGCAAATTATGGCCCTTTTTTAACTTGGATTTTGGTTTAAGTTTTGCATGCACAGTGTTATTGTGCTTATGTCTCAGTAACTAGGCATGGAATTGATTTTAGACATCATAAATATATTAAGGGGTATCAGACTATCAAGGTATATCATTTTTTACTTTTACTATGAAGGGCAAGAATTTTAATAGATTTCATTTGATTTACCAACAAGCATTTCGAATAGTCGAGCGTGCTGTCCTCTGACAGCTCTTTGTTTTTTTATTATTATTTTTACTCTGATGCAAACATACAAGGGATGTCTCTGTTTGAAGCAACTTAGATAAGAACCAGAAATGGGAAGGTCTAAAAGCAATTCAGACTTTCAGTTATAATTGGCCTGTAACACTACACTTCTCCCCCTTTTCTCATTAAGATTTAGCCTATTACCCAGCAGATTCAGAACATCTGCCCTATTACATTGCTGCTGAGTTTCATGGTAACTTTTTCTCATCACAGTGTTTGAAATAGCCACCTGCCAGATTACCCTGGCAAGTAAAAACCCATAGAGGGCAAGTTAAAATGTCATTGAAGTTGTCCGATGGGCAACCTTAAAAATTACTACCCCGTAAACACTCATGTAATGTGTGCACTCCTGTATACTGCGCATACCGAGTTTGAGGTTCAAAATCTTCGTAAAAATCTATTTTCCTTCTATAATGCACATTCATTCTTTGTACATCGAGGGGGCCGCCATATTTTTTTTATCCGAGCGTGTTTTGAGGATTTTCGATTAAACTACAGGTAACAAAATTTCTACTGCTTCCACAAGTCAGTCATGCGACGATTATTATTCACACCTCTTGTATCCACCTCTAGCTTATGGTACAGTCCCACTATCCCGATTGTGGGCCCGATCAACCCCGATTCGAGGGATCGGAAACATCATAAAGACATCGCGATGAAACATAACTCCAACGTGTACGATCGTTAGTCTTCCTTGGGCCATCGGTATTGGTCTGCATCAATCGGCATACGACCCCGACTTTAACAAACATGCTTCTTCTTTTCGGGCTCGATCGTGCTACATCGGGCCCATTCTTGAATCGGGCCAGAATCGTAAAGCCATCGTAAAGCTTCCGAAATCCATCGTATGACATCGTTAGTCTTCCACGATCCATCGTGTTGTAATCGGGAAACATCAAACCACGGAAGACCCCCGATCTCTTAAAGAAAGCGTTACGATAGACCATGATGTCAATACAGAGTCGACATGAGTCTTACCGATGATGTTACGATAAACTGGTTGTAGCCGATAGAGATACGATCTACACCGTTGAATGCCGATAGAGGCCCGATGGGAGCCCGATATCAGCACGGAATACTCTCGGTCTTGGCATTTTGGTATAAATAGGGATTGAAATATGGGATCAGCACCAGTTTATCTCAAGACTTGGTACAGGATGGACCTTTTGATAAACAAGAGAAGAAAAAGACTCCAGCTGCTCAACTGGCAATTACAGCTAAGCAATCAGGAAAATAATAATAATCTAGTGATGCTGAGAACACTACCAGAAAAGCATCAAAGAAAAAATCCTAAAAGATCTGTTTGGGTGAAACGGATAAAAAGGCAAGCAGTTTAATGGTCAAATAAGTATAATGATTAATCAGGTAAGTTTAAAGAGCTGTTTCCAAGGCAGCGATTGAGAGTGAACTGACTCTGAATAGAAAACCAGGCCAATAAATACACAAACGCCCTCGCCACCTACCGGGGTCAATCGTGCGTGATCAGGAAGCAATCGTGGCTCTATCATTAAGCAATCCGGTATGAACGTGTATAATCGTTAGGCATTCGTTACTCTATCGAGTGCAATCGTGATACAATCGGCTATTCTACCCTCTATCGTTACCCTTCCTGGTGTCGAACGTGTTTCGATCGGGACTCTATCGGCATACATCTTAACTCTGTCGGGTGACATCGTGCTCTAAAAAGTGTATCGTGTTGAATCGGGGGCAAGTTGTCATCTTGAATCGTACAGTAATCGTTATTAAAATGTGTATGTGGGACTAGAAATATGAAAATGTGTTTTGTGAGCCCGTTCGCACACGATCCATCCCGATGTCTGCTATCGGGGTCTATCGGCCTCCATCGTACTAGTACCGTGATAGTGGGACCGTCGACTTAAATTGTAATGTTGATGTTCATTATGGTCATTAGTTTGAGTAATAGTCTTCAAATGTTGACACCTTGTTGTTTGTTGCAAGTCCCTTTCCAATTGAAATTTGAAGTACAATGTACATAATGATCTTTAACAGAATAGTTCTGTCCCAAATGGAACAAACTAGCTAAAATATTGTCTGAATGTACTAAAAACAATAAACTAATTGTGTAATCATAATATAATGGAAGTCATGTTTTGTTTTAGAAATGACTATTTGGGTTTATGTCGTGTAGTAATTATTATGTAAAGTACAGTGCAGTACTGAAGAAGTTCTGGGTGATTCACAGCGATTTAAACAAAAAGAGTATGAACACCAGAACAATGATTTCGTAAGCATTTATTGCACAATTATATTGTAGAAAATCATAAACAGACAAGAGTTTTCCGTCATGTATATATGATAAAGCCTTAATATCGATTTAAAATATACATGCACATAGACTTTGCCAGTTGCTGGTATGGCTTCTTAGTGGGTGAGGTAAAGTTTGGAAACACTACGAAAAAACTGAATTCTCATGTATTGTGCGCACACATTCTTCAAAATCAAATTTGAAGTCATAGAAATGCTAACAATACACGAGTGTTTAATTTCAGTAATAACAACATGACATGAAATTGATAAAGTTAATTTCTTAAATAAATTTAACCACATTTCAATATGTTTTTATGTTGATTTCATGAGTTTGCTTTCTCCACATACATAAAGTAGGGCAAGTTGAAATAAATGGGGGCAAGTTGAAATCACCATGCCCTATGGGCAAGTTGGATTTCAGATTTATTTTGAACACTGCATCATAGAATTAGGGGCAGGCCTGTCAAAACCTCTGCCACCTTTCCAAGGAGCAACTCTACTTGATGTTGCTCAACTTAATAAGGAACAGCAAGTAACCATATCATACAAAAACTTATATGCATGGCAGTTATACTCTGCCTATATCTTCAGTCATTACAAGTATCCAGTATCTGGTTTAACACAACAAGTGGAGTGTACCTAGATACATGTATATATATATAAATTGTTTTATCTAAATGCAGATTTTTAATTTGTGACATTAATAAACCACTTTTGAAGGAACTTAAAAAAAAAATGTAAATTGAATGTCAAAAAGTGAGAGGAAAAATGTTGGAAAAATGTTATTAAATATGACTGAACTTAACCTCAGAATTAGTCAGGGGTGGGGGGGGGGGAGAAAAATAACAATGACCATACTGGATGTCCTGTGGTTGAAAAGAAGAAGAAGAAAAATCTGTTATTAAGGAACAACATCTATGATAGTGTGTTTCATTTGTTTTTAGTCATATGTACATCAAATATTCAGTAAGTATAGTCACTAATGTGAACTTCAAACATTTTTTTAAGAAGGAGGAGGAGAAAAAGTAGGTGTTCATACATGCTAGTAATGTCACATTAGGACAAATACGATTTATGATTGATGAAATTAACTTCTAACTTTTATAAACAACGTATAAAAGTTTATCATAATTTGCAGGTTATTAACAGACAAGTTACCAGCAAAGGAACTCCAGAGACGTGGGGTGTGTCTTCTGAAACTGCATATCTCAAGCAAAAGGTTTATTTTATAATTTGATACATTTATAATAGTCTAAATGGATAGAATGATGATGAACATTATTTAGTCAGTAGAAGGTGTATGACACAACATTCTTTTTCCGTAATATGTTATAATATGACCATATACTTTGTATTTTGGGCTTTGGCCTAATTACTATGAATACACTCTTTATAATAACAGTACAGAGCATACAACAAATTTATTGAAGTTATAATTAAACAAATTTATTCATCGGCTATAATCTATGGTGATTATAAATTACCAATTAACGTGATGGTAAAATGTGTCATTTCAGAAAGAATCATATGGGCAGTGTCCCTTAAATATCACAACACTGCTTCAGGGACAAGAATTTGAGAGATTTGCTATATCTTTTTTTTTCTTTTTTTTTTTTGTTAAAATCTCAGTGATATCTGATAAAGGAGGAAATTTCCTTGTATAACCGTCATGCATGGGACGTAAATGGCAAATTCTCACTTCTTTTGGTTAATATTTTCTTTTTAGATAATAACAATATAAATGCATTCTGGTATTTTTTATGTTATGTTAATATTGACAAATTACATTAGTACTATTTCAGTTCATCCTTTATATGATAGATGAAATACTATGTGTTAGACATTCATTTATTAGTCGCTGACTTTAAAACTCACTCAGCCCTTTACAGCGTGGGTTCGAATCCCAGCAGGGTCATTCGGATTTTCACGTGAGGAAGCTTTCCAGCTGGCTTGCGGTAGGTCGGTGGTTCTACCCAGATGCCTCCGTGCATTTGGGGTCTTCCTCCACCTGTAATTAGCTGGACGTCGCTATATGACTGAAATACTGTCGAAGCGACGGTAAACTCAAATAGTCAAGTCAAGTCATTCATTTATTGTTTTAAAATGTATTTAAATTTGTTCACTGGATTGTATAATTGTGATCTATATTTTTGTTGATGGACCCTCATTTAGATGGTCACCTGCCTTAAAAAGCTAACATGGCCACATCCCTTGATTGGCTGCCTAAACCAGGTTTAACTGTATGTAACACAAAAACTGTAAAGTGTATGTGTAATAAAATCTGCCCTGTTCTTTTCACGAAAACACTGCTTCATTATAGATACATTCTTTGTCACAGGAGATATTGTTGGACTCAACCACTCCAGTAGTGACAGTCAGTCAGAGACCCTGGGGTCGGGTGTGGTTACCAAGGTTACACAGTCAGCAGTCAGTGTGGCATTTGACGATGCCCAAGACCTTTTTTCCCTTGATGATGGGGCCAGTGACTACTATAAGCTGACCAAGCTTGCAAATGATGTCACTTACAAACGCTTGAAAAGGTTATTTATTTCTTATTGTTTGTATTTAATAATATATATCACTAATCATAATGTTTTCCCCTCTGCATAGCTATTAATGTAGTCCAGATTTAGTACAACAGTACTAAAGGAACAGATGAGATTTATTTGCCAAATGAATTTTACCATTTTCATGACTTTGTACTGTGTACTTTCAATACTAATCGAGTATCTGTAAAGACTAATTCAGCAATTGTTACCCTGTCATTTTTAATTTAATTGAGTAAAAAGCAAATAATAAAGTGCCTTAAGTACATGTATGACACAGTGAGCAGCTATAATGTCTGGTTTTCAGAAATCAGAGAGTCACTCAATTAAGAAAGTTTGAAATACCTTAAATATGAGTTGGTCATATTTACAGTAAGCAGTAGTAGTACTTGTACTTTAGTATCTGCCAGAAAGTAAGTCATGTTACACTAAGTTTACAGAATTAATAGAGTCCTCCAATTTTGAAATGAGTTTGCTATCCATCATTTTGATAATAAATTGGGTATTTATCAAATTTTTAATGAGTTATTGCACAATTATTCCTTTGTATAATATAGTATTGCTCAAGATTATATTATGTTTTGTTGTTGTACTTTACATTTTCAACTCATAATACATGTTAAAAGACAACACATATACAACATAGCACAATATTGAATGACACAATGTTTTGCTGTATGTTCAAATCTTTTTTAAATTCTTCTGCAGAGTGTTAACAGAGCTGAACAGAACCTCCCACAAGTCATGTGACCAACTGAGAAGTGTTTTGTTTGGAGAGCAGGAATTATCTCCCCCACTACAATTACGAGGTAAATCGCACTATCACTGACCTCTAACAACTCAAATGCAACATTTCACAGTCTACAACATACTGCACCACAAACTCTGTGCAGCAGTTACCTCCCTTAGAGTACAGTATACAGTTACTTTATGCAAATAAATGAAATTTGGCCGGGGATGACATGTGAGACTAAAGGCAGAGGGCGACAATTCAGAATGTCATCCCTGACACCGAGGAACAACAGTTTTCATTGTTACGTAAATTACCATGAAATAACTGTTTTATTACCTGATCAGTCATTTTATAATTACCGGGTAGATTGCACAAATGAAATATCAACATTGAATTCCAAACAGAACAAGGAAAATATCTTTACAAATTGTCAACTGTTCAGCTTGTACTATGCATGTATGTAACAGTTCAAAATAATGCCTATGCAACAGTTCACTGTGCTAGGAAACTACCAAATTTACATGAAACATCTTAGAATGGTTAATATACTTTTATATAGGGCATCATATAATAATAATCACTATTACATTATGATGTTCAAATAATGAATCAGTCAGAATGACTACTAATTCGTTTAATTCTTTTAATTAACTCTTTACATGTATGCTTCCACATCAAGAGATCGGGGGGGCATATTGTTTTTGGTTTGTCTGTTTGTCACCAAACTTTAACCTTGCATAACACAGAGGTCCTTCCACCTACAGCCTCCAAACTTCACAGGTGCATGCACCTTGATTAGCTCTATCTGCCAGGTGACCTTGACCTTCAAATGACCTTGACCCCCAAGGTCTACCCCCCCCCACCTCCCATTTGAATGTAGCACTTCTTTGAATATTTCATTCATAAGAAATTTTGATAAATCATTAGAAAAAAAAAAAAACAGTAGATATTAAAACAAATATCTATATGTCCTGATTCTTATCCTACATGGGTGCTTAGATTTTTTCTTGTAAGGGGAGATTACACCATAAAATAGGCCAGACGGACTTGTATGCCAGCCTCAGTTAGCCTAGGCCTGTGATATACTCCCTTTTTAAACTTATTACAAAGGTGTTGTTATGATGTTATGTGATTTAAAATATTTATGATCTAGTCATATTAAAAGCAGGGTGTTTAAGTCATAAGTCAGCAAATATTGAGATGGCGCTGCTAATCTCTGTACCTAAAGATTATAGCCATGAACCTATATTGTTGCAAGATTCTCTAAAATTTGTTCCTTTCTGCAAAGAACTGAATCTCGGTATTCTGTCATAATGAATAGATGGAGCTTCTGCCTACTTTACTCACTCCCTTTTCCTATTCAGGCACCCACTCCAATAAAAAAAGGGAGAAGAAAATGATTTATTTTTTAAAATAAAAAATGTGTACTGGTTTTTCAAACTTTTAAAATGTAATGACGGTCATGGTTTTTTTTTTCTTCAGATTTTCAGTTCCTCAACACAAGCCTTGATGACTCCCAGCAAAAGGCTGTGGAGTTTGCCCTCAGTCAGAAGGAAGTGGCAGTGGTCCACGGCCCTCCCGGAACCGGCAAAACAACCACTGTGATAGAGATCATTCTGCAGTCTGTAAAACAGGGACAGAAGGTACTGCATTGACAAGAGGATAGAGAGAGGAAAGGAGATATAGGGCTGAGTGTTTGGAAAGAATTGAGTGGAGATATAGGGCTGAGTGTTTGGAAAGATTGGATATGCGAGGATTGAAAAATAGGAGTAAGGATATGTTGAAATATTGAGGAAAAGGGAATTTTAGGAAGATTAAGAATATAGGCTAGTGTTTGAAAAAAGATGTAATAAGGCTGAGTTTTGGAAAAATGAGATGATATAAGCTGAGTGATTTGGAAAGAAGAAGAATATAGGCTGATTGGAAAGAATGAGAGAGATAAGGTGAGAAAGGTATGCATTGAAAGAATAGTGAGAGGAGATATAGGCTGAGTGTTGGAAAGAATTGAGATGGCATATAGGGCTGAGTGTTTGGAAAGAATTGATGATGAGAAAAAAGAGTAAGAATGAAATCATTTGGGAAACTGGAATTTTAGGATTAAAACAGCTAGTGAGAAAATACAGATGTAATGAAGTGATTTTAAAATAGACTTATTAAGTGAAAGTGTATCATGAAATGTAAAAAATAATAGGAAATGTGTATATGATGAGGAGAAAGGGAGGGAAAGGTAAATAAGCATTGAAAAATATATAGGAACATTTGCATCACTTGCAATTTGCCATTGTCGTTCTGTCCATCCCGTAGTCCATCACAAAATCTTGTGTTGCACAGAGTCATGAAAAAAATGCTGGAATGTTCACCAGCATGAGAAATTGGATACTTGGTGGTTGTTTGAAGTTCAATTTTGTATACAGAGTTAAAACATTAATGTGAGTTGCATCCATGTACAAAGAATTGTGAAATCTTGATTTTCATGGACTAATTTTCTTTGATTTCTTTGAAGGTTTTATCCATGAATATTATCCACAAAATTGTCATCTTATTCAGATCCAAAAAAATGTATCCATGAATTCCACGAAGGTACTATCAACGAATTTAACACAACAAAATTAATGAGTTATAGTACATTCTAGCTGTATTTGAAATTGACATAGTTCTAGATATTGAACATTGTATTTTCTATCAATTCTGCTGTGCTCCGTCAACTAGCAGTAGACAACCTGGAGAGAGACTGACCAGGAGCAAACTGAAGGTGGTCAGGATTGGTCATCCAGCCCGTGTTCTCTCACACATACAGAAATACTCATTGGACGCCATCCTGTCCAGCAGTGATGAAACCAAACTTGTGGAGGATGTCAGGCGAGATATGGACAAAACACTGGTAGTCTCATAGTACACTTGTTTCCAATCCTTTACCTCTTGAATATTCACGTACAAATTAATGATAGGTAGGTAGGGAGGAATTTAATGAACTCTAGATTGTATATATGAAACAGGATTTTTTTTTTCTGCCTTGTAAACTGTGTAAAATCTGAGCTAAAATATTGTATTTGCAAACAGATGAGACCCTTTTCCAGGAGCTGTCTGATCTTGTTCTTTCTCTGTTTTGTCAAGGTATTAAATCACATTTATATGTGGTTAATGGATTTTTGTTTTCTGACACAATCTGATCTTTTTTTTGTCCATAAAAAAATATGACAATGTTATATAACAAAGTCTTCAAGCCAGTATTTGCTTCTGTCTTAAATTTAAATGGTCCAAAATCTATCTAAGTTCACTTTACATTAATTCAAGATATGGAACTTATATTTTGTTTAGATGGATGTACATGCATATACATTTTGTGTATGAAATTGCTTATATTTATGTCAGGGTTTCCAGGACATCCACAATTTGCTATTTTAATCCTCATGTTGTCTATTAAATTGACCCCCAAATATTTCAAAATTTGTATCTTTATCTATATTTTAGGGAGTCATTTTACCCACAATGTAAAAAAAAGGGGGGTGGGGGACAAGGGAAGAACTTTTAAGATAATATTTAGATTAACATTATTTCTTTGATAATTCATATAAAACTTGTATTTATACTTATGAAATGGTTTTATTTCAAGAAGTTTAGGTGACAATTCCTCTTATAGGTTAGTATGAAGAAAACAAACCACAAAGGTGAGAAGCAGAAGTTACGAGAAGACATGAAACATCTGCGGAAAGAATTACGTCAACGAGAGGATGCCGCCACCAGGGAGATCCTGCAGCGAGCAGAGGTTGTCTTGGTTACGCTTACTAGTGCAACAGACAGTGGGCCTTTGCGGTTGTTGGAAGAGAGCCATTTTGATGTTGTTGTAATTGACGAGGTGTCGCAGGCAACCGAGGCTGCCTGCTGGATCCCACTGCTGCGGACTCAAAAGTGTATCTTGGCTGGAGACCATCTTCAGCTGCCACCCACCATCATCTCCAAAGAGTAGGTCTCTCTCTCTCTCTCTCTCTGTCTTTGTGTGTCTTTTCTTAGCAATTCACCTTTAAAATTAGGTACATGCGGAATTCAGGGTATTTCTCTATTCAATTTGCAAACAGAAGTTTGTGAGTTTTTGTAAATGGAAACAAAGCAGTTTTATGGGCATATTATTCACCCTCAGTGATAGCTCTAGTTTAAATCAGATATCAATAAACTCTTTGGTGTAATGTAAGAAACTGTTAGGTTCTTGCTCCAGCATGTTCTTATTCGGTGATTGCTTATTCACCACAAAGCACATATGTGTTAAATATTTGAATTCAGGTTTATTCTAACTGAACAACAATTCTCATCAGATTTTTTTTTATGCTTAATTGATGCACTTTCTTTGAACCAATAATAATTATGGAATCATTTCAGTCAATATGTATATGGTAAATGCCTTAATGTTGATAACAAAGTTCTTAATGTTTTAAGATTGTAAATTTAATTTCAAAAATAAATATTACCTTAATTCCTAATAGGGCTGCCAAAGAAGGGCTGGAAGTGACCTTGATGGAGCGTGTCCTTGAACTTCATGGGGAGAAGGTCATGAAAATGCTGACAACCCAGTACAGAATGCACGAGAAGATCATGCAGTGGTCGTCCGATCAGCTGTATAAGTCACTGCTTGTTGCACATCATAGTGTGAAGACTCACTTACTGAGGTAAGAATGTATGTAGGGGGGGTAGAAAATTCTTATGTAAATAGCTATGAGAAGGAAAAGTTTAAATAAAATGCCAGAGAGAAAGGCAACTACCTGTTCAATACAGGAACCAATAGGAATCATGTTACTGTTAGAATTTAGGAACAAAACATGTCCAGAGCCATAGTCTCTTAAGTAGAACCCCACCTTGTGCTAAGGGTTTTAATTTATAACTGTTTATTTTACATTGATTATGAACTTGTATTTTACATTGATTATGAAACAAGTTCTTACAACTTAAATAAATCATTCTCGATGGCTCGGATGATGGCATATGTGGTCATTATTGTGGAAGGAAACCGGAGCACTTGGAGAAAAATCATGTGTCTTGACGGGCGACCACAGTACCCTCTCACGTACGTCACCCGGGATCAAACCTGGACGCATTGATGAGAAGTGCGTTACCACTACGTTATCCATTTGATATGTAGCTAATAAACAAGCATTTACATGTAGTTACTCATTAAAGTACTTATGTTACTAAGTGTTTATGGTGTTTAATGTTTGGTTAGATTAATATGTCTATCTAGAGACACGAGTGTGAGTAGAGATATAAATAAGGAGAATTATGTGCCAAAGAAAGATCTGATACATTATACATTAAAGGTCAGTCTCAATTAAATGACTGACTCCCCAATAAGACCAGTTTGTCTCAGTCTCTGAGGCTTAGGTGGTCTTAACAACGGAATTTTACTGTTGTATGACATTTTGCCAGGGAGCTGGGCGGGGTGGAGGACAACGAAGTGACAAGTGTCCCTCTTGTGTTTGTGGACACTGCTGGTTGTGATCTGACTGAGCTTGACCTCCCTGAGGAAATTTCAAAAGGAAATGAAGGTAGTATAACTAGGTCACACTGATATGCATGTACTGCTATTCTCCATTGCAATATATTTGCCTTCACAATCATAATTTATCTATGCTGGAAAATAACTTTGTTTCATAACTTAAAAAGGGTATGGTTTGTACCTTAGAGTATGTCTTCCCCCTTTTTAGGACTTTAACTCCTTTTATAAGAAATTGTTTTGCATTATGTATATGGTATCTATTACAGTAAAAGAAAATGGCAAGTTACTTGTATTGGTTTATAATTAACATAAAACATTACATTGTATCCACATTTTTAAAAGCCCTTCACATCTGGATGTATTATGAAATTATCTGCCATATGAAGTGGAATTTTGTCTTTTTTTGGTGCTCAGCATTTAAGGATATTTGTAGGACTAGTCAGCGTGATCTCAGGTCGGTGTGACTGATATGATTCTTGTCTTTGGTGTAAAGTCACAAGGAGACAGCGCTCAGTCTGTCTTTTAAAAGTTAACTTTACATCATGCAGTTGACCTTGTGACTTTGACCTTGAAATTTGACCTACTTTTGATGAAAAAAGTGGCGCCTGGACAGGTTTCCCTTTTGGTTAATCTGCTATTACTTCTATGTGCTTCATTGGATTGCTTCAATATTCGGACAGTTTCTTAAGTGGATGGACCTCTTCATTATGCAGTTGACCTTGACCTTTGACCTAATTTTGATAACAATGCCCGAAAAAAACCATACATAATACCATCAGGCCTTGTTTAAACTTAAAGCTGCTTGCCAGTCACATGAGCATTTAAGTAGCGTAAAAATATGTCTAGTTTGTGGTTACCATAGCAATGGTGTGTTACAGGTGAGGCAGATATTGTGATGGTCCATGTTGACAGACTGGTGGTCAGTGGGGTGAAGCAGGCTGACATTGCTGTCATAGCACCCTACAACCTGCAGGTATACTTTGATGTGTCCTACACTTTCATTAGGGATGTGCAAGGGGTTTAAACATTTATCACTTGTGACAAGGGCTCCTACCTACGGCCTTCCAGCTGAAATGCGGTAGGCTAGTGGTTCTACCCAGATGCCTCAGAGTATTGGGGGGTGGGGGCCTTCCTCCACCTGTATTAGCTGGACATCGCTATATGACTGAAGTACTGTTGCAGAGACAGTAAACTCAAAAAATCAATCAATCCTACCTACAGAGAGTTCATGGGTTTATTCCCTTTTCATGACATATGAAAGTCATTGAAAATGTTAGCAGTATATCTGTCTTTTGTTTGGCAATCAGCACATAAGGATGTCAGCTTATAGTTTGGATAAAATGATGGGTGTGGTATCATGCCATTGGTCAACAGCAAGATTTAAAAAAAAAATTCATACAGATGTTTGGTATAAATTTTATGTCATATCCATGATTCTTTTTTTCCCCTTAAGGTGGAGCTAATTCGTCTGCGCTTGGCACAAAAATATCCAGCTGTGGAAGTCAAGTCTGTGGATGGATTTCAGGGGAGAGAGAAGGAGGCTGTCATTATCTCCCTTGTTAGAAGTAATCCAAAAGGTAGGATCTTTGAACATCAATCTAGTCCTATATGTCAGGTTTCTAGAGCATCTTCTTATTCATGATTAAAAAATCATGATTTCAAAAATCAAGTCTTTTTCAAACAAGTCGGGGAAAATTACACAATTTTTTTAAATTAATATGCATAGGTTTAGTATATTGTAAATACCACCATATTTTGCCATATTTGACCATACCAAAAGTAGGGGCTTTTTTAAACAATATCGTTTTTTAAATAAATTGATAAGCAAAATAAACAACAAATATCCCTGTAATGAATACTGCAAATGCCCTAAAATCAGAGTATCTGGTATCATTCAGAATGATCTCCCCTGACATGAATTTGACCCCAAACACCATTTTCATTATTTTGTTGGCGATGGCTTTCGATCCCACGTGAACTTTTAACTTAAGATAAAAAATGGTGGCAGCATAGAATAATTGCAAAAACCAGTTCATTTTGTATTTGTGGTACTCAGCAATATTCCAGTATATCGCGACAGCCCTAGTTTTAAGTACGTAGTATTGCTAAGTATTGTTAGTGGAATTCAAGCCAGCCCTAATTTTAAGTACGTAGTATTGCTAAGTATTGTTAGTGGAATTCAAGCCAGCCCTAATTTTAAGTATGTAGTATTGCTAAGTATTGTTAGTGGAATTCAAGCCAGAGTTGCAGAGTAACACAGCAGACCCTTTTACAGTGAAACAGACACCTGAAAATGTTCTCCACTTGTAGGTGAGGTGGGATTTCTGTCAGAGAGGCGAAGGATCAACGTGGCTGTGACGCGTGCTCGCCGACACCTGATGGTGGTGGGGGACAGTGCCACGGTTTCCACAGATACCTTCCTTAAGTCCCTGGTAGACTACCTGGTACAAGAGGGGGAGGTGCAGTCGGCCCAGCAATATATAGCAGGTATTGTAACATACCTGTAAAACGTAGTAGTAACGTGCTTCGCTTCTCACCAATGCATCCTGGGTTTGATTCCTGGTCATGTATTTGAGAGGGTACAGTGGTCACCCGTCAAGACACATGGGTTACCTCCAGTTTCCTCTTATATTGACCACATACATTGCCACCAATCATCGATAGTCAATAATCAAAGTTGTGAGAACTTGTTACGTAATGGATGTAAATGAAATTTAAACCTATGTGTATGCACTCATATTTTATGTTTTCAACACACATACATGAACATGAAAATGCAAGCATAAATACAATCATACATGTACAACCAATTACACATTGTTATAAACAGACAAACACTGGTAAAACATGATAAGTAGTTCACATCATTATATCCACACTGACTGAAATTAGGGGCTATATGCTCAACAGATCCTGTCCTGACACATCTTGTGCAATACTATACAAACATTATCATACTCCTTAAAAATTTTTTATTTATTTTACATCGATAACAAAACAAGTTATCTTGTTAGTAACTTAATTTCTTATATTAATCACTCTCATTGGCTCTGGAGGTGGTCATTATTATGGGAGGAAACCAGAGAGCCCAGGGAAATCCTCATGTCTTGACGGGAGACCACTGTACTTTCTCACGTATATAACCAGGAATCGAACCAGGGACACATTGGTTAGAATCGAGGCGCGTTGCCACTATGCTATATATACAGGCACCAGTTACATCAGGCTACGCTGCTTTAACCACTGCAACCAAGTTACTCACTTGATGGTAGGAAAGCTGGTGTGGCAGTAAAACAATACTCTCATTAAATATGAAATATTCTTTTTTTAAATTTTATTGTGTCACCTGCTGTAAGCAGAGGTGACACATAGGGATCACTTTTCCGTTGTCTGTCTGTCCATCTGTCACACTTTTTCTGTCACACTTCAGGTAATGCATGTGTAAAAAAAAACACTCTTATTATTTACATTTTAGCTCGACTATTCAAAGAATATGAAAGCTAGTCACCCTTGCACCGGCGTTGGCGTTACAGCTGTTGGTTAAAGTATTGCATGCAAGTTACTATCAACCTTATATCTCAATAACCGTTTATGGTAATGACTTGAAAGTTTATAAATATGTTCAGGAGCATCAGACAACCAAGGCAGGTAACTCTTGTCTGAATATAAGTTATGGCCCCTTTTTAACTTAGGAATTTTGGTTAAAGTTTTGCATGCAATAGAAAATTTCGTTAAAGTTTTGCATGCAAGCTACTATCCAGCTTGTATCTCAATAAATATTCATAGTATTGACTTGAAAGTTTATGAATATGTTTAGGAGCATAAGACAACCAAGGAAGATAACTCTTGATGGAATATATTACAGATTATGGCCCCGTTTTTAACTCAGAAATTTTGGTTAAAGTTTTGCATGCAAGATACTCTCATGCTTTTATATCTCTGTATCCAGGCATGCGATTAACTTTGAAACATCTTTAATACGTTTAGGGGTATCATACTATCAAGGTAGATAACTTTTGATGGAATATATTTAAAATTATGGCTTCCTTTTTAACTTAAAAATTTGGTTTATGTTTTGCATGCAAGGTACTTTCATGCTTAATATCTCAGAGTCCAGGCATGAGATTGATTTGAAACATCTTTAATATGTTTAGGGGTATCATACTATCACGGAAGATAACACTTGATGGAATATATACAAATTTTGGCCCCCATTTAACTCAGAAATATTTGGTTAAAATTTTGCATTCAAGCTACTATCCAGCTTATAATTTCAGAAATTGTTTATGGTATTGACTAGAAAGTTAAGGAGTATATTCAGGGGCATCAGAAAACCAAGGAGGATAACTTTTGGGTTGAATTTTATACAAATTTTGGCCTTTTCTAACATGCATACTTGGTTAAAGTTTTGCATGCACAGTGTTATTATGCTTATGTCTCAGTAACTAGACATGGGATTGATTTTAGACTTCATAAAAATATTAAGGGGTATCAGACTATCAAGATATATCATTTTTTACTATTGTTATATACAGGGTATGTGAAGGGCATTAATTGAAATAGATTTGATTTACCAACAAGTATTTTAATAGTCAGGCATGCTGACCTTTTCCAGCCTCTGTTCATTATTATGATGTTATTTAAATGAAATAAAAGTAACTGATTAAACACCAGTTCAGTGTTTCCATTTGGTAACAATACTGAAAAATTTTCTGACAGTTGAACATAAACATGTAACCAGTTTTTGATCTTGACTTTTCAATCATTAGCGTTTTTATTTAAAAGAACACTTTATATTTGCATTTCTGTTGATGGTGTAAAATTTACTCATGTGTGATAATAGAAGCTGTCGCAATTGTCTTTAAGTAAAACTCTGAGCTAAATATTTGTAGATAGATTACAAGCCTTCAGTCGTGTCTTTAAGAACTCATATTTCCATACAGTGGAGTACAGTGTTCAGGTATGATTTCTCTACCCACAGATGGTCTGCTGGCCAGTGATGTAGAGAGGCCAGAACACTTGGCAGATTTGATGGCCATACCCAGGGCAGTGGCGTGAAGGGGGCCCGTCCCAAACAGCCCAGACAAGGAGCAAAGTCTGGAAATAAGAAACAACAAAAAGAAGATAAGAAACCCCACCATGGTGGGCAAATGGAGAAAAAGGAAACTTCAAGGTTAAGATTGATATACATTGTACTCAGTTTCTTTTTATACATAGACTTGACAGTCATAGCTCTGATGAAAGAATTCTCAATGGTATTGATGGTGGGATTTATATATTGTTTTTAATGAGGGAGGAAATAGAGGATATTTGTTTGTTTTTTATGTCTCTGATTTGATATTTTCACTAAAAGTGATACAATGTTGATATTTTCACTAAAAGTGATACGATTTAGTATTTCCACTAGAAGTGATACAGTTTTGATATTTTCACTAGAAGTGGTACATTTTTTTATATTTTCTCTAGAAGTGGTGCAATTTTGATATTTTCACTAGAGGTGATACAGTTTTGATATTTTCTCTAGAATTGGTAAAATTTTGTTATTTTCACTAGAAGTGATACAGTTTTAATATTTTCACTAGAGGTGATATAATTTTGTTATTTTTACACATGATGCTTGTGTAAATATAAAAACTGAATCACTTTGAGGTGATATTTATTTAAAATCTACTCAAAACAAACAAATTTCTTTAAATTTTATGATAATTTATGACAAAAGAATGGGACTTACTTGTGTATACAATCCTGTGCATACGCAGATAAGTCGATGTGAATATTTGCCATTTAAAGAAACTGATACAAACTGGAGTGCTACATATCCATAAGCATACAAATGTATCCTTTAGAAGTAAAATAAGTTGTTCTGGCCAACCTATACCACTCACAGTGTGGGTGATATCAATTTTTTTCTTACTGATAGAACACAGTATTTCATCAGTTAGCATAAAATGAAATTGAATATCCAGAGGAGACCCTCATATCTGAATGGTTGAGAAAATAGACTTTCATGTACATCGTCTGTATGACGTAGGTCCAAACCTAAGTTTGACTGTTTAATAGCCAGTATGGTAACCTATACACATCTTGTATGAAAGTTTCAGGATCAATTTAAAACTTAATATCAATACCTAAAGGGATACTATGAGTTCATAAAAATACAAATTATTGTAATGAATTTTGTATAATTGAAAATTTCCTAAATATACAAATACTGGTTTGAATAAAATGCAGACAATCTTTGAGTCTCTCTTTTATATTGTAAAAAAAATGATAGATCTATTTGATTTATATCAATGAATACTTGTGACTTTGTAATAATATTTGAGTATTTTTGCTCAGGCATGCCATCAATCCTTTTAGTGAGGAGAATGTATTTTCATAATTTTCATAATAAGAAAATGATTTTTAGCCATTACTACAGAAAGAAAAGAAAGAATGGATTTTCATAAACAAAAGGTAATTCTTTGTATCTTGGCAGACCAGTAAATAGTCAGGAGACATCACGGGTGGCAGAGCTGCAGGGACAGTTGGACAGTTTCATGGTCGACAAACGTGGTGACCTCCTGGAGTTCCCTCCCTCCCTGACAGCAAGGGAGAGGTTCCTAGTACATGAGGTGAGTAGACAAGAACAAACCAGGGGCGATAAAGTTTAAACTTTATTTTACACCGACTACGAAATAAGTTATCACAACTTATATTTATCGCTCTTGATGGCTATGGTGGTGGTATAGCGCTCGTTATTGTGGGAGGAAACCGGAGAGCCCTGGGAAAACCCACGTTTCTGGACAGGCAACCACTATACCCTCTTATGTACGTGACCAGGTATTGAACCCTGGACGCATTGGTGAGAAGCGAGGCGCGTTACCACTACCCTATCTAGGCACCCAACCAGGGGTGATACGTCTGGTATAGACAAACTGGAGAAAATGTTTTTTAACTGATTAGTTTAAAGTTTACTTCACTTGGATTACACCCTTATTGGTTTCTTGGGGCTACCAGAATTTCATGTCCTTGATATTGCTAAAGTAAGATAAAATCCATAAATTTGGACTCAAAATGTGTTCCCAATAATTATTGTCCTGTCCGGTTATTGACAGTCTGTCCTACTGTCCTATACTGATTTAAATGTAATAGTCGAAGTACAATTTGAGGAGTTGGAAGGTTGCTGTGTATGGATGGAATGTTGTATAATTACAAATATAAAGAGTAATCTCTAACATACTTACAAACACTTAAGTAGAAAGAAGAAGTTAACAGTTTAGGAATAAATTTAATTTTATTTACTATTACAATTGAGACTCGTTATGTCGACATCGCGGGACACGACATTTAGTATATCTTGACATAGTTCGAAAGTCCTGAATAGTTCGAGAGTCCTGACTTTTTTCTCTATTAAAACATATAAAATCCATCCTTATCTCGACATTTTGTATTTCGACATTTTTCATATCTGGACATATTTCTTTAGTCCTGTTGGGTAAATTATAATCCTGAAACTATGTGTTTATCTTGACACATGCCGACACGATCAAAGACATGCGTAAGTTGCAGTAAGTTTTCAAACTTACGTAGATTATGTCCCCAACCAGCGCAATTATTGTCAATTGCAACATTTAAATGGCGCAAATTGTAATGTTTGGAATTTAACTCATTAATGCTAGATGCAATCATACACGCTTAACAAAATTATAAAAGCTATATAAAAACTATTTTCACGACACAGTGATCTAAAGTCAATGCAATTTGGTAGTATTAGAAGGGAGTATACTGAAAGAAACTTGCATCATCAACTTCAACAAAACTCAGTTTAGTCTTTTTATTAGGCATATATGACTTTTATAGACAAATTGTGTCAAATACATGTGCTTTTCGTTGACTGTTTGTATATGACCACATGTTTCCAAGTACATGTAAATTCATGTGTCGACATATTCATATCTCAACATAAAAATGATGATTTTGTTGATGTCGAGATAACGAGTCTCCATTGTATAACCTTTGTAATTGTTTAAAAGAGATGCATGTCGCTATGATATGCCACTGCTTATTTTAAATTAAGGCAGTGAATAAAAAGGCAATCATGTTTGTGTCAACTGATGTTTAACGGACTGAGACGAAAATTTATATAACTTTACACATAACTTTACACTTTGCTTCATGTAGACTCATTGGCAAATAGAGCAGACAGAGATTTGACAGCTCCTATAGAAGCTGCCTGATCAGAGTCTCCTCTGTTTGTGCATACGAAATTGTAGCTCAAGTTTCTATACAGTCTGTGTGGCAAAGAAAAATTCATGAATACATATAGCATTTAACAGTAAATTCAGTTCATTAATATTCATCAAGTCATGAATTTGTACATGAATATTCATGAAATAAAAGGTTAATGAATGTTTATTCTGATTATATGCCTCCATATAAGTAATGTATGTTCTTTAATATTTATAGAATGTTTTTCCCTACTTTCATTTATTTATTTTTCCATTTAGCTTGCAGAGAAGATGGGTCTTGGTCACACCAGTAAAGGTGAAGGGGATGATCGACATATTGTCGTGAGCAAACCTTCAAGTGGGGATCCTGAGGCACATAAAACTAGTACCCCACCCACACCTGACAGAACAGCCGATCGAGAGGGTCCAGTGTTAGCTGATCATCCAATGGATTCAGTGGTGCAGGAAGTCTCAAATGGACAGCAATCTAGGACTGAGGTACAGCAAATAGATATACAAGATGTCCATGTAAACTCTGAAGAAAACAAGGGAAATGAATTTAAATCGAATGGTGTAGTAAACACTGACAAGAATGGAAGGAAAGTTGATGATGGTAAAATTATGTGTAAATTCTGTGGTAAAGATGTGATAAAAGCAAATATACAGTTGCACGAGTTGCATTGTGGTCGGCAGAGCAGTGACAATAAGAGAACAGAGCAGAAAAGTGCTCAGAATAAGAAACAAAATGTTTCAACTTCATCCAAACATAGACAGTTTGACAAGGAACTTGCCAAGAGAGTTGACAAGGTAGATAAAGATGATATAGATGGACTGATTGCAACAGTAACAAAGATGGACAGTTTCTGTTGTTTTAAGAAGTGTAAGACTAGTGTGCAGACCCTGTGTAACATATGTAGCCATTGTGATGGACGCTACTGCATGTCTCACTACATGCCAGAGGTTCACGGGTGTGGGGACGCGGCCCGGGCACAGGCACGAGCCCAGATCAGCAAGGAAGGGGTTCTATACAGGGGCAGTGGTGTCCCAAATAAAAAACCAGATGCAGATAGGAAAGCCATGTTACAAAAGAGAATTGATAAGAAATTGACAGATATGTCTTCGAAAAGAAAGGGGAAACCTAAAAAAAAGTAGTTTATATCAAATCATGAATGAATATTATAAATGGCTTTATATTCAGAGAGCTGTCAGTCATAGGTCTTATAGTTATTGAGAGTGCTCACAATGGCTTAGTTTTTGGCACTGTACAATGGTGACTATATATTTAGATCTGTTTTCCAAAATATACTAAGTAAAGAGTTTTATTACTTTGGTACACTCTTTATTTGTTGAACTTACAGAAGGAATACTAGAAGCTTGTTATTCAAAAACGTTTGCTTTTTTTTTCTCTTTCTCAATGTGTGTTTGTTGTAGAAAGCACTCAGAATTATAAAACCAGGTTTTGCTCAGGAGGAAGTTTTTCATAAACAAATGTTTAAATTTTCTTTAAAAAGTTTGCTACTCTTAAAACTGCTAAAACAAATATAAATTAGGACAAACATTTTCAGTGCAATGGTATATTAATTCTGTGATATTGATCTTAAACCACTATTCTGATGTTACATTATTTAAATGGCCTATATGTGTGTGTGTTCTTTTGTGTGCTTTTTTGCATGCTCACCTCATATTTGGTTGTCTGAGTTATGTGATTGTGTGTAATGCTTGTAGACTTCTTTTGTCTCACTTCACATTTCTTATTCAAAGTTAGTTGCCGTCCTTCCTACTTGTTGTACCTTTATACCACAGTCAGATGCTGTATCAGTCAGCTACTGTATCGTAAGGTATTCACCAGTATGAAGTTAAAATTTTGTCATAAATGTCAAAGCACTGTGGCTAGTCATGCCATTCTTTTTATTAGGAACTAAAATATATGCCTTGGGCCCCTTTCAATTAACTATATATAACTATATATAACTATATATATATATATATATATAGTATTTTTGTGAATTATGGTGAAAAGAGTACGGTAAAATCATTTATTTTCGTTGACATTAAATTTTGTTGATTATGAATAATGAAGTACCCACAAGCCAAGCAAAATGGAATTCACAATACTTTTTTGAAGAGGATGAGTTGAGAAAGATTTATTATCTACCTTTTAGTTTGTTTAAAGATACCAGTATACGATGGATGCAGGTGAATTTATAGCACAGAATAATACCAGTAAATGATTATCTGTATAAATTAAAAATTAAGGATACTAATCTGTGTTCCTTCTCAAGTTCTGTAAAAAAGAACACGAAACAATTGAACATCTGTTTTGGTTTTGTAACAATACAGCATCTTTTATTGAGCAAATTAAACCGATTATGTTGAATTGTCACATAGAAACAGAATTTTGTTTAAAGTCTGTTTTGTTTGGATTCAGTAACATTGAAATTGACAATTTAAACCTTCTATCGAAACTTTTCATTTTTTAAATCCAAATTATTAAATATGCCTCTAAATATTGTAAATTTTAAACTTCTGTTGAGTGATAAATATCAAATAAATAAACATATACATGAACTCAATTCTTCTGAACAAGGTGTACAGAAATTTGAAGCAAACTGGAATTTAGTCAAATCAGTATTTAGCCAGTAAAAGAAGACATAGCCAGAGGATAGAAGAAATGTTGATGTTGAAAAAAATAAGAAATAAAATCCTACATTCAGTTTCATTTTTTTTCATAAATAGCTTATCGGTATATTTTTATTTTTTCCTTTGCAATGTAAAGACTGTCATTTTTTTTTCTTGTTTTTACATGTAAACTTTAAACCTTTAACAGTTATAAGTTAAAAAAAATCTTTTGTAGAGACTGTTGCTTTTATATAGATATATTGAAGTTTAATAATCCAACTTAAAAATCAAAATCGTTTATCCCAAAAGTGTTAGTCCTGTGTTGTTGTGAATTATTATAAAAAATGTTGCTTTGTTGCAAAATCATTGTTCTGATGTCTTGATATATGTCGCATTTGTGAGGTGGTAAGTGGGATGGTTCTCCGACCTACTTCCACCAATTGACGGGGATAATAAAGGTTTAAAAAAAAAAAAAAAAAATTGTTATGTACCTAGAGGAATTTAGTGGGTACATTTATTCATGGATCCATGTTTTAGAAAACGTGAGGTCTATATAAGAGACAAGTGTTTGTGGGGATTCATATTTGTGGATAAAACGAACCCTCCACTAAATCGAAGAAAGTTAGTGACCCATGAAATTTAATGATTTCACAGTAGTACCGGTATTCTTATGATTTTTTTTCTTCAGAAAAAGTGAAAATTTTATGTAATCACTGACATGGGTCACCTTTGTTTATGTTTCATTGCTCAAAGAGATATTAGAAGCCACCTTTTAGGACTATTTAAACGATGAAGATCAAATTTTTTTACACGAAACTTGGTGAAACAGAGCTCCAATATGCTACTTAAATATGATGTATATATTTTCATGCTCAAATTAATTATACGCAAATCCTCAATGCCCATGGAATCTACAGGCCATATTTTGAACTTGAGCATGAAAATCATCCTTAAACACATGTCGAGGGGTGAGAGCAAAACTATGCTAAGTGCATATAAATATATAAGCACTTAGCCTAGTTGCGCTCTCACCCCTCAAAATATACATGTAGTATTTATTTTTGAAGACATCAAGACTGGAGCATTGTCTGCTTGATTGTCTTAAGTTTATACCATACAGGTTATTATGAAACCCTACTGTGATACATAAAAAATATAGATTAAGTATCATTCATGACTATCCCCTTTTTTGCAGACTCATCTACAAACTCCTTGTACAAGTTCTTTTTTCCTAACTGAGCAGATTTCAGAATGCTTCCCAAATAATTCTGGTAAGCATAATAACGATCACCACTTTATCCATCCATCCTGTTTTTTAGCTCGACCATTCGAAGAATATGAAAGCTTTGTAGTCGCCCTTGCGTCGGTGTCAGCTTTTGGTTAAAGTTTAGCATGCAAGTTACTATCAACTTTATATCTCAATAACCATTTATGGTATTGACTTGAAAGTTTATAAATATGTTTAGGAGCATAAGACAACCAAGGTAGATAACTCTTGATGGAATATATAACAAATCTGACCCCTTTTTAACTTAGAAATTTTGGTTAAGTTTTGCATGCAAGGTACTTTCATGCTTATATCTCAGTATCCAGGCCTGTGATTGATTTGAAACATGTTTAATACATTTAGGGGCATCAGACTTTCAAGGTAGATAACTTTTGATTGAATATATTGGAAGTTATGGCCTCCTTTTTAACTTAAAAATTTTGGTTTATGTTTTGCATGCAAGGTACTTTCATGCTTATATCTCAGAGTCCAGGCATAGGATTGATTTGAAACATCTTTAATATTTTGAATATATAACAAATATTGGCCCCCTTTTAACTTAGAAATTTTGGTTAAAATTTTGCATTCAAGCTACTATCCAGCTTATCTCTCAGAAATTGTTTATGTTATTGTCTAGAAAGTTAAAGAGTGTATTCAGGGGCATCAGAAAACCAAGGAGGATAAACTTTTTGACTGAATTTTATACAAATTATGGCCCTTTTCTAACTTGGATACTTGGTTAAAGTTTTGCATGCACAGTATTTATATGCTTATGTCTCAGTAACTAGGCATGGGATTGATTTTAGACTTCATAAAGATATTAAGGCAATCAAGGTATATCATTTTTGACTATTATTATACACAGGGTATTTGAAGGGCAAGTATTGAAACGGATTTCATTTGATTTATCAACAAGCATTTTGAATAGTCAAGCGTGCTGTCCTCTGACAGCTCTTGTTTAGGCTATTTCTCACAACTACTTACTGAAATTTTAAAAAAAATATATAGAGAGAGAGAGAGAGAGAGAGAGAAAAACGGAAAGGAGGTTTGTTAATCGTCAAGAATCACCGTCCCGGTACAAGTAAAAATATTGGAAAGTTAAATATTACTTTACATGCCTTTATATTTTATATTTGATAATAAAAACAAAAAATATACTAAAGCGCTTTCACCATGCAGCTTATCAATAGTATAAATGGCATTAGTAACGTCATACCGTTGTCACGTCCTTACATTGTAATGTTGTGATGTAACGTCATACCGTTGTCACGTCCTGACATTGTAATGTTGTGATGTAATCTTCAACATTCGTATCATCACTGAAGAGTATTTTATGCATTTTAAGGTTTTGAAGCATTTAATAAAGTATTTTTCTTTAACTGATCTTTATGAAGGGTTTTCTGAGTACATTTTAAAAAAAATCCAAATTCTTGGAAGACGAACAGTTACACATCAAACCAGGACCTTTATAAGAAAACTGTTGTTATGGTGTTCCAAAAGGGTAACAAATTAAGCGATAATAATATGTATTATGGAGAACGCTTGTTTAAGGTAGTTAAAACATTTACATACCCAGGAGCAAAGACTTCAGTAATCATTAAATGGCAAGTTTTATCAAATTCAAAAGCATCTGTCAAACCAAGCAATTAAAGCTCGCTTTTCACTGAATTCTTTATTTGAAAATGTTTCATTAAGTATCTCTGAAAAAATGAAATTGTTTCAGGCCCGGATCCAGAAATTTTCTGCTGGGGGGGGCCAAAATCCGAATGCGGTAGGGGGTTCGGGGGCATGCTCCCCAGGAAAAAAAGTTTTTAGCGTGATGGAGATGCATTCTGAAGGGTATCTGGGGATAATCGTGAAGGTTTTTGTTGTTGTTGTTGTTGTTTTTTTCCGATATATTTGAAACTTGAAGGCCTAGGTCCCACTGGGAAAAAAAGTAATCGGTGATGTGGAAATAAATATTTTTTTTTTACCGATGGCTCCCGATGTTTGAGCCAAAAAAGACTGAGCAGTCCGTTGAAAAATGACAATTATTAGGCTTCGGGATTGGTCCGTTGAACATTCACTGTTGTTTCGGCTATGACACAATAGCATTGAGTCCTGAAGTTCGGAAAAGCACCGGGGGACCTCCTCCGATGATCGGCGAAGGTGTCCCGGAGTTTCACTGAGTTTGTAACATCATCGGGGGAATATCTCCGTAGATAAGGGGATCTTGCGAACCATCCTACGTGTCTCAGGGAAGATTATTGAGAGTATGAAAATTTTATGGTGGAATTAAGCGACAAAGTCAAGAGAAGACTTGGGGGGGGGGGGGGGGGTTAAGGGGATGCCCAAAGCAATGTCCAATGGCCTTTTTGACCGTCTCAGTCTAAGACTGGCCAAAACATAAACTAATTTCTGGGTGCGTTTTTCAACCCTTGCCATTTTTTTTTTTTTAAGATCGGGAATGTATCACAGAAAGGCTGCCTAATATCCCCGAATGCCCCCCCCCCCCGATACTTCGGCGAGACATCACAGACGCATCGGGGATTCATCGGAGGAAAAAAAATCGCGGAAGCTCCGTGAATGCTGACCGGAGCTTCTCTGCGGATATTTCCCCGGCTTGTTTTCCCGATAAAACATCGAGAACACATCGGGAAAATTTCAATGAATTCTTTTTGCAGTACACCCGAGGCCTCCCGATGACTCCACATGGCTCGCGACACTATTTTCATCGGGAGTGCGTATGCATCCCATCCCCGAGGCAAAAAAAAAAAAAGCCAAGTGGGACCGAGCCTTAAGCATTGAGCGATATAATGTTATCTTTTACAAAGTCATGTTATTCAATAACTGCTGTGCAATCGTATAAATCTGATTACAATTGCATTTACAGGCCCCGATCAAAAATAAATTAAATAAAAATAACGGTGGGGGAGATGGAAGCGCTGGTGGTGGTGGGGGGGGGACACTGATATTACTGAAAGGGCATTACTTCTTCCGGGTAAGAAATACGGGCTTATCTTGTATTTTCATTCACAAACTGGCATAAAATATTTAATAAGGGTTTCTAGAAACCCCACAAAAAGTGACTTGTGATCATTAGTTTTTGACTCAACAGTGTAAAAGACAGTTTTGTCAAAGACTGAGAAAAAAAAATTCACGTTAAACATAATCATTTTGTCAAAATTGTGGAAGGAATAGGTTTGACCTTAATGATATTGGCTGTCAAACTGTCAGCCTGGGAGCAGTCTTCACACAGAAATTCTCAGAAAAAAATCAGGCGCACGTTATAGGGTAGTAGTGGGCCCCTTTTGTTATTATTTTTTTGTACATTTTTAGTTTTAGTTGAAACATTTTGGTTTTTCTAAGTGTTTAATCAGTGACAAAACAAACAATAGATGTTGATATTTAATATAAAATCTTTAATATCCGTTTTATTTTGCACATAAATTGTGTATTCTGTGCATTAGTATTCATTGACTTATCAGTAACATTGAACAATAACTGATTACCTGGATTTGATTTGAATTAGTAATCATAATTACACATACATTGTCCCAAAATATGGCAGTTAACAATTTTCAAATTCTTTCATTTCTTAATTATATTCATAAATCTAAAATACACATGTTTTATAATAATTATTATTATTTTATTCGTAAATAATAAGAAAAGTGAACATGATGATGTATAGACCTACTTTTTGTATTTATATATTGAGAAGTTAGTTAAGAAGATTTAACTGCTTCGTTTAAATAATACTTACAATTTATGTAAAAATAGTATAGCTGATGACATTTAGAAACACAACCCATTTCTGATAAAGTTTAATTTACATGGCTAGCGATAGGTATGCATCTTCCCCGCAGAATAGCTTTTTAAATTTTTTTCCAAAACATTTTTTCATACTTGAAAGTTCATCAACTTGGCAGTTAAATTGCCCGCTTTTAATTCAAGATTTAAAATTTTATAGATGTAGAGGAAAGTGAATTTAAAATTTCGTTGATTAGATTTAGTCAAAGTTATTTGTTAAATCAATAACTTCTTTGGGCTCTAGTGAAAATATTTCGATAGCAATTACATTTTAATGTCCAACTTAGTTATTGTTTTTAGTGGCTAATTTTATACTAATCGATTTTTATGCTATTTCCTAAACATCACCTGTCTAGAATAGTTTTACTGATATAAAGTTTTTGCAATTGCCTATATTTCTTCAATCATTAGATCGATCGGCAGACGAGATGTCCTTAAGTATCACTCGACAATAGTCTGTGAATCAGTGAACGTGTCAATCAATTTGCATACACAGTACCTTAAACACATGCTTATCACTAAGTCATGGATGACTGCCGATTCGGATTACCTACACATTAACAGCTGGGGGCCATAAGACAATAGGAGTCTGGCTGGTCAGGTGGTTATGCGGTTGGTTCAGTATGGGGGCCAACGATGGGGATTTCCTCTAGACAGATCAGACATTATGTAATCAATGGATTTTATAGCCTAGAAAAAAATGTATACCCAGGGCAGCTGGGGGGGCCAAGGCCCCCGCGGCCCCCCCCCGGTGAATCCGGGCCTGTTGTTTGTCTCTATGACTGGACCAATTTTAAATTATGGATCAGAAATTTGGGGATTTCATACCGCCACTGATATTGAGAGGGTTCACTTAAAATTCCTAAAGCAAATTCTAGGAGTAAGGCAACAGATTACAAATAATATGGATCTTGGTGAATTTGGCCGATTTCCTTACACTGTAATGAGATTTTGTTTGTTAATTTTTCACCCAATACCACAGTGCAAAGGGATGGCACCTGAATAACTTTTATAAAAATAAATGTGCCACATATACATAGGCCAAAATAACTAAATATATATATAGAATCCCTGTTTACATGATGATCGCCAGCACGTCACGGCATCTATAAAAAATTTGCCAATTCGTTATTATAGATAATTAAAAAAAGTCATTTTTAATTAAACTTTTTAGAGCGAACTGCCCACAGCAGTTACTCTGTACACAGTAATACCGAACAAAGTCTCTGTGCCGAAAAATGAAGGGGAGATTGATCAAGGACCAAACTTTGGAACTGAGAGTTATTCAACAAAATTGGAACCTTAAAAATTGGTTTTTCGTGGAAAAGTTGGCTACAGTAGCCAGCTACTAGTAACTGGTTACTTCTAAAGGGAAAAGGCGCTACTAGTAGCCAGCTACCAGGGAATCTTATTGATATTTTTAGCAATTAAAATCATTAAGTGAAAGAGAAATCCTAAACTATGAACATATTCACGATTCTGATAGATTTAAAAGTCCAAAAAGTAACAAATTAACTTAAATTGTATCTATCGTAACCAAATTTCATTTATATTTTTGTCGAAGATGTCGAAGAAACAAGTAGCTTAGTATTTCTTTTTCTAACATCATTATTTAATATATTCATAATTATCATGGTAACCTTCACGAGAATTTATATCAAATTTCATTAATATAGTCAAAAAGCTCAGCAACTACTGGTACATTTTGATTGGACTATCAATATTTTTTCTAAATGTTTTCGCCGAAAAGACAAGTGGCTGGGTGTTTATATTTCATATATTCTTAAACTATGGATATATATTCATAACTGTCATGGTACTCCCTACCATAAAATACTAAACTTCGTTTAATATCTTCAAAGGGTACATATTGATTGGACTATTCATATTTTTTTAATATTTTAGCCGAAAAAACAAGTATCTGGGTGTTTATTTTTCATACATTCAGAAACTATGGATATATTCATAATTGTCATTGTATTCCCAACCAGAAAATACAAAACTTCATTTTATATCTTGAATGAGATCGCATGCTACCGGTACATTTTGATTGGACTATCAATAATTTTCTCACCGTTTTCGCCGAACAAAACAAGTGACTGAGTGTTTAATTTTCATATATTCATAAACTATGGATATATCCAATATTATATATGGTATTCCCCGTCAGAAAATACCAAATTTCATTTAATATCATTAAAGAACTTGCCATCTACCGGTACATTTTGACAGGACTATCAATATTTTTTCAATGTTTTCCCCGAAAAAACAAGTAGCTGGGTGTTTATTTTTCAAAAAAATAATAAACTACTGATATATTCGTAATTGCCATGGTATTCCCCACCAGAAAATATTGTCATGGTATTCTCTGGCGAATAAGCCCCACCACACACACACCACCACCACTAAAAAAATTAAACAAAAACAAACTCATTTGAGCAGACTTCTCCCCATTATTGCAGACCCATTATTACCTGTCACTAAGAACCAATTTATGGTTGTGGTCCGCGGTGAGTCATATGTTTGGTAATGGGAGATAGGGATAGACACTGGTGTTTAATTTTGACTTGTGATGCTAAGTTAGTCTTATAATTAAAATGCAGTCATGTACATGTGTTTAAATATCTGAGAAATCATCTTTCAATTGCAGTGTATATGCGTATTACCTTGTAAATAAGCGTTTTTGTCATTTACTTTTTCATAACAGAGCAAAAGACATATTGTTCGCGGCGGTGAAAAGTTCAGTTATATATATTTAGTTAGAGCCATATATATATATATATATATATATATATATATATATATATATAACTTTATATAATCTGCTACTAACTGTGTTCCGGTAAATAAGTTTGTTTGGAGATTGACTAATTATAAGAGAGAGAGAGGGAGAAGACGTTTATCTAAACAGGTTTATTCCCACGCGCCGACCATGCAGCCAGTTATAAAAGTAAAAGTTCAAAGGAACAGCGCAAATTAAATTCATCAGCAGAGAGCAGTGTGATGCACGGTGTTAAATATGTACACTCATGAGCCTATATTTACGAAGCATTACCTTTAGAACTGAACAAGATGGTTGGTATTGTTGTAATACAGGCTTAATTCAACATAATTACAGGCACGAATTAATTTCATTCTCATTATATGATTTATTATCTGTTGTATTTGTTTATTTGCTGAGGGTGCTAAATTACAAATTGACACCGCCTTTTCTTCAGGTCGAAATATAAAAATAAAATGTCGGCAGTCAATTTTTGAGAAATTACCTTAAAGTCACACCGTTATGAAACCATTTATTTATGTAAATAGAGATGGAAATATATTTCCTTAATGCAGACATGTATCTGCATTTCTTCGGCGAAAACATTTAGAAACAAGAGGGCCGTAAAGGGCCCTATATCGCTCACCTGAGGGGTCTTGATGTATAGGCATTGAAGACATCACCATAGGGCCAAGATTTTGACAATCTAGGTAATGAACCATTTGATGATGCTACATACCAAATATCAGCAGAGGCAGTGTGATGCACGGTGTTAAATATGTACACTCATGAGCCTATATTTACGAAGCTTCCTTTAGAAAATGAACAAGGGTGGTTGGTTTTTTTTGTAATACAGGCTTAATTCAAAATAATTTTCAGGCCAAATT